>CP136056.1:150631908-151231908 GCA_032464435.1 Aegilops umbellulata
GGCCGCGAAGGGAGAGAGAGGGCCGCGCCAGGAGGTGGCGCGCCCCCCCCCCCATGAGGAGTCCGAATTGGACAAGGAGGGGGGGCGCGGTCCCCCTTTCCCTCTCCCTCTCCCTCTCCTTCCTTCCCCCCTTCCCCCTCCTAGTTGGACTAGGAAAGGGGAGTCCTACTCCTACTAGGAGGAGGACTTCCCCCTCCCTTGGCGCGCCTCTCTAGGCCGGCCGGCCTCCCCCTTGCTCCTTTATATACGGGGGCAAGGGGGCACCCCAAGACACACAAGTTGATCATTGAGATCGTTCCTTAGCCGTGTGCGGTGCCCCCCTCCACCATATTTCACCTCGGTCATATTGTAGCGGTGCTTAGGCGAAGCCCTGCGACAGTAGAACATCAAGATCGTCACCACGCCGTCGTGCTGACGGAACTCTTCCCCGAAGCTTTGCTGGATCGGAGCCCGGGGAACGTCATCGAGCCGAACGTGTGCCAAGAACTCGGAGGTGCCGGAGTAACGGTTCTTGGATCGGTCGGATCGTGAAGACGTACGACTACATCAACCGCGTTGATATAACGCTTCCGCTTTCGGTCTATGAGGGTACGTAAACAACACTCTCCCCTCTCGTTGCTATGCATCACCATGAACTTGCGTGTGCGTAGGAATTTTTTTTGAAATTACTACGTTCCCCAACAGTGGTATCAGAGCCAGGTTTTTATGGTTTGATGTTATTTGCACGAGTAGAACACAAGTGAGTTGTGGACGATACAAGTCATACTGCCTACCAGCATGTCATACTTTGGTTCAGCGGTATTGTTGGATGAGACGACCCGGACCAACCTTACGCGTACGCTTACGCGAGACCGGTTCCCTCGACGTGCTTTGCACACAGATGGCTTGCGGGAGACTGTCTCACCAACTTTAGGTGAACCAAGTGTGGCTACGCCCGGTCCTTGAGAAGGTTAAAATGGAGTCTATTTGACAAACTATCGTTGTGGTTTTGATGCGTAGGTAAGATGAGTTCTTGCTTAAAGCCCATAGCAGCCACGTAAAACTTGCAACAAACAAAGTAGAGGACGTCTAACTTGTTTTTGCAGGGCATGTTGTGATGTGATATGGTCAAGACATGATGCTATATTTTATTGTATGAGATGATCATGTTTTGTAACCGAGTTATCGGCAACCGGCAGGAGCCGTATGGTTGTCGCTTTATTGTATGCAATGCAATCGCCCTGTAATGCTTTACT
The DNA here is from genome assembly GCA_032464435.1 of Aegilops umbellulata. Lineage (NCBI taxonomy): Eukaryota > Viridiplantae > Streptophyta > Magnoliopsida > Poales > Poaceae > Aegilops > Aegilops umbellulata. The sequence continues at coordinate 150,633,144 of CP136056.1, forward strand.
TTATCACCAAGCTGTAGCGATAGTCGTAGAAGCATAAGATTGGCGAGACGACAACGATGCTACGATAGAGATCAAGGTGTCGCGCCGGTGACGATGGTGATCATGATGGTGCTGCAGAGATGGAGATCACGAAGCACAAGATGATGATGACCATATCATATCACTTATATTGATTTGCATGTGATGTTTATCTTTTATGCATCTTATCTTGCTTTTATTGACGGTAGCATTATAAGATGATCTCTCACTAAATTATCAAGAAGTGTTCTCCCCGAGTATGCACCGTTGCCAAAGTTCATCGTGCCCAGACACCACGTGATGATCGGGTGTGATAAGCTCTACGTCCGTCTACAACGGGTGCAAGCCAGTATTGCACACGCGGAATACTCGGGTTATACTTGACGAGCCTAGCATATGCAGATATGGCCTCGGAACACGGAGACCGAAAGGTCGAACGTGAATCATATAGTAGATATGATCAACATGATGATGTTCACCATTGAGAACTAATCCATTTCATGTGATGATCGGTTATGGTTTAGTTTGATTTGGATCACGTGATCACTTAGAAGATTAGAGGGATGTCTATCTAAGTGGGAGTTCTTAAGTAATATGATTAATTGAACTTAAATTTATCATGAACTTAGTCCCTGATAGTATCTTGCTTGTTTGTGTTAATTGTAGATAGATGGCTCGTGCTGTTGTTCCGTTGAATTTTAATGCGTTCCTTGAGAAAGCAAAGTTGAAAGATGATGGTAGCAATTACACGGACTGGGTCCGTAACTTGAGGATTATCCTCATTTCTGCATAGAAGAATTACGTCCTGGATGCACCGCTAGGTGCCAGGCCTGCTACTGGAGCAACACCAGATGTTATGAACGTCTGGCAGAGCAAAGCTGATGACTACTCGATAGTTCACTGTGCCATGCTTTACGGCTTAGAACCGGGACTTCAACGACGATTTGAGAACCATGGAGCATATGATATGTTCCAGGAGTTGAAGTTGATATTCAAACAGAATGCCCGGATTGAGAGATATGAGGTCTCCAGTAAGTTCTATAGCTGCAAGATGGAAGAGAATGGGTCTGACAGTGAGCACATACTCAGAATGTCTGGGTATTACAATCACTTGAGTCAACTGGGAGTTAATCTTCCGGATGATTGTGTCATTGACAGAATTCTTCAATCACTGCCACCAAGCTACAAAGGCTTCGTGATGAACTATAATATGCAAGGGATAGATAAGACTATGCCCGAGCTCTTCGCAATGCTAAAGGCTGCGGAGGTAGAAATCAAGAAGGAGCATCAAGTGTTGATGGTCAATAAGACCACCAGTTTCAAGAAGAAGGGCAAAGGGAAGAAGAAGGGGAACTTCAAGAAGAACAGCAAACAAGTTGCTGCTCAAGCGAGGAAACCCAAGTCTGGACCTAAGCCTGAAACTGAGTGCTTCTACTGCAAGAAGACTGGTCACTGGAAGCGGAACTGCCCCAAGTATATGGCGGACAAGAAGGATGGCAAGGTGAACAAAGGTATATGTGATATACATGTTATTGATGTGTACCTTGCTAGAGCTCGCAGTAGCACCTGGGTATTTGATACTGGTTCTGTTGCTAATATTTGCAACTCGAAACAGGGACTACGGATTAAGCGAACACTGGCAAAGGACGAGGTGACGATGCGCGTGGGAAATGGTTCCAAAGTCGATGTGATCGCGGTCGGCACGCTACCTCTACATCTACCTTCGGGATTAGTATTAGACCTAAATAATTGTTATTTGGTGCCAGCGTTGAGCATGAACATTATATCTGGATCTTGTTCGATGCGAGACGGTTATTCATTTAAATCAGAGAATAATGGTTGTTCTATTTATATGAATCATATCTTTTATGGTCATGCACCCTTGAAGAGTGGTCTATTTTTGATGAATCTCGATAGTAGTGATACACATATTCATAATGTTGAAGCCAAAAGATGCAGAGTTAATAATGATAGTGCAACTTATTTGTGGCACTGCCGTTTAGGTCATGTCGGTGTAAAGCGCATGAAGAAACTCCATACTGATGGACTTTTAGAACCACTTGATTATGAATCACTTGGTACTTGCGAACCGTGCCTCATGGGCAAGATGACTAAAACACCGTTCTCCGGTATTATGGAGAGAGCAACAGAGTTATTGGAAATCATACATACAGATGTATGTGGTCCGATGAATATTGAAGCTCGTGGCGGATATCGTTATTTTCTCACCTTCACAGATGATTTAAGCAGATATGGGTATATCTACTTAATGAAACACAAGTCTGAAACATTTGAAAAGTTCAAAGAATTTCAGAGTGAAGTTGAAAATCATCGTAACAAGAAAATAAAGTTTCTACGATCTGATCGTGGAGGAGAATATTTGAGTTACGAGTTTGGTCTACATTTGAGACAATGCGGAATAGTTTCGCAACTCACGCCACCCGGAACACCACAGCGCAATGGTGTGTCCGAACGTCGTAATCGCACTTTACTAGATATGGTGTGATCTATGATGTCTATTACAGATTTACCGCTATCATTTTGGGGTTATGCTCTAGAGACGGCCGCATTCACGTTAAATAGGACACCGTCAAAATCCGTTGAGACGACGCCTTATGAGCTATGGTTTGGCAAGAAACCAAAGTTGTCGTTTCTTAAAGTTTGGGGCTGCGATGCTTATGTGAAAAAGCTTCAACCTGATAAGCTCGAACCCAAATCGGAGTAATGTGTCTTCATAGGATACCCAAAGGAAACAGTTGGGTACACCTTCTATCACAGATCCGAAGGCAAGACATTTGTTGCTAAAAATGGATCCTTTCTAGAGAAGGAGTTTCTCTCGAAAGAAGTGAGTGGGAGGAAAGTAGAACTTGATGAGGTAACTGTACCTGCTCCCTTATTGGAAAGTAGTACATCACAGGAACCGGTTTCTGTGACATCTACACCAATCAGAGAAGAAGTTAGTGATGATGATCATGAAACTTCAGATCAAGTAACTGCTGAGCCTCGTAGATCAACCAGAGTGAGATCCGCACCAGAGTGGTACGGCAGTCCTATTCTGGAAATCATGCTACTAGATCATGACGAACCTACGAACTATGAAGAAGCGATGGTGAGCCCAGATTCCGCAAAATGGCTGGAAGCCATGAAATCTGAGATGGGATCCATGTATGAAAACAAAGTATGGACTTTGGTTGACTTGCCCGAGGGTCGGCAAGCAATAGAGAACAAGTGGATCTTTAAGAAGAAGACTGACGCCGACGGTAATGTTACTGTCTACAAAGCTCGACTTGTCGCAAAAGGTTTTTCGACAAGTTCAAGGGATTGACTATGATGAGACCTTCTCACCCTTAGCGATGCTTAAGTCTGTCCGAATCATGTTAGCAATTGCCGCATTTTATGATTATGAAATTTGGCAAATGGATGTAAAGACTGCATTCCTGAATGGGTTTCTGGAAGAAGAGTTGTATATGATGCAACCAGAAGGTTTTATCGATCCAAAGGGAGCTAACAAAGTATGCAAGCTCCAGCGATCCATCTATGGACTGGTGCAAGCATCTCGGAGTTGGAATAAACGTTTTGATAGTGTGATCAAAGCATTTGGGTTTGTACAGACTTTTGGAGAAGCCTGTATTTACAAGAAAGTGAGTGGGAGCTCTGTAGCATTTCTGATATTATATGTAGATGACATATTACTGATTGGAAATGATATAGAATTTCTGGATAGCATAAAGGGATATTTGAATAAGAGTTTTTCAATGAAAGACCTCGGTGAAACTGCTTACATATTGGGCATTAAGATCTATAGAGATAGATCAAGACGCTTAATTGGACTTTCACAAAACACATACCTTGACAAGATTTTGAAGAAGTTCAAAATGGATCAATCAAAGAAAGGGTTCTTGCCTGTATTGCAAGGTGTGAAGTTGAGTAAGACTCAATGCCCGACCACTGCAGAAGATAGAGAGAAGATGAAAGATGTTCCCTATGCTTCAGCCATAGGCTCTATCATGTATGCAATGCTGTGTACCAGACCTAATGTGTGCCTTGCTATAAGTTTAGCAGGGAGGTACCAAAGTAATCCAGGAGTGGATCACTGGACAGCGGTCAAGAATATCCTGAAGTACCTGAAAAGGACTAAGGAAATGTTTCTCGTGTATGGAGGTGATAAAGAGCTCATCGTAAAGGGTTACGTTGATGCAAGCTTTGACACTGATCCGGACGATTCGAAATCGCAAACCGGATACGTATTTACATTAAACGGTGGAGCTGTCAGTTGGTGCAGTTCTAAACAAAGCGTCGTGGCGGGATCTACATGTGAAGCGGAGTACATAGCTGCTTCGGAAGCAGCAAATGAAGGAGTCTGGATGAAGGAGTTCATATCCGATCTAGGTGTCATACCTAGTGCATCGGGTCCAATGAAAATCTTTTGTGACAATACTGGAGCAATTGCCTTGGCGAAGGAATCCAGATTTCACAAGAGAACAAAGCACATCAAGAGACGCTTCAATTCCATCCGAGACTTGGTCCAGGTGGGAGACATAGAGATTTGCAAGATACATACGGATCTGAATATGGCAGACCCGTTGACTAAGCCTCTTCCATGGGCAAAACATGATCAGCACCAAGACTCCATGGGTGTTAGAATCATTACTGTATAATCTAGATTACTGACTCTAGTGCAAGTGGGAGACTGAAGGAAATATGCCCTAGAGGCAATAATAAAGTTATTATTTATTTCCTTACATATCATGATAAATGTTTATTATTCATGCTAGAATTGTATTAACCGGAAACATAATACATGTGTGGATACATAGACAAACAGAGTGTCACTAGTATGCCTCTACTTGACTAGCTTGTTAATCAAAGATGGTTAAGTTTCCTAACCATAGACAAAAGGAGTTGTCATTTGATTAACAAGGTCACATCATTAGTTGAATGATCTGATTGACATGACCCATTCCATTAGCATAGCACCCGATCGTTTAGTATGTTGCTATTGCTTTTATCCATGACTTATACATGTTCCTTTGACTATGAGATTATGCAACTCCCGTTTGCCGGAGGAACACTTTGGGTGCTACCAAATGTCACAACGTAACTGGGTGATTATAAAGGAGTACTACAGGTGTCACCAAAGGTAGATGTTGGGTTGGCGTATTTCGAGATTAGGATTTGTCACTCCAATTGTGGGAGAGGTATCTCTGGGCCCTCTCGGTAATGCACATCACTTAAGCCTTGCAAGCATTGCAACTAATGAGTTAGTTGCGGGATGATGTATTACGGAACGAGTAAAGAGACTTGCCGGTAACGAGATTGAATTAGGTATTGGATACCGACGATCGAATCTCGGGCAAGTAACATACCGATGGACAAAGGGAACAACGTATGTTGTTATGCGGTCTGACCGATAAAGATCTTCGTAGAATATGTAGGAGCCAATATGGGCATCCAGGTCCCGCTATTGGTTATTGACCGGAGACGTGTCTCGGTCATGTCTACATTGTTCTCGAACCGTAGGGTCCGCACGCTTAAGGTTACGATGACAGTTATTATGAGTTTATGCATTTTGATGTACCGAAGGAGTTCGGAGTCCTGGATGTGATCACGGACATGACGAGGAGTCTCGGAATGGTCGAGACATAAAGATTGATATATTGGACGGCTATGTTCGGACATCAGAATGGTTCCGAGAGGTTTCGGATATTACCGGAGTGCCGGAGGGGTTACCGGAACCCCCCGGGGGAAGTATGGGCCTTATTGGGCCGCGAAGGGAGAGAGAGGGCCGCGCCAGGAGGTGGCGCCCCCCCCCCCCATGAGGAGTCCGAATTGGACAAGGAGGGGGGGCGCGGCCCCCTTTCCCTCTCCCTCTCCCTCTCCTTCCCCCCTTCCCCCTCCTAGTTGGACTAGGAAAGGGGAGTCCTACTCCTACTAGGAGGAGGACTTCCCCCTCCCTTGGCGCGCCTCTCTAGGCCGGCCGGCCTCCCCCTTGCTCCTTTATATACGGGGGCAGGGGGGCACCCCAAGACACACAAGTTGATCATTGAGATCGTTCCTTAGCCGTGTGCGGTGCCCCCCTCCACCATATTCCACCTCGGTCATATTGTAGCGGTGCTTAGGCGAAGCCCTGCGACAGTAGAACATCAAGATTGTCACCACGCCATCGTGCTGATGGAACTCTTCCCCGAAGCTTTGCTGGATCGAAGCCCGGGGAACGTCATCGAGCCGAACGTGTGCCAAGAACTCGGAGGTGCCGGAGTAATGGTGCTTAGATCGGTCGGATCGTGAAGACGTACGACTACATCAACCGCGTTGATATAACGCTTCCGCTTTCGGTCTACGAGGGTACGTAAACAACACTCTCCCCTCTCGTTGCTATGCATCACCATGATCTTGTGTGTGTGTAGGAATTTTTTTTGAAATTACTACGTTCCCCAACAAGGTAGGTAGCCAGCCATGGCCAAGGCCGCGCTAGCGTGGGGCGCCATGGGAGATGCTGCCCCTCGCCGGCATGGCCGCTGCTGGACTGGATTGGATCTGGATCCAGCGCCTCCGCGTAGGGAGAGAAGAAGGAGAGGGTGGTGGTCGCCGGCGGTGGGGTGATGGAGGGAGGGCGGATCTGTACGGTGCTGGAGGGGGCTCGCTCTCTCTCGATCTGGACTATATCGGGATCGGTTCGGTGGGTGGGATCGGTAGGGGAGGGGAGAGGGGATCGCGCGCCGCGGAAGGAGGCCGTGGACGGGGAGGAAAGGAGGCTGGGGACGGGGAGGAAAGGAGGCCGGGGACGGGAAGGAGGTGGCGGCGGCGACGAGACGAGGACGAGGGAGGGAGCGGATCTGCTGCGGGAGGTGGAGGGAGGGAGCGGAAGATGGGGAACGATGGGCGGCGCGCGGATCTGGCGTCGTCAGGCTCGGACGATTCTAGCCGGAGGCGAGGGAGGAGTGGAGGGGGAAGGGGAGGGTGCAGACGAGGGGAGAGGTCGGCGGCGGAAGGAAGGGGAGGACGGCGAATGGCGGGAGCAGGTGGTCATCCACGAAGGTGGCGGCGGCGGTCCAATGCAGGGAAAGGGGAGAGGGGTTAGGGTTTGGGCTGCGGGGAGAGGAGTGGTGTGCGGGGGAGAGGAGGAGAGGGGGGAGGAGTGGTGTGCCCGCGAGGGGGAGGAGTGGGTGAGTGGTGGTATTTTGCCAATGACAGGTGGGCCCGCGAGGAATTAGGCCCACATGTCAGTGTCCTCAACGACATGTGGTGTAGGTGAGTGGAGCTGCTTTCAGGGGGTGTGGGTGGGGAGTGGGTGAGGGGTGTGGGCCGTTGGATCTGGCAGGATCCGACGGTATCTAATGCTTGATCCGCGTGACATGCCCATTGACCAATCAGAATGAAGTGCAGGCTTTCATGATGTTATGATCATCTAAAATGGTCGTAATCAATTTTTCATTTATCGAGTGCCCAGAATGAATTTTTTTGTGAAGGACCTATAATATATTTTTGCAAAATTGGACCGAATCAATTTTATAAAATACTAGGACATATTTAATACACAATTGACCAAATGGTTAGGTTTCAAAAGTTTTTATACAACTCTAGTGAAAAAGACAAATTTCCGCCGATTCAGCTGGAAGCGGGTCAAATTTGAACTGCAGTTGCCTCATAGTTTGCTCTTTATTTTTTCCAAAAATCATTTCTAGGTACATAAGTATCTATTTAATCAGAGAAACACCAAAAAAATTCCAAGATTCAACCACTAGCTAGGAACGGTCATTCCCGCCGTTTTGACCGCATTTTGGAACGGGCATAAAAAATTCAAAAAAAATCAAAAAATTGGGAAACCTTCGCATTGTGTCATCATATGTGGCCAAGTTCCTAGGAAAAATAACAAACTCGTAATACGGCAATTATTTTAAAAAAGTGTTCTCAGAAACGAGCTATCATGTGTGGAGATCAATGGCTTTCAAGCCAAATGATCAATCTTATGGCCAAATTCATGGCATAGTTTGTTCAAATGATCTCATATTGTGCACAAGGGTGCATATTGTAATGGCAAACAATGTTGCCTAAGGAAGTTCTCATTTCGTTGGACGAAAAAACCATTTTCCATTTTTCGAGTGCCCGAAAGGAGGTTTTTTTATGAAGGAACTACCAAATAATTGTTGCAAAATTGGACCAAATCATTTTTATAAAATACTAGGCCATATTTAATGCACAATTAACAAAATGGTTGGGTGTAAAAATTTTTGATCCACCTCTCGTGAAAAAGACAAATTTCCGCCGATTCAGCTGGAAGCGGGTCAAATTTGAACAGCAGCTGCCTTGTAGTTTGCTATTTATTTTTTCCAAAAATCATTTCTAGGTACATAAGTATCTATTTCATCATAGAAACACCAAAAAAATTCCAAGATTCAACCACTAGCTAGGAACGGTCATTCCCGCCGTTTTGACCGCATTTTGAAACGGGCATAAAAAATTCAAAAAAAATCAAATAATTGGGAAACCTTCGCATTGTGTCATCATATGTGGCCAAGTTACCAGGAAAAATAACAAACTTGCAATACGACAATTATTTTAAAAAAGTGTTCTCAGAAATGAGCTATCATCTCTGAAGATTCATGGCTTTCAAGCCAAATGACTAATCTTATGGCCACATTCATGGCATAGTTTGTTCAAATGATCTCATATTGTGCACAAGGGTGCATATTGGAATGTCAAACAATGTTGCCTAAGGAAGTTCTCATTTTTGTTGGACGAAAAAACCATTTTCCATTTTTCGAGTGCCCGAAAGGAGGTTTTTTTGTGAAGGAACTACCAAATAATTGTTGCAAAATTGGACCAAATCATTTTTATAAAATACTAGGCCATATTTAATACACAATTGACAAAATTGTTGGGTGTAAAAAGTTTTGATCCACCTCTCGTGAAAAACACAAATTTCCGCCGATTCAGCTGGAAGCGGGTCAAATTTGAACTGCAGCTGCCTTGTAGTTTCCTCTTTATTTTTTCAAAAAATCATTTCTAGGTACATAAGTATCTATTTCATCATAGAAACACCAAAAAAAATTCAAGATTCAACCACTAGCTAGGAACGGTCATTCCCGCCGTTTTGACCGCATTTTGAAACGGGCATAAAAAATTCAAAAAAAATCAAATAATTGGGAAACCTTCGCATTGTGTCATTATATGTGGCCAAGTTACCAGGAAAAATAACAAACTTGCAATACGGCAATTATTTTAAAAAAGTGTTCTCAGAAATGAGCTATCATCTCTGAAGATTCATGGCTTTCAAGCCAAATGACTAATCTTATGGCCACATTCGTGGCATAGTTTGTTCAAATGATCTCATATTGTGGTGCATAATGGAATGTCAAACAATGTTGCCTAAGGAAGTTTTCATTTTCTTTGGACGAAATAACCATTTTTCATTTTCCGAGTGCCCAAAAGAAGGTTTTTTTGTGAAGAACTACCAAATAATTGTTGCAAAATTGGACCAAATCAATTTTATGAAATAATAGGACATATTTAATGCACAATTGACAAAATGGTTGGGTGCAAAAAGTTTTGATCCACCTCTCGTGAAAAAGACAAATTCCCGCCGATTCAGCTGGAAGCGGGTCAAATTTGAACTGCAGTTGCCTCATAGTTTGCTATTTATTTTTTCCAAAAATCATTTCTAGTTACATAAGTACCTATTTAATCATAAATACATGGTTTGGTGGCGATACGTCGAGGTTTGGGCGGTGGCCGAGGGCCCCAACTCTAGAGCGCGTAAGCTCGCATGCCCGCCGCGGGTTCACCGCGTGACCGTGGTGTTTCCATGTGTTCTGGGTGGCCTAGACATGTCTAGTGGGTTGGACACTCCCCATGTAGGTGCTAGGAAGAAAATTACAACATAAGATTCTCACGAGGAGACCGATCGGTGCTCAAACATGAATTAGCAGCCAAGTGTTTGATTAGCGGTACAGGAAATGTACATGGCTAATGGGCGTGAGTTTTGGCTGAGGATGATCAGTTACTAAGAAGACCGTCTTCACAAATTTTCAGCTCAAAAGGAGGAGCCTAGCTGGTAGTTGCTTTGCAAACCACCACACTGGACATAAATACAAATGTTGAAGCTCGGCTCAAAATAATGAATGGATTGAGCTGGCATTTGGTGGAGGATGGTTATTTGGGCATAGGAAAGCACTGTAGAAAATGGATACTATTTGGACATGCCAAAGTGGTACTTCCTTCACAAACTGTTACTCTGAACAGAATAGGAAAATGAATATTTTTGAATTATTTTTGAACTAGGCAAGGAAGGCTTTTACATATTTGACGAAGATATGACCCAAAGAATTTATGAGAATTTTTTGGGAATTTTGGGAATGACAGAAATATAGGTTGCTTCACAACCTAGGGCAAAAACTGCCACATGGACATGCCACATAGGCAAAACTGATGAGGTGGCGCCTAGTCATAGCAACCCACCACAATTTACAAGGCTATGACCATCTATATTGGTCGTTAACAACTAGAAATAAGCCAGCGGACTAGCGCTGTTTGCTTTATGACCTTTTCGTGTGAGGAAATTACGACCTTTCTGACCCAAATGGTCGCAATGGTTTAGGGTTTGGAGCCCCCCGAACAGCTTTTGACCAATTGGTCTGAAATGGTCATAAATTTATGACCAATTCTTCGAGGGTCAGTGACAGAAGGTCATAAGTTGACATATTTCTTGTAGTGCCCCGGGAACCAAGAGACCACAATCGCTACAGTCAGGTTGGCCGCGCTAGTAGGGCACGGAGCGCATATGTAAAGGGAACTTGTAATTTTGTTTCTCCAATGAGAGATTAATAAAGTGCTTATTTCCCTATGTTTATTTGTGTACTTAGTACACTGGCACGCCCGCAACGTTTTATTCCCCTGGTGCGTGGAGAGATAATAATACAATAACCCCCATTATTTTTATTATTTCTCGTGTCAAACAAATTGGCACGCTCGGTGGCACCTGGTTCTCCTCCCATCTCTGCTTCACTGTGGTCGTCAGAATCGTCTTCGCCCGTCTCCCAATCCACACAGCATGCTGCATGACAAGGCATCGACAAGGATTTCCGTTGATCGAGATCCCTTTATTGGAGGGGGACACTCACACGGAAGCAACTCGGAGCTAGCGATGATCCATTTTGGATCATTCCTGCCCATGGTCGCTATCGAGCTTGGTGACAAGGTCTACATGCACGAAGCACAAGATCATGCGCAGTTCCAAACTATGCAGTCGAAGAAGGCGCAAAGGCGGGAGGCCGCCAAGGCGAAGAAGGAGCGTCGTGAGCTAATGCTCGAGGCACGTGCCATGTTGAAGGAGTCAACAAGGGCGGATATGAAAGGAGACGTGGAGGCTGCTCAACGGCTTCGCGCTAAGGCCGCCAACAGACGGGAAGGAACAGAGTCCCATCACGCCCCTACCCCATTTCCGCACCCTGAGCCATCACGACCAACTTCATGACGCACCGAGGTCGAGTTGCTCGAGGGTTTGGAGGCCATCTCCCAGAACCTGCGGAAGCTCATGGCGAACTCGCGTTTGTCGGAAATCCCACATCCTCTCCGGAACTACAGGAGGAAGTATCGCAAGGTACAACTACTCCACCAGCAGATTACCTCCCGCATTGCTCAGAGCACGGTGCCGGAGGAGGATTGGTCCCTTGGAGCAAGGGACCTAGCGGACAAGGTGTTCACTTACAGTAGCACCTTGACCTCTCTAAACGAATTGTTCCCCAACGATTGGGCCTACGAGCCAACCAAGGTCAAGCTCCTGGTGAGGCGAGCTGTTATGAAGGAGTTTCAGAAGCGGCGTTCGCACAAGGAGCTTGTTGTACAAAGCCCTACGGTATCCATCAACCTTGAAGATACTCCGCGGGGTGCGTGGGCTCCATGCCTTCATACTTCAGCGGTCGACGACCGGTCTCTCCCCAACGACAACAGGTTTTCTGTCCTTCACCATGAAGCACCCGCCCCACGTGACGAAGACCTGCGGCGAGAATTTCGTCAACTCCAAGAGCAGATGAACAACATATAGAGGCGGCTGCATGATCCATCGGCACCAAGTACATCATCAACACAAGCTTCATGTAGGATGAAACATCAAGCCCCAAGTCATCGTCCTGAACATGAGTGCCAGACTTTGGCGCCTCGACTACAAACTTCACTAACCCGACACTTCCAGCAATGGGGGCATCCTAACATGCCTCACATTGGAACTGGTGGTCAAGACAACAAGACGAAGAAAGGAACCCTCGGCCTACTCAACGGTGGCGACCATGGGAGCCACCACGGCCGACACTTCACCCAACATTCCTCGTTAACAACACTCTGTGAACAGCGAGCCAAGTGAGTAGAAGAGCTCGTCAACATGTCAGCATCACAAGAGCTAGAAGACGGGGGGATGGACCAAGACAGGACAGGACGCGCCTACGGTGTGGCAGCGTCAATCAAGGGAAATCGAGGAGGTGACAGTGCGCCAGCTACAGCGTGCATGACGCGTGCGCCTGAGACGGTGACACAAGCGATGAGGTGGAGAACTCCCTCATGGCCGTTCTAAGGATGCCAAGTCTGGTGCAAGATGCTCGCAGAAGCACCGTGCCAGAGTCGTCGTTGGCCACGTCCTGGATGGGCACTTGAAGACAAGTCCGTGTTGGCAGTGAGGACGCAAATACACTATGGCACCAGAGAAGAAGAGTGTGCTGGCTATAACCGTGGCAGCTGCAGCAAGTTGCCGACGATCCGACATTGGCGTGAGCAAGGCAAGAGGACGCCTAGCGAGCCGAAGAAAGGGGAGCAACGCAAGCCCCACTAACTAACTTTTCATGATATATGTATGTCTTGCATCTATCAGGAGACACAATTCAATGCGTAAGGGAAGGGCCACCCAGACAAGATAAGACGCGCCTGCCGCGGCAGCATTGAGGACGGTGACGAAAGCCATACAGGGGCAGAGGGGGCACCTGCTCAGCCGGGGGACCGAGGTAGAAGGAAGGACGCACCCTTGACGGTGGCACGCTCGCCGTTCAGCACACACATGCTCTGTCCTGTCCGGAGGCTACGCTTGCACCAAGGAGGACGTGCAGCATCAAGGCAGAACACGCTAGTGGCGTTCCGGCACGCGTGCAGTAACACCAGCATGCACCACCAGTTTCATGGAGCCAAGCATGCATCACTAGCTTCGTGGAGACGAGCGTGCTATCTCAGGTCAGCACAATATTTAACATCCATCCATCACTCGTGTGTATGCTGGCATGATAATTACAAGTATCATGAGCATCCGGGAGCATCATCGCCCGGTACATCAAGAAGGTAGACGCGTGGGCGCCGTTGCAGCAGCGCCTCCTACTGTCTAGTCCAGCCGATCGGTGGGCTAGTCACGAAGACGATATGTGAGAAATCACGCACATATAAGACCCGAAGGGCCTGTGAGATGCAAGACGTGGATCATCTGGCCAGAGCCGTGGGCGGCGGCGGCGGCGGCGACTCACTCGAAGCAAATCCATCCAACAAGGTCGCACATCCATCAAACTCCCAAGACCGAGAAAGGAGGAGAGACCGAGGTGGAGACGCGCCCACGGAAGTAGTGTCGACGAGGACAGGGAGCCACAGAAGAGGCCCTCACACTTGCTGCACTTGCACCCAAGGCAGCCGTGGACAACGTGTCGGTGATTGCAACTCCATGGACCTACCACCACATCAACGAACGGCCACCGGAGAGCTCGCCGGTGGTGTCTTCTTCCATGTACGCTTCCATGATGATAGTGGCGAGGCTGCAGGCGAGTACCACGGCACCAAACTCAACCTTGGCGATGACATCGGAGGGGCTGCCGGCGCGCGCCCTCGCGCCATCTACACCGCCGCGACAACGTCGGAGCTGCTGGCCTGTAGCCTAGCACCACCTCCACCATGCCGGTGTGCGGCCCGATGCCATCTACACCACTCACGGCCATGTTGGAGCCGTCGCCCTCGACCTCCGGCTTGACCAGGAAGACTGCTTCATCGATAGGATGCCAAGACCTTCATCGGCTTCTCACCCGGCGAGGGAGCTAACTACCTCGACCACGCCGGTGCCATCGCCATCAATCTCCGGCTCGGCAAGGAAGCTACTTCATCGAGACAACATCGACATCTTCATCGACTTCACATCCGCTCGTGGGTGTTGACTACCTCGACAAGCCACCCTGTACCTACATGGACATAACGTCGACATCTTCATCAACTTCTCATCCGGCAAGGACGCTGACCACCTCGGTGCACCGCACCTACACCAACATGGGATCGCCGACTTCATCAACTCTTCTTCTACCGAGGACGCGGTCTATAGCGTCTCTTCCGGACGCCTACATGATTTCGCCATCTTCACTTCCTTATCACCCGGCGACGACACAGACTGCACCGGCACGCCGCCATTCTTCTACATCAACCGTCTACATTGAGCGGAGGTCGTCCCTGTAACTACGACGCCCCATGGTCTACATCGACGAGATAGTATTGTCGTCCTCTTATAGCAGCGTTGTCATGCGGCGACACTCAAGTCTACTCCAACTTATACATCAACACACTTCCCTGACATCGTCCAAGCTCTGACGAGGCAAATCTATACTCCATCGACATGTCTTTTTCCGATGAAGCAATCCATATCTTGCCAGGCACCGACGAGGCAAAGGCAAGTCATCCAGTCCCACACCGACAAGGCGGACACCACCAGGCCGGGCACTGACGAGGCGAAGGCCGCCCACTTCATCATCGGACAATCGACGAGACGGAGGGATATGGCTAAGCATGGCCGGAGCGATGGGCGTACCACTGTCTCCTTCACTTCATCACCACATCCCCACCATCTACACTGATCCAACGGTGCGATCGAAGCCTTTAGCAAGACTCTCAGCATGATACTCCAGAAGACGGTGAAAAGCAATAGGGGAGACTGGCATGACCGCTTTTCGAGTCATTATGGGTGTACCGTGTCACAGTCCGTACCCCAACATAGGTGACTCCGTTTTCTCTCATTTATGGGAATGATGCGGTCCTACCACTGGAGGTCCAGCTACCCTCTTTGAGGGTGGCTATCCAAGATGAAATCACTCAAGACAAACAGGTACAACTGCGGTTTCCGGAGCTCGAAGCCCTTGAAGAGGGGTGACTTAATGCCCTACAAAACCTGGAGCTTTACCGCCAGAATATGGTGACAGCTTACGACAAGCTCGTCAAGCAACACGTCTTCCGAAAAGGCGAGTTGGTTCTTGTGCTCAGGCGACCCATCGTTGTGACGCACAGGACGAAGGGCAACTTCGAGGCAAAGTGGGAAGGGCCATACGTCATCGAGCAAGTCTATGACGGGGGAGCATACCAGCTCATCGATTCCCAAGGAGTCCGACCTATGCCCCCAATCAACGGAAGGTTCCTCAAAAAATATTTTTCTTAAAATTTTGCCTCTTTTGTCGCCTTTTGGATTTTCATTGGGGAAACTTTTTTTGTGGGCTTTCGGATCCATGATGCATTCTCCTTAGCATTTTGTGGACATATTTAGTTTTCCCCAATTTTTGCGGACTAAGTCCAACAACAAAAAAAATGGCTTCCCACTATCGCACTACGTTGTTGATTGAAGTTTAGGCTACCCAAGGACTTGTTGGAGGGTGACACAATGTGTCAAGTTGCAGGTGAAGCGGCTCCTACACCCACAATGCACGGCACATACCAGGTGTATGCTTCCGGAGGCAGCGGAGATGATTACTTGGGCACTTCTGAGTACTGAGACCCACGCTCTTCGTGTTTCCTGGCATGCCTCGTGTTCACAGAGGCTCGCACTCCAGGGAAGACTATAGGAAAAGATCATGGAGGGCTGCCTGACCCAGCACAAGTTGGTTTGGTGCGTAGTCACATGGAAACCCTGGGGTGCGCCACCAGAAGCCCCAGATAAAGTGCTAGAGGGTTTTTCCTAGTCCACAGAGGTGAACAGTTGCCTTCCAAGTTCTCAAGGTGGGTCCCTAAGAATCCTGGAAGAAGAGTCCTCAAGAAGTTTAGTTGAATGTCAAAGCAAGTCCATGAAGTTCGCGGCCAATCAATCATCCACGTGAGCAATCAAAATAAAATTCCCAAAGTCCAAGAAGCAAATTCAAGAAAAATCCCAACAGTACAAGAAGCAATCAAGTGGTCCCAAGCAGAAAGGGACCCACTAGAAGGAAGGAGGGAGGTAGCTGTTCATGAGCCCTCAATATGCACGAAGAAAAATCGCCAAGCTGTTGTCCCAAAACCATTTACCCGGAACTTGCCACACCCAAGTCTCTGGGTTCATGGGGCGTGTGCAGGGGGCATGTTGAGCTGTGGGGCCCCTCAGTATGATGATGGGCTAGAGTATGAATTTTGTTGCCTATCGGAAGCATCCCGAAACACGACGTTTTCATACACGTACACCAAAGCTGTTTAAGTTGTTGAGTTGCAATCGTCAAGGTCTTTCAACGGTTCCCAATGACAAGTCCTTCGGTAGCCTTCTTAGATATCACGCCTATAACTGGTGTATAACGGGAAAGCCAACATTTTAAAACTCACAAACATTTTTTTCCCTCTCTTTGTTTTCGTTTGGTGTTCCTAGTTGTGCTCCTCCAACATCTTTTGCAGCCATGGAGAGACACTCCCTGTCATCGTCGTTGGCATTCAGACAACAACCACTATACATCGAACTACATCTTGGGTGTTTGGGTGCAGCAATACCCATGCGTCCCTGACAACACCGATAACAGCCCGACAACCAATGGTCTACACCGACACGCACGATGGGTGCCAGAAGGCAACACCTGCCTCGCGAAGGTGGAGCCGGTTCGTCTCCGCAACCCCGTCTCCAACAACAATGAAGCATGGGGGCAACGTCATCCCCTCAATTATTCGTAAAGCCGATGGTGTCCCGGCGCACCACCAGAGTTGTCACACCATGGATGGTGTGACGGTTCGCTCAACGAAGGGGAGCTATCGACGGTATACCGATGCCTCACCTACATCAACACAAGGATATCATGGGAGCAGTGCAACGCGCCAGTGCGGCCAGTGTGAATCTGTGAAACCCTCCAATCAAGTCGGATGGCACCGTAGCAGCTAGACGGTCGTGATGAAATTGGTAAATTTTTATTTTTCGTATTCAGGACAAGGCATGATGTTTCGCCATGGAATGAAGACAGGATAGGGTTCCTTCGTCGGCTGGCATCGTGCGTGTTATACGATCCAACGAGCACCCTAAAGAACAGAAGTGTGGATGGACATGCCTACACTAATTTACCTTGCTATCAGTCAATCATCTTCGGGACGACGCTCGATGTCACAGACCTCGGGTCAATACCTCTCTAGGCTGCACACATGTTGATGCGCCAATTCATTACAAAAAAAAAGAAATGTTTTCACCAAACTAAGTTCGATCGCTTCACGCTCGAACTTTGTTTGGTGAGGGGGCATTTGTTCGACGAGTAATTATACATTTCTAATAATGATTTTTTTAAAGATTTTCCATGCAGGTATTACATTTGCAAGACATGTCTGATTTGTTCATTTTGGAACACATCATTTAAGATCATGACCGTAAACAAGGCTAGTTCATATGGCATGTACTATACATATACGTATTCGGGTATTGGCGGCCGGCCGGCAAGCTCGCACGTACGTACCTAAATACACACAAAAAAAGTCATACATGTGCTTACACGTGAGATTCAAGCCCTCGCTCATTAGGTGTGCATGTACATGCATGAAGTGGTTTAGCTATCCATGCACGCACGAATACACACAGGAGGTGCCTTTTGATCTTCTAGATTGGCACATATATGTACGTGAATCTGCTGGTACATGCATGGAGGATTAAGAATACGCCCAGTGTGCACGTATTTGTACCCGTATATCGGCCGGCAAGCTCGCGTGTGTACGTGTTCAAATACTTGAAGCCAGCTATACTTAGAAAAAGAAAAAAAAAGCAAGGGAGCTGCCGGAGGTGTGTGTCTAATCGGGAAGTCACCAAATTTAGGAAACAAAACAACCGACCTCAATGTTTATCATTGAAAGGCATACGTGAAACAACCAAGGTATGTATTGGTTTATTTCTTTTTCTTGGTGCAGACTTGGACATCAAGGAAAATAATAGAAGGGAGAAACCAGGCGGCGGCTGCGTGCAGCCCCGGCTCTCCCATCCTATAAATATGAGACATCCAGCCACCACGTCCCAACAAGTCACGCATGAAGAGCACGTAGAACAACACATCCACGGCACGCAGAAACATCCAGCCATCACGGTTCCAGAACTCACGCAGCAAGAAGAAGTAGAAGGAGAGAAGAAGAGATCGGCCTCGACATCTCGTCACAACAACGCCGGCGATCATCCGTACAAGAAGCAGGCGCCTCGGCAGCAACATGAACACCAAGTCGATCTTCTCGAACGGTGGAATCTCCCGTGGCAGCAACTCGGAGCCGGTAATGATCCAGTTTGGATCGATGCCGCCCATGGTCGTCATCGAGCTTGGCGAGAAGGTCTACATCCATCAAGCCCAGGATCCTGCGCAGTTTCAAACTGTGCAGTCGAAGAAGGCACTAAGGCGGGAGGCTGCCAAGATGAAGAAGGAGCGTCGCGAGCTAATGCTTGAGGCGCGCGCCCTGTTGAAGGAATCAACAAGGGCGGATATGAAAGGAGATGTGGAGGCAACTCAACGCCTCCGCACCAGAGCAGCCAACAGGCAGTCTAGTGCGGCGTCTCTCCGCGCCCCTACCGCGACTACGCACTCGGAGCCGCTGACACCAACACCGCGGCGTATCGAGGTTGAGCTTCTCGAGGGTTTAGAGGCTATGTCACAAGACTTGCGTAGGCTCATGGCCAACGCTCGTTTGTCGGATAGCCCTCATCCCCTACGCAACTACGTACAGGAGGAAGTACCGCAAGGTACAGTTACTCCACCAACAGATATCTTCCCACATCGCTCAGAGCACGGTGACGGAGCAGGATTGGTCCCTCGACGCTATGGACCTAGCCGATAAGGTGTTCACTTACCGAAGTACCTTAACCCCTCCGTATGACTTGTTCCCTGATGATTGGGCATATGAGCCATGCAAGGTCAAGGAGCTGGTGAGACGCGCCATCATGAAGGAGTTCTGAAAGCGGCGCTCACGCAAAGAGCCCGTTCTACCAGGCCCTACTGTCTCCCTCAACATTGGCGACACTCGAAGGGGTGCATGGGCGCCGTGTCTCTACAACTCGGCGGTCGAAGGAAGGTCCCTCCCCAACAACAACAGGTTTTCTACCCTTCGGCACGAAGCACCCGCACCACGGGACGACGACCTACGGCGAGAATTTCGCCAACTCCAGGAGTAGATGAACAATATCCAGAGGAAGCTTCAAGACCCAATGGCGCAAAGTGCATCGTCGGCTCAAGCTGCAGGAAGGATGAGGCGTCAAGTCCCAAGCCATCATCCTCAACATGAGCGCCAGACTTTGGCGCCTCGGCGACAACCTTCACCAACTCGACACTTCCCACAAGGGAGATATCCCAACATGCCTCCACGTTGGAACCGATGGTCAACACATGACGATGAGAGGGACCCCCGGCCCACTCAACAGTGGCAACCACGGGAACCTTTGCGACAGACGCTTCCATCACGACCTTTGTCACCTCCCAGGCGGGGACATCAAGACGATGAGAGGGACCCTCGGCCCACTCAACAGTGGCAACCATGGGAACCTTTGCGACAGACGTTTCCACCATGACCTCCGTCACCTCCTAGGCGGGGAGATCGGCCACAACTGCAGGCGATGACGGACAGGTATTCATCATCCACGAGGCGCCCTGCACCAACACTCCTACGCAAGCCACCGGTGCAAAGGGATGGTATCTTTCCAACGGAGAATCAGCGCAAGCGCGAGAGGCGTCGGAGAAACCGCATGTTCTTTATAAAGAACTTGAGGACTTAGTCCTTCGACACACTCAGGTACGTTTACGACCCGATGGTGGGGTCGTTCAAGAAAATGACAGGATCAAATTCCGCATCTCCCCCGACTTGGAGCGGCATGAGCGGTATAGCTACGTGCTCAGCCGGTTGGCACCGAAACCACGCAAGACGTCCACGAGAAGCATTGAGCAAGGGGGCAAGGTGGTTCTTTCTTCATCCCTTCCCCATAAGAATGATGAACAGGTGAAGGCTACTGCACCAGCACCCCCACTAGAGAATCAGAAGATGCCAGCGCCGACGGCCACACCGATGGAAGGCGTCGAAGAAGCCGAGCTTACATTCTCCTCCAACAATGGAGTAGCTTCCGAGGGTGCCGCCAACGCTGCCCTCCCACAAGACACAACACTTCCCACTGGTTTTCCTCTTGTTCCCTCTGAAAGGATGGACCAAGATGGAGAAACTCAAGCCCAGCAGGAGGCTGAAAAAGCGAAGGAATCAACTGAGAAGAACCTTGCCTTGTGTGGTACTCTTGGAGTGCAGCCAAGTGAAGGGTCAAGTAATGAATAGCGGCCTCCCGCCATCACCGAGGAGTTCGACTATCCTTCCGAAGAAGAGATTGCGCCGAACCCAAAGGCTGACTTCCAGAGGACCTTCCTACCGCGCCTTGGCCATGTTCGTGCATGGCTCAGGGGTACGGAGGGGGATGCCAAGACAAGCTCATCAACGTCGCAAGAAGCTGCAAGATCCAGGGCCACATGTCTTCCTGTGACAACAGGGAAAGGCTCATTAGGTGGAGGGAGCACTTCATGAAATGAAGATATATACAAGCGTCACTACACCGACATTACATCAAGGCTTCCTCAAGACCTTGAAGGACGACGATAAGTTGCAATCCGACAAGGGGCCAATACAAGATTAAAATCCATCGCCCATCAAGGCGTGACGGATGGGTTTACCAGAGATGGAGAACGCCAAGATAACCTTGACGATGATGAAGGCTTCTCCGACTCATCTTCCTCGCCATCGTTGGAGAGTCGCCCGCACTCCCCTCGTTACCATGAACTAGCTTCATCGGTTTTGTCAAATTACGAGGGAGGTGATGAAGACCTCCACACCGCGCCCGTTCGCATGGTGAATCATGGTGATAGCCTTGTGGATCAAGATCCTGCTGCCAAGCCACCCGTTGATGGCACCCAGGGCCCAAGTGCTGTAAACAAAGTAGCACCACAAGAAGTGTCTCTAGAAGAGGAGGTCAAAAGCCAGCGCCAGACGATTGACCAGTTGGCGTCAAAGCTTGACCAGTTCATTGAACTCATAATGAACAACCAAGGCATTCCTCAAAAAGGCGTGCTGCAACGAGTGGTGGATACGCAAGAGGAGGAGGCAAAGACCAGAGGCACAGGAGAAGACGCGCCCGTGGGCGGCAGCGTCGACGAGCGGGGAAGCCAGCAGCAGTTTCCCTGGAGGAAGGCGCGCGGCCGGGATACCGAGGCAAAGGGAAGGACGCGCCTCTGCGGGCGGCGTGCTCACCGGTCGACACACACGTACCCTTGTCTGTCCGGCGCCGGCACCGACGCCAAGAGGACGGGCAGCGGCAGCAAGCAGAACACGCTGGTGGCGACTCGGACATGCCGGAGCATGTGTGCAGTAACGCCGAGCATGGATCACCAGCATCGTGACTTCGTGAGATTGAGCATCTGTCAAGATGCAACGTGGAGTTTCATCTCTCACGTTGGTATAATACTAAGTACATATATCTATTTCTATTGTGTACCAGGTGAGGAAACACATGCACATGCACGTACAAGACTCCTGGAGTAGTACATGGATGAGTTGCCGCAGCTCCTCCTGCGTGCCTCGTTTGGGCAGCACACCTAGGAGGGAGGCACAAGACAGGCCGTCGCGGCAGCGCTGAGAACACACCGGAAAGTTCGCGCCGACGGCGGCGGCACGCTCACCAGGCAACATGCACACGGCCTAGCGCTGTCCGTGGCGGCAGTTCATACGTACATCTATATATCTTTTGTGTATGCAGGAGACCAGGAGGAGAAGCAAACGCGCTCAGGGTGGCAGCGTCGAGGAACAACAAAGTCCCACGGGAGACAGAGGAGAGAAGGGACACGGCAGGCAACCCACGCAGCCAACGTACAAGACGCACGCAGCAACACATCTCGCTGAGGCAAGATACGCACCCTGGCGGCAGCGTAGAGGAGAAGAAGACGTGCCGAGCAGTGACGTGGCAGCCGCGATGTATAGCTGAGGAGGACCTACTCCAAGCGGGAAACCGAGCATTGAGGGCGCATGCACCATCTGCAACGACGCCGTAATGATCTTTCTTTTTCTTCGTGTTATCATCTATTTTGTAGAATGGCCTTCGGAAAGCACGCCCAGCAAAGGTGGCCGCAGACCATACAATGCTCTTCCCGTACCAGGAGCAGTTGAGGCGGCGGACGACGCGCCCAACGGAGGTGGCCGCGGACCAAGGAGCGCTCTTCTCCTACAAGGTGTTGTCGAGGCGGTGGACAACGCGTCCAACGGAGGTAGCCACACGGACCATGCGGCGCTCTTTTCGTACCCGATGCCATGGAGGCGGCGGACGACGCGCTCAACGGAGGTGACTGAAAACGATGCGGCGCTCTTCTCGTAGGAGCAGTTGAGGCGGTGGACGATGCGCCCAATGAAGGTGGTCGCGGACGAAGTGACGCTCTTCCCGTACAAGGTGTTGTCGAGGCGGTCGACGACGCGCCCAATGGAGGTGGCCGCGGGCGATGCAGCGCTCTTCTCATACTCAGTGCAATGGAGGCGATGGATGGCGCCATGGAGTTCGCCAAGACGACGTCAGTGTCAACTTCATCAAGCCGGCGCCACGGAGGACGAAGGCGTGGAGGCTCACGAGGATGCCACCGACGTGCCATGGTGGATGGCGCCACGGAGACGTCAATGTCAACATCATCAACCTGGCGCCGCAAGGATCATGACGGGGAGCTCGCAAGAAGGACGGCCGCCTTCCACTTCGTCATGCTGGAGCTAGAGGACGGAGGCGTGGCGCCCATTGGGGATGCCGCCGACGTCTACTTCGTCAAGCTGGAGCCAGAGGCATGGAGGTCACAGGAATTCAGCCGTGTGCCGTGGAGAAAGGCGAGACGCAGCTCGCTAGGATGATGCATGCCTTCTTCATCAAGTCGGTGCCATGGAGGATAAAAGCGTGGACGCTCGCAATGATGGCGCCGCCGTTCCGCGGTAGATAGCAGCGCGGAGCTCGCCAAGACAACACCAACGCCAATATCACCACATCTGTGCCATGGAGGACGGTGTCGGCGTTCTGGCAACGGGGGTCCCTAGACTTGCCTGCCTGCGACCTGCGGCGTGGCTCAAATGGGGGCCCAGCACGGCCCATCTTCATCAACACAAGACTCAAGACCCTCACGAGGGGCCAAGCCTCGCGGGGCGGACGACACAGTGCTTCCTCAGGCACGGCCTCCTTAGGCTGGCTCACGAGGAGGCGGAGAGATCAAGGCAGGGTACCTCGCGAGGTACCCATGACGCAAGCCATGACGACCAAGGGTGCTAGGCGGGCGCCAGACCGCGCAGTGTCCTCCCTTTCCTCTTTGGTGCAAAGGGGGCAAGCGCAGGCGAGAGGATCAAGCAAAGGCATCCATTTCGGTGCAACAAGACCAAGACCCGTCCAACGGTGAGAAGGAGGTCATCGTGGAGCCCAGGACGGCGTCACCACAGGGCCTTTGGTAGGCGAGGACCGACTTTAGTCAGGATAAGAGTACTGTATGTCCCCCTTCGAATTTGGCCAATTGTTGGCGCCCTTCCCGCTCAATATTTGGGAAGAGGCCCAGGGCATTTGCAGGGCCCGCAGCAACTACCGCACCGAGCTCATCGACTTTGATGTCGCCCACATCCGCCTGCCGTACAACGCCATCCTCGGGTACCCAGCGCTGGCCAAGTTCATGGCCGTAACTCACCACGGCTACAATGTCCTCAAGATGCCAGGGAGTGGCGGCGTCATCACGGTGCCATGTGAAGAGAGGGATGCAATGTGTTCCCTGAAGCGAGCCTTTCAGGCCGCGTCGCTAGAAGACCCAGATCGCGGAAGCAGGAGGCTTCCCGAGATCACCCCCAAGAAGAAGAAGACGTCGTCAGGCTCTGCCCCTCAGGAGGCAGGCCCCTCAGGACCCGTTCCTGCCCAGGGGGACCCTCCTTCCATCGCCTAGGAAAGCGCGCCCGGCGCCCTCCTCAGGCAGGGCTCGGGGGCTCTCACCTTGAGGGCCACCGACCTAGCCAGGGTCACGAGGGAGGCGCTTGGGCACCATGTGGAGGCATGTTTCGAGGCATGTTTCCCTCGAGAAGGAACCAAGCAAGGAAGGTCAGACCAGCAGGAGTTCGTTAGCAAGGCCACTCAAGAACTATAGGAGTCAAGGATCATGAGAGGTTGCCGTCGTCCACCAGCTGTGGTTCCACATCCCGGCGAGGATGGTGGGCTGCGCATCTGCGTCGACATACCAGGGCTCAATCAGATCACCACGACAGAGCGCCTCTGGCCCTCGCAAGTGGGGCGCTGCGGGGGTCCACCCCACAGCTATGTTCGCATGCCTTACGGCTTGCCGAACATGGCTGCGGCGTACCAACGCCTCATGAGGAGCATCGTGGAGACTCAGGAAGACAGGCGTTCCGCAGTCCTGGCGGAGATGGAGACAGCTCGTGAAGAGCCACCACTGCCTCCGGAGCCTCCCGAGGCCCCAGGGCCTGGGGGCTCGTGCGGATCGGCTTCCGCAGCCCACCGAGTCTGCCGCACCAACGCCACTTCGCTGTCGACATCTTCAGGTGACATCTTTCAAGCTTCATTCCCAGCTGGGAGCGCCCTCCCAGGGTTGCATCACTCCCAGGCCGCGTGGGTCCGTTCCTGCGGCGTGTATCCCTTTTTATTTTTCGGTCGTTAGTTTGCCTTATTGGGGGCGCCCCTCGAGCTGCATCATCCCCAAGCCGCTCAGGCTAGGCCCAGTGGCGTGTATCTCCCTCGCGTTTATTTCCAACTATGCATTCGCCTATCATGCTTGATCACCTGATGTCTGTCCACTACACCTCTTCTTCTCCATGTCGACCACTTGCACGTTAAAGGGGGGGTGCCTGAGCATCGCGACTCAGGGCTCTTACCGGCTCTCCAGCCCTCACCCTCTCGCCTTGTCCACGGCATCGCGACCTAGCATACCAGCGACGGCTGTGACAAGCTCGAGGGCCGGGACCCGAGGACGTAGAGTGCCGGCATCTAACCGAATTTTGCAGGAACACATCTCAAGATACGGCCCAGTGCCAGGCGCAACTCGCCTAGAGGTAGGGCCTCGTGAGTCCTGCGCTGGCTCACGGGTGCCCAGATACACCTCACCTAGCCCTACCGTGCCGGCCACGTGTCAGGGCGGGGTTGTACACGCCCCGGGGGCTCCTCCCGGAGGGGAGCCCCCTCCCACGTACCAGTGGAAGCACCATGCTCCGCGCTGGCTGACGACACTGCCGAGGAGCGGCTATGCCAGTACACATACGGAAGCGCTATGCTCCACGCTGGTGATAGACAACTGAGGGTGGCCTCCGAGCCGCATTAACCTCAGGGAGCCCAGAGCTCAATGGCTGGCCTCATAGCAACGCCTCCCCTCGGGAGCGCCGCGCGAGGGGGCTGGGCACGGGGGCTACGACTGGGTCACGCCCAGACGTACGCCGCCCAGCCAGGCCCTTCGGGCCTGGTTCGTCGAGCCAAGGTATGAAGGCCGTTTGAGTGTCAAGGGGGACCCCTGAGCATCGCGACTCAGGGGCCTAACTGGTCCCATAGCCCCTCACTCCTTAGTTCTGAAAGGCTATGCTGGGTGAGACACGCGCGGGGTCGGGCTCTGCAGACGTAGAACGGTAGCCCCGCTTACGTCTCACCTCGTCACTCGCTGTTTGCGCGTCAAGGGGGACTCCTGAGCATCGCGACTCAGGAGCCTAACTGGCTCCGTAGCCCCTCACTCCTTAGTTTCGAAAGGCTATGCTGGGTCAAGTACGCGCGGAGTCGGGCTCTGCGGACGTAGAACGGAAGATACACCTACATCACGCTCCCCTACTTGTAGTTCGTGCGCCAAGGAGGACTCCTGAGCATCACGACTCAAGAGCCTAACTTGTCACGTAGCCCCTCACTCCTTTGGTCCCGTCCTGGTTTCCGGTCGGGGCTAATGCTGGGTGAGGCACGCGCGGGGCCGGGCTCTGCCGGCGTAGAACACAAGCAAGTAGGGAAAAAAAGCATAAAACTCAAGGAATTTAAAAGCAAATATTACAGTCCATACTGCCGTCTCAGTACCAAACGCAAGTTTAAATGCCTCCTCGAGGCGTGGTGCATGTGCAGGAATTGAAAGAAGAACAGGGATGGAAACGGAGTCACTTGTCGACGGTGGAGCTGCGTGGAGTGGCTTCGCCTCGTGGAGCAGCAGGGCCGGCAGCGCCTTGCCTTGGCCTGGTGCTGAAGGCCCGGAACTTCCCCAGCAGCGCCTCCGCGCGCCCCTTCACGGCTTCGACAGCGGCGACAGCACCCTCGCCGCTCACCGGCTCCAACAAGCTATCGAGGTTGGCGCTGGGATCGCGAAGATAGATGTGGGCAAAGACCCGCGTCAGTGCAGCAGAAGATAGGACGCGCGCCTCAGCCTCAGCCGTGGGGCCGAGGCCAAGGGCAACATCTCCAAGGGCCTTCACCAAGAAGGGGAGCAGCTTGGCGGGGCCATCCTCGTCACCGGCCAGCGGGCCCTCCAAGCCGCTCTCATAAAGCGTCTTCAGCGAAGCGCGGGCATCCTTCTCCTTGTCCGCGAAGGCCACGCGATCCACGGCAAGGACTCGGGCCTTGGCGTCCAGCTCGGCCTTCGTCACCTCCAGCTCTTTCTTCAGCGCGTCTAGGCGGGCGCGGCGCTTCTTGAGCTTGGCCTCCCGATCCTCGATGGCCGCCTCGCGAGACTTCGCGCCTTCTTCCTGCTCCTGGCGAAGGCGGACCTCCCTCGCGAGCTGGTCCCGCAGGCCCTGCAGCTCGTCCTCCAGCTCCTTGCAGCAGCCACAGACTCCAACCACCTCTCCCAGGGCCGCGTCTCGGGCGGCCTTCGCCTCGAGGGTGGCCTCCCTCTCTCCGTCACAGGCCGTTGAGGCCTGAACCAGTGCCGCTCGAATCGAGGCGTCAGAGCGAATCCACCCCGAGGCCAGTTCCAAGCGCCCGGCCACCAGGCGAGGGTCGGCGCCAAGAAGAACCTGCCGCAGCCGGTCCAGTTCAGCAGCGACACGCTCCAGGATGGAAGAAGAAGGCCGAGAAACATCGGCGCGCTCCAAGACAATAGGAGGAGTCGGGGAAGCAGCGGTCGGTGGAACAGGAGGAGAAGGTAGCGGCGGCCAGACCACAGTGTCCTGAGGCGGAGTCTGCTGCACCTCGACGGCCGTGGCGGCGGCAGCAGGCAGGAGCACCTCGGGAGTCACTTGGGGCATGGGGGCTGGGCTCTCCCCAACCAGCTCAGCCAAGCCTCGCAAGGATGAGCGAGCAGAAGAAGCCCGTGCCTCACGATCGCCCCCACCTGCAGGCGGAGGCGTTGCCGCGGATAGGGCCTCGGGAGCCCCCTTCGGTTTCTTCGCCGTGGGCGCCAACCTATCCAAGAGGAGTGAACATCAAGCCTCGGCGGCAGAACAAGGAACAAAGGATGGGGGATCAAGCACTTACAGGTCGTCGCTGGAGGGCTCGAGCAGCCTCCGGCCGTACTTGAAGCCTGAGAGCCGGCTGGAGGGGTCAACCTCAGGAGCAGAAGGCGCGTCCGCGGACCGCCCCGGAGCCGGGGCAGACCCGCGGAGGATCAGCCCGGTCCTGTCCTTCTTCGGGATCGGGGGCGAGCTCCCGCTACCCAGCACGTCGTCGACCTCATCACCATCGCTTGACGAAAGGCGGAGACTACGGGACTTGCGCCGGGGAAGGGGAGCCCTTGAATCTCCGTCAGTTGCCTCGGAGTCAGGGCCCTCCTCCCTCTCCTCTTCGCCCTCCTCTCCGCTGGGGTCGCCGGAGGACACGTCCACCAGTCCCTCGGGAGCCACCACAGGCACGGGCCCGTCCCCGTTGAAGACGGGCATCGACTCCACCACCTGCTTCCAGTTGTCGCGAAGGAACAAGGGCGCAGGCGCGCCCTCCAGCCGTGCCACCTCGCCCCCGACCAGGGATTGGAGCGCCGCGGTCACATCCTTGTCGCCCAAGGCCGCGGGGCTCGGGTGAGGCCTCCACATCAGAGGTGAGTACCGCCGAAGCGGGGCCAGCTGGTGCTCCAGGAACTCCCTCAGCAGCGACGCGTCGGTCAGCCTCGCCGCCGCCGTGTCGGCCGGCTTCAGGACCGCGTCCATCTTCTCCAGAATCGGCTTCGCGCGGGGGTCCGTAAGCTCCTCCCGGGACCAGTCATCGGAACTCACGGGCTGCTCCGTGGGTAGGATCAGCCGAGGGTGGATGCGCCCGGCCTCCACCAAGACCCACTTGCTCCTGAAGCCCTCAATCCTCTTCCCGGGATTTGAGATGGCAATGGCGCCGCCACACGCGACGAAGCTCGCGTATGCGGGAGGGAAACCACGGGTGACCCGGAGGTAGAAGTAGTGGCGCGGCAAGGCCACTGAGGGTTGCACCCCCACATGAGCCTCGCAGTAGTAGGCGAAGATCGCTAGGAGAAGGATGGAGTTGGGGTGGAGATGCAGAGCTTGCAAGTCATAGTGGCGGAGGACAGAGAGGAAGAACTCGGAGAAAGGAGGCACCAGGCCTGCAGTAATGGAGCTTACAAAGAGAGGGTAGAAGGTGCTTCCTCGGCCCTCAGGGGTGGCGGAGCCGACCTTGAACACCCGTGCTCCGTCGACGCCCCACGCCGCCGCCATCCGGCGCAGCCGGGCGAGGCTCGCCACCGACACATTCGGCGAGTCCAGGGCCGACGAGAACCAAGCTTTAGCAGGAGGCTGACGCGGCGCCATGTTTTCCAAGGTCACAGGGGAGCAGATCTGGGAGTTTGGAGGAAGGAAGGAGAGGCGCAAGAAAGGGGATCTGAGCAGTGACAGGAGAAAGAGAAGAGCAAGGCCTGGGCAGACACTGCGCCTTTAACCTGCGCGGTTGCGGGGACGCCCGCGCCCAATCAACCGCCACGCGGCGCCCAAGGCCGCAGGCTGTTAGGGCCCACGGCGCTTCGCCCTTGCCCTTTCGCCTCTCGGCACGGCCAAGTCCGGGCGCGCCTTGGGCCCGGGGGCTACTGTCGGCTTTGTGGGAACGGGGGTCCCCAGACTTGCCTGCCTGCGACCTGCGGCGTGGCTCAAATGGGGGCCCAGCACGTCCCATCTTCATCAACACAAGACTCAAGACCCTCGCGAGGGGCCAAGCCTCACGGGGCGGACGACACGGTGCTTCCTCAGGAGCGGCCTCCTCAGGCTGTCTCACAAGGAGGCGGATAGATCAAGGCAGGGTACCTCGCGAGGTGCCCATGACGCAAGCCATGACGACCAAGGGTGCCAGGCGGGCGCCAGACCGCGCAGTGTCCTCCCTTTCCTCTTTGGTGCAAAGGGGGCAAGCGCAGGCGAGAGGATCAAGCAAAGGCATCCATTTCGGTGCAACAAGACCAAGACCAGTCCAACGGTGGGAAGGAGGTCATCGTGGAGCCCAGGACGGCGTCACCACAGGGCCTTTGGCAGGCGAGGACCGACTTTAGTCAGGATAAGAGTACTGTATGTTCCCCTTCGAATTTGGCCAATTGTTGGCGCCCTTCCCGCTCAATATTTGGGAAGAGGCCCAGGGCATTTGCCTATAAATAGGACTAGCCACCCCAGGGTAGAGGCAGAGTGAGAATTGGACAGAACAGGTACAGACACACTAAGAGAGAGAGAGAGAAGGGCGGCTGAACTCCCCTAGCAGTTCATCGTCCCAGCAAGAACACGCCCTCGCAAGGCTGTTCTCCTTTGTATTGTTCATCATCATCATCAGCCCAAGAGGCAATCCACACACCACACTGGAGTAGGGTATTACACCACATCGGTGGCCCGAACCAGTATAAACCCTGTGTCTCTTGTGCTGTTCTTTCTGTAGTTTAGATCCTTGCGAGACGGAGAGGTAGAGAGCATAATCTCCGCGCGCACCCCAGAGTTCGAACCTTAAGGGTCTGCCGGAATCCGTGATCCGACAGACGGAGGCGTGAAGCTCGCAAGGATGCCGCTGCCGTGTCACGGTGGATGGCGGCGCAGAGCTCGCCAAGACGATGCCCATCGCCAACATCAACCCGGTACCGCGGAGGATCGTGGCGTGGAGCTCGCAAGGAGGACACCACCAATGTCTACCTCGTCAAGATGGAGCCTGCGACCCGGAAGCATGAAGGTGACACACGCCCTCGGTGCTGCCCGCAACACGGAGCCCGCAATGCGAAGAAGATGGCCCTACGCAATGACATGGCTTCACCAACCCTTACCACTACATGGTGCTATTTGCGACACGAAGCCCATGAAGATGAGGCATGATGGCGAGGAGGCGACGTGACTTCACCAACACTAATTAGGAGGCACCCTTGTCATGGCAAACCACGGAACCTGGTGTCCGGCTGAGACAAGGCAACACAACAAATACAATCATCTCTCCACAAGTTCGCCAGATGATGCACCTTGATAAAGCGGACTGTCATAGACTTGACGTTCAATCAAGCTAGGCGCACTCTTCACGGCGGATAGATTCTTGGCGTATAGGTCTTGACATATAGGTCAATGGCATCACCGACGTTCAGGTCGCCCTTTGGCGTAGCACCAACCAAGGCGACGCGGTCTCCACGACACCACCTTTCCACGGCCCTGTGTGGCGGTGCTCTTTGTCTTAACGGATGCCGAATACTTGGCGTCTAGCCAAGATGAGGCGCCAACCACACCGGCCATGCCGATGTTAGCGTGTGACGGTTTTACACCAACGCCGGTCTCCGAAGCAACTTACTCCCGCGAGGCATACCCCTTGCATGCCCCGACAAGTCCGCTAGGTCGTCTAGAAGTCCGAGCCAAGCAGGACCCATGCAACTGCAACCCCAACTACATCATCGCCGCCAAGACCGATGAGGCGTGACGGCGAGGGCGGACATGGCTAGCAGAAAGCCATGTTTTGAGCAGCGCGTGTACCGACGAGGACACGGGCTCTGCCGCTGCCCATACACCACCATCATCATGCATGGAGAACGCAAGGCGAGGACGACGAAGACGACGACACTGCTTAATCGGAGGTGTCTCACGGAGTAACCCGTGGGAGTAATTAACCGGGAGCCTTTCGAGGCCCCGGGAACCAAGAGACCACAATCGCTACAGTCAGGTTGGCCGCGCTAGTAGGGCACGGAGCGCATATGTAAAGGGAACTTGTAATTTTGTTTCTCCAATGAGAGAATAATAAAGTGCTTGTTTCCCTATGTTTATTTGTGTACTTAGCACACTGGCACGCCCGCAACGTTTTATTTCCCCTGGTGCGTGGAGAGATAATAATACAATAACCCCCATTATTTTTATTATTTCTCGTGTCAAACACCGGAGATCCGTAACTCCGATTGGATTGAAACCTTCGCCAAGATTTTTTTCCGAAAATTAGCTTTCTTGCGGCAAAAGAATAGCAGCAACCGCATTATGAGGGGCCAATGAGGGTTAGGGGCGTGCCCCTGCCTCGTGGCCACCTCGGGCATCGTCTCGCGTTGATTCTTCCTCCCATATTTCCCAAATATTCCAAAAATATTCTCCATCCGTTTTTATCCCGTTTGGACTCCGTTTGATATGCGGTTTCTGTGAAACATAAAACATGCAACAAGCAGGAACTAGCACTGGGCACTGGATCTATATGTTAGTCCCAAAAATAGTATAAAAAGTTGCCAAAAGTATATGAAAGATGTATAATATTGGCACGGAACAATAAAAAAATTATAGATACGACCGAGACGTATCAGGCTACACCCAGTGGGTGTGCTAGTGCGCCCCCACTAAAAAGAGCATGCAAGAAAAGTACCTGCCACGGCGCGGAGCTCCTCCTCCTTGGCAGCGAGCCTTTCTTGAGACGTCGGTGTGTCTCAAGGAGCCGGTTGAAGACGCCGACCCGGTAGGAGTCCAGTTGCTGCAGAAAGCAACGATCAATACAAGCCAGCAAGATAAGATTCGACCCAACTACTACGCAGTTGGCCTGAATCTCGGGGGCTACACCCAGTGGGTGCGCTGGCGCGCCCCACAAAGAAGAAGCAACGAAAAAAGAAAAAGCAGAATGCAATGGAAAACTTACAAACATGGCGCGCTCCAGCTCCCGTGTTGCCTCGACCTCGGCCTGGGTGAAGGCCTAGATCCGGTCCGCTCGCCCTCGTAGGCGCCGGGTCACGGCGTCCATCGCCGCCTCCTCCTGGGTTGGAGGCCTGAAGAAGACCTCGCAGGTCCCGCTCCGCGTCGGCTGCGACCCAGCGGACCGACGAACCCCCGACCTGAGCACTAGGGCGTGCTCCTCGCTGGTAGCCTCCACTCAGTCCGGCGCTTTCTCCGGCGCCCTCTCCGGCACCGACGCCGGCTCGGTGGGCAAGGTGACTTGCGGCTCCACCACCGGTGGTGCATCGTTCATCGGCGTCCGAGCCTCCCCCACCGGCGCCGTCCGCGATGCCTTCCCAAAGACGGCGTCATCGCCGCCTCCGTCGGCCCCCGCTCGACCACGTCGGTCCGCGGCGGGGTGTCGTCCCCAACGACCACGACTTCCCGGTTGAGGTCCATCACATCGACACGGCCGCCTTGGCCGTGCTCCCCCTCCAACGACGGCACGAAGACCGTCGCCGCCGGCATCTCTGGCCACGCCGGCTCCTTGTCAACTCGCGCCCACGTCGCCGCAGCGCTAACCCAGGCCTGGGTCGACACCGCCTCCGATCCCGCCAGGCTAGGCCATCGGTGTCGGCCGGGTCTAGACCGAGGTCCGGATCGGCCCGCTCCTCCTCCCCCTCGTCCCGGTCGACGGTGCCGGACCGGCTCCTCCGAAATGCAGCGCCCATGACGGATGCCGCGTCCGTCGCCGCCAGCGCCAGCGAGATTGGCGACCTGAAGCCCAAGACAAACTAAATACAGGCCAAGCAGAGCCGCTCGTCAACTCGGTTCAAGCCAAAAAGAAATTCACCCTGGCACCACCGAAACGGTGGGCCTCGTCGCCCTCTCTTGTGGCGCAGCGCAACTCCTCTTGGCGGGCAGCTTTGCCACCCCGGCCGGGTCTGCCACGCGCTTCACGATCGGGGCTCGTGATGCGATGTTGTCCTTCCCGTGCGGCCGCCTCGCCGCCAGTGCCCCCTGAGACGACCAGGCTCCGGCAGCGCTCCCTCCTACTCCACCCGGCAACGATCCTTTGGGACAAATCGTAATTCATTCCAACTTCCTCATATCCGCAAGACTTAGCAGTACTTGCACCAAAAATTTTAAGAGGGTCCGTAAATATGCATGGGAGAAGGCCATGCTACTTTGTCTGCCATGGGTCCTTGAGGACGAGGATGATTCCTTGGGGGCTCTCCAACGCGGCGTGGCCGTAGTTGCAAGTTGGCGCCCCTTGAGATGCTGACGTAGAGGGGCACTCGGATTTTTTCCGATGAGCAGGTAAGTGATGAGTTTGATCACGTAGTAAATGCATTCTAAAGACTACTTCCGTGTCCATTTCCTAATTCCCCCGCTGCTGACGGTTTCACAGGTTAGACTTGGTGCCTGTGGAGATTGGCTTGCATATGTATGGGAGGGTACCAACATCAATTTGCACAACATTCACAATGGTGACACCATTCCCGTAGAACCTTTGTCCAACATATGGATCAGCCATGCAATGGGCCATCGCCTGAATTGGTACGATGGGACCACGGTGAGATTGAAGAAGATAGCAATCCCGGAAGCCCCGATAAGGTCGTCCACCAACCAAAATTACACTCTCATCGCGGTGTGTGACATCGCGATTGCTTTCATGAACCCTGCACATGGCGGTCAAAGGTGGACCATGTTATCTGTGGCCGATTTATTGTCGTACGAGTATGAAGACATTATGCTCCTTTCTAAGCGCATCTTCACGGTGACAAACTAGGGGACTTATATGTATGGGACACATCCTACGGTATACTCCCTCTCTTCTAGTTTATTTGTTTTGAATTTTTTTTATTTTATAAGTTTCAAATTCAAATTTAGAGCTCCCCATCACATGTTGAGATTACAATGTGCATTAAATCATTGCGTGCATGTAGTAGTTTTTTATTGGTCAGGCATGCAGGCATTGAAAGTAACATTTTTTACCACAATTTCTTAGGAAAATTAGTGCAATAATTCAGTAGTTTAGCAAACTACTAGTACTACACCTGAAATGGTACAAAATTAATACCACCACCATGCCCGCGTCAAATCGCCCTGGCCGACCCAAACTCCCTCCCTTGCCAGTGTGCGCTTCCTGCATGAAACAGTCAGCGTCGCCCCGGAGCGTCAGTGCCGCATTAATGCCCGGCCAGAGCAGAGGCGGCCTCTTATTGGTGCCGGCTTTGAGCAGCGCGACGTCTGAGAGAGCGCCGCTTCCCGGTGCATGCGACTGCTCCGCGTCGAGGCTGGCCATAGTGGTGGTGGTGTTAACTTAGCTGGTACATACACTTCGGAATAGCAGACATGGTGATGTGCCAGAGAATTAAAGAAGAGACAGGGGGTCATGCCTGGAAATAAATATGATCATCTATGCTACTACTCTATGATATTATGCACTATAAAAGTAGTATACCATACACTAGTATCATCCCTGGCATGTTCTTCTCCAACAAGCCAGCTCCCCCCTGGCATGTTCTCCAACCCGGCCAAGGGTCAACGGCCGTCCCATCCCAGCCGTACGATGGGACGAGTCTCCACCAACTGATGGCCAAAGCCACAGTGCCCCGCCCATACCTTTGGTCAGCCGAGCGAGGCAACAGTGCCCCCACCTACCCGCTGACCAGGGCCGGCATGGCAACAATGCACCCGTCATCACCCATGATGCCAGCAAGCAGCAACCTGACGGAGCGCCACTGCGGCCGACGAGTACCCCAACGAGGTACTTGACTTTTTCGACTCCCCCCTTTCCCTCGGCGGCGGCACTCCCGCAGGGGCGATGGACCTCTGCGTGGTGTTTTTCGTCACCGACAGCGGTGCCGCTTCCTCGTTCAGTGCGGCGAGGAAGGCTGCCGAAGCCAGGGCTACAGTGGAGCGGACCAGCCCGCCCGATTTGTCGTGCACCATGATGCATTGCCTTCGCGTCGCCATCGGCACCGACATTGACGCGTGCGACATCGCCGAGGCCCGGACTCGCCTCGATGAGGACCGCCAACGCCTGCTGGACCTCACCGAGACGCTCACTGCCATGCAGCGTCGCCTCGACTCCGCTCAGCTGGAGTGCAACGACGCCTACGGCTTCAGTCCGGACGCGCCCGAGCCAAGCCGGGTCGCCGACGTGCGGGCCCGGGGCGGCGCGATTGGGCGCGCCTTCGGCGCCATCCCTCCCGTCTACGAGACTCCCGTGAAGAACATGTGCGCTTCCCAGGCGGCCATGGTTGGCCTTGACCATCTCGCAGGCGAAGAGCTGCAGGACCGCCTCAAGAGGGTGAACGACCTCCTCGCTGCGGCCAACGCATAGCAGGACCGCCTCAACCAACTCACCAACCCAATCGGATCCGGCTCCGCCCGCGTCGCTGGACCCGGCGACTTCCAGCACATGGCATCCTCGCCACCCGGCGAGGTGCACTCAAGCCGCACCCGGACACGGCGCAACCCCGCTCCAACGACCACCGGCGGCTTGGGAGACGAGCCGGCCTCGGAGGTCCGACGCCAACTCGACCCTCTGCTCCAACCAAGCCGACGTCCGACAAGAGGCGACCCGGCCCCCGTGGCGCGGACACAGACCGGCTGGGCCCGCGCGCGATCGACGACACCTACGCCCGTCACTGCCTCGACCAACTCGACCTCTTCCAAGAGCTGGAGGAGAGCGGCCCTGTCGGACTGGCGTGCTTCCGGCCACGCATCCGAGGTGAGCCCTTTACTAAAGGGTTCATGCTCCCTCGTGACACCGCAAAGTACAACGACACCGTGAAGCCGGAGGACTGGCTCACCGACTACACCACCGCCATCGGCATCGTCGGCGGTAACCACCGCCTCGCCATGTGCTACGCACCTCTCATGCTCCAGGGGTCGGCTCGCACCTAGTTAAACAGTCTGCCAGAGGGCAGCATCAACGCATGGGTCGACTTCGAGCAAGTCTTCGTGCGCAACTTCAACGACACATACAAGTGACACGGCTGCCCCATTCAGCTCGCCAGCCGGCGAAGGCAGCCGGCAACAACACAACCAGCAGAACAACAAGCGCAAGGCCGATCAGCTGGCCCAGCGCTACGACAACTGGCTCATCACGGCCGTCGAGCAGGTGTCCACGGCCAACCTAGCCGCCAAGCGCCGGCAGACCGGCAAGACGATGTGGCAACCTGCCATGAGTTTTGAGGAGATGCTCGACGCTCCCTGCATACACCACAGCGGCGCGAGGCCGTCCACGCACATGCTTCGGCAGCGCGCCATCACCAAGCGCATCCTAAGGGGCGACATCCCGCCTCCCCCAGCCCCGGCTCCAGGAGCGGGACAGCCGCCTCCGCCCCCTCCGCTGCCGATTGGTTACACCCTCATCCTCGACCCCACCATCATCGCCCCTCTGCGCCCATGCATGTTTTCCTGGGTATGGCCGAGGACCTGACCGACGGGGCCTCGTTCAAGCCCTCCAAGGAGATCAAGAAAGTGAAGCTGAACCCGGAGGACCCCAGCTGCAGCAAGTACGTTGTTGTGGGCACCAACCTCGACAGCAAATAGGAAGGCGAGCTCGTCGACTTCCTCCGTGAGAATCGGGATATTTTCACATGGACCCCAAAGGACATGTCGAGTATCCCGAGGAAGTACGCCGAGCACAAACTCCACATTTGCAAGGACGCCAAGCCCATCCGTCAACCCCTTCGACGTTTTTCCAAAGAGAAGAGAAGGACGATTGGTGAATAAGTCACCAAGCTTTTGGCGGCCGGCTTCATCATGGAAGTGTTTCACCTTGAGTGGCTGGCCAACCCAGTCCTCGTCCTGAAGAAGAACAAGACCTGGCACATGTGTATCGACTACACCCGCCTAAGCAAGGCCTGCCCCAAAGACCCGTTCGCCCTCCCGCAGATCGTCCAAGTCATCGACTCCACTGCCGGGTGTGAGCTCCTGTCCTTCCTGGATGCTTACTCCGACTATCATCAGATCAAGCTGGACCCAGCCGATGCCCTGAAGACGTCCTTCATCATGCCCTTTGGGGCGTATAGCTACATCACCATGTCGTTCAGCTTGAAGAACGCCGGTGCCACCTTCCAGCGCTGCATGCAGAAATGCCTGCTGCCGCAATATCCATGTCTACGTGGACGACATCGTGGTGAAGACCAATCAGCACCTCAAGCTCCTCGACGACCTGAAGGAGACCTTCACCAACCTGCGCGAGTACAAGATCAAGTTCAACTCGGAAAAATGCGTTTTCGGTGTCCTGGCCGGAAAGCAACTCGGCTTCCTCGTCTCGAAGCGTGGCATTGAGGCAAACCCAGAGAAAATCAAGGCAATCGAGTGCATGTGCAAGTCGGCCCGGCTGCGCGATGTCCAGAAGTTCACCAGCTTCTTGGCCTCGGTCAGCCGGTTTCTCAACCGGCTGGGCGAGAGGCCCTGCCCCTATATAATCTGATGAAGAAGATGACGCCGTTCGAGTGGAATGACCAGGCGGACGAGAGTTTCCGGGATCGCAAGCGCATGCTCTCCACCGCACAAGTCCTGGCCGCACCGGCCGAGAAGGAGCCGCTGTTGCTCTATATCGCCGCAACCTCGCGGTCGGTCCGCACTATGATGGTGGTCGAGCGACTAGAGAAGGACAAGGTTCAAGCGGTCCAACATCCCGTCTACTACCTGAGCGAGGTGCTCTCCACGTCGAAGCAGAACTACCCGCACTACCAGAAGATGTGTTACTGCGTGTATTTCATCGCCAAGAAACTAAAGCAGTACTTCCAAGAGCAGGTCATCACCGTGGTCAGCACGGCCCCTCTCGTTGAAATCATCGGGTGCCAGGATACCTCTCGCCTGGTCGCCAAATAGGCGCTCAAGCTAGCCGGCCACACCATCCTCTACGAGGCCCGCGCTACGATCAAGTCACATGCTTTGGCCGACTACCTCGTCGACTGGACCGAGATCCAGTACCTGCCACCGCCATCGGACTCGACGCACTGGCACATGCACTTTGATGGCTTGAAGATGCAACTCGGCCTAGGGGCCGGCATCGTGTTGTCCTCCCCCAAGGGCAACCGGCTCAAGTACACACTGCAGATCCACTTCGCCGCCTCCAACAACATCGCCGAATATGAAGCCCTTGTGCACGGCCTCTGGCTTGCCAAGGAACTCGGCATCCGGCACATCCTGTGCTACGGCGACTCGGACCTGGTGGTGCAGCAGTGCTCCGGCTAGTGGGACACCCGCGACTCCAATATGGCAAGATACTTCTTCCTCATCCAGAAGCTGTCCGGATTCTTCGCGGGCTGTGAGCTCCTCCACATCTCGCGCGCAGAAAATGAGGCGGCCGACACGCTCGCCAAGATCGCCTCGTCCCGGCAGTCCATTCCGTCCGGCATCTCCCTCGAGCATTTGCACAAGCCATCCATCAAGCCGTCTCCGGACTCCGAGTCCATCCATGTCCCAGGCGACCCGGCTGCGCCTCAACCCGGCCCGGGGACTGCTCCAGGCGACCCGGCTGCGCCTCAACCCAGCCCGGGGACTGCTCCACCCGACACGGCCGTGCCTCAACCCAGCCCGGGGACTGTCGAACCCGGCTTGGGGACTGCCGAACCCGACCCGGGGCTGCCGCCCCAGAAACCGAAATGGTGGCCGTCTTCGCCGTGGTGACGACACCATCCTGGGCCCTGCCCATCTTGGAGTTCCTGGAGAACGGGGTCCTCCCCATGGACGTGATCGAAGCCCGGCAGGTGCAGCGCCGGGCGTCCGACTACAGCATCATCAACAATGAGCTCGTCAAGCGCGACTCCACCGGTATATTCCAAAGCTGCGTCGAGCAAGACAAGGGCATTGAGATCCTCCTCGACATACACCAGGGCGAGTGCGGGCACCACGCCGCCTCGCGGTCCCTAGTGGCCAAGGCTTTCTGCCATGGTTTCTGCTGGCCCACGGCCCTCGAAGACACAGAGTCTCTCGTCCTCAAGTGCGAGGGATGTCAGCACTTCAGCAAACACAACCACCAGCCGGTGTCGCACTCCGGACCATCTAGATCGGCTGGCCATTCGCGGTCTGGGGACTCAACAAGGTGGGGCCCTTCAAGACCGCTCGAGGGGGCATGACGCATTTGCTGCTGGTGGTGGACAAGTTCACCAAATTGATCCAAGCAAGGCCGATCAAGAAGCTGGACGGGCCAACGGCCGTTTGATTTGTCAAGGACATCGCGGTGCGCTACTACATGCCGAACAGCATCATCACGGACAACGGCACCAACTTCGCCAAGGGCGCACTCACGCAGTACTGCTCCATCTCCAGCATCCGCCTCGACCTGGCTTCCGTCACGCATCCGCAGTCCAACGGCCAGGTCGAGCGGGTGAACGGCCTCATCATATCCGGCATAAAACCGCGACTCGTCGAGCCGCTCATTCGTTCGCCCGGCAGCTGGCTTGAGGAGTTGCCAGCATCCTCTGGAGTCTCCGCACCATGCCAAACCAGTCGACCGGGTTCACCCCATTCTTCCTCGTCTATGGAGCAGAAGCCGTCATCCCGACCGACGTCGAGTTCGACTCGCCGCACATCACGATGTACACGGAAGCCGAAGCCAAGGAAGCACGTCTCCTAGCGCTCAATCGCTCAACCATCTACCAGCAAGGCCTGAGGCATTACCATAGCAAGAAGATCAAGCCCCTCGCTTTCCGGGACGGAGTCCTCGTCCTTAGGCTCGTCCGAGAGCAGACCGGGCAACACAAGCTGTCCTTCCCATTGGAGGGCCCATTCATCGTCAGCAAGGCCTTGTGCAATCGCAACGCGTACTACCTCATCGAATCCCGCAAGATAAACAAGTGCAAGAGGGACACCGTCGGGGAAGAAACAACCCGGCCATGGAATGCACAGCTCCTCCGCCTGTTTTACAGTTAGCCATGTGCACGCATGTATCACTGCCTTTTGTAATCATCTGAAAACTATGGGATCCCTGAACAACGCTCGGGGGCTGCCCTTTTCGACCAAGCTATTGTGCCTCCTACGTTTGTGCATTACTTTTCTCTTAAACCAACTCGACCACCAAGTCGACTCGCTCGACCCAGGGGCTCGGGGGCTGGCTAGCTTAGCCACCCGTCGTTTTCCTTAGTGGCTCCTAACGCGTCGGATCGCCACGACCTCTCACTTCGCCCTAAGCCACAGAACCGGCTTCGGCTGTTGGCTGGCAAGCACATGAGACCAATGCACCAGCACACTCCTCCCAAAGGCCGAACCCTTTGTCATAGACCAGAGCCTCAACCATCAGACTCGCGGGGGGGGGGGGGACCAAAGGGGGAAAGTTGTGAGAAAACGGCTCCAGAGACGAAAAGCAAGAGTGCAGGCATCCACGAAGTTTCTGCATACCGCCGGGTCGCTCAACCGGCCTTGCCACTTTAAATTGCTGCACGACTGGCTGCTCGCCAGCCCGGCCCCACCGGATTGCCACCAACCTCGTGAGGATCGTCCTCAGGGCAACGCCGGTCTTCCTCCACTACCAACACCACCGAGAAGGAATGACGACCCGCATCAAGACGAGGGGGCTGAGGGCTTCCAAGAGCCGCGTGCTATCGCCTGCATCTTGGGCGGAGTGCTAGCCCCGGCCTCATAGTGTATCTTCAAACAGTTTGCTCGTGAAGGGAACGCAGTCCTCCGCAAGCTCGAGGCCACGCGCCTGCTCAGATGGTCCAAGTGCGCCATCACGTTCAGCTCGGCAGATCAGCTCAAGTGCGCGGCCACCGCTGGTGCCCTCCCGATGCTTTGTTCGCCAGTCATCAGCAACGTGCAAGTCACAAAGACCCTCATCAATGGCGGTGCAGGGCTCAATGTCCTGTCCATCGACATGTTCGACAACCTCCAAGTGCCGTATGATCAGCTTCAGTCCACCAAGCCTTTCTCAGGAGTGACCGATGGCTCCACCACCCCGATCAGGCAGATCCGCCTTCCCGTTACCTTCGGACAGCGCGACAACTACCGTACTAAGCTCATCGACTTCAATGTCGCCCACATCTTCCTGACATATAATGCGATACTCGGGTACCGGCCTGGCCATGTTCATGGTGGTCACCCATCACGGCTACAATGTCCTAAAGATGCCAGGATGCGGCGGAATCATCAGAGTCCCGTGCGAAGAAAGAGATGCGGTGTGCTCCCACGAGCGCGCCTTCTGTCGGATTTCGGGTTCTGGCAGACCCTTAAGGTTCGAACTCTGGGGTGCGCGCGGAGATTACGCCCTCTACCTCTCTGTCTTGCAAAGATCTAAACTACTGAAAGAACAACACAAGAGACATAGGGTTTATACTAGTTCGGGCCACCATTGTGGTGTAATACCCTACTCTAGTTTGTGGTGGGTGGATTGCCTCTTGGGCTAATGATGATGAACAGTACAAGGAAGAATAGCCTCGCAAGGGCCTATTCTTAGCTGGGAGGATTAACTGCTATGAGGAGTTCAGCCGCCCTTCTTTCTCTCTGTCTCTCTCTCTCTGAATTCTAGCTTGCTGGGTACCCAGTCGATCTCCCCACCCTGGGGGTGGCTAGTCCTATTTATAGGCAAAGGCCCTGGGCCTCTTCCCGAATATTGAGCGGGAAGGGCGCCAACAGTTGGCCATTTTGAAGGGGAACATCTGGTACACTTATCCTGACTAAAGTCGGTCCTCGCCTACCAAAGGCTCCGTGGTGACGCCGTCCTGGGCTCCATAGTGACCTCCTTCCCGCCGTTGGACTGGTCTTGGTCTCGTTGCACCAAAACGGATGCCTTTGCTTGATCCTCTCGCCTGCGCTTGCCCCCTTTGCACCAAAGAGGAAAGGAGGACACTGCGCGGACTGGCGCCCGTCTGGCGCCCTTGGTCGTCATGGGCACCTCGTGAGGTACCCTGCCTTGATCTCTCCGCCTCCTCGTGAGCCAGCCTGATGAGGCCGCGCCTGAGGAAGCTCTGCGTCGTCCGCCTCGCGAGGGTCTTGGGTCTTGTGTTGATGAAGATGGGCCGTGCTGGGCCTCCTTTGAGCCACGCCGCAGGCCACAAGCAGGCAAGTCTGGGGACCCCCGTTCCCAGAACGCCGACACCTTCCAAGCTGCAGCAATCGACGACCCCGACAGCAAGGGCGAGCGCCCTCCTGAGGCCACCCCCAAGAAGAAGAAGAAGCTACACCGTGTAGGGCCCCAGGCAAGCGGCGCCTCGTCAGGATCAGCGCCCGCACCTGGGGCGCCTCTCTCCATCGCATAGGAAAGCGCACCCAGTGCCCTTCTCCGGCAGGGCTCGGGGGCTCTCTTCTGGAGGACCTCAGACTTTGCCAACATCACGAGGGAGGATCTTGGTAACCACTTGGAAGCGTGCTTCATGGCACGTTTCCCTCAGGAGGACACAGGGCGAGGAGTGCCCACCTCTCAGGAGTTCATCACTAGGA
This sequence comes from Aegilops umbellulata, assembly GCA_032464435.1. Classification (NCBI taxonomy): domain Eukaryota; kingdom Viridiplantae; phylum Streptophyta; class Magnoliopsida; order Poales; family Poaceae; genus Aegilops; species Aegilops umbellulata. Next base: position 150,675,801 of record CP136056.1, read on the forward strand.
CTACTCAGTAACTTTAAGACGCAAGGGCCATGCGCGGCGACCGCCGCTCACCGGGCGCAGCTCCCCATCCAGGAGAAGTTGTCGGGCTGCGTGTTTGCATCAATATCCCAGGGCTCAACATGGCCGCATCTCAGGAGCTCTTCTGGCCTTTGCGTGTGGGACGCTGCGAGGGCCCACCGCATCGCAAGCCTTTTGGCCAGCCGAGCATGTCGTCCGCCTATCAGCACAACCTGTGGCGCGCCCTGGCGACTCAGGAGGCCAGGCACTACCCTGTCCTGACGGAGATGGAGATGGTCCTCAAGGAACCAACAGGACCCCCAGAGCCTCCCAAGGCTCAGGGCCCCGGTGGCTCGTGAGGAGCAACCGCTTCGCCGCGTACCATCAGCTTACCCAACTCTCCTCAGGTGACATTTTCCAAGTTTGTTTAGCTGGGAGCGCCCTCAGGGCTGCATCATTCCCAGGCCACGTGGGTCCGTCCCTGTGGCATGTATCCCTTTTCATGTCTTTAGCTTACCTTGCTGGGGGCGCCTCTTGGGCTGTATCATCCCCAAGCCGCTCGGGACTGACCCAGTGGCATGTATCTTCCCTGTTTTTACCTAAGCCAGTTTGCTTTCCATGCTTAATCTATCTGTGACTATCACCTGGTTGACTCTCACCTCCCACGGGGGGCTACCCACGCTGGCACGGCACTTGAGCAAGGGTCCGTTCCTGCAACGTCGACCGATCTAAGCGGTCGAGCTCTGGCTCGCGGCACGCCCCGCGCACGTCACCTCACCAGGCCCTCAGTACCTTCATTTCCTCATGGAGCAACCAGCGGCCGACCGGCAACCATAATGGCAAACTGTGTTTCTCCTTGTGTTGGTTTCCAGGAATCTCGTGAGAATGACAACAGGCGGCACCGTGAGCTCCCTCTTCTCCCATGCAATCCACTTGCGCGTTAAAAGGGGGGCTCCTGAGCATCGCGACTCAGGAGCTCCTACTGGCTCTCCAGCCCTCACCCCCTGGCCTTAACCACGGCACGCGACCTGGCATACCAGCGGCGGCTGAGCTCGCTCAAGGGCGGTAGAGCATGAAGGAGAGCGTGGGGAGAAGGGGAGGCTCGTATGGGCCTGACCTAGCTATGCTGCGGACGCCTACGCACGAACCTGGTGCATCACGAGGAATCAACCCCGAATCATCAAGATAAGTCATGTGCTCAGACTGGCTAATCATTGGAGCATGGGGGTCACGCTCGCCTCAGTCCTGTTGTGGCAACGCCCCCTCCCTTTCTTACCTTACGACGGCTGCTTGAGCGCTAAAGGGGACCTCCTGAGCATCGCGCCTCAGGAGCTCTTACTAGACCTCAGGCCGCTCACCTCCTGGCCTTGACCACGACAAGCGACCTGGCATACCAGCGATGACTGCAGCTTCCCTAGGGACCGGGACTTGTCATCATAGAGCAACAAGCCGTCGTGAGGATGGAAAGGGGAGACCGAGCCTAAACAGGACATGCGTTCACAAATTTCCATAATAAGGATAATATCAACAAAAGACATTACAGACCCTTTACACGCCCCCGTGGGGTACTTCTCGATTCCTCGCAGGGACTTGTCATGTCGGGCAGTTGCCGAGGCAGTGGGGGGAAGCGGAGGCGCCCACGTCGAATCAACTGCCACGCGTCGACCAAGGCCGCAGGCTATTGGGGCCCGCGGCGCTCCGCACTTGACCTTTGGCTTCGCCTTGAAGCCAAGCCCGAGCACGCCTTGGCCCCGGGGGCTACTGTCGGCGTTCTGGGAACGGGGGTCCCCCGACTTGCCTGCCCATGGCGTGGCTCTGCTAGCAGACCCGTATGGCCCATCTTCATCCACAAGGCATTCAAGACCCTCGCGAGGGGCCCAGCCTCGCGAGACGGACGACACAGGACCTCCTCAGGAGCGGCCGCACCAGGCTAGCTCGCGAGGGGCGGAGAGATCAAGGCAAGGCAAACCTCGTGAGGTTCTCGTAATGTGAGCCATGACGACCGAGACCAGGCGGGCGCCAGGAGGGCGCCAACGCATGCAGTGTCCTTGTTTTCTCCTTGGTGCTAAGGAGGCAAGTGCAGGCGCAGAGTACCGAGGCGTCAGGCCAAGGTTTCCATATCAGTGCAACGAGACCAAGACCAGCAGGACGGCAAGATGGAGGTCACCATGGGGACCAAGGCGGCCTCATCACCAGAGCCTTTTGCAGGCGGAGACTGCTTTTGTCAGGATAAGTTGTACTAGCTGTCACCTTTCAAATTAGCCGTTATTGGCTCCCTTCCTGCTCAATATTTGGGAAGAGGACCAGGGCCTCTATAAATAGGACTAGCCACCACAGTAGGAGGCATGGACTCCTCACCCACACAAGTTCGCCAATCACAAAAACACCTCAACCTTAGGAGGTTGTTCTTACCTTTGTACTGTTCATCCTCAGCCCAAGAGGCAATCCACCACCACCACACTGGAGTAGGGTATTACACCACAATGGTGGCCCGAACTAATATAAATATTATGTCCCTTGTGTTGCGAGTCCGTCGAGTTAACTTTTGAGATCTCAACGAAGCCAGGATGTGGACCGGTAGGGGGAGAACTTCGTGCGCACCCCAGTGTTCGAACCTTGAGGGTTTTGCCAGAACCCATGATCCGACATCTGCACCACGCCATACCGGTCGACCAGGTTCACCCCATTCTAACTCGTCTACGGAGCAGAAGCGTCATCCTGACCGACGTCGAGTTCGACTCGCCGCATGTCACGATGTACACGGAAGCCAAAGCCAAGGAAGCCCGCGAAGACGGCGTCGACCTTCTTGGAGAAGCATGTCTCCTAGCGCTCAGTCGCTCAGCCGTCTACCAGCAAGGCCCGAGGCATTACCACAACAAGAAGATCAAGCCCCTCGCTTTCCGGGAGGGAGACCTCGTCCTCCGGCTCGTCCAAGAGAAGACCGGCCAACACAAGCTGTCCTCCCCATGGGAGGGCCCGTTCATCGTCAGCAAGGCATACTACCTCATCGACGCCCGCAACGCGTACTACCTCATCGACGCTCGCAAGACAAACAAGCGCAATAGGGACGCCGCCGGTGAAGAAACAACCCAGCCATGGAATGCAGAGCTCCTCCTCCCGTTTTACAGTTAGTCGTGTGCACGTATGTATCACTGCTTTTTTGTAATCATATGAAAACTATGGGATCCCCGAATGACGCTCGGGGGCTGCCCTTTTCTGACCAAGCTATTGTGTGCCCTCCTTTTGTGCATTACTTTCCTCTTAAACCAACCCGACCACCAGGTCGACTCGCTCGGCCCAGGGGCTGGCCGGCTTAGCCACCCCTCGTTTTCCTTAGCGGCTCCTGACGCGTCGGATCGCCACGGCCTCTCACTTCGCCCTAAACCAAAGGGGGAAAGTTGTGAGAAAACGGCTCCAGAGACGAAAAGGAAGAGCGCACGCATCCACAAAGTTTCTGCATATCGCCGGGTCGCTCAACCGGCCTCGCCACTTTAAGTTGCTGCATGACCGGCTGCTCGCCAACCCGGCCTTGTCGGATTGCCGCCAGCCGGCCTAGTGGGTGTTTCGTTCGCGCTCACCATTGCGAAAGCCTAAGTACTACACACTCTTCTCAAAGGCTGAACCCCTTGTCACGGACCAGAGCCTCGACCATCAGACTCGCTGGGCAGAAGCCCAGGAGGGGACAGTGCAGGAAAACAGCTCGAAAAAACAAAAAGCAAAAGCGCAAACATTCAGAAAGCTCATAGATCATAAATTCATAAACAGGCCCAAGGCCAGAGTTCATTACATCCAGTTAACCCCCAGTGGGTGGGTGGACCTGCTACCTAACAATTTTTTTACTATGTTAAAAATCAGGCATTCCCGCCACCGGATCGCGCAGCTCCCGGGTCCGCTGAGGTGCCGGTATCCTCCTCCCTGGCGTCCGTGTCATGGTAGACGTCTGTCTCCTCAGAGCTGCCCTCCGGGTCGTCCAGAAGCAGTTCATAGTCGCCAGCAGGCACGACTCCGCCATCCTACGCCCGCTCCGGTTGGAACTCGTCATGGAAGGCAAACCCTGCGATGTAGCTGGCCCGGGCGGCGATCCGTCTGGCCTTCGCCTACAGCTGGCTCTCCGAGCCGGCTCGCTGGCCCATCAACGCATCCAACGACATGTTTGGATGCCAAGACACCGCGAACCTAAGCACCACCTCGGCGCCGGCACGTGCGGCCGAAACCCGCCACTCATGAAGACAGTCCGGACCAGCCTCCAACAACCTAGCCAGCCGCGTGAAGCTGGTCGGCGTGACGGCACCCGGCCAGAGGGCCGCCGTCATCGCCGTGCCGGCCTTAGAGAGCTGCCTCATCTGCTCGCTCAAGACTCATAGACGGGCCTCGGCGGCGGTCACGATCTCCGTGAAAGTCTAGGCCACCCGCGGGTCAGTCCCGGAGCCGACGATCCCCTGCGGGTCGCGCTGGAAGCGGACCGCCTCCTCCGCCAGCTAGCACATCTCTGGGAAGGACCCTGTCGAAAAGAAAAGCAAGTCAGAAGAAAATACACCAATCACAAGAAGCCGGAGTCCCAACCCGGCAACAACAAAACCAAAGGAAAGCACTTACTGCAGAAGGACTCTTCCAGGTGCTGCGCTTCGAGCAACGTACCGCGCCGCTCCCGGGCAATGGTGCGGTCATGCTCCTGGAGCATCTTCTCTAGATCGGCGACCTTGGCAAGGGTCGCCTTCAGCTCGACGTCCTTGTCCTCGGCCGCCTACACGGCCTCCTCGTGGCGTCGGGTCTCCTCCACCATGGCCACCAGCGCCTTCAGGCGCTCCACCTCAGCCTGGAGCTGCCCCTTGTCGTCGCCCAGCTTGCCGCGTTGCTGGAACGCCTCGGCAACGGCCTGTTGCGCCTCGACAACCTTGGCGGCCTCCGCCTTGAGCCGCTCCACCTCGGCCTCAAGACGGCCCTTGTCGCCCGCCAGCTGCTCCTGCAGCTGGCTGGCTTCGTTGAGCGCCCGCGGGGCTCCCGTCGCTTCCGCCCTCGCCCTCTCCTCCTCGGCTCCAAGCCGACCAACGTCTGCAACAAGCCGGTCGTAGTGAAAGCCGGCCGAATCAGACGGGTCCTCCAAGACAGCACCTCGGCTGCAGAAGAGGGACTCAAAAACAAAGTACTACTTTAAGATTCGACCCAACTGCTATGCAATTGGCCCGAATCTCGGGGACTACACCCAGCGGGTGCGCTAGCGCGCCCCCACTAAAAAAGAGCATGCAAGAAAACTACCTGCCACGACGTGAAGCTCCTCCTCCGTGGAGGCGAGCCTTTCCTTCAGACGCCGGTGCATCTCAAGGAGCCGGTTGAAGACGCCGACTCGGTAGGAGTCCAATTGCTGCAGAAAGCAACGATCAATACAAGCCAGCAAGATAAGATTCGACCCAACTGCTACGCAGTTGGCCCGAATCTCGGGGGATACACCCAGTGGGTGCGCTGGAGCGCCCCGACAAAGAAGAAGCAATGAAAAAAAGTAGAATGCAATGGAAAACTTACAAACATGGCGCACTCCAGCTCCCGCGTCGCCTCGACCTCGGCCTAGGCGAAGGCCTGGATCCGGTCCGGCCGCCCTCACAGGCACCGGGTCACGGCGGCCATCACCGCCTCCTGCTGGGTTGGAGGCCCGAAGAAGACCTCGCCGGTCCCGCTCCGCGTCGGCTGTGACCCGGCGGACCGACGACCTCCCTTCCTGAGCACCAGGTGTGCTCCCCGCTGGTCGCCTCCCTTGAGGCCGGCGCCCTCTCCGGCGCTTTCTCTGGTGCCCTCTCCGGCACCGACGCCGGCTCAGTGGCGGAGTGACTTGCGGCTCCACCACCGGCGGCGCCTCGTAGGCGTCTGAGCCGCCCCCACCGGTGCCGTCCGCGATGCCTCCCCCAAGACGGCATCATCGCCACCTCCTTCGGCCCCCACTCGACCACGTCAGTCCAAGGCGGGGTGTCGTCCCCAACGACCACGACCTCCCAGTCGAGGTCCATCACATTCGCACGGTCGCCTTGCCCGTGCTCCCCCTCCAATGACGGCAGCAAGACCGTTTCCGCCGCCACTGTCCCCGCCGGCATTTCCGGCCATGCTGGCTCCTTGCCAGCTCACGCCCACGTTGCCGCGGCACTAACCCAGGCTTGGGTCGACGCCGCCTCCGTTCCCGCCGGGCCAGGCCTTCGGCGTCGGCCGGGTCCAGACCGAGGTTCAGATCCGCCCGCTCCACCTCCTCCTCGTCCTGGTCGACGGTGCCGGACCGGCTCCTCCGGAACACGGTGCCCTTGACAGACGCCGCATCCGCCGCCGCCCGCGCCAGCGAGATCGGCGACCTAAAGCCCAAGGCAAACTAAATACAGGCCATGGAGAACCGCTCGGCAACTCGGTTCAAGCCAAAAAGAAACTCACCCCGGCACCACCGGAACGGCGGGCCTTGCCGCCCTCACCTGCGGCATGGCGCGCCTCCTCTTGGCGGGCGGCTTTGCCACCCCAGCTAGTTCCGCCGCGCGCTTCGTGATCGGGGCTCGCGGCGCGATACTGTCCTTCCCGTGCGGCCGCCTCGCCGCCGGCACCCCCCGAGATGACCCGGCTCCGGCCGCGCCAGCACCTCCTCCACCCGGCGTCGCTATATCAATGGCTCACGTCAGCACCCCCAATGCCGTAACCTGACCGACAACTCAAGAAGAAAACACAAGATTTACTGACTCGGTGCCCTGCGCCCGCGTCGGCGGTTGCCTCCTCCTCTTCGCCGTGCGCCTCAAGCTTCTCTGAGGTGACGCGCACAACCTGCCACTACAAAAAAATACACTTCCGTGATGATACGTGTTTGTCACAGTAGGTCGCTTTTTTTGTCATGCATGTACATCCATGACAAATTTATGATAGAATCAAAATAGTCATACCTGCGCTGTCGTAGAAGTGTTCCAAGACATTACCAAAATTATCATCATGGAAGTGTTCCAAGACAGCCCACTAACCCAAGGCCCATTACGCCCTATCCGAATTAGGCCCAGTAGTGTCATCTGGGCCATCCAATATGATTCCAGCCCATTCCAGACCATGTTCATAACCACACCATGTGTATCACCGCTATATATATTCACACATCCGTCAGTTTGAAACACTATGATAAATTCTTCAGATATCTGAATTCACTTTTTATAATGAAGTATATATGATCTCTATTCGTCTTTTACACTAACACAACCCTCTTATCTTTGTAGCTAGCGCTAACTTTCTCTTGTGCATGCACACGCCCGCAACCCTCTCACCCTCCCTCAGCATTCTCTAGCTCCATCGCGCAAATTCGTCTTTTCACTTTAGGTCGTTCACCCACGGTGTGTGTAGGCCCCCCAGCTCCTTCTTTACAGCACACATCGATTGATATGCCTCTATAGCCAGGTGTGCCTAGCACAAACACAAGCTTCCCCTCTTCTCTTGTCACCATCCATGACTCACTCCCACCACTCTTTTCATCGTTCTCGTACTCGCACACTCCTCCCCCTCGATATAGTATGCCTCTCGTACCACCTCCTACATGCATCCCTCTCTCTCTATCCTTCTCCTCGTGCCTCATTTGCTTCTAACACACACATGCATGTATACCGACCGATCTCCCAACATATACCTAGATCGACTTTAACTACCCCCCCCCATCGATCGACGTACCTCACAAGTTATGTCTATCCTTTCTCTTACAAAGGGTGATTGATCTTCCTATGTAGTTACGTCTGCTTACCGCAGCCACATCATCCCCCCTCATCGTTCGTGCATGCCTCCTGACCCATCTCTCACACGCACGTGCACAGACAACAAGCAGCCATCTCCTCTCTTATTGATATTGCGGGCGTGTCCTCCGTTTGCCTAGCAAGCCTATCCCACCATTTGTTAGAAGCAACTCCACTACCACCCCCTCCAACAATCTAGCTCTGTCTCTCTCCCAACCTTATTCATCTCCTGCACATATGCATGGATGCCGATCGATCTCCCTTAATACATGAGGCAGATCGATCTCCTTAATACATGAGTTAGGCCTCTCTCCTCCTCCACACATATGTTGGGGAACGTAGTAATTTCAAAAAAATTCCTACGCACATGCAAGATCATGGTGATGCATAGCAACGAGAGGGAGAGTGTTGTCTACGTACCCTCGTAGACCGAAAGCGGAAGCGTTGACGCAACATAGAGGAAGTAGTCGTACGTCTTCCCGATCCGACCGATCCAAGCGCCGTTACTCCGGCGCCTCCGAGTTCTTAGCACACGTTCAGCTCGATGACGATCCCCGGGCTCCGATCCAGCAAAGCTTCGGGGAGGAGTTCCGTCAGCACGACGGCGTGGTGACGATCTTGATGTACTACCGGCGCAGGGCTTCGCCTAAGCACTGCAACGATATGACCGAGGTGGAATGTGGTGGAGGGGGGCACCGCACACGGCTAAGGAACGATCACGAAGATCAACTTGTGTGTCTATGGGGTGCCCCCTGCCCTTGTATATAAAGGATGGAGGAGGAGGAGGCCGGCCAAGGCTTGGTGCGGCCAGGATGTGGAGTCCTACTAGGACTCCAAGTCCTAGTAGGAGTCCACCAAGAGGGGAGGAAGGGAGAAGGAAGTGGAGGAGAAGGAAAGGTGGCCGGCCCCCTTTTCCCTAGTCCAATTCGGACCAGAGGGAAGGGGGGGCGCAGCAGCCTTTTTCCTCTTCCCACTAAAGCCCATCAAGGCCCATTACTTCTCTCGTAATCCCGTAACTCCCCGATACTCACGAAAATACCCGAATCACTCAGAACCTTTCCGATGTCCGAATATAGTCGTCCAATATATCGATCTTTACGTCTCGACCATTTCGAGACTCCTTGTCATGTCCACGATCTCATCCGGGACTCCGAACTCCTTCGGTACATCAAAACTCATAAATTCATAATATAACTGTCATCGAAACCTTAAGCGTGCGGACCCTACGGTTCGAGAACAATGTAGAAATGACCGAGACACGTCTCCGGTCAATAACCAATAGCGGGACCTGGATGCCCATATTGGCTCCTACATATTCTACGAAGATCTTTATCGGTCAGACCGCATAACAACATACGTTGTTCCCTTTGTCATCGGTATGTTACTTGCCCGAGATTCGATCGTCGGTATCCAATACTTAGTTCAATCTCATTACCGGCAAGTCTCTTTACTTGTTCCATAATACATCATCCTGCAACTAACTCATTAGTTGCAATTCTTGCAAGGCTTAAGTGATGTGCATTATCGAGAGGGCCCAGAGATACCTCTCCGGCGATCGGAGTGACAAATCCTAATCTCGAAATACGCCAACCCAACATCTACCATTGGAGACACCTGTAGTACTCCTTTATAATCACCCAGTTACGTTGTGACGTTTGGTAGTACCCAAAGTGTTCCTCCGGTAAACGGTGGTTGCATAATCTCATAGTCAAAGGAACATGTATAAGTCATGAACAAAAGCAATAGCAACATACTAAACGATCGGGTGCTAAGCTAATGGAATGGGTCATGTCAATCAGATCATTCAACTAATGATGTGATCCCGTTAATCAAATAACAACTCTTTGTTCATGGTTAGGAAACATAACCATCTTTGATTAACGAGCTAGTCAAGTAGAGGCATACTAGTGACACTCTGTTTGTCTATGTATTCACACATGTATTATGTTTCCGGTTAATACAATTCTAGCATGAATAATAAACATTTATCATGATATAAGGAAATAAATAACAATTTTATTATTGCCTCTAGGGCATATTTCCTTCAGTCTCCCACTTGCACTAGAGTCAATAATCTAGTTCACATCGCCATGTGATTTAATAGCAATAGTTCACATCACCATGTGATTAACACCCATAGTTCACATCGCCATGTGACCAACATCCAAAAGGGTTTACTAGATTCAGTAATCTAGTTCAAATCGCTATGTGATTAACACCCAAAGAGTACTAAGGTGTGATCATGTTTTGCTTGTGAGAGAATCTTAGTCAACGGGTCTTTCACATTTAGATCCGTTATGTATTTTGCAATTTTCTATGTCTACAATGCTCTGCACGGAGCTACTCTAGCTAATTGCTCTCACTTTCAATATGTATCTAGATCGAGACTTAGAGTCATCCAGATCGGTGTCAAAACTTGCATCGACGTAACCCTTTACGACGAACCTTTTTTCACGTTCATAATCGAGAAACATATCCTTATTCCACTAAGGATATTTTTTTTGACCGCTGTCTAGTGATCTACTCCTAGATCACCATTGTACTCCCTTGCTTAACTCAGTGTAGGGTATACAATGGATCTGGTACACAGCATTGCATACATGATAGAGCCTATGGCTGAAGCATAGGGAACATCTTTCATTTTCTCTCTATCTTCTGCAGTGGTCGGGCATTGAGTCTTACTCAACTTCAGACCTTGTAACACAGGCAAGAACCCTTTCTTTGCTTGATCCATTTTGAACTTCTTCAAAACTTTGTCAAGGTATGTGCTTTGTGAAAGTCCAATTAAGCGTGTTGATCTATCTCTATAGATCTTGATGCCCAATATGTAAGCAGCTTCACCGAGGTCTTTTCTTTGAAAAACTCCTTTCGAACACTCCTTTATGCTTTGCAGAATAATTCTACATCATTTCTGGTCAACAATATGTCATACACATATACTTATCAGAAATGTTGTAGTGCTCCCTGTCGGTGTACTAAAGTAGGGGTACCTTAGTACCCCAGACTTGTGCACGGGCAGTTGTAGCACCCTGCGGCAAGGCCCGCCCAGGAAGCGCCAAGAGAAGACCAAGCATTCAAGACAAGGCCCCCGGCAAGAGGAGCTTGCCGGGCCAAGAAGACAAGACCCCGGCAAGAGGAGCTTGCCGGGACGACTGAGCCCATGTAATGCCATCCAAGAACAAAGTATACGAGACAGAAGATCGAGACCCCGACAAGAGGAGCTTGTCGGGAAGGCCGAACCCAGGCACCACAAGAGAAGCCCGCCACGGCGCGCTATGCGCCCCGGCAAGGCCTGATAGCCGGCAAGCTATCAGGCACAGGAAGACGACCCCCGCGGCAAGCCACTTGCCGCGGCAAATCGCCACCTCAGGACTGCGCTCTGGCTCGCCCGCCCACGCGTCGCTCTGGGGCTTCCCCCAAGGGCACGTGGCGGGGCACCGCGCAGCCTGGGGTATGCGGTGGCATGCAGCCACCATCGTGGCGAGCGGTGGCGCACCTAACGGTCCGCCTCGGTGCTGCCCGGGCGACCGTGACGGGCATTTAATGCCCTTGTCCCCTACCGTCAGAAGTAGGTATGATAACACTGTGCCGCACTGTAGCGCCACTGTTCCCGCACTGTTACAACTACCACCCCTTTTACACTTTTACCCCTTTCTCTTACGTTGACACCTGTCGGTGACCCCTTTGCGCTATAAAAGGAGGCCCGTGTGCAACGTAGAGGGGTTGGGGAGGTTCGGAGGTTCGGAGGTTCGGAGATATGGGATCCAGACAGCCATACGCTCGGCGCAGCTAGCTCTCCAAGCTCCCGAGCTCCCCAGTTCAATACAACCAAGCAGGAGTAGGGTTTTACGCGTCCATCGCGGCCCGAACCTGGGTAAACCGCCCGTGTGCTCGCCTCGATCTGCTCTCTGTGCTCCCTCCGCCCCCCTCACCGGACAACGAAAGGGGCTCCGGCCCCATAGGTGCTCGCGGGGAACGCGGTCCGCCCCGACATCTTTGGCGCGCCAGGTAGGGGAAGGCGTCGAGGTTGTGCGGATCTGATTCAGGCGAACACTGGTAAGTTCAGGTATGAACAGGTACCTTTCCGCCCCGCTCCGCGGGGCGGAGGCATTCCTCCCTACGGAATCGTGCACGGCCCTCCTCGAGTACCCACTCACGCAGAGTTCGGGCAAGAAGCAGCTGCTCCTTGAGGAGGACCGCCTTCCGGCCGCTGGGCGAACCGCTCGCTTCCAGCGAATCCTGCGCCGCTCCTGTAGCCGCAGCGGTTAGCGCCGGAAGCCGCGAAAAAGGCGACCTCGTTCTTCGGCGCGCTTCGCCCGCCAAGATCCAAACGAGTCGACGCCAACCGTGGGAGGAGTTTCGCCAGCGCGGTTGCCGGAACCCGTTCCGTCAACCAACCTCCCTGCCCAAGTCTTGCCGCAGTTGCATGTGATCCTTGGCGCAGGGGCGGGCGCAGACCCCGCGCATCAGTGAAAGCTCCTATGCTTTGCGCTTTTTGCCTTTTACATGCTCCTCTTCGTTATTTGCATGTATTATTTGGCATCCTGCGTAACATGCATGCCCAGTAAGCATCAGCACGCCGAAAGGCCATGTGCTTGCTTCCCTCTTTATTTTCCTTGCCTCTTAGACAGAGGGAGCGTTCCTCGCGCACAAAGTTTGCCGGGGGAAGGAGATGGGAGAGGAACCAAGTGCTGGAACCAAGTGCTGTCCGAGAAAAAGAAGCCTCGTCGAGGAACGAGCGTTATGCATAAGCTAAGTTATTAGAATTTGAGCAGTTCAGATTCTTGATTTTCGGTTGTCTTCCTTGAACAGTCACACTTTGTATGGAAAACCTGTGCGCGGAGGAACCTACCCGCGGCTAGCCGCACCCTCACCCTGTTTCGAGTACGCTCAACGATTCAAGTGAGCTGCGATGAGCGTCGCGCCCTTGTTTCGTTTCCGAGCTCACTCAACAAGCTGAGCGCGATTGCGACCGGCTGCGGCGAGGTTGCTTCTCGGTGAGGCCTTGGCCAGCAGGCTGCTATAAGCCCAAGGGCCCCTTGCCGGAAAGTTCCCCGGGAGCGTAGGGTGAAAAGCATACAAAGTAAAGGGCCAGGACAAGGAAGATAACAATGCACTGATTGGTTCGGATAAGATAAAAACCTTACGTAACTTATCACAGTGACTAATGAGCTCATAACGCCGTGTGCAGCGACAAAAAGAGATAAGATAAAGGAGGCCTAGTCTACGCGGTCGCCCTCAATCCTGGAAATCTTGCCCACTCTGGCGATGATGTCGGCGACCTGCTCCTTCAGCGCCTCCATGTCAGCGTCGGCCGGCAGGCTGCGAAGAATGTTGATGAGATTTATACCGGGATTGCGGTATACAATCTTCGTCAGCACACGCTCCAAGGTTCCCGTGCAGGCCCGGCGCGTCTCCTCGGCCAGTTGCGCGGGGATCTTCTTCCGGAGATCCGCAAGAGCCGGCGCGACCCCTCTGAAGAAGAGGCAGAGCTTGGCGCTGTGAGGGAGGTCCGGGTCCGGAGAGTAGATGAGGTGTTCCAACTTCAACGCCAGCAACTCCTGGTCGATGTTGGATGCAGAAGACACCAGGTCCTCGGTCCACACCGCGACGGTCCGACGGAAGTCCTCGGCCGCAGTGTTGGCGCTCTCCGCCAAGCTTCGCTCCTTGCGGAGCCCCTCCTCCAGCGCAGAGACTTTCAGCTCCAGGGCCTCGATGGAGTCCTTGGCGGCCTTCAGCTCGTCGCCCTGCTTGGAGAGACGCGCCTGGAGTTCGGAGTTGGCGTGGGCGTCCTTCTCCCGCTCCACATTGCGCGCGCCGACCCTCTCCGCGCTCGCCTTCAACGACTCCTCTAGCTGCGCGGCCTTGGCGGCAAGCTCCTCCCTGGCGGTCTCCGCGGCAGCCGCGGCGGCTTTCGCCTCTTCCAGCTCCTCTCCAAGGGCCCGCTCCCGAGCGGCAAGGTCCTCCTCGTGGGAGTTGAGATTGGCCTGCAGCTGGGCAAGCTCTCCCTCTCGCCGGGACAGCTCCGCCCCGGCGAGCCGCTGCTGCTCTTCGGCGTCGGCCTTCTGCAGCACCCACTCCTGGTACTCCCCGGCGAGCCTCTCGCGCTCCTCCGCCACGCCGCGGAGGGCGGCTTGGTTGGCGGCGCGGAGCTCCGTCGCACGCTTCTCCATCTCGACGGCGGCCTCCGCGGCGAGGGCCTCCCGGGAAGCGAGCTTCGCCTGCCGGGCCCGGTAAAGGGCCAGGAGCCGGCGAAGCAGCTTCTCCTCCTCGGGCTCTTCGGCCCCGCCGGGCGCCTCGACAATCTTCAGGCCCGCGGAGGCGAGGACCTCCCCATCAAGGGCCTCGCCCTCCGCGGGGGCCCGCGCAGAAGAGCCCCATGGCACCTGGATGAAGATGCCATTGGGGGCTTCAAGGTAATGACCCGCCCGCTCCTTTTCGGCGGAGGGGTCGGCGGCCGGCGCAGCACCTGATGCTCCTGCTGCCTCCGGGTCGGCAGTGCGACCGCCGTCCCCCTCCCCGGCCGTTGCGGCCGCCGCTGGGGCGGTCTCCTCCGCGGATGGCTCGGCAGCTCCCGCCGCGTCCTCAGCGGCAGGGGCGTCGCCGCTGCCGCCGCGCGCACCCTCCTCCTCCTCGATGTTGATGACCTCCGTCTCCATCTGCTCGGGGGGAGGGGAATCTAGAAGAAGGAGAATAGTGAGCAAAAGAAATTCAAGCAAACATCCAAAAGAAAAAGACGAACCCAAGATGACTAAGTCACAGAGCTTACCTTGGCGGACGTCATCAGCGGCGGGTTCCCTCGCCGGGGAGCTCTGCCTTGGCGGGGTCACCGCCCTCGCCGGGCTACCCGCCCCTGGCGGGGTACTCGCCCTCGGCGGAGTGCTCGCCCTTGGCGGGGTGCTCTCCTTTACCGGAGAGCTCGGCCTTGGCGGGGACGGCGGGGCCCGCGGCTCCTCGGGGGCGGTTTCTGGCCGCTCCTGCGGCTGCGGCTCCACCTCTGCACGAGACAGTATTATCAAGATACCAGCGCAGGGACGATCCCTCAAGCGCGCCCGACGAGCGAAAGTACGGAACCCAGACTTACGCTGGGGGCTGCGCTGGGGGCTACGCTGGGGGCTGCCCCTCGGAGCAGCGCTCGGATCCGGCAGGCTGGGCTCCGGCACGCCCCCAGTTGCCGCGGTGGGCGAGTCGCCCACAACCTCAACCACGGGCGCCTTGGCTTTCTTCGCCGCTCGCTCCGCCAAGGTCCTGAAGTTAAGATAAGGAACAAGATCAGAGCCTGCGACAATCAAGGCAAAGTTTACGAAGATGCAAGACCTCAAAGCTCTTACTCCCGTTCGTCCTCGTCGTCGTCGTCGCTCAAGGCGGAGAAATCAAACTCCACCTGACGCGTGGTCACGCGGGGAGCGGGAGGCGAGGTCTCCCTCTGGCGCTTGGCGGTCCCGACGGTTGCCGGGGCCCGGGGAGCGGGCGGAGCCGCCGCTCCACCCTCCAAGGGCTCCTTTCCGTGCGGCGCTGCCTTACGGGGCGCCCCCGACATGGCTGACGCGCCGGGCGCCCTCGTCGCAACCTGGCTCCCCCGGGAGGCTCGTGCCGCTTGGCGGGGTGGTTGTTGCCGGGAGGCCGGCGCCTTTGCCCCCATCGCCGTCCTGCGGAGACGCTTCCCTGGAGAACGCCTGGGGATTACACGGGACGAGGAGGTCTCCGACGCTGAGGGGAGGTCATCGGCGTAGAGCTCCAAGGATCCGTCGGAGTCGTCGTCACCACTGTCCTCCTCCTCCACCCCGGCAAGCCCGCTGGACCCAGCGTCCTGCGCTGTGGCCCTTTGTCCTCCGGCGGTGGTGGCCCTCGCCGCGGCCTCGATCAAGATCCCCTGGATCCCGGAGTGCCTCAGAGAGGGAACCCCGGCGAGCTCGTCGGGGGGCAGCTTCAGCAGTCTGCAGATCTCCGCCACCTCCGCTTGGCGGGACGCCTCCGCGGCCTCCGCCTCCTCGGGCGAGAAGCCGAACTCCCCGGCCGCTGCGGCTGCGGTGGCCTCTTCAGCCCAGGAAGCTATGCATGCTACCTCTCGCGCGGTGGTGTCCCGCGTCAGCCCCTGGGCCTCGTCCTTCTTCTTCGCCACCTCCGCCAGGTTGTCGAAGAAGTTCATGATGACGTCTGGCTTGGGCGGAATCCACGTGCGGTCGACGCCGTGCGAGTCGCACGCGGGCATCATGGCGCGAAGGGAATCCCGGGCCGAGCTGTTGCAAAGAGGCACAACTCCCCGGGGCTCCCTGAACCACTCTGGGTGGGCCGGGTCATGCTTGAATAGCTCCCGGACCATCCCCTTCAGCTCCACCGACGTGAAGTTGAAGTTGAGCCCGGGGCGCAGCCTCATTATGTCCGCCGCGTTGCTATACTCCCAGGCTGGCCTCTTCCTATCTTGAAGAGGGGCGATGCGGCGGCGGAGGAAGTCTGCGCCCACCTCTCCGACGGACAGCCTCGCTGACCGAAGGTGGAGAATCCTGATGAGGGCGACGTTGAGCTTGCAGTCGTCCGAATCCAGCTCGCTCCAATCCTTGCCGCGCATAATAGGTGTTGCGCGCGGCGCGGTGAAAGGTTGCGGCTGGTCCTCGACAACCCAGCACCAGTCGGCACGCCACTCCTCCCATTTGCCGCGGAGCTCCCCCGGCAAGTAGGAATCCTTCTTGTTCAGGCGAAAGACCCAAGATATCCCTCCGGCGAGGGGGGCGCCGGCCTCTACTCTAGGGATGAAGAAGTGCCTAAAAAGCGCGACGTTTGGATATACCCCAATATAGTTTTCGCACATATGCGCGAAAACCGCCATCGTGAGGACAGCGTTGGGAGTGAAGTCAAGAAGGTGGAGGCCGAAGGTGTTCATTATGTCGCAGAAGAAGTCAGAAAAAGGAGGGCAAAGACCGCAGTGAAAGAAGGCTGCGAAGAAATAATACCCGCCGGGGTAGTTGCCCTTGGCGGCGGCCGGATAGGCTCGGGTGCGGGGATGCGCCTTGGCCTCCTCGGCCCAGAACAAGTAGTACTTGTTCCAGAGCTCCCGCGCGCTGAGCTTCGGCGCGAAGACGAGGTTCTGCTTCCGCAGCAAGGTGAGCATCGCCGCGTGCTCCGATTTCTCCTTCTTGGTCTTCTCCGCCTTCGCCTTCTCGGTCTTCGGGGCCATGGCGGAGGCGGCGAGGGAAGGGAGACGAAGAATCCGGTAGCACCGCAGGTGCGAGCGAGCGGCGGAGGAAATATGGAGGCGGAGCACGAAGGGGATCTCTGGAGACGGGAGAGAACGCAATAAAGGCGAAGGAGGGGAGCCGCTCCCGTTTCCTCTGCCTTATATGGGGAAGTGGCGGACACTCCGTTCTTGCCATCAAGAATCGTGCGCGACGTGACGCGCGCCTGCGCGGTTCAGCCCCGCGCACGCCACCCACGTCACGCTCATCCCGCACGCCCCGCCCCCACGACACCGCGATAAGCGTGCGCCGCCTGGGGAAGGTGCGACGGGTGCGGAGTTAAGGAGCAGCGCGACCAAGGCCACGCGTGCCCGTGCACTGTTAGGGCCTGGCCCAACGACGCTCGGCACCGTGTGTGGCCCAGGCCCGGGGGCTCCTGTCGGTGTACTAAAGTAGGGGTACCTTAGTACCACAGACTTGTGCACGGGCAGTTGTAGCACCCTGCGGCAAGGCCCGCCC
The DNA here is from genome assembly GCA_032464435.1 of Aegilops umbellulata. Taxonomy (NCBI): domain Eukaryota; kingdom Viridiplantae; phylum Streptophyta; class Magnoliopsida; order Poales; family Poaceae; genus Aegilops; species Aegilops umbellulata. Next base: position 150,693,217 of record CP136056.1, read on the forward strand.
AGGAAGCGCCAAGAGAAGACCAAGCATTCAAGACAAGGCCCCCGGCAAGAGGAGCTTGCCGGGCCAAGAAGACAAGACCCCGGCAAGAGGAGCTTGCCGGGACGACTGAGCCCATGTAATGCCATCCAAGAACAAAGTATACGAGACAGAAGATCGAGACCCCGACAAGAGGAGCTTGTCGGGAAGGCCGAACCCAGGCACCACAAGAGAAGCCCGCCACGGCGCGCTATGCGCCCCGGCAAGGCCTGATAGCCGGCAAGCTATCAGGCACAGGAAGACGACCCCCGCGGCAAGCCACTTGCCGCGGCAAATCGCCACCTCAGGACTGCGCTCCGGCTCGCCCGCCCACGCGTCGCTCTGGGGCTTCCCCCAAGGGCACGTGGCGGGGCACCGCGCAGCCTGGGGTATGCGGTGGCATGCAGCCACCATCGTGGCGAGCGGTGGCGCACCTAACGGTCCGCCTCGGTGCTGCCCGGGCGACCGTGACGGGCATTTAATGCCCTTGTCCCCTACCGTCAGAAGTAGGTATGATAACACTGTGCCGCACTGTAGCGCCACTGTTCCCGCACTGTTACAACTACCACCCCTTTTACACTTTTACCCCTTTCTCTTACGTTGACACCTGTCGGTGACCCCTTTGCGCTATAAAAGGAGGCCCGTGTGCAACGTAGAGGGGGTGGGGAGGTTCGGAGGTTCGGAGGTTCGGAGATATGGGATCCAGACAGCCATACGCTCGGTGCAGCTAGCTCTCCAAGCTCCCGAGCTCCCCAGTTCAATACAACCAAGCAGGAGTAGGGTTTTACGCGTCCATCGCGGCCCGAACCTGGGTAAACCGCCCGTGTGCTCGCCTCGATCTGCTCTCTGTGCTCCCTCCGCCCCCCTCACCGGACAACGAAAGGGGCTCCGGCCCCATAGGTGCTCGCGGGGGACGCGGTCCGCCCCGACACTCCCACTCACTTTCTTGTAAATACAGGCTTCACCGCAAGTCTGTATAAAACTATATGCTTTGATCAACTCATCAAAGCGTATATTCCAACTCCGAGATGCTTGCACCAGTCCATAGATGGATCGCTGGAGCTTGCACATTTTGTTAGCACCTTTAGGATTGACAAAACCTTTCTGGTTGCATCATATACAACTCTTTTTAATAAATCCATTAAGGAATGCAGTTTTGTTTTATCCGTTTGCCAGATTTCATAAAATGCGGCAATTGCTAACATGATTCGGACAGACTTAAGCATAGATACGAGTGAGAAACTCTCATCATAGTCAACACCTTGAACTTGTCGAAAACCTTTTGCGACAATTCTAGCTTTGTAGATAGTAACACTACTATCAGCTTCTGTCTTCCTCTTGAAGATCCATTTATTTTCTATGGCTTGCCGATCATCGGGCAAGTCATCCAAAGTCCATACTTTGTTCTCATACATGGATCCCATCTCAGATTTCATGGCCTCAAACCATTTCGCGGAATCTGGGCTCATCATCGCTTCCTCATAGTTCGTAGGTTCGTCATGGTCAAGTAACATGACTTCTAGAACAGGATTACCGTACCACTCTGGTGCGGATCTCACTCTGGTTTACCTATGAGATTCGGTAGTAACTTGATCTGAAGTTACATGATCATCATCATGAGCTTCCTCACTAATTGGTGTAGTACTCACAAGAATAGATTTCTGTGATGAACTCCTTTCCAATAAGGGAGAAGGTACAATTACCTTATCAAGTTTTCTACTTTCCTCCCACTCACTTCTTTCGAGAGAAACTCCTTTTCTAGAAAAGATCCATTCTTAGCAACGAATGTCTTGCCTTTGGATCTGTGATAGAAGGTGTACCCAACTGACTCTTTGGGTATCCTATGAAGACATATTTCTCCGATTTGGGTTTGAGCTTATCATGTTGAAACTTTTTCACATAAGCATCGCAACCCCAAACTTTAAGAAATGACAACTTTGGTTTCTTGCCAAACCATAGTTCAGATTGTGTCGTCTCAATGGACTTAGATGGTGCCCTTTTTAACGTGAATGCAGCTATCTTTAATGCATGATCCCAAAACGATATTGGTAAATCGGTAAGAAACATCATAGATTGTACTATATCCAATAAAGTACGGTTATGACATTCGGACACACCATTATGCTGTGGTGTTCCAGGTGGCATGAGTTTGTGAAACTATTCCACATTGTTTTAATTGAAGACCAAACTCGTAACTCAAATATTCTCCTCCACGATCATATCGTAGAAACTTTTATTTTCTTGTTACGATGATTCTCCACTTCACTCTGAAATTCTTTGAACTTTTCAAATGTTTCAGACTTATGTTTCATCAAGTAGATATACCCATATCTGCTCAAATCATCTGTGAAGGTCAGAAAATAATGATACTTGTCGCGAGCTTTAATATTCATCGGACCACATACATCAGTATGTATGATTTCCAACAAATCTGTTGCTTGCTCCATTGTTCCGGAGAACGGTGTCTTAGTCATCTTGCCCATGAGGCACGGTTCGCAAGCATCAAGTGATTCATAATCAAGTGATTCCAAAAATCCATCAACATGGAGTTTCTTCATGCGCTTTACACCAATATGACCTAAACGGCAGTGCCACAAATAAGTTGCACTATCATTATTAACTTTGCATCTTTTGGCTTCAATATTATGAATATGTGTATCACTATGATCGAGATCCAACAAACCATTTTCGTTGGTGTGTATGACCATAGAAGGTTTTATTCATGTAAACAGAACAACAATTGTTCTCTAACTTAAATGAATGACCGTATTACAATAAACATGATCAAATCATATTCATGCTCAACGCAAACACCAAATAACACTTATTTAGGTTCAACACTAATCTCGAAAGTATAGGGAGTGTGCGATGATGATCATGTCAATCTTGGAACCACTTCCAACACACATCGTCACTTCACTCTTAACTAGTCTTTGTTCATTCTGCAACTCCCGTTCCGAGTTACTACTCTTAGCAACTGAACCAGTATCAAATACCGAGGGGTTGCTATGAACACTAGTAAAATACACATCAATAATCTGTATATCAAATATACCTTTGTTCTCTTTGCCATCCTTCTTATCCGCCAAATACTTGGGGCAGTTCCGCTTCCAGTGACCAGTCCCTTTGCAGTAAACGCACTCAGTCTCAGGTTTAGGTCCAGACTTGGGCTTCTTCACTTGAGCAGCAACTTGCTTGCCGTTCTTCTTGAAGTTCCCCTTCTTCCCTTTGCCCTTTTCTTGAAACTAGTGGTCTTGTTAACCATCAACACTTGATGTTTTTCTTGATTTCTACCTTCGTCGATTTCAGCATCACGAAGAGCTTGGGAATTGTTTCCGTTATCCCTTGCATATTATAGTTCATCACGAAGTTATACTAACTTGGTGATGGTGACTAGAGAATTCTGTCAATCACTATCTTATCTGGAAGATTAACTCCCACTTGATTCAAGCGATTGTAGTACCCTAGACAATCTGAGTACATGCTCACTAGTTGAGCGATTCTCCTCCATCTTTTAGCTATAGAACTTGTTCGAGGCTTCATATCTCTCAACTCGGGTATTTGCTTGAAATATTAACTTCAACTCCTGGAACATCTCATATGTCCATGACGTTCAAAACGTCTTTGAAGTCCCGATTCTAAGCTGTTAAGCATGATGCACTAAACTATCAAGTAGTCATCATATTGAGCTAGCCAAACGTTCATAACGTCTGCATCTGCTCATGCAATAGGTCTGTCACCTAGCGGAGAAGGAAAGGTGGTCGGCCCCCTTTTCCCTAGTCCAATTCGGACCAGAGGGAAGGGGGGCGCAGCAGCCTTTTTCCTCTTCCCACTAAAGCCCATCAAGGCCCATTACTTCTCCCGTAATCCCGTAACTCCCCGATACTCCCGAAAATACCCGAATCACTCAGAACCTTTCCGATGTCCGAATATAGTCGTCCAATATATCGATCTTTACGTCTCGACCATTTCGAGACTCCTAGTCATGTCCCCGATATCATCCGGGACTTCGAACTCCTTCGGTACATAAAAACTCATAAATTCATAATATAACTGTCATCGAAACCTTAAGCGTGTGGACCCTACGGTTGGAGAACAATGTAGACATGACCGAGACACGTCTCCGGTCAATAACCAATAGCGGGACCTGGATGCCCATATTGGCTCCTACATATTCTACGAAGATCTTTATCGGTCAGACCGCATAACAACATACGTTGTTCCCTTTGTCATCGGTATGTTACTTGCCCGAGATTCGATTGTCAGTATCCAATACTTAGTTCAATCTCGTTACCGGCAAGTCTCTTTACTCGTTCCGTAATACATCATCCCGGAACTAACTCATTAGTTGCAATGCTTGCAAGGCTTAAGTGATGTGCATTACCGAGAGGGCCCAGAGATACCTCTCCGACGATCGGAGTGACAAATCCTAATCTCGAAATACGCCAACCCAACATCTACCATTGGAGACACCTGTAGTACTCCTTTATAATCACCCAGTTACGTTGTGACGTTTGGTAGTACCCAAAGTGTTCCTCCAGTAAACGGCAGTTGCATAATCTCATAGTCAAAGGAACATGTATAAGTCATGAACAAAATCAATAGCAACATACTAAACGATCGGGTGCTAAGCTAATGGAATGGGTCATGTCAATCAGATCATTCAACTAATGATGTGATCCTGTTAATCAAATAACAACTCTTTGTTCATGGTTAGGAAACATAAACATCTTTGATTAATGAGCTAGTCAAGTAGAGGCATACTAGTGACACTCTGTTTGTCTATGTATTCACACATGTATTATGTTTCCGGTTAATACAATTCTAGCATGAATAATAAACATTTATCATGATATAAGGAAATAAATAATAACTTTATTATTGCCTCTAGGGCATATTTCCTTCAACATATACCAGCCATTGTACCTCTATAGTTAACTGGGCTTCCCTCTTCCCCCACCACAAACCGATAGTCGAGCGCTGCAGGTAGGTATCGATGCCACAGAGACAAACTGCACATGTCCCATCTCACGTTCCAGTAGGCTAGCCACTCTATATCTTTGACGTGGGCACACACAAATTCGATGGCACTCTTTATCGATCGCGCGCGCGCACACACACACACACACATCGTCCCTCTCTTTGATTCTATGGACACCTCAAGTCGATGATACCTCCACTCTCTTCTCGTGGATCGCCCCCTCTATATATATGTTATATCCAGGACTCTATTTCACACACATTGCATATGTTAAATTTTTTGATTGACCCACCCCCCCCCTAAAAAAACTCTCAAGAACCCACACACTATATCTCTCTAGGTTTGTATCTCTCTCACACAAACCCACGTAGGTGGTGTACGTATACAAGAAGAGAAAAGGTGCACCGTGCATGTACTCACGCTTCGTGCCCAGCCACACCCGCGCGAGTACACGGTGGAGCTCATTTCTTTACGAGATGGCAGCCCACGTGCTAATTTGAACGCCTGTAGCGGTTGTTTACCTAGGGAGGTCGTGTACCACGCGTGCACGAAACAACGTTCGACTTGACGCGTTGCCGCGTTATTTTTAAATAAAGTTATAACACTCAATGGCACGTACAAAGAATATAAAACGATTTTTATGGAGGAAAAGGTAGTCCGCTCTTCAGAGTATCTCACACAAGGCTCCGGTGGCCTCTCTCTCTCTCTCACCGTTGGTCACTGATCCGGCCGCATCCCGTCCGCCGGGGGAAAGGGAGTGCAGTGGCCTCTCTCTCTCAGCGTTGGTCACTGATCCGGCTGCATCCCGTCCGCCGGGGGAAAGGGAGTGCAGTGGCCTCTCTCTCTCTCTCTCACCGTTGGTCACTGATTCGGCCGCATCCCGTCCGTCGGGGGAAAGGAACGAAGTGCATCGTTTCTCCGTTCGACGGCGCCGAGGCAGCACGTCCCGATCTGCGGTACACGCCGTTCTCTCTGACCAAGCTCCGGCGCGGCAGGGCCTACGCCACCTGCTCGCAGATTCCGCCTGCCGCCGCTAACCTAGTTACATCCCGACGACCTCCAGGTAAACCCTCCGGCCTTGCTCCACTGCCCGTTTTCCCACGTCGCTGCATGTGGATCTTCCATAGTTGTTTGCCCAAAACATAGCTCGTCCGGGGTACTTTCCATATTGCATGCTCGTCCTCACCTCACACCGTTTTAGAAAAACACAGTCGTGTTGTTATCTTCCCTTAGGACAAGGAATATGCTTCTTTTTTGTCATCGCATGTGTCATGAACTGTTATTGGCCATTAATTGTTTCCTTTCTACCTCTTTTTTGCAAACAGGGTTATCCATTTCACCTCGTTGCTATTGCGACCTTTTGGTGAACTGCACAAATCACTTTTTTCTTAAGAGTGTTTTGTGCCGTTGTATTAAAATGTCACACGGGCAATGTCTCTACATTTCAGTGCGACTGCACAAAGGGAGATTGGTTTTGCTCTATCCTCCTCATCCAACTCCGAGCCTAATCTTCTCCAACTAGTTAGTCTTAAGAGAGACCGCAAAGGTGACCGGCTTCTATTTGTGTGTTTATTGTTTCATCAGCAGTCCTCTATTATCGTAATCACACTTGATATCTTTGGAACAGGGACACTCAACTCTATTTTAGTGGAACTGCACAAAATGATCGGAATGTTGCATGCTCCAGACAACTACTTTTTTCCCAACATGCCTTGTTGATTTAGACAGAGCTGGGGGGACGTTGCTGCCAATGAAAGCATGGATCAATTTTAATTTAACACCTTCTCACAACTTTGTCTTCAGTTTTGATGTAATTATTAGCTCTAATCTGCTAATAATTGACATGCATTAGCAAGGAAGTTAGTTTTTTATTGTTTCGAAAGAGCATCGATGGCAAGACATGCGAAACAAAAGCTGAAAGCTCACACCATTGTACAATTTCATGTCGCTGGAAAATTATTTGTATAGTACGATCAATTATGTAAACAAATGATGGAAGCTTGATAGCATTGCGAGAAGCCTCTTCATCATACCAAGGGCTTTGTCATCTTAGTCAATAATAAACGTTTCTAGCTTCAGTGACCGTACGATGTCCATCCAACGGTCGTAGTGCTTCTTCAACCTCTTGTCTTCTTGCTCCAGCAGCCCAAAGCAGCGCCGGTCGTGCCGCCTGCTCCTGCCTCCCGTGGCCGGATGTGCTGCCGCGGAGGCCTCACCCACCCCATACTACTCCCACCGCTGGCCAGGCCATCCCTCCACTCACCCACACCCCCTGTTATTCTGCGGCGATGGCAGCCTCACACCACAACCGAACCAGTGAACCCTCGTACTCCTCTCTGCGCGGGCTTCCACTGCTGCGTCTTCCCCGGCTCCGTGTCATCCCCTTCCTAGGCCTCGCCGTCGTCCAGACCACCGCCCTGGTGCTCTCGGCGCGGCGTGGTCCACGTGGTCAACGACCGACTTCCATCGGAAGAGTACTGTACGTGGAGAGGCTGACAGCTGGGTCCAGGCGACCGCAAGGAAGTGCCTCCTTATTACGCGCAAAATAATTGTTCCTCCACCTTACAGCAGGGACCCACCGGACGGGCCACCTTTTTTTGTGAAAAAAACGTTGCCCCCCTGACTGCTTGGACCCACCGGACGGGCCAGTGTATTTTGTGAAAAAAACGTTCCCCCCGCTATCAGCTCGGACCCACCGGAAGTGCCTCCTTATTACGCACAAAAAAATGAATACTCCCCCTGCTAGCTGGGACCCACCATGGTGGGAGGCTGACTTGTGGGCCTACTAAGTTGACTGGGACGGGGGCCTTTGTCAACTTTAGTCAATATGAATGATTCTAGCTCCAGTGACCGTACGATGTGCATCCAACGGCCGTAGTGCTTCTTCAACCTCTGGTCTTCTTGCTCCAGCCGCCCAAAGCAGCGCCGGTCGTGCCGCATGCTCTTGCCTCCCGTGGTCGGCTTTGCTGCTGCGGAGGCCTCACCGCCCCCTACTATTCCCACCGCTGGCCAGGCCCTGCGGCGACGGCAGCCTCACACCGCAGCCGAACCAGTGAACCCCCGTACTCCTCTCCGCGCGCGCGGGCTTCCACTGCCGCGTCTTCCCCAGCTCCCCGCTGTCCCCTTCCTAGGCCTCGCCGTCGTCCACCGCGCTGGTGCTCTCAGCGCGGCGTGGTCAACATGGTCAAGGAACGACTTCCATCAGACGTGGACTGTACGTGGAGAGGCTGACAGCTGGGTCCACGGCCGCAGCAAGGAAGTGCCTCCTTATTACGTGCAAAATAATTATTCCTCCACCTGACAGCGGGGACCCACCGGACGGGCCACCGTATTTCGCCCCCCTAACTACTGGGACCCACCAGCTACATCTTCACAGGCAAGGAAGTGCCTGACAGTCGGTACCCACCTGGTCGAAGCGTACGTAGCGTTGTCATTCTGGTCGCGAACGTGTATGTACATATATACTTGTGGATGTGGAGGCGTGCACGTGTCGTAGTAGAGGCGGCCGGGGTGCAAGAAAGAAAATACGGCCACGTATATGTACATACGGGCGGGGTCTCGAACGCCTACTCGCGCATACGTACGGCGAGGGCTCGTGTACATGGCTGGGTCGGAACGGAGAAACAGCATCGTCGTCGTGTTCATGGGTCAGAACGGAATGCGTGGCCGTGTTCATCGGGAGGGCTTGGACGGAAGAGGCGATGGAAACGAGGCCTGGCATACCGCACAACGGAGGAAACGGACCTCCTACGGTCGAAACGGGGGTCCTCTTGATCGGGAGGGGTGTGGCGTACCGCACAACAAAGGAAACGGACCTCCTACGGTCGAAACGGGGGTCTTGTTGATCGGGAGGGGTGTGGCGTACCGCAAAACAGAGGAAACGGACCTCCTACGGTTGAAATGGGGGTCCTGTTGATCGGGAGGGGTGTGGCGTACAGCAAAACAGTGGAAACGGACTTGTGTTGGAGCGCTACGGTCGAAACGGGGGTCCTGTTCATCGGGAGGGGTGTAGCGTACCGCAAAACGGGACTCCACGGGATACTGCTCATCTCCACCGTTGACCCCCTCCAGCCTCCATGAGCTACTGTTCATCCACCGTCGACCTTCTCCAGCCTCCACGGGCTCCTGTTCATCCAGCCTCCACCACACGCTACTCCACCGGCTACTGTTCAACCACCCCTCCACCGTCTACTGTTCATCCAGCCCTCCACACCATGGGGTCCTGTTCAACCACCCCTCCACCGTCTACTATTCATCCTACCCACCACACCACGGGGTCCTGTTCATCCACCCCTCCACGGGCACCCCTCCACTGTCTACCCTTCATCCAGCCCTCCACCACACCACGGGGTCCTGTTCATCCAGAGGCAACGCCACCACTCAATGTTCATCCAACCCCCCCCCCCCCCCCCCGCAACGCTCACTATTCATCCCATCGATCGGCTTCATTTAGCAGCAGTAGCCAAGGAATCGCTCGATCAGGTTCAGTTAACAGCCATCGATCGATCGCTCAGGTTCAGTAACGCGTAGCCTATAGTGCAATCGCTCGGGTTCAGTTAGAGCCCAACGCCTCGCTCGGGTTCAGTTAGAGCCAATGCCTCGCACACACATGCGTACGTGTACGAGAGAAACGGGCATCGCTCGGCCCCCAACCTCCCACCATAACCGGGAACTCCCCGAAATTTTTCTCCCCCTGGCTTCTACCACGGTTTTTTCCGTCATGGACGGCCCAAAGAATGTCATGGAGCTGCGTCTTTGGCCCGCCCAGGACGAAAAGCCCATTTTCTGTCATGATTTTTTGTCATAGAAGTAGGAGCCCACCACATCTATGATGATACCGGGTTTTGTCACAATTATCGTCATAGAAGTGTCATATGTATGAAAGAAAAAATTTTCGTTCGGCCCAAAATGTCACGGATGTGTCTTTTTTTGTAGTGTTCGCCCACGCCCGGTCGTAAGTATGTCGGATGGTGTTCAGAAGCACCTCCTGCGTCACGTCGAGGCGGATAAGAAGACAAACAGCAACAAAATACGGAGACCAATGACTCACCATCGGTGCCGGGTTCACACGGCTATACGGGGGTTTCCCGAACTGCCAGTCATCCCGCAGGTTGGCCTTGGAGATGTCGCTAACCCAGCGCACAACCTGGTCCACCCCCAGCCGCAAGTTTGCCATGTGGTTGGGGTCCTGAAGGCTGGTTATCTGACCGATGAGATAGCTGCGCTGCTGCAGCGGCACCACTCAGCAGACGTTGAAGGCGGTGATGAGGTCAGTGTCGGTGAGCCCCTCCTGCTTTTTCATCATCGAGACCCGCTCGCATAGGGGTAGCACCTCCTGTGATAGGTGCTTTGGGTAGTACCCCCAGTTCTGCTTCTCCCTCGGCGGCGAGTTGATGAACAGCGGCAAGTTGATGCGGTCCACGCCGAGGTTGCGGACGTAGAAGAAAGAATTCTGCCACTTCTTGGCAGAATCCTCCAGCGGCATCTTCGGGCAGTCAGCGCCCGACTGCTTGGAAATGACGGTGGCCCCACACTCGGGCATCTCCCCGGCCCTCGGCCCCTTCTGCTTCAGATAGAAGAAGCGTACCCAGAGGTCGATCGAAGGCTCAACCCCCAGGTACCCCTCGCAGAGGGTTACGAAGCCCGACAGCTGCACGATGGTGCCGACGCCCACATGATGGGGATGGAGCTTGAAGAACTCCAGGAAGTCACGAAAGAAGCCACTCGCGGGAAGCTTGAACCCGCGCTTGAAGTGCGGGAAGAAGACTACGCGCTCCATGCCCTCGAGCCGCGGCTCCTGCTCGCCCTGCGGAAGGCGCGCGGCGACCTCTGTCGCCCCCGGCAGGCGCCTGGTGGTGTGGAGGTAAGCAATGTTGTCAAGGGTGATCGTCAAGCCCATCCACAAGCCCGACGGCAGTGCCATCGATGAAGATACTAGAAAACGAAGGAGAAGGTGGCTACAAAGCTCTGCTCAAAGCAACGGGTGTCGCGGTGCGCGGCGGTCGCAAGAGGTAGAGGAAGGAAGACGAGGGCAGGGGGCACGGGCGAGAATGATTTCCGCCGCCCCCTCCTCGCCCCAATTTATAATCCACGGTTCTAAACGTGGGGGAGTGGGATCGTTTGCGCTCGCGTTTCCCATTTCCCCGCAATAACTGCGCACGTACGCGCGCAATAACTACCTCAAGAATGGCAACCAACTTGCGAATGCTGCAATAAATCCACGCGCGTGGGCCGAGGGCGCGCGGCCACGGGTCCCAGAGCGTCGCCCTGTCCCATAGCGTGCGTGGCCTGTCAGGCCCCTCCGGCTCCTAGACGCCACATGGCGCCTGCGTGAAGCCCAAAAGATTGCCTCAAATATTTGGTGGACTCCTCGGTTTCCCGCCGCTGCTGGGATGCCGTGATCCGGCTTCCGGAAGCCGGCACACAGTGGGTGTTCCTGGACCCGACGGTCACAAAATCCACCTCCTTAAAAGGGGGAAACTGCGAAGGCCCTCCTATCCGATGAAGGCGGACCTTCACACCTTCGAGACTGCTGTCGGGGGGATGAACCCCGAGCAGGCAACGGAACCCGGATCCTTTTCAAAAACAACGGGGCCAGCGTCGCCCCTCAAGCCGGCTCGCGCTTGGCCGTGTGGCCAAACCCGACCAGGCCCATCGACCCGGCCGGACTCCTGAACTCGGCCCCAATAACCAGCTCAAGACAGCCGAGCCCGGCGCACCAAGATTTCTCCAACAAGCCAGCTCCCCCCTTGGCATGTTCTCCAACGCGGCCATGGGTCAGCGGCCATCCCATCCTAGCCGTACGATGGGACGAGTCTCCACCAACTGATGACAAAAGCCACAGAGCCCCGCCCATGCCTCTGGTGAGCTAGGCGAGGCAACAATGCCCCCACCTACCCGCTGACCAGGGCCGGCGTGGCAACAGTGCACCTGTCATCACCCATGACGCCAGCAAGCGGCGACGTGATGGAGCGCTACTGTAGCTGACTCAACCCGGCCACTCCCTGGCGATTAACAAGACGGCGCACAGTGCCCCTAGGCGCGTGGGGCCCGCGCCCAGGGAACCCGGCGAGACCTAGCACCCGACGGGTCCCAGCACCGGGTTCCTGGATGCTGACAACCCGGCCCTACGCCCTTGTAACATTACCATTGTACCCATGGGGGTTTGACCTATAAAACCCCTAGGAGCCCTCGTGCATACGGGCAACCCTTTCACTCGCACAGGCGATCACTCACACACACACCTAGCAAGAAGCAACCGAGGAGAGGGAGCTGCCTAAGCCTTGGCCAGCCCTCCTTCTTCCACCGTACAGCTCTAGGAGCAACCTTGTACTATCACATATAAACCACACTCGGCAGGACTAGGGGTGTTATATCTCCGGAGAGCCCCGAACCTGGGTATGTCTTGCGTCTCGCGCTCGCTCATGCTGACCTCAGCTCTGGAGCCCACCAGTGCCCTCGAGCCTCCTCCTCTCTTTAGCCATCCCTTGGCATCTGTCGTGCGCCCACCACGACAGTGTATATGAACTAGTAAAACTATAGGTAGAGATTAGAAAACGGAAGTAGGACATGGTGTTTCAAGAGGAAAATAGAACTTGGATGTGTGTTTGATTCAGTAAAAAAACTGCATGTGGATGTTCTAAGAGAAAAATATAACTAAGGCTGGCGGGCCAGAGGCCAGTTGATACCTACCGGATCTTTGTGCCCCGTCGTCGTCATGGGATGGGCCTATTAATAAAACCAAGCCTGGGTAGTCTACAACCCAGTTGAAACTTGCTCGATCTAAAAAAACAATATACCTGTTGGATACCAGTAATTAGTGTGTACTTGCAGAATTCTCTCATTTATTGACTATGTTGACAACTTCACGGGTTTCACCATCTCAGACGTCAGCATTATTTTTCCATCGTGATAAAAAGTGCACGCACTTGCTTGCATACGGCCATGGACCTGCTGGTTCCGTATGGTTAGGCTCTGTATGGACAGTCGTCTTGTGGTTCACGGGTGAATTTCATGCAAATCAGATGGTTTTCAGTGCAAGCAGACTAAATTCATTGCATTTTACATATTTCTTTTCATTATGGAATATTTTACATATTTCAACTAATAATAACAGACAAGGCCATTTTTTAGTCCATGGGAGGTCGCAATACTTAACTGTTCTGGCAGGCCCAAATCCATCGCTCCTTGCAGCTGGGCTTGGCATGCCACAGCCCAGTTCCGACATGCTGTGTCCAACTATCAGCCTGTGAAACCGGATGGATCCCCTGTGTACTTCGAAGATGTAAAAATTTGGAGAATCGGGAATTCAAACGACAGGTGCTTATGCTACCCATCAAATAAAAATCAGGTCCCTGAAAATTCATTTGAAAACAAATGATTCAGCTTTATATCCATGGCGATGCTCGACATGATGGTTGGAAGCAAATGCCAAGTTCATACCAAAAGATCATTAACAACAAAACCAACTTGCAGACGACCAGGTAGTACAAGTACCAATACCAAACTAACTTATAATCTTTTTAGTCCTGGCCCTACTGTTCATCTGGTAGAAAATTTTGTAGAGGACCAGCTCCCGCTCCTTCTCTTGCTCCAGGTCCCCGAGGTGGTATTGGTGCATCACCCAGTTGGTCCTCTACTGGTCGAAGTTCTTGTTGGTGTGCAGCACCAAAACCTTTTTGTTGCCCGTCCGTCGGCCGTTGACCATCACCGGAAAGGTATTGCCGGTCTTGTGCCATATCATGTGCATGCCGCACTCCGACTATATCTTGCGACGTGTCCGTGTGCCCCTTTTGAATACCCTGGAGTTGCTCTGGAAGAAACGCTTGCTTAGGCCACTTAGTGTGATACATGCAGTATTGTCGAATACAGGTTTTAGTGTACGTAGTTGGCATTGTAATAACATTTTTGGCATGTTGCAGTCAGTTGTTTCACTTTTTATTAACTGTCAAATTGTAATTGCTTCACTAGGTCTGCGTCTAAAAACAAAAATAGAGCTATAAACAAAGGAATATATTTGTGCAAGTAGACGGTCAATCGGTGTCTCACTTGGAAGTTTCTTAGGATGAGTGTAGCATATGTTGTGCTTGCTGTCGATGGTTGGTATGAACAAATCGATGAGAGGGTGAGATCTCGCATTGTCGGCACTCACTTTGGCCTCAAGGTGCTCGATCAGCTCCTGATTCGTGGCATCGGACATGACGTCAGCCGGGAGCACCGACCAATCCTTCTTGGACTTGCATGGGTTAATTCAAGTTAAATGGTACTCAATGTATGATCAATCAACTATTTTAAGTAAATGATGAAAGATTTCGACAGATAAGTGGTACTCCAAATTTGAAGTCCACAATACCCGAGAAAACTGGGGTCTTGGCTTCATTACTAAAGGTAGACTCTAAAGACTTGAAAACCCCCATAAAGATCGAAATCATAATAAAGGGCGATGGGACGAATACTCACAGGAGCAGCCTTGTTGGTTCCTTCCTTCATCTGGCTAGCTTGAAGAGCATCCTTGTTGAGATTAGTTTTTTTAACGTCTTCCTTTTGACTACTTGCAATGAAGTATAACAACTCCAGTAGCTCATCACTCATCGTACCAAATGCATCAGAACAAGGCGGCGGCTGGGAGGCGGGAAGACCAGGAGAGAATGGGAAAGTTTTTTGTAGAGAATGCGAGAGTGTTGTTGTAGTACGAGAGGGGTGAGGCTCACTTTGGTGAACTGAACACCCCCCGGGACTCTTGTTTCACCTCACGCACAACGTGTTGTCAACTCAATTCAATGTGAGGACATGATGAATAATTTGACTGACGTATACTAGTACTACTATTGTACTACTTACTAGTCGTATTTAGTGTCACATTTTAACCATAGGTTTAAATAAAAAATTTCATTGCATATCACCGAAAATTATACCATTTATTATGTTTTTTTCTATGTTCAGATACGAATCTAGTGATATAATTTTTTGTGACATGCATAAATATTTAGTTAGTTAAATTTATGGTTAAAATTTGACACAAATTACGAAGGGGACCAATAAACCAGGAGGGAGGTAGTAGTACGAGTAGCGCAATATATGGTACAAAGGACTTGTACAAATTTAGAAATGTGATAGACTTTGTAGGCTACATGAGTAATACAAAATATAATTCCCATTGGACAACACTTTCACCAACAAGTATGCACTTGAAGCCTAATTGATATTATATATATATATACACACACACACACATAAACACTATTCTGATCACGGGATCAGAATAATATTCTGATCACAACCTGAACTGCCTGAGTAACGCGCCTGAACTTCCCTCTATACGAGCCCGCCTTCGTGCTATCTTCGCAACCGTGTCTTCTACCGCGAGTTTTTCTGATCATTCATGTTGTTTGTGATGTAAGTGTAATGTGGACATGTTTTTTAGAATATAAATGTTTGTTTTGATTCGGAATCTAGCACGTTGGCGGATTTGCTCTCGGGATCATGATGAACTTGTGTCTGTTACAAGTTTAATGCATGTTGTGGATGTTGTCGAAGCTCTGGCACGATAGGGATTAGGTTTTGGTACGAGTTTGGAGCACAAATTCTTGTTATTTCAAACAAATTTGAAATCCTTCGTGTTCTTCATTCGCCCAAGATGCAGCGTGCGCTTCTGTTGATTTCTCGTTTTTTCCTTAAAGTTTGTTGGCTGATTTGCGTACCTTAGTGAAATTCAATGCTTACTACGCCGTAAATTTTAATCGGGGGGGGGGGGGGGGGGTTCCTTCCGGTTTGATTTCTAGCGATTTGATGTTGGCACTCCCGCGGGTTTTTGCACAGGTTATTTTTGCGGTTTTGAAATTTGCCCTCTGGTCATTTTAGTTGTCCAAAGGGAGTTGCCAGATCATTTCCAAGGGGGTGCAGACATGTTGTAATCTTGTGTAGATGATTTTATGGTTCGGACGAATTTGTTTGTTCGTTATTTGTAGATCATCTAATGGTCGTTGTACAAGCTGAACTTCTGCTTTGTCATACCTGAACTTCTGGTTTTCCTTTATTGGATCATGTCAGGGTTGGGGCGGCTCGCGATCGGGATCGAGGGAGCATCAGGTGGATCTTGTGGGTCTGGTCAGGTTTCTGTGGTGGACTTCTGCGTTTTCATACCTGAACTTCTTCTTTTCTTTCGTTGCAAGGTAATGCAGCAACTCCTTTGTATTTCTTTCCTTTTTCTGTCATTTTTCATTCTTGCATTGTTTTGATTTTTTTTTACTAAGCCCAATGATTGACCATGGAATTAATTGGCCGATGGATATGCATATATTTTTCTGTTTTTCCTAGTTTGTTTTTGTACTTCTAATAGTATGTTGGACTTCACATATGCCTCGCGTAGTCAGAAGAGAAGCACATATTTTTATAAATTTACTGATTTACGAACCTAATTATTGAACTTACCTTATTTAGAACATTTGATTAGTTAACTTACGCCTCATGCATTTTGTTTATTCGACACTAAACATTATTATTCCTAAGGTGTTTCTTTCTTAGTTTTTTATCTCACATCAATGAAACTTTTCATGAATGCAGGTCCATCTTTTTAACATTGATATTCCAGGACAGATTACATTCCAGGAATCAAAAACCCTTACTAGATTTCTTCTGCAATTTGTTGTAGCTAGTGTATAACTGTGGAGCTGGACCACAGGCACATGCATCCTCTTTTCCCTTAGTCTATGTTTTGGTATAGTTTTTTGATCATCCACTATCTTCAGTAGGATCTGGACTTCTTTTTTATTAATGGTTGAACTTCTGGTTTTCCAGATTGCATTCCACATTTGCGAGGCGAAGGTGCATGGTGCTCTATATTTTCTTTGTTTGGTTTTCTTTGTAATTTTAATTCTTCAGATGTTCTTTTTATACTTTTGTCTCGTGAGCAATCATGGGATTAGCCCAAGTATGCATGCACTTTTTCCAGATCATCTAAGGGTCGTTGTAGAAGTTGGACTTCTATGTTGTTCATATGTGAACTTCTGCTTTTCCTTCTTTGCAAAGTAATGCAGCAAGTCCTCTGTATTTCTTTCTTTTTGTATGTTATTTTTCATTCTTTGCATTGTTTTGGATTTTTTTGACTTAGTCCCATGAGTAGCCATGGAATTGGCCGACGGATATGCGTATTTTTTTCTAGTACGTTTTTGTACTTATAATAGTTGTTGGTCTTCACTGAATAACTATCCGGAACTTCTGTATGATAATCATTTTTAACATGTTAATTTGAGGTTTTACAAAACCCCGAACTTCTATACCTTCACTATTTGAACTTCTTATTTATAATTTTGTTTGTTATTTTTGGATTTAAATATTTGTAGACATTGAATTCGGCATTGCGGCTATTGACAAATGTGGTAGCGCGAGGCCGAGCAGGGAGGGAGGGGGTTGGGACCCCCTCCCCTCCCCTGTGAGGCTGAGACAGGAACAAGCCGGAGCAGGCGATGATGCGGCGTGCCACGTCGTCGCATGCGAAGGCAAGTCCGTCACATCCATGACCCCACTATCTAACTCATGGTTTAGGGTTTAGGGTGTGTGCGGTGGGTGTGGAAACAGAATAACCGCATTGCGTCCTGTCAAAACCTAGCGCGCAGCAATGCGATAGCGCGAGGCCGAGCAGGGGGGAGGGGGTCGGGACCCCCCTCCCCTCCCCCTATGAGGCCGAGACAGGAATGAGCCGGAGCAGGCCGCGTCGTCGCATGCGAAGGCGAGTCTTTCACATACGTGACCCCACTATCTATCTTAGGGTTTAGGGTTTAGGGTGCGTGCGGTGGGGGTGGAAACACAATAACCACATTGCGTCCTGTCAAAACCTAGCATGCAGCAATGCGGTAGCGCGAGGCCGAGCAGGGGGGGGGGGGGTCGGGACCCCCCTCCCCTCCCCCTGCGAGGCAGAGTTAGGAATGAGCCGGAGCAATCGACGACGCAACCTGCCGCGTCGTCCCATGCGGAGGCGAGTCCATCACATCCATGACCCCACTATCTATCTTAGGGTTTAGTGTTTAGGGTATTTTAGTTAGATGTGAACTTCATTTGTTTTTGTACTTGAACTTCTTCTTTTTGTTTCTTAGGGTTTAATTATTCTTATGCCTTTACTTCTTTTATTAGAGTACTTGAACTTCTGTTCTTTATTTTTTGAACTTCTTTCTCTCGTTTTTAGGTGCATATTTATGTATGTATTTTTCTTCCCTTGGTAGTGTATTTGCCATCTATTTTTAGTTTTAAGGATATCAGCAGTGTTATTGTGTGATCTTATCTCATTATAATAGATGCATTCAAATGGTGCATTCATTTATCTATAGATGTATTTACTTTTTTAGCCGTTGGGGGGGTAAAACTGTAATTTCACCTGCGTTGCATGTCCCATGACAGGGAGGCATTAAGTGACCATCTCCCTCGCCACCACCTGTCAGAAAACCCCTCTCCCCCTGTCGCTCGCTCTCTCCCCCTCTCCGTCGCTCCGCTGCCTTCGTTCTCTGCCACTCCCCCTAATTTCTCCGCCCCTGTCCCCTGCCCTCGTGAGTGGAGTAACCGGTGCACGCCCCCGCTCCTATTTCTCCCCCACGCCCCGCTCTCCCTCGCCCAGCCCGCTCTCTTCTACTCTAAAGCGAGGGCGGCAACTGCGTGCGCGGTTGCAAGGTGCGCGTGGCATCGTGGGGAGTTGAAGAACAGTCGTGGATTCGTGCATGCGGGGGTTGTTTCGACAGGTACAAATGTTGCCCCCCCTAATGCTTGCTTTTAGTTTCGCTAGATCCGTCGAGGCCTGCCTGTTTCTTCTGTGTGCTCTCGCATCTGCCTCCTACCCCCTTCTTCTGATGGTTTGGTGGGAGATTACCTAAAGTTCTTGTGCGTGTGGTGGTTGGATTTCATTCCCCCGTGGTCAGATTTGTTTGTGAGATGGTTGTGTGTGATATTTGTCCCTTCAGACTTGTGTGGATTTCATTTCCCCTTTGTTGATTTTAGCATTCAGATGCATGTAAGAGAGGGTGTGGTGTGATGGATGGTTGATGTTGGATCTGATGTATCTAATTGCATTAGTGTTGTGGATTTCGAAGTCTAGATTATGTCTGTGACATTCTAGTTAGTCTATGGATACATATTTTTTGTGCTTGCCTAGATGTGTTACTGTTCATCTTTTCATACTTGTTGGTATGTTCTAGTTGTTTCATCCCAGGGTTTGATTCAGTTTCTTTTTGTAGTTTGTTGTATGATTTTGTACTTGCTAACTATATGCAATCAATCCCCTATTTTTAGCAGGTTATTCTAGTGTTTGGAGTTGCATTCATCAAGGCGGTTGTGTTGTCATGGCTTCAAAACCTTCTCCAGGTATCTTAATGTAGTTGTATCTTGTATTTTAAATAGCAGTATTCTTATATATGTCTGTCCATATCTTCACTTAGTTTTCTTGTTGGACAACCATTCTTAATAGTGTGAACTTCTAAGAAAGGTTATGTGTATGCTTTTTGCCCTTAGTTTGAGTTAGTAGAGTGTTGCTTACTTTTTAGTTGATGATTTGCAGGTGAAACTATGTCACCAAGTGTTGTTCGACTTCCCAAATGTTTCATATTTATAGTGTATATCTTTGTTTTATTTTGTAATCATCTTCATGGTATTAATATTTAGTTTGCCTATGAAATACTATTTGTGGTCATGCTACATCTTTTTTATGTGCTACTTGCTTGGGTCACATAGTTGAACTTCTGGTTTTAGTTATTGTTTGTTTATAATGAAATTTGGTTGAACTTGTCTTATGCACATTTTGTTTTACTGCTTTGTTATATATTGTTGAACTCCTGGGCATTCATGTTATATGTAGTAGCCCCTCTGGTTTAGATTGTTTTTATATTTAGTATGTAAATTTTAGTTTGTTTGTTGTGTTTACTACTTTGTTAGGTATTGTTGAACTTCTGGGTATTGGACATTGTTGTAAAAGTAGAAGTCCCTTTGGTGTAGGATTGCGGATTAGAACTCAGCTGCCTTTTTACTTGAATTTTTTGTAGTTGGTGATGAGTTGAATAGTTCTGGAAAAAATGCATATGATCAAGATGGAGCTTCAGAAGTTAATACTGATGCTCCAATATCTGATGCGGCTAAATCACCCATAATCCCTTTGACTGTGATTGTTGAGGTTGCTTCAAGCCTTGAGAAATTTTCAAGCCTCGAGGATCTTGCTTCTGCAACTCTTGCTTCACCTAGTATGTGAAACCCCTTTTCTTTTCATTTTAAATTGTTGAGCCATGTTTTTTAAACTTGTTCATGTCGGTTGTTTTTGTTTTCGTTCCTGACTTTTTTTATTTGTTTGCTTTGATTTTGTGTGTTCTTTGCAGATGTGTCCACAGAGGAGGAAGCTGTGAACACCATTAACGATGTTTTATCTGAGTTGGGTTTATCATAAACCCATGCTGCTGCTGAGGAGGGGGCTCCGTCAGTCAAAGGTTGTGATTCCATTCCGGATCCTTTGTGCTCTCTTCAGATGTCAGAGACGCAGTCTCAGTCTGTTGATGGCACTGAACTTGTCACGCAACCTGAGGATGTGCCTCTTCAGCTTCTTCTGGAGGACCAACGTAAGAGGAAGAAGCAAGAAGATTTGGACAAGAAGAGGGCAACCCACCTTGAGAAAGGTTCTGATGTTCCTGGATCTGTTCATGCGGCTGAGGTCACAGTTGAGGAAGACGTGTCGTGTGGCAGTGATGGCACGGTTGTCCCTGTTAAGAAGAAAATCAAGAAGACTGCTGCGAGGAAGCTAGTAGTTGGTGAAGTTACTCCTCAGAGGAGCCCACGTGTATCAAGGCCTGCAGAACTTGCTGAAGATGAAGGGCTCGGCCTTAGTGGTACGCCACGCCGTAGTCCTCGTTTGCTTGCCACTGCCGCGCCTACACCTTCTCCTGTTGGTGCTGGTGCATCTAGTAAGGGGAAGAAATGCGGCGTCAAGCACAAGGTTGCACCTGCAAAGGTCAACAAGGGTGTGAAGAAACGTTCTCGTGTTAATCCATAGGACAAGGATGATGCTGATTTCAATGCTGATGACGAGCACGACGACGATGATGACGCTACCGCTAATCAGGTATGAATGTCTCATGTTTACTGTTTTTAGAGCATTTGTCTCTATTGCTATAGTTTTTGTGTTTTTAGCACCGCCTTGGCGTACATAGCTGATCTTCTGCTCCATATAGACGAATAAATTAGCCGATGTGCTTTGCTTTTATGTTATTACTGCCTTTGTGTACATAGTTGGACTTCTGGATATATACATGAAGAAATTAGCTTAACTTGTTGGTATACATGTTTGATTACTGCCTTGGTGTTCATGGTTGAACCTCTGCTTTTTAAATGTCCAACATTTTTAAAAGCATGTTAACTTGTGGTCATACATGGTTGTACTGCCTATGTAAACATAGTTGGACTTCTCAAATACATGTGTGATTACTGCCTTGGTGTACATGGTAGAACTTCTGGTTTTGTAAATTTCCAATAGTTTTAAAGCATCTTTACTTCTGGTCATGCATGGTTGTACTGCCTATGTAGACATAGTTGGACTTCTGAAATGTACTGCGTATGTAGGCATTAGTGGAATTTTGGTGAAGCTTGTGTATCTCATTGTTCTGCCTTTTTCCCTTGTCATTGCATTATTATTCAGTATCAGCTTGTGGAGCGGCCTAAGAGGAGGAAGAGAGGAGGTAAAGCGCCCGAAGAAGGTGGCCAAGGAGGAGGTGAGGCAAAACGTTTTAACAAGACGGTTCATTGTTCACTAGGAGAGGTCAAGACGTGTGCGAAAATGCTACAACCTAGGCACAAGACGAGGGTTATCAATGCTGGTTTTGGTTGTGTTTTTGACTTGAAAGTTGATTCCAACATTTCTCGTCCTTTGATGGGCAACATCTATAGGAGGATTGACCCTACAACCATGATTCTGGACATGGGTGAGGCGAACAAGGTTCTGCGTATTACAAGTGATGCTATTCACCATCTGTTTGGATTCCCTCAAGGTAATCGTACCCCTCCCAGGCCCTCGAATGATGGGTTCGATGATGTTGTTATGAGGTCGAAGGGCAAGCTTGGGTGCGCTAGGAGTGACGACATCAAGACAAAGGATCTGTGGAATATCCTCGCGGAACTTGTGAAGGATGAGATGAAGGATGATCTTGCTCTGCAGGTGTTTTACCTGATTGTTTTCATGAAGGTGGTTATCCCTAGAACGTCTACACAAGTGTCCAAGGAGGCATCAATGGCTGAGAATCTTGTGTTTGAGAATATGGCAGATATGGACTACTACCACTTAGTTGTTGACGATATTCGGAGTGCTGTTGTTAGGTATCAGCAAGGTACTAGCAGAGGAAAAGCTGTCATAGGTTGTGCCATCGCGCCGCTTCTTACGTATCTGGACTGCCTTATCATTGGCAAGACGCCTAATATTGACTTGAGGACCCCTCGCATCAATTTCATGGATTAGGTCAAGCTTTCTGAGCTTGCTGCGGCTGACTTGGTCAAGAAGGGTGATGATGACCCAGCCAATTTGGTGTTTGGGAGACTGCCTGTGAGTGCTTATACGCATCATTCTCTCCTGTGTAGTTTAACTTGAACTTCTGGTACTGTCTTCTATATCTTTGTTCCCATGTTCCTTCGTTTTTTCTGACGCATTGACTTTTGTTTTTGTATGCAGTGGAAGACATAGGCTGAGGTTGTGTTCTTTAGGGTTATTGAACATCCTGTTCTAACTATGCCTCGTGCCGCCAGCCTAGGGAGTGGAACTTCCCAAAGATTTGAATTCTCCCAAGATG
Source organism: Aegilops umbellulata (assembly GCA_032464435.1). NCBI lineage: Eukaryota > Viridiplantae > Streptophyta > Magnoliopsida > Poales > Poaceae > Aegilops > Aegilops umbellulata. The sequence goes on from CP136056.1 coordinate 150,716,011, forward strand.
TTAATACAGGTCCCCCCCTTGTAGATCCAGGAGGTTCTTCTGCCCGTGTGAGTGCTGCAGGTGGCGTGTCTTCCGAGAATTTGTTTGAAGCTACCAATGTTTCGCTGGTTAGGATTGACGGTCTTCTTGAAACTGTTTGTGGGGAGTTGGCTCGTGCTCCTTCAACTATTGAGTGTCTTCATCGCGTTGATGGGATTCTTCCTCCCAGACAAGGATTTGATGCTGAGTCTTCGAAGGAGGTCTTATCTATTGAAGCTAGATTTCTTAAAGAGCTTCGTCAGAGCACTTCCCACCTCCGGACTAGCTTTGAGCTGTTCAAGGAAATGTAGGATGCTCGTTGTAAGCCTTTTGAAGATGACGCAAGTGTTGTTGTGAGCCAGATTCGGAGGCAGGATTCTGTTCATTTGGGTCATGAAGAAGGCCACATGGAGCATACCAAAGAGGTTTGTTTATGTTGGCTTTTGATATTTCTTTGCACTAATGTTCATTGTTAGCTTTCAGTTATTACTGTTTGTAGTCATAGGAAACCGTTATTGATTTCATGTGTCGTAAACTGTTTCTTTTTAGTACTAGTGTTTCCTAGGTGACCTTCTCTGTTTATAGAACCTAAACTTCAAGTGCTATAGCACCTAAACTTCTATGACTGGCCCTTTTTGTTCCCTTTTGTATCTTAGAGTAGTTTGATATCTGACCTGCTATGTTTATTGTATTTGGACTTCCATTATGTGTCAGTTGTGATAGCTGATGTCGGTGTCAAAACCGGCGGATCTCGGGTAGGGGGTCCCGAACTGTGCGTCTAGGTGGATGGTAACAGGAAACAGGGGACATGATGTTTTTACCCAGGTTAGGGCCCTCTCGATGGAGGTAAAACCCTACTCCTACTTGATTAATATTGATGATATGGGTAGTACAAGAGTAGATCAACCACGAGATCACAGAGGCTAAACCCTAGAAGCTTGCCTATGGTATGATTGTTGTTCGTCCTACGGACTAAAGCCCTCCGATTTATATAGACACCAAAGAGGGCTAGGGTTACACAGAGTCAGTTACAATGGGAGGAGATCTACATATCCGTATTGCCAAGTTTGCCTTCCACGCCAAGGAAAGTCCCATCCGGACATGGGACGAAGTCTTCAATCTTGTATCTTCATAGTCCAAGAGTCCGTCCAAAGGTTATAGTCCGGCTATCCGGACACCCCCTAATCCAGGACTCCCTCAGTAGCCCCCGAACCAGGCTTCAATGGCGATGAGTCCGACGCGCAGATTGTCTTCGGCATTGCAAGGCGGGTTCTCCTCCAAATTCCGTATACCTGTTAAATAGTGTCCGGCTTCTCGTGAATGTTGCGCTCCTTGGCTTCCACGCCTAATAATGGCCACATTCTACGTGTCAAGTGAATGTGAAGAGCCAGGGTATTTTTACATTTACCACCCTAGCTATGTGAATGAGCCGCCTATTAAAGAGACGAGGATTCAGATCCAAATCACACCATCCTCCCTTAGCAAGCATTCATCGGAGCGCATCCGACAGAGATCCATTCCATCATGGCCGATCGACGCAGCTCCTATTCTTGCTACCCCAGCCCCAAGCCTGGAGATTGGGAGAGATGTTCCGTCCCGCATACCAAACTAGTGACGCTTCAGACCAAGGGATTTCTTCCTCCAGCGTACATGGTCCCGGTTTGTGCCGGGATCGCCACCTATAATGGCAGAGAGCAAGCGGAGAGCCTTCCCAATCCCTCGAAGGGAGAGCGGGTATGCCTTCTCCCTCATTTGATAAGAGGGATCGGATTTCCAGTTCATCCGTTTCTCCGGGGGCTCCTGGAGTTCTATGGCCTCCAGTTGCACAGCCTTACGCCTGCCTCCATATTGCATATCGCGGGCTTCGTAGCCCTTTGCGAGCTGTTTTTGGGCTGTGAGTCTCATTTCGCGCTGTGGAAGAAGCTGTTCTGCCTTGTGCCCCGTTCTCAGAAGGGGTCAATATATCAAGTGGGCGGAGCCGAAGTGTGGCGCATCGCCGGGACCGGATATTTATCCGGAACCCCAATGAAGGCGTCCGAAGACTGGTCTTTAGAATGGTTTTATATAGAAGACGTCCCCCTCCCGGATCCTGTTCGAATCGGCCTCCCTGAGTTCGACAATGCTCCTTTGAAGAAGCGCCTGAGCTGGCGTCCATGGAGCCCCTAGGAGGAAGATGACAGGGACGTTCTTTACCTAATGAGCCGGATAAGGTTGTTAGCTCAATCCGGATTGACCATGATCGAGGTCATGGCCATATGCATTATGCGGGTGGTGCAGCCGCTCTAGTATAGAGGCCACCCCATGTGGGATTTCAACGGGGAGGATGACGCCACCCGCTGCGGCCGTAAGGGGCCGGAATTGGTTGTTGCTCTAACAAAAATCTTGTCCGCTTTGTACAAGGGAGAAGAGGAGGAATTCCTCCGCGTCAATCCACAGGGCGGATTTTCTATGTACAATCCTCCAAGTTGGGTAAGTTGATATTTTTTCTTGCCCATCCGTTCCATATTTCCATAGTTAAGTATTTCATTTTGCGATTTCAATGCAGGAGCTGCGTAAGGCCGTAAGGGAGATAAACAGCCCTCCCCCACAACCCGAGGATCCGAAACGGTCCCTCGACCCGGCCTTCCAAGAGGATCCGGACATATCCGTGGAGTTAATCGATAGGGTATTTTACCAATTGAGGAACGACAATGCCTTGGTGGCCATTACAGCCGATTACCCAGGGTAGCCTCACAGGTAACTGAGACCGAAGTCCTAGCACTTTGAAAGGGATCCGTCCTTGCGTATTTTTTATTACCGTATACCAACGATGTTTTGCAGGGGAGGCCCTTGAGGCGGAATACCGAGCCTGCGGCGACTAGCCAACAAGGGGACGCGAGGCCAGGCAGGCTGAAAAGACACGCAGTCCGGATTGAGACACTGGCGCAGCGGTATGGCGCGTCGTCTTATTCCAAGATATTATTCTCAGAGGCATACTAACGCCCGTGCTTTCTTTAGGAAAAAGAGCGCTCGTCGGACTATATCCGGAGAGGTTGCCAATCGCGCCTCCACCAGCCAGGCTCCAAGGCCGGATTCGGAAGCGGAGGCGAATACGAGGCGCGCGCCAGACGCTCCTCTGACAAAGGATGCAGACAGACTGTCCGCCACTAATTCCGAGGTGGAGAGTGCCATGAACCACAGGCGTCGCCGGACTGTTCTTCGTTACGCTTGTTTCTCCCAAGAGGCATTGGATGCCTTCAACTCGGGAGATGCGTACCTCCATGCTGCTCAAAATGGTCTAGCCAGAGCCACGGAGCAGTATGTAAAGGACATACGGGTGAGAAAATTTGGTGATTATATATACCAGTAGACCCTGAGACTTGAAACAGTTAGAATAACTGATTTAAGGATCATTTGTTATGCAGGTTCTTACAGAAAAGAATATCTGACTGTCCCATGAGCTAGAAGAATGCAAAGCCCAACTTCACGCTGCACTAGCCGCAGCGGGGGAACCCAAGGAGACCCCCTCTGATAATATATGCTTCAAATGATAAGTATCATATAAAGTGCGGCGTATATGCAGATCTGACGATAAAATTGCAGATGACCCCGGAGTAAATCCGGATAAGCAACAACTCCTACGCCAGCTAAAGGCTGGTGAGAGCGTGCTTACAAGGGTGAGGCAGGAGAAGAATGATGTCCTAGATGCCAACACCCAGCTGGGCGTGGAACTAAAGGATGTTCGTGCCCAACTATCGGACTCCGTGAAGGAGAATCGGTGGCTTCGACGCGGCATTTTTAGTAAGTGCTTGAACGAACTTTGAAAAAGAGTTCGACGAGGAAGTTGGCTGACAGAGTTATGTCTGTAGGTATGCTAACAGGTCGTCCTACAGAGGAAATGTCCGGTTCTACGGGTGACCTTCTTCCCGAGCTCTCACAAATACACGAACGAGTTCGGCAGGTGATGCAAGGCGTCGCCCAGGCCTTGTGGCCATCCGTCTCCGTGCCCAAAGGCCTTGGAGAGCTTGCGGAGAAGCTGAAGGGAGCGCGGCGGCACTTCCGATTATGGAAGATATCGGCCTGCCGTCAAGGTACCAGGGAAGCCTGGGCCATGGTGAAGACGCGGTACACGAAGGCTGACACAAACCACATGGCCGAGGTCGGACCTGTGGGGCCCAATGGGAAGGAGATCCCTGTGAGCTTAGTGTACGGCCAAGTAGAATTGGCCGCAAAGTATTCCCAACAGGACTGTAGACTAGATCACCTATTGGATGGTATTGAAGAGGAATTTAACCAGTCAAATTGACTATGTAATTTAAAGTGACATGTATAATGCCTTCTAGCCGGATTGTAGATCATTTGTCATGGCGGACCTTTTCGCTTCAACCTCGGGACCCGATGGTCCGGAGTGTATCCGAATACCCTCTCGGTTATGTAAGAACCGGGGCATGCATGGAGACCAGGCGTAGGGGTCATTAGTGCTTGAACAGACAAGTGCCCAACTAGTTATGTTATATTACATGGTTTGTAAGAAACATCTTCCAGGGAGAATAGTTCCATTAGGGGTTCTTTCCCTGGGAGGCATGCCCGAAAGTGCATGTCCGGACTGCGAGAAGAGACGCAGAAAAAACATCTGGGGGCGCATAAGTAAATAAGTGAGAAATCATCTTTAATTCACCGACCGAATATTCCCTTAAGAACGCTAGCTTTAGGCTTCACCCAGTCTGAGGTACACATCCGGCTGACTCGGTAGTAACAATCGCAGAGGTGCTCCCCTTATGCCCTAGCCGAATTAAGGGGAAGGTAGGGCATAAATACAAGAGCCAGGCAACCCAGCTTGGCCAAAACTTAAGTCATATCGATGCATATAATGGTGAATAAAAGGTACATGTGGAAGTATAACACATGTGTTGGGCATGACGCCCGTATGAATAAGCTTTCTGTTAAAGAAGCCCTCAGGTATAATGAGCGCGGATAGTGCGTTAGTTGTGTGCAAACAAGGCACAAATGGGCCCTTAAGGGCTGTGAGAGAAAAGAAGGGGAGAAGGGGAGGAGGAGAGAAATATAAGACAAATAGTGTATATGAAAAATGGACAGAGGAAGGAGACAAACACATAGTCCAACGCTAGGTGTAGAATCTTCGGAGTCGGGCTGCGTTCCATGGGTTCGGCTCGAGTCGATTATCCGATGCATCCTGCAGACGGTACGCTCCACCAGTCGGGACTTGGTCAATAATGAAGGGACCCTCCCACTTGGGCTTGAGTTTGTCCTTTTTCTTATCCGGCAGGTGTAGAACTAACTTGCCAACATTGTAAGTTTTGGCCCGTACTTCTCTGCTTTGGTATCTTCGAGCCTGCTGTTGATAGAATGCGGAACGGGCTTTTGCCACGTCATGCTCCTCCTACAAGGCGTCCAAACTGTCCGGCCGATCGAGCTCGGCTTCTCTTTCTTCATACATGCGCACTCGAGGTGAGTCATGAATTATGTCACAGGGCAGAACCGCCTCTGCGACGTATACCATGAGAATGGTGTGTATCCGATAGTGCGATTTGGCGTGGTCCGCAGCCCATAGAGTACGGAGTCGAGCTCCTCTACCCAGTGCGTGTTAGATTCCTTAAGGGACCGCACTAATCTGGGTTTGATGCCGCTCATGATAAGACCGTTTGCTCGCTCGACTTGATCGTTAGTTTGTGGGTGATAGACTGAAGCATAATCGAGCTTGATGCCCATGTTTTTGCACCAGAGTTTTACCTCGTCGGCCGTAAAGTTCGTGCCGTTATCAGTGATGATGATGTGGGGGACGCCGTAACGGTGTACGACCCCGGATATGAAGTCTATCACCGGTCTGAATTCGGCTGTCTTAATAGGCTTGGCTTCTATCCATTTGGTGAACTTATCCACCATGACCAGCAAGTATTTTTTTCTTGTGGATTCCTCCTTTAAGGGGTCCAACCATGTCAAGCCCCCAGAAAGCGAAGGGCCAGGTGATGGGGATAGTTTGGAGGGCGGTGGGTGGCATATGGCTTTGGTTTGCAAAAAGCTGGCAACCAACGCAGCGTTGGACTAAGTCCTGAGCGTCTGCCCGGGCCGTCGGCCAATAAAAGCCTGTACGGAAGGCCTTGCTTACAAGGGCCCGTGCTGCAGCGTGGTGGCAGCCGAGTCCGGCATGAATTTCTGCCAGAAGATTCCTCCCTTCCTCTTCGGAGATGCACCTTTGAAGGACTCCGGTGGTGCTTTTCTTATAAAGCTCTCCCTCATGGACTTTGTAGGCTTTAGATCGCCGCACTATGCACCGTGCCTCGTTTTGGTCCCCGGGGAGTTCCTGCCTAGTTAGGTAGGCTAGGAATGGTTCTGTCCACGGGGCGATGATGACCATTATTGTGTGGGCTGAAGATGTTATTTCATTGGCAGGGCCTCCAATTATGTCAGAGTGTTCGGTATCGGGCTGTGCGGTTGGGTCCGGGCTGTTATTGTCGGGTTCCCCTTCCGATAATACGGATGGCTTGAACAACCTCCGATAATACCGATGCGTGCCAGGACATCTGCCGCCTGATTGTTTTCCCGGGCTATATGGTGAAATTCGAGCCCCTCGAACCGAGCTGACATTTTTAGGACGGCGTTGCGATAAGCTGCCATTATCGGATCCTTGGCATCAAAGTCTCTATTTATTTGGGATATCGCGAGGTTCGAATCCCCGCGCACCTCTAGGCGTTGAATGCCCATGGATACTGCCATCCGGAGATCGTGTAGGAGGGCCTCATATTCGGCTGCGTTGTTGGAGTCCCTATACATTATCTGGAGTACGTATTGCACTGCATCTCCTGTTGGGGACATCAAAACAACGCCAGCCCCTAGACCAGCCAACGTTTTTGAGCCATCGAAGTGCATGATCCAGTTGGAATATGTGTCGTACTCTTTAGGGAGTTCGACTTCCGTCCATTCGGTGACGAAGTCAGCCAATACTTGCGACTTAATGGCTTGCCGCGGCTTGTAGGTTATGTCGAATGGGAGGAGCCTAATGGCCCATTTGGCAATCCAGCCCGTCGCGTCGCGGTTTTTTATAATGTCATTAAGTGGCACTTCCGAGGCTACCGTTATCGAACACTCTTGAAAATAGTGTCGCAGCTTCCAGGATGCCATGAATACCGCGTACGCTATCTTTTGATAATGCGCGTACCGTGACTTGCATGGAGTAAGGACAGTGGATACATAGTAAACCGACTTTTGAAGGGGGAATTTATGTCCGTCCGTTTCTCGTTCGACAACGAGCACTGCGCTTACAACTTGATGAGTTGTCGCAATGTATAATAGCATTGGTTCGCCAATGTTTGGCGCGGCCAGGACTGGGTAGGTTGCCAATATGGCTTTTATTTCTTCCAGTCCGGCCATGGCGGCATTCGTCCACTCGAAGTGTTCGGTGTGCCGAAGGAGGTGATAAAGGGGTAATGCCTTTTCTCGCAGGCGGGAGATAAAGCGGCTTAGAGACGCCACACATCCAATCAAGTTTTGTATTTTCTTGAGGTCCTTTGGGATATCCAATTGCGACAGAGATCGGATCTTGTCCGGATTTGCTTCAATTCCTCTGCCGGATACAATGAAGCCCAAGAGCTTTCCGGCTGGTACGCCGAAAACGCATTTTTCCGGGTTGAGCTTGATGTCATATGTTCGGAGGTTATCGAATGTGAGCCTAAAGTTGTCCACTAGAGATTTGACATATTTGGTTTTGACGACCACGTCATCTATGTATGCCTCCACTGTTTTGCTGATCTGGTTTGCCAGATGTCACATCCCACCTAGCTCATGCATTAGAGTGTGCATCATGTTTACTTTTGACAGAAATTTGAAATGGGGAAGGCAGAAACCCCAGCACCCCTCCTGAAATCAACTAGGGTTTACTAAAAATATTTTCAATGAACCTGAAATGCCCTTCTAAAATGTTCACCCTCTTTGTCTTGGGTTGAAACCTCTGGCAAAAATGGTGCATATTTTTCTAGGTCAACTTAAGGTCATTGAGTTAATGCATTAGTATTTGAATTTGGGCAATTAAAATTTATAAAATATTTCAAATGCTCAAATATCTCCAAACTAAAATGTTCCTGGCTGGAAATATTCTAACTAAGGACCAGATGCAGTTTGGTGAATTTTGGAAGTGTCTAAGTATTTTTAATAAGTCCACAAAGTTACAGAAAAATAGAAAAGGAAAATAAAAAGGGAAATACTTACCTGGCGCCTGCAACCGGCCCACCTGCCGGCCCAGCCCAGCTGCCTCGCCAGCGAGCTGCTTGGCTCGGCCAGGCAGGCACGCAGGTGCTCGACGCCGGCACCAGCGAGCGCCACGCAGCTCCCCGCCGCCCTGCTTCACCTCCTCGCCGCCTCGCTGCCCTGGATGAGCTCCACGTCGTCGCCCCGAGCCCCTGGACATGCCATTCGCCTCTGCCTCGCCTCCCTCGCTCTCCTTCGCCATGGCCGACGCCACCGTCGCCGCTCCGCCGCCGTAGCCATAGCTACCGTCGTCCCCGCGCCACCCGATCGTGTCCACGAGCTCCGCCACCCTCCTCTTCTTCGAGCAAGACGAGCCCCGAGCGCTCGCCCGCTCTGGAATCGCCCCCGACCCCGTCTTCCCCAACTCCGGCCGCCGAGATCGCCATCATCGCCCCGCTCAGCTCCGACCTTCCCCGAGTCCGCCTCGACGCTCGCTGCATTCACCGTGAGTCTGGCCACCTCTCCATCCTCCCCGTTCCTCTTCCCACACCCTACAACGAGCGCACGAAGCTCGCCCGCACGCGCCGCCGCGGAGCTCGTCGCCGACGAAGCTCCGGCCACCCAACGGCTGCGCCACCTTGTCCACTAGCCTCACCGCACACCCAGGGGCCCGACGCATCACTCCACGCGCCTCGCCGTGCCCCGCAGCCCCGGTTTCACCTAAACCCGAGCCCCGGCGCCGCCAAACTCGTCGCCGGCGCCAACTCCGGCCACCCCGACCCCAACTGACTCCACCAGTAGCCGCGGCTCGTTCCCAGGAGTGCGTAGATGCCTTCCGCGCCCCATTTGGTGGCCGGAACGGCCAAATCCACTCTGCTCCGCCGCGTCTGGCCTCGCCGGCGGCTAGACGCCGGCGAGTTGACCCTGACCGTTGACTGGTGGGCCCTGGTTGACTCTGATGAGTCAATGACAGGTGGGGCCCCCTTTCTGTTAATCACTGGATTAGTTTAAAACTAATTAAACAAGTTTAATTAATCACTAACCCTGGGCCCACTGGTCAGTTGACCTGGACCGGCTGTTGACTTGCTGAGGTCAGCATGACCTCATGCTGACGCAATTAATTAATTACTGGATTTATTCTTATACAGGAAAATTCAGAAAATAGTTCAAACTTCAAAAATTCATAGAAAATTATCTGTAACTCCAAATGCAAAGTTCTATATATGAAAAATGATCAAAAAAATCCAAGCTATCCATTGGTGCTAGTTTCATGCATGTCAGAACAAGTTAAAACCACTGTTTAGGCATTACAAGATGATACACTAATATGATCCTAATAAATGAGTTTCCATTTGAATCTTTGGTTCAAATGGGTTCATTCCCTTCTGGTTTAACTTGCACTAGGTCAGGACACATTCATATTGCCATGTCATAGCATGCATCATATTGTTGCATATCGCCATGTATTGATTGTGTTCCGATGTGTTCATCGTGGTAGGTTCTGCCTCCGAGGATATCTCCGAGTATCCAACTGAAGGGCAGTATCCCACGACCACTCCATCAGGCAAGCAACCCATTGATCATTCCGATACAAACCCATGTTCTCGCTTCTGCTCTCGTTTACTGCATTAAGACAACGCGTTTCAAACTGCTGTGTGTCGCGATAGTTGAACCCACTTCCTTTGCATGACCTGTCATTGCCACAGTAACTAGATGAAACCCACTAGCATGTGTAGGAGTTGATTGAGCCAATACATGTGTGTGTGTTCCTACCATGTTGTGCTTGCTATGCTTAGAGTTGTGTCAGGTCTGGCTCATCGGGATGATGAACTGGAGTGAAAGGTTGTGTCGGTGACAAGAGTGAAGTGTTGAATACGATTTGGTAAAGGAATCGATGAGAGGCCATGTAGGAGTACATGGTGGGTTGTTTCATTGAGGCCGTCCTTAAGAACTGAGATCTGTGTTTGTGATCCATGATACAGTTACTACCACACATTGGGCCCTAAAATATGACCCCGCTCGACTTCTTATCCACCCTTGTCCTCTGTCCAGGAGTTGCAAGTAGTTTCTGGTGTTTGTAGTATGCTGGGGGCCGCATGCGGTGCTGACCATCGGGGTGGGCTGTGTTGCGGTAGGAACGTGGCACGGTGTACCGACTCGCCCGTTTGGTGTCTCGGGAACCCTGTTCACATCGTTCGGGGCCGTTAGTGGAAACCTCGGCCGGACTCCCTGCGGATGGAACCCGAATAGGCGATAAACCTGGACTAGAGACTTGAGTGTTTAGGTAGGTCGTGGTCTACACCCACGTCGGCTTTCGCTTGAAGTCTGCCGAGCACATGTCGTGTGCAGACGCTAAGTGGTGGAAACATGTGTGAAGAAGTACACCCCTGCAGGGTTTCAAATGATCTATTCGAATAGCTGTGTCCGCGGTAATGGACTTCTGGGTTGCCTATATCAGTTCATAGACAAGTTAATTGGATACTACTAAAAATCTCAAGATAAGTGTGAGTACCGCGGATGGCCCTCTCGTGGGATGGCGAGAGAGGATCCACGGTGGAGTATTGTGCTGGTGTTAGTGGACTCGTGTGCGACAAATGATTTACAAGTGGTGTCTATCGTAGGATAGCTTAGCCAAGAGTCAAAGCTGGCTTGCTGCAATAACCCCACTACCTTCTTGAGAATGTGCATGTATGATAGGTTCCTGTTGTAAGACTTGCTGAGTACCTCCGTACTCATGTTGCTTTAATCATGTTTTTCAGACGACTGCACCAACCCCTCTGATGGGTTCTATGTAGACCTCGACGTTGACGAGTGACTCATCACCCAGGTGGTGATCCAAGACTTGTGAAGGGTCGTTGTAGATAGACAGGCTTCGTCAAGCCTTCTTTCTTTCTAGTGTCTGTACTCAGACTACTTTGCTTCCGCATGTGCTTGTATGTTTGTATGACTTGAGTGTTGGGTCATGTGACCCCTATCTGTATGGATGATATGTATGGCTCCTCGGAGCCTTCTAAATAAAGTACTTGAGTCGTAGAGTACTGTTGTGATGCCATGTTGTATTTACTCATATCGGGCATATTGTGTGTATGATTGAAATGCTTGGTATGAGTGGGATCCGACTATCTAGTTGTTTATCCTTGGCAGCCTTTCATATGGGGAAATGTAAGTTTTGTGCTTCTGAGCGATAGTAGTCCGCTACAGCCCGGTTCACCAGAGTCCTGCTAGCCCAGCACTACTGCTTGGACACTTGACTGGCCGGCATGTGTTTCACGTCGTTCCTATGTCTGTCCCTTCGGGGAAATGTCACGCGCTGTTATTCGGAGTCCTGCCTAGCCTGCTACAGCCCGGGTTACCGGAGTCCTGTTAGCCCAGTGCTACAGCCCGAATAAATACGTTGATGACCGACATGCTCGATGTGATTCATGTATGCCTGTCCTCATAGGCTAGCGCCGCTTTGGGTTCACGACTAGCCATGTCGGCCCGGGTTCTCTGTCACATGGATGCTAGCGACACTATCATATACGTGAGCCAAAAGGCGCAAATGGTCCCGGGCCAGGTAAGGTGGCACCCGTGGGAGTACCGTGCGTGAGGCCGCAAAGTGATATGATGTGTTACACGCTGGATCGATGTGGCTTAGGATCGGGGTCCTGACAGCGTTGGCATCAGAGCCGGACTGCCTGTAGGTTCGCTAAGCCAAACTGGTCGATGTCGAGTCTAGAAATGCTTTAGTTATATGTAGGGGAATTGATTGTGGGAGGGAACGTAAGGCTCTTTTACTCCTTTACCTTATGCCCTCTATTCTGAGTCATTCTCTTCTCTTTCTACGTGGGTTAAGGACTAGGCTCTCTTCTCTCTATCAGGTTCACGTGTTACTAAATCCGTAGTAACTTATAGGATTGTTCGATACAACCCAGTCCAGTTCTACTAAAGTTTAGTATGTTGCCAATTGAACCAGAACCTTGATATGATGTTGTTGAGTGGTTTCGCAAACTGTTGTGGATGTCTCAAGTCTTTTTCTGAGCATTTACAGCCGTTATGCTGTCCAATTTCATCCAGAAATTCTAATGCCTTTGCACTATTTTGTGCTTTCAGATGGCTACCCGTCCCCAAAACCAAGTGGTTCGTCTGACCCGTTGCATCGGTGTATGTGGTCATACCGCCATGTTGGTTCGAGTGATGGTTGAGGCAGGTTACCGATGGTACCCTGAATACACCGTCGAAGAGCAGTTTAGAGATTTTAACCAGAGCCAATATCTGTGCACGGTCAGGATATATCCATCTTATCCCGGAGCCATGGAACCACTCCACTGTTCTTATGGACTCGGGATCACAATTGGGATGTCCGTTCAAGATGCAGCCTACTCGATGATGACCATTATGCGAGCTAGAACTGCCTTGTTGAGCAACACTGAATTTCGCTACATGCCAGCATCCCTCCCTGGGGCGCATGGTTACCTTCAGGGCATGTACAGTGATGCATCCCATGAGGACTCACTCCTTTGCACCACTACTGAGATGTTGGAAGATAAGGACCGTGAAAACCGGGCCTTGCGTATGGAGCTCTTTAATGCTCGTGCTGATCATTGGGCCACCTTGACGAGGTTTGCACCTGCTGTGCAAGCCGGATACATGGACACGAGAGACTTGTACCCTGTGCGGGCTAGTCTGCCAGACTTCATGGAATGGCGTGAGGTGGGAGGCATCACCCCTCCTCGTGGGCCTCTTCTGCCGCCATCTGTTGGACCGAGGCCGCACCCAAGTCCCTATGGTCCACAAGCACCGCAGTACCGTCTGTTCCCAGATGACCATGTTCCGCTTCCAGGTCTGGGTGGTGACTTCTATGAGGACTTCTACGGAGCCGTCTGAGCTAGTAGTAGTCTCGCTAGTATTGTAATAGTTGTATGTCCACCGTCCTGCGTGATTGTGGAATATAACTTAGTTTGTAGCAATTCTGGAGGTGTAGAAAAATAATGTATAGGAGCTTGGAATGCCTCCGATGAGATGTAACGTCTGTCGTCTTAGTTGTACTTCAGCTTGAGCTTGTACTAAACTATGTATGATGTGTATGACCGTTGGTATATATATGGCAGTTTCTATATTACCATGTCATACGGATGATCATCTCTGCATTCCTTGTTATCCATTACATTCCGCACTTCCTTGGCCAGATTTTGCCATCCTGGTTTAAATCATTGTTTTGTTTTCCTAGGATGGTCAACACCCGCAGCAACCCTGCTGCTCCGGAGCAGGGAGAAGCTAGTGCACCTAGAGAGGAAAGTCTGCCTCAACCACCTTCTCTGGCCGAAGTGATGCTGGAGGCAGAGCGCAACAGGCGCGACACCAACCGCTTATTGGAACGGATTGAGCAGAACACTGCACGCCAGCAGAGGATCAATTCGGTGTCCATCAATGACTTTGTCAAGCTGTACCCGCCAAAGTTCAATCATTCCATCGAACCTCTCGATGCGGATGACTGGCTCCGCAGCATCGCTCACAAGCTACGTTCTGCCAACGTAGCTGAAGATGATAAAGTCACCTTTGCTGCCTATCACCTCGAAGGCCCTGCCAGCCTTTGGTGGGAGAATTATGAAGCTATGCGTCCGGTCGGCCAACTCACTACTTGGGCTGATTTCAGTGCCGCTTTCCGTGAGCATCATATCCCGGAAGGCCTTATGGATCGCAAGAGGGAGGAGTTCTGTAACTTCACCCAGGGGAAGCTGACTGTGGATGCATACAGTCGCGAGTTTGGGAAGCTTGCACGCTATGCTCCCGAAGAGGTGTCCACCGACGCCAAGAAGCAGGCAAGGTTCCGCAAGGGACTTAGCCCTGAGCTCCGTCGTGACCTTCGTCTGCATGATTGCACTTCTTTTCCGAAGCTAGTCAATAAGGCCATCAGTGCCGAGACAGGGCAGAATGATTTTGAAGCTTCACGCAAACACTCCCGTGATTATGGTTCTTCATCCGGCTCTGGATCTCAGAAGCGCCGGGTCTGGATCCCAAATTCTGCTATGCCACCCAGGTATACTCCGAGGCCATCCTTTGAGGCGCCTCGCCCCAATCAGCAGTATGTGCCGCCCAAGACTTTTGGTGGCCCCACTGCCAATACTGCTCCACGCCCCAATATGATAACTTGCTTCAAGTGTGGTGAGCCGGGCCACTACATCCGTGAGTGTCCCCAGAACAACCCCAGTCAGTTCGGAAAGTCTGTTGGACGTGGTAAGCCAACGGCAAAAGTGCTTGTCGCCAAGCCAGCCACCACTGCTCGTGGCCATGTCAACTACGTTTCAGCTGAAGAGACTCAAGAGGACCCCAACGTCGTTCTCGGTACACTCCTTGTTAATTGCCATCCGGCAACTGTTCTCTTTGATACTGGAGCATCTCATTCATTTATTTCTGAGAGCTATGCTCGTTTGCACAACACCACTTTTTGTGACATGCCCACCTCCATGGTAATTCAAACCCCTGGTTCTAAGTGGCAAACCTCTAGAATCAGCCATGGAAATGAAATTCTTGTTGACAGATTGGTCTTCCTTGCGTCACTAATAGCTCTCAAGTCTTCAGACATAAACATCATCTTGGGTATGGACTGGATGTCAGCTCATTACGCCAAGATTGACTGCTCAACTAGAACTGTTCAACTTACCCATCCATCGGGCAAGACAGTCAACGTTTTGACCCGAGTATCGGAGCGTCAGCTCTACTCTCTAAATGCCAATCCCCTTCCAGACCTCGAAGATATTCCAGTAGTCCGTGACTTCCCGGATGTCTTTCCAGAGGAACTGCCAGGTGTTCCACCTGACAGAGATGTCGAGTTCGTAATAGACCTTGTTCCAGGAACCGTCCCAATCTCTAGGAGACCTTATAAGATGGCACCCCTAGAACTAGCTGAGCTTAAGAAACAACTCGATGAGTCCTTGTAAAAGGGTTTCATCCGTCCTAGTTCATCTCCATGGGCTTGCCCCGTCCTCTTCGTCAAGAAGAAGGATGGAACGGATCGGATGGTTGTGGATTATCGACCTGTCAATTTGGTCACTATCAAGAACAAGTATCCGCTCCCCAGGATCAACGACCTGTATGACCAGCTCGCTGGATCCTCAGTCTTTTCCAAGATGGATTTGAGGTTGGGCTACCATCAAATCAAAATCAAGAACGGGGACATTCCCAAAACGGCTTCCGTTACTCGTTACGGCCAATACGAGTACACCGTCATGTCCTTCGGTTTAACCAATGCTCCAGCCACCTTCTCTCGGTTAATGAACTCGATCTTCATGGAGTACTTGGATAAATTCGTCGTGGTATACCTCGATGATATACTCATCTACTCCAAGAATGAGGAAGAACATGCCGAACATCTAAGGCTAGTATTGATGAAACTTCGAGAGCATCGCCTTTATGCCAAATTCTCCAAGTGCGAATTCTGGTTGCCAGAAGTGACCTATCTGGGCCATGTAATCTCTGGCAAGGGCATTGCTGTCAATCCCGAGCGAGTTCAAGCTGTCCTTGACTGGACTCCACCTGAAACGGTCAAGCAAGTTCGGAGTTTTCTTGGTTTGGCGAGCTATTGCCGCCGCTTCGTCGAGAATTTTTCCAAGGTTGCTAAGCCTCTAACTGAACTCCTCAAGAAAGATAAAAAGTTCGAGTGGACCCCACAGTGCGAGTTCAGCTTTCAGGAACTGAAAAGACGCCTGACATCTGCTCCCGTACTGGTACCACCAGATTTCTCTAAGGACTTTGTTATCTATTGCGACGCCTCGCGACAAGGACTAGGTTGCATACTCATGCAAGATCGTCATGTGATTGCTTACGCATCTCGACAGTTGCGTCCACATGAGGATAATTATCCCACACATGATCTAGAGCTTGCAGCAGTAGTCCATGCACTCAAAACCTGGCGACATTACCTTCTGGGTAATCGTTGCGAAATTTACACTGATCACCAAAGTTTGAAATATATCTTCACCCAACCGGATTTGAATCTCAGGCAAAGACGTTGGGTCGAGTTGATCTCGGATTACGACTTAGGAATAACTTACACCCCAGGCAAAGCCAATGTCATGGCTGATGCACTAAGTCGTAAATCTTATTGTAACAACTTGATGTTACAACAAGGTCAACCACTTCTCCACGAGGAATTCCATAAGCTTAACCTTCACATTGTTCCTCGAGGATTCCTTTCCACCCTGGTGGCGAAACCTAACCTTACGGATCAAATCATAGCTGCCCAGAAGCGCGATAAGGGCATATCCCGCATCAGGGAAAACATCGCTAGCGGAGTTGCTAAATGTTTTTCCATAGATGAACGAGGTGTTGTCTTCTTCGAGAACCGCTTGGTGGTTCCCAAGAACCAACATTTACGAAAATTGATCCTTAAGGAAGCTCATGAATCCCCTCTCACCATTCATCCCGGTAGTACTAAAATGTATCAAGACCTTCGCCAGAGGTTTTGGTGGACTAGGATGAAGAGAGAAATCGCTCAATACATTGCAACTTGCGACGTCTGTCGTCGTGTTAAAGCAGAGCATCAACGGCCTGCTGGCACCCTTCAACCATTGGAGATTCCTGAATGGAAATGGGATAAAATCGGTATGGATTTCATTACCGGGTTTCCCAGAACCAAAAGAGGGAATAATGCTATCTTCGTTGTTGTCGATCGTCTTTCCAAAGTAGCCCACTTCTTACCTGTTCGCGAGAGTATAACCGCTAGCCAGCTAGCTGAATTGTACATCTCTCGAATAGTATCCCTCCATGGTGTTCCATTGGAAATTAATTCAGACCGTGGAAGTCTTTTTACCTCTCGATTTTGGGAAAGTTTCCAAAATGCTATGGGAACTCGACTTTCCTTTAGCACCGCCTTTCATCCTCAGTCAAGTGGTCAAGTAGAACGAGTCAATCAAATTCTGGAGGATATGCTCCGAGCTTCTGTCATCTCTTTCGGTATAGATTGGGAGAAGTGCCTACCATTCGCCGAGTTCGCTTATAACAATAGTTATCAAGCTAGCTTGGGCAAAGCCCCTTTCGAAGTTCTCTATGGACGAAAATGTCGAACGCCTCTTAACTGGTCAGAAACTGGCGAGAGACAACTCTTTGGCCCGGACATGATCCAGGATGCAGAAGAGCAGGTTCGCATTATTCGTGAGAAGTTGAAAACCGCCCAATCCCGACAAAAGAGTCAGTATGACCGCAAGCATAAGCCCATGGCTTATGAAGTCGGCGAGATGGCTTACCTTCGGGTTACACCTTTAAAGGGGACCCATCGATTCGGTATCAAAGGCAAGTTGGCTCCTCGTTACATTGGACCTTTTCGCATTCTTGCCAAACGAGGAGAAGTTGCCTACCAATTGGAACTACCTCCGCATCTCTCCAGAGTCCATGATGTCTTCCACGTCTCTCAACTCAGGCGTTGCTTCTCGGATCCTATCCGTGCAGTGGACCACGAAACGCTTGATCTCCAAGATAACCTCACCTATCGAGAATACCTCGTTCGTATCCTTGATCAAGCCGAGCGTACCACTCGACGCCATAATATCAAGTTTCTCAAGATTCAATGGTCACACCATTCCGAGCAAGAAGCTACATGGGAAAGGGAGGATCGTCTTCGACTTGAGTACCCCACCTTCTTTCCGTCAGATCCTAAATCTCAGGACGAGATTCTTTTGAGTGGGGGTGAGTTGTCACATCCCACCTAGCTCATGCATTAGAGTGTGCATCATGTTTACTTTTGACAGAAATTTGAAATTGGGAAGGCAGAAACCCCAGCACCCCTCCTGAAATCAACTAGGGTTTACTAAAAATATTTTCAATGAACCTGAAATGCCCTTCTAAAATGTTCACCCTCTTTGTCTTGGGTTGAAACCTCTGGCAAAAATGGTGCATATTTTTCTAGGTCAACTGAAGGTCATTGAGTTAATGCATTAGTATTTGAATTTGGGCATTTAAAATTTATAAAATATTTCAAATGCTCAAATATCTCCAAACTAAAATGTTCCTGGCTGGAAATATTCTAACTAAGGACCAGATGCAGTTTGGTGAATTTTGGAAGTGTCTAAGTATTTTTAATAAGTCCACAAAGTTACAGAAAAATAGAAAAGGAAAATAAAAAGGGAAATACTTACCTGGCGCCTGCAACCGGCCCACCTGCCGGCCCAGCCCAGCTGCCTCGCCAGCGAGCTGCTTGGCTCGGCCAGGCAGGCACGCAGGTGCTCGACGCCGGCACCAGCGAGCGCCACGCAGCTCCCCGCCGCCCTGCTTCACCTCCTCGCCGCCTCGCTGCCCTGGATGAGCTCCACGTCGTCGCCCCGAGCCCCTGGACACGCCATTCGCCTCTGCCTCGCCTCCCTCGCTCTCCTTCGCCATGGCCGACGCCACCGTCGCCGCTCCGCCGCCGTAGCCATAGCTATCGTCGTCCCCGCGCCACCCGATCGTGTCCACGAGCTCCGCCACCCTCCTCTTCTTCGAGCAAGACGAGCCCCGAGCGCTCGCCCGCTCTGGAATCGCCCCCGACCCCGTCTTCCCCAACTCCGACCGCCGAGATCGCCATCATCGCCCCGCTCAGCTCCGACCTTCCCCGAGTCCGCCTCGACGCTCGCTGCATTCACCGTGAGTCTGGCCACCTCTCCATCCTCCCCGTTCCTCTTCCCATGCCCTACAACGAGCGCACGAAGCTCGCCCGCACGGCCGCGCCACCTTGTCCACTAGCCTCACCGCACACCCAGGGGCCCGACGCATCACTCCACGCGCCTTGCCGTGCCCCGCAGCCCCGGTTTCACCATCACCCGAGCCCCGGCACCACCAAACTCGTCGCCGGCGCCAACTCCGGCCACCCCGACCCCAACTGACTCCACCAGTAGCCGCGGCTCGTTCCCAGGAGTGCGTAGATGCCTTCCGCGCCCCATTTGGTGGCCGGAACGGCCAAATCCACTCTGCTCCACCGCGTCTGGCCTCGCCGGCGGCTAGACGCCGGCGAGTTGACCCTGACCGCTGACTGGTGGGCCCTGGTTGACTCTGATGAGTCAATGACAGGTGGGGCCCCCTTTCTGTTAATCACTGGATTAGTTTAAAACTAATTAAACAAGTTTAATTAATCGCTAACCCTGGGCCCACTGGTCAGTTGACCTGGACCGGCTGTTGACTTGCTGAGGTCAGCATGACCTCATGCTGACGCAATTAATTAATTACTGGATTTATTCTTATACAGGAAAATTCAGAAAATAGTTCAAACTTCAAAAATTCATAGAAAATTATCTGTAACTCCAAATGCAAAGTTCTATATATGAAAAATGATCAAAAGAATCCAAGCTATCCATTGGTGCTAGTTTCATGCATGTCAGAACAAGTTAAAACCACTGTTTAGGCATTACAAGATGATACACTAATATGATCCTAATAAATGAGTTTCCATTTGAATCTTTGGTTCAAATGGGTTCATTCCCTTCTGGTTTAACTTGCATTAGGTCAGGACACATTCATATTGCCATGTCATAGCATGCATCATATTGTTGCATATCGCCATGTATTGATTGTGTTCCGATGTGTTCATCGTGGTAGGTTCTGCCTCCGAGGATATCTCCGAGTATCCAACTGAAGGGCAGTATCCCACGACCACTCCATCAGGCAAGCAACCCATTGATCATTCCGATACAAACCCATGTTCTCGCTTCTGCTCTCGTTTACTGCATTAAGACAACGCGTTTCAAACTGCTGTGTGTCGCGATAGTTGAACCCACTTCCTTTGCATGACCTGTCATTGCCACAGTAACTAGATGAAACCCACTAGCATGTGTAGGAGTTGATTGAGCCAATACATGTGTGTGTGTTCCTACCATGTTGTGCTTGCTATGCTTAGAGTTGTGTCAGGTCTGG
This sequence comes from Aegilops umbellulata, assembly GCA_032464435.1. NCBI lineage: Eukaryota > Viridiplantae > Streptophyta > Magnoliopsida > Poales > Poaceae > Aegilops > Aegilops umbellulata. The sequence goes on from CP136056.1 coordinate 150,736,069, forward strand.
CTCATCGGGATGATGAACTGGAGTGAAAGGTTTTTCGGTGACAAGAGTGAAATGTTGAATACGATTTGGTAAAGGAATCGATGAGAGGCCATGTAGGAGTACATGGTGGGTTGTTTCATTGAGGCCGTCCTTAAGAACTGAGATCTGTGTTTGTGATCCATGATACAGTTACTACCACACATTGGGCCCTGAAATATGACCCCGCTCGACTTCTTATCCACCCTTGTCCTCTGTCCAGGAGTTGCAAGTAGTTTCTGGTGTTTGTAGTATGCTGGGGGCCGCACGCGGCGCTGACCATCGGGGTGGGCTGTGTTGCGGTAGGCACGTGACACGGTGTACCGACTCGCCCGTTTGGTGTCTCGGGAACCCTGTTCACATCGTTCGGGGCCGTTAGTGGAAACCTCGGCCGGACTCCCTGCGGATGGAACCCGAATAGGCGATAAACCTAGACTAGAGACTTGAGTGTTTAGGTAGGTCGTGGTCTACACCCACGTCGGCTTTCGCTTGAAGTCTGCCGAGCACATGTCGTGTGCAGACGCTAAGTGGTGGAAACATGTGTGAAGAAGTACACCCCTGCAGGGTTTCAAATGATCTATTCGAATAGCTGTGTCCGCGGTAATGGACTTCTGGGTTGCCTATATCAGTTCATAGACAAGTTAATTGGATACTACTAAAAATCTCAAGATAAGTGTGAGTACCGCGGATGGCCCTCTCGTGGGATGGCGAGAGAGGATCCACGGTGGAGTATTGTGCTGGTGTTAGTGGACTCGTGTGCGACAAATGATTTACAAGTGGTGTCTATCGTAGGATAGCTTAGCCAAGAGTCAAAGCTGGCTTGCTGCAATAACCCCACTACCTTCTTGAGAATGTGCATGTATGATAGGTTCCTGTTGTAAGACTTGCTGAGTACCTCCGTACTCATGTTGCTTTAATCATGTTTTTCAGACGACTGCACCAACCCCTCTGATGGGTTCTATGTAGACCTCGACGTTGACGAGTGACTCATCACCCAGGTGGTGATCCAAGACTTGTGAAGGGTCGTTGTAGATAGACAGGCTTCGTCAAGCCTTCTTTCTTTCTAGTGTCTGTACTCAGACTACTTTGCTTCCGCATGTGCTTGTATGTTTGTATGACTTGAGTGTTGGGTCATGTGACCCCTATCTGTATGGATGATATGTATGGCTCCTTGGAGCCTTCGAAATAAAGTACTTGAGTCGTAGAGTACTGTTGTGATGCCATGTTGTATTTACTCATATCGGGCATATTGTGTGTATGATTGAAATGCTTGGTATGAGTGGGATCCGACTATCTAGTTGTTTATCCTTGGCAGCCTTTCATATGGGGAAATGTAAGTTTTGTGCTTCTGAGCGATAGTAGTCCGCTACAGCCCGGTTCACCGGAGTCCTGCTAGCTCAGCACTACTGCTTGGACACTTGACTGGCCGGCATGTGTTTCACGTCGTTCCTATGTCTGTCCCTTCGGGGAAATGTCACGCGCTGTTATTCGGAGTCCTGCCTAGCCTGCTACAGCCCGGGTTACCGGAGTCCTGTTAGCCCAGTGCTACAGCCCGAATAAATACGTTGATGACCGACATGCTCGATGTGATTCATGTATGCCTGTCCTCATAGGCTAGCACCGCTTTGGGTTCACGACTAGCCATGTCGGCCCGGGTTCTCTGTCATATGGATGCTAGCGACACTATCATATACGTGAGCCAAAAGGCGCAAACGGTCCCGGGCCAGGTAAGGTGGCACCCGTGGGAGTACCGTGCGTGAGGCCGCAAAGTGATATGATGTGTTACATGCTGGATCGATGTGGCTTAGGATCGGGGTCCTGACACCAGACATGTCTGAATCATGCGCTGATATGTTGCGCCGGCGTTTTTGAGCCCGAAGGGCATTATGTTGAAGCAGAAGGGGTCGTATGGTGTAATGAATGTCGTTGCGGCTTGGTCTGGCTCTGCCATCTTAATTTGATAGGAGCTGGAGTATGCGTCGAGGAAACACAATGAATCGTGTCCTGCGGTAGCGTCGATAATTTGATCGATGCGGGGGAGGGGAAGGGATCCTTTGGGCAAGCCTTGTCGAGGTCCTTAAAATCGACACACAGGCGCCAGGATTTGTCCTTCTTTGGTACCATCACCAGGTTTGCTAGCCAGTCTGGATGTTTTATTTCTCTGATGAATCCGGCCTCCAATAGCCTGGCTAGTTCCTCTCCCATGGCTTGTCTCTTAGGTTCGGAGAAATGCCGAAGAGCCTGCTTGACTGGCTTGAATCCTTTTAGAATATTTAGGCTGTGCTCGGCCAGCCTGCGTGGGATTCCTGGCATGTCTGAAGGGTGCCAGGCAAAAATGTCCCAGTTCTCGCGTAGGAACTCCCGTAGTGTGGCGTCTACATCAGGGTTTAATTGTGCCCCGATGGAAGCTGTTTTTGTAGGGTCCGTTGGATGGACTTGGAATTTGACTATTTCGTCCGACGATTTAAAGGAAGTGGACTTGGATCTTTTATCGAGTATCACATCGTCCCTGTTCACCGAGGAGCGCAGTGCAGTCAGTTCCTCAGCCGCTAGGGCTTCGGATAGTGACTCGAGGGCCAGTGCGGTTGTCTTATTTTCGGCGCGGAGTGCTATGTCCGGATCACTAGCAAGGGTGATGATTTCGTTGGGCCCGGGCATTTTGAGCTTCATGTACCCGTCATGGGGTATGGCTTGGAAGATTGTAAACGCCTCCCGCCCTAACAGAGCATGGTATCCACTACTGAACGGGGCCACTTGGAATGTAACCTCTTCGGACCTGTAATTATCCGGCGTGCCGAACACCACATCTAGTGTGATTTTTCCTGTACAGCGTGCTTCCCGACTTGGGATTATTCCTGTAAAGGTTGTGCTTCTTCGCTCAATGCGGTTCCAGTCTATTTCCATTTTTTGAAGTGTTTCCTCATAAATGAGGTTCAATCCGCTGCCACCGTCCATGAGTACCTTGGTGAGTCGAAAGCCGTCCACTATTGGACTCAGGACCAATGCGGCTGGTGCTCGGGCTGTTCGGAATTTAGGTTCGTCACTGGCATTAAAAGTTATAGCCCTGTCACTCCATGGGTTTATTGTTGCCACGTGGTAGACTTCGGCAAGGCTGTGGAGTGTTCGTTTTCGCATATTATTTGATGCGAAAGTCTCGAAGACTGTTAATACCGAACTGGTATCCCTAGGATGGTGCTCTGTGGCTTCTGGAATTAGAAGATTTTCGCCACTTTTGGCCACCTGCCGGAGTATCCAACATGCTCTAAGGCTATGAGTTGGTATGGCGCCCTCTGTACTATGAATTTTACAGGGTCCATTGAGCTATCCCTCCAGTACGGTTCCATGCCCTATAGAGGGTTTTTGCTTTTTGGTGTTTAATCCGGATGTCTGGCGATAATGCACCCTTTTATTTCGGACTGGGTTCGTATTCGGGGCCGGATTGTCCCAAAATTTTATTTTGGTTTTCCAGGCGCTTTCCATCGCACAGTACTTTCATACTATGGATGCCAAATCGGCGAAGCGTGTAATTTCACGGCGACTTATGGCGTTGAGGATTCCCTTGTCCGTGCAATTATTGCAGAAGAATGAGACTGCGTCTTCCTCGCGGCAGTGCTTGATCCTGTTCATTACCAGGAGGAATCTGGCCCAATAATGGTGTACTATTTCTTGGGGCTCTTGCCTAATTTGGGATAGATCACTTATGTTTGGGTGGGTGGGTGGAACTGAATCTGAAACCTCACCCAATGTAACGCCCCGGATCCGATGCGCCAGGTGTCCGCCAGTTATTCGCCATCCTTGCCATGTCATGTGCTTGCGTGTTGCACTTTGCCATGTCATCATCTGCATTTCATATCATGTATCATGTGCATCGCATTCGCATACGTGTTCGTCTCATGCATCCGAGCATTTTCCCCGTTGTCCGTTTTGCAATCCGGCGCTCCTATGTTCCCCGGCGTCCTCTTTTACCTTTTTCCGTGTGCGGGTATTAAACCTTCTCGGAATGGACCGAGGCTTGACATGTGGCCATGGTATAACACCAGTAGACCGCCTGTCAAGTTTCGGGTCAATCGGAGGTCGTTTGATACTCCAACGGTTAACCGGGTATCCGCAAAGGCCTCTTTCTCTTTGCAGCCCAACACCCCTCCATTTTGGCCCAAACCCCATCTAAGTCCCTTCCATCATCTCGGTCGTTCGATCACGATCGCGTGGCCGAAAACCGCACTCCATTTGGAGCTTCCTAGCCCCCTCTACCTATAAATATGTGTCTCCCGTCCAAATTCGCGGTGCAAACCCTAGCCTCTTCTACCTCGCGCCGCCGGACAAAATTCCACCGCGCCGGACATGTCCGCGCCGCCGCCTCCAGCCAACCGGAGCTCGACACCTCACCACCGCCGCCCTCTCTCTCTCCTCCACCGCGTCAGGCCCGCCGGGCCCGGATCGGGCCCGCGGAGCCCATCCTCCCGCCGCCGCCGCGGGCCCCGCGACCCGTTCGCCGCCGCCTCGCCGGCGCGCACCCCCGCACCGCGCCGCCCGACCCCGCCGCCCGGCTGCGCCGCCACCGCCGCGCCTCGCCGGCCTTGCCCCGCCGCCGCTCGTCGCTCACCACCGCGCGCCGCCGCCCGGCCTCCTCCGCGCCGCCCGCGCCTGCTCCGCCGCCCGCGCGCTGCCGCCCTGCCACGCGCCCCGCCGCCGCCGCCTTGCGCCTCGCCAGCGCCGAGCCCAGCCGCCGCCAGCGCCCTCGCCGCGCCTCCTCGTCGCCTCGCCCGCCGGACGCCGTCCCCGGGCCGGATCCGGCGAGATCCGGCCGGAGGTCTCCCCGGCCCCGGATCCGCCTCCTCCGCCCCTCCCCGCTGCTCCGGCCGCCTTCCCCGTCAACTCCGGCGAACATCTCCGGCCGCCGCATCGATTTCCGGGCGGAGGTTGACTTTTTCTCCCCTCCGATTTTCACCAAGTCCCCGACATTCTATCATTATCATGTCATATTCATCAGGCCATAACTCTCTGCATGTAGCTCCGTTTTGGGCGTATAATATGTCAGTTTGTTCGCCTCGAAGAGTACATCATTTCGTTCCATTGCATTATCTTCATTAGAGGTCATCTTAATGCCCGAAATACTGTTAGAAGAGGGATAGTTGATTTTAGTTGCTGGATCTTGTCTGAACATGCACTTTTGTCATTTTTTCCATGATTGATGTGTACCTCCTATGAAGTTGAGTCCTACATGAGTTTTGTAATATGCCATGTTACCTTTCCAGATAATTTTGCCATGTATTTTTATGATCTTTGTGGTGACTAGCACAAGCATGCAAACTAGGGTACTTGATGTTGCTGATTTCAGAGACTTACTGATTTCACCAAGTCCCTGACTGCTGTTATTTTCATGCCATGTATTCATGTGGTTTCCGAGAGATATATGCATAATTTGAGCATGATCAGTAAGGGAGTTTTGGATTTGAGTATTTGCTCTATCCATCCATGCCTTTGTTTGCAATTATGGAGTGCCATAGCTTGAGTCAATCGAGCTCTACTTTTGCTTCAGAATGTTGCTGGCAGAATGTTTACATGTTATTCGATTTTGCCAAGCTTGGTGTAGTTGATCCTTGCATGATATGATGTTGTTCTTGACATGTATAGTTACTATGCCATGTCTTCTTGATGTATGTATGCTTAGTTTATCATGCAATGCTCTGTAGTGAGTGCATCGAGCTCACGAACATGCCCTAGTCGTTATTAATTTCTGCCATGTCCAGTTTTCTGCTAAGTCTGAAACCTGTAACGAAACTTGCTTAATTGACATGGGTGTAATCATATTTTATAGTACTTTTTGGCTTATGGTCAGTAAGGGACTTTTGTCAAGTGATTTGAGTAGATTCTTGCCATGCCTTGCTTTGCTATATTCTGAACTTGTAGCATGTTGTTTCATTGCTCTGAACATGTCATCCTGATGTTAGTTTCTGCTATGTTGTTAATTTCACCAAGTCTGAGAACTTGTTATCGTTTGCACTTTTGCCATGATTGTTTGGACCTGTTATGATGTGAATTAGCCGTAGCTCAGTGTTCATCTTTTGTCGTGCATCTTGTGTAGATTATTTTCATATGCTTTGTTGCCATGTTTGGGTGCAGTAGCTTAATTATTTGTTGATTGCTAAGTAGCATCATGCTGTTAATGGCAGATTATTGTCATTCTTGTATTGCTTGCCATTTGCAAACCGTGCATCCGATTCCGGTGATCTTTATATCGATTTCAACCGAAATCACCTCACCTTTCCAGTGGCATACTTGGTTTGCCAAGATTATGCCTTGTTCATCTTCTCCCTTCCGTGCATGCATATGCATTGCATACCACATCCCGCATGTCATGCCTTGTTCATATGGTGGTTGTTTACTATGTTGTTTGTTTGTTTCCGGGTTGCTTCTCTTGTTAGCTTTGGTTTCATTCCGGAGTTGTGAGGATTCGTTCAACTACGTCCGTTTGTCTTCTTCATGGACTCGTTCTTCTTCCTTGCGGGATCTCAGGCAAGATGACCATACCCTCGAAATCACTTCTATCTTTGCTTGCTAGATTGCTCGCTCTTTTGCTATGCCTATGCTACGATACCTACCACTTGCTTATCATGCCTCCCATATTTTTAAACCAAGCCTCTAACCCACCTTGTCCTAGCAAACCATTGTTTGGCTATGTTACCGCTTTGCTCAGCCCCTCTTATAGCGTTGTTAGTTGCAGGTGAAGATGAAGTTTGTTCCTTGTTGGAACATGGAGATGTTGTTCCTTGTTTGGAACATGTTTACTTGTTGGGATATCACAATATATCTTATTTATTTAATGCATCTATATACTTGGTAAAGGGTGGAAGGCTCGGCCTTATGCCTGGTGTTTTGTTCCACTCTTGCCGCCCTAGTTTCCGTCATATCGGTGTTATGTTCCCGGATTTTGCGTCCCTAACGCGGTCGGGTGATTTATGGGACCCCCTTGACAGTTCGCTTTGAATAAGACTTTTCCAGCAAGGCCCAACCTTGGTTTTACCATTTGCCTGCCACCTATCCCTTTTCTCTTGGGTCTGATCAACCCGAGGGTCATCTTTATTTAGCCCCCCCGGGCCAATGCTTGTCTAAGTGTTGGTCCAAACTAGAGCATCGTGCGGGACCGTCCCTTGGCAACTTGGGTTATGTTGGTACCTGTACGCTTAGCTTATCCGGTGTTGCCCTGAGAACGAGATATGTGCAGCTCCTATCAGGATGTCGGCGCATCGGGCGGTTTTGCTGGACTTGTTTTATTACTGTCGAAATGTCTTGTAGCCGGGATTCCGAGACTGATCGGGTCTTCCCGGGGAGAAGGAATATCCTTCGTTGATCGCGAGAGCTTATCATGGGCTAAGTTGGGACACCCCTGCAGGGTTTGAACTTTCGAAAGCCGTGCCCGCGGTTATGGGCAGATGGGAATTTGTTAATGTCCGGTTGTAGAAAACCCGAAGTTGATCTTAACTAAAATACACCAACCGCGTGTGTAACCGTGATGGTCTCTTCTCGGTAGGGTCCGGGAAGTGAACACGGTTGTTGGAGTTATGCTTGACGTAAGTAGTTCAGGATCACTTATTGATCATAGTTGTTCGACCGTGCTTTGCCTTCTCTTCTCGCTCTCATTTGCGTATGTTAGCCACCATATATGCTAGCCGCTGATGCAGCTCCACCTCATACCTTTTACCCCTACCTATAAGCTTAAATAGTCTTGATCTCGCGGGTGTGAGATTGCTGAGTCCTCTTGACTCACCAGATACTTCCAAAACCAGTTTGCAGGTGCCGATGAGTCCGTGCAGGTGACGCACCCGAACTCAAGGAGGAGTTCAAAGAAGATCTTGTCCTTTATGTTGTTCCGTTCTAGTCGATCAGTAGTGGAGCCCAGTTGGGGTCGATCTTGGTCCTTTGTCGCTCTTGGGGTTTCTTCTTTCATTTTTGGCTCCGTAGTCGGGCCCTGATTGTAACTGTATGATGTATTGTTTTATTCATGTATTTGTGTGAAGTGGCGATTGTAAGCCAACTATTTATCTTTTTCCCTTATGTATTACATGGGTTGTGTGAAGATTACCTCACTTGCGACATTGCTTTCAATGCGGTTATGCCTCTAAGTCGTGCTTCGACATGTGGGAGATATAGCCGCATCGAGGGCGTTACAAGTTGGTAATCAGAGCCTTCCCCCGACCTTAGGAGCCCCCACTGTTTGATCGTCTTTAGTGGCCGAGTTGTGTCTAGAAAAATGTTTTGAGTCATTTAGGAATTATATATCGGAGAGCTTAGGAATTCTTTTTACTCCCCAGTCCCTTCTACCTTCTGGTAAGGCTTCCTGACGTAGAGTTTTGACTCTTCTCTTCTCAAATTTCACTAAAAAAAATTTTAGGATCACGCGGGTATATTACAATCGTTCCGATGGTTTTATGATGACAACATTGTCTTGGTTGCCTCCTGACATTTAGGGGTTGTGGCAGTGTCCCGGGGAGTTGAGCTCCGAGGTGTTGTCGTCATAATATTATCGTTGCGGTTTTGGAATACCTGAGTTTAGTACGCCGACATCGAAAATCTCTTTTGTACAGTTGTTGGTGAGATAACCCTGATAGCCCAGTACTGTGGCGAGTGCGTGAGTATTGCCATGACTCGTATAACGGATGCTTTTCGAAGGTTGAGGTAGATGATTTCCGAAGGTTTCTTGGTTATGTGTTGAAGGATGGACACAGCTGGTTGTAGGATTTGCTAGTTTGGGTGAGATATTATGCTTCCCCTGTATCCCCAACACCTGATTGCATAACCAGAAAGTTTTGGGAGTTGATAAGTGGGAATTCAAGTATCACGTAGGAATTCTTTCCAACAGACACATGATACGATATGGGATCTATCATAGGTTTGTTTCCGGCTTATTCTGCAAGCCAATCCTTTGTTTTCATTTGGTTTATGGTATTCGAGTTGCTTCGATGTCAAATGTTGAATCCATACCTTTCCTAAATGGTGTTCTCTTACTTCTATGTGGATGCTAGTCCTTCTTGTTCATCAAGGTTGTCTTCTCAATTCTTTTTCAACCGGTGTGTCTCTCTTCAAGTGGATCCGATCACTTCAACATCTGCAAGATCATTTATCAGTTCTTCTCTACGGTGTTTGCTTCATCTGTTCCAAGTTGTCTTTGTTTTCCCGCCCTCCCACCCTTTTTCCTCAAGGACTCAGACTTCTCAATCAAGTATCCATTTTACTCTTGTGAAACCTATACATTCTTCTCCTTCATGATTCTTACCCGGTGTTTCTTATGAAGATACTAACGGAGCCTCAAGTTCGTCATTCGTCATTCTTTCTTCTACGGTGGTTCCAATTCAAGCTTTATCGATCACATCTTTTCCTCGTTGCAATACCTTCTCATACCGGTGCACCTCACAATAATTCACTTCTCGCTATTCATTTGTTCCGGAGTGATGAAAATATCTCAGAAGATTCAAGTTTTCATTCTCATTTCACTCAAGTTCTTTTAAGGATGCTATCTCATTCAAGCCATTTAATTCAACCGGTGCAATATCCCTTTCAAGCAATCACTTCAACGGTGTATCTTTTGAGTGGGCCCTAACCCACAGGTCTTTTCCCAGGATCTTACCTGACTCTTCTAATTCTCCCGGAGCTTCTAAAATTCTTTTCAAAGTTTGATGTAAGTATGAATTATCATCAGTCATATTCCTTCTCCAAGATCGCTTCAAATTCTTTCATCGTTGGTTCAACTTTTCCAATTTTCATTCCGGAGTGTCTCAACTAAATTCTTGGTGTTTCTCGTCGTCATTCTCAGCATTTGAAGACCGTAGAAGAGTTTCTCTTAAATCTTGCTCCATTCTACTCAAGATTCATTGTTCTAGCTTGTTGCCATCCTCTCATAATTGTTTTCGATTGTGAAAATTCTTTTCACCCATCCGGAGCATTTCAGGAGTCTTTTCAGTTTGATTCTCCGAAGGCCATCATTTCAGAAGAATTATTCATTCAAGATTGCGGCTCTCGTTCTCCAAATCTTACCGGTGCATCATTCAAGTTATCCTCTAATTAGTTCATGATCTCTTCGTTCTCATGTATCTAAATCCTAGCAAGCATCTTCGTTCATTTGCTAATTCTTCCCGGTGTTTCTTATCTTTACTTCGTTCATTTTCAATTCTTACGGTGGTTCGTTCAAGAGTTCTCTTCCTTCGGTATCATATTAATTCATTCTTTCTTTCCTATCCTACCGGTGGTTCGTTGAAGACCTTCTCAAGTTTGTGTTATATCTCTCTTTACCTTTCCTATGAGAATAAGTAGTATGCCAAATCCATTGCTTGTCATCAATTGAATTGGTGAAGGATAAGCATAATGTAATTTTTATTCTTGTTTCATCGAGTAAATTCTATTCCTTATTCCGGAGATTCATCAAAATTCTTGATTTCAATTGTTTCATCTTGTCTTCCTCGGAGTTCCAAGATCTCATCATTTCAAAGCTTCATCTTATCACTGCAAGGCTTCACCTTGTGTTTTTAACTACTCTTTCTTTTATCATCCTTTTTCTTACCGGAGTTCTTCATGGAGGCTCTACATGGCGCTTCGTCAAGGATTCTTTTCATTCTTCAATTGTTCTTCAAGTTTTCTCTCGGAACTAAGATCCGCCAAGTTATACTTCAAAAATAAACATGGTGTTCAACACATGTTTTGTTTGGAGGAGTTCAAGCATTTCTTTATCTTGCATTTTAAAGTGCAATTCTTTGAACCGTATCATTCGAGGTGGTATTATGTCATTTTCGATAATTTGAGTTCATGTCTCATGATTCACATGTTGTCAAGAATGAGATATTTAAATCCATCAATCTCGTCATTGGAGTTATCTTGGGTTATATTTCACCTAAAACTTCCCCTAAGGAATGTTGCTATTTATGGTGCTTATAAATAACCCAAGTTCTTCATTTGTCCTCCCGGTGAAATAGTTTCTCGTCTCCTTGTTGATATCAGTCCAATCATTTGTTTCTGTTGGTGGCAGAAGCCCACCTCATAATTTTGAGATGTTTCCATAAGCCCACTACAAGCTTATTCGTTTCGTTGTTGGTTCTCCAACAACTCCGTTCAATCTTCTTTTAAGGAGACTCTTTCAAATTCAATTGTGATAGAAGTTGTTGTTCTCTTCTCTGTTCTCTTGATTCCACTCTTTCTTTTTGTCCCGAAGGCATTGTGATGTTGCTCTCTTCGCACATCATCTCAAATTGTGAGGATCGTGTCCTTTTTCTTGCATTATCCATTTTAACCGGAGTGTCGTGTCCTTCATTGAAGTTCTATCATCTTATCAAGTCTTGCATCCCTTCTCAACCGGAGTGCTGTCTGAAATCTTTCTTACCCCTTGTGCCATTCTTTTAATTGTTGTGGAGACAGTGTGTTGTCGATTTCGTCAAGTATCATCCCATCTTCTCAAGTTCATATTCGATCCCTTCCATTTTCCAACCGGAGCGTTATCGTAATTGATCATTATCGTTCTTTGTACATCTCGTTTTAACCGGAGTGTTGTATCATCTCTTCAATATCTTTTCATCTCATCAAGTTTTTCTTCTCTTTTCAGTCGGAGTGCTGCCCATATCATATCATTCTTATTCCTTCCTATCTTGTTTTAACCGGAGTGGTTTCAATATCTATCTTATCACTAAACCTCTTGATTCTCGTCGTATCACTTGTTCCTTTTTCTAACGGAGTGTTTTCAACTTTGTTCATCTTCATTGTTTTCGTTCTTTCATTTTGTTCAACCTCTCAAGGTTCTTTGGTTTCACTCTTTTTTCAAACAAGCAACATTGTTTTACCTCTTGTTCTTCCGTTTTCTCTCCGGTGCCATTCTAGATCTCGGGACGAGATCCTCTCGTAGTGGTGGAGTGTTGTAACGCCCCGGATCCGATGCGCCAGGTGTCCGCCAGTTATTCGCCGTCCTTGCCATGTCATGTGCTTGCGTGTTGCACTTTGCCATGTCATCATCTGCATTTCATATCATGTATCATGTGCATCGCATTCGCATACGTGTTCGTCTCATGCATCCGAGCATTTTCCCCGTTGTCCGTTTTGCAATCCGGCGCTCCTATGTTCCCCGGCGTCCTCTTTTACCTTTTTCCGTGTGCGGGTATTAAACCTTCTCGGAATGGACCGAGGCTTGACATGTGGCCTTGGTATAACACCAGTAGACCGCCTGTCAAGTTTCGGGTCAATCGGAGGTCGTTTGATACTCCAACGGTTAACCGGGTATCCGCAAAGGCCTCTTTCTCTTTGCAGCCCAACACCCCTCCATTTTGGCCCAAACCCCATCTAAGTCCCTTCCATCATCTCGGTCGTTCGATCACGATCGCGTGGCCGAAAACCGCACTCCATTTGGAGCTTCCTAGCCCCCTCTACCTATAAATATGTGTCTCCCGTCCAAATTCGCGGTGCAAACCCTAGCCTCTTCTACCTCGCGCCGCCGGACAAAATTCCACCGCGCCGGACATATCCGCGCCGCCGCCTCCAGCCAACCGGAGCTCGACACCTCACCACCGCCGCCCTCTCTCTCTCCTCCACCGCGTCAGGCCCGCCGGGCCCGGATCGGGCCCGCGGAGCCCATCCTCCCGCCGCCGCCGCGGGCCCCGCGGCCCGTTCACCGCCGCCTCGCCGGCGCGCACCCCCGCGCCGCGCCGCCCGACCCCGCCGCCCGGCTGCGCCGCCACCGCCGCGCCTCGCCGGCCTTGCCCCGCCGCCGCTCGTCGCTCACCACCGCGCGCCGCCGCCCGGCCTCCTCCGCGCCGCCCGCGCCTGCTCCGCCGCCCGCGCGCTGCCGCCCTGCCACGCGCCCCACCGCCGCCGCCTTGCGCCTCGCCAGCGCCGAGCCCAGCCGCCGCCAGCGCCCTCGCCGCGCCTCCTCGTCGCCTCGCCCGCCGGACGCCGTCCCCGGGCCGGATCCGGCGAGATCCGGCCGGAGGTCTCCCCGGCCCCGGATCCGCCTCCTCCGCCCCTCCCCGCTGCTCCGGCCGCCTTCCCCGTCAACTCCGGCGAACATCTCCGGCCGCCGCATCGATTTCCGTGCGGAGGTTGACTTTTTCTCCCCTCCGATTTTCACCAAGTCCCCGACATTCTATCATTATCATGTCATATTCATCAGGCCATAACTCTCTGCATGTAGCTCCGTTTTGGGCGTATAATATGTCAGTTTGTTCGCCTCGAAGAGTACATCATTTCATTCCATTGCATCATCTTCATTAGAGGACATCTTAATGCCCGAAAAACTGTTAGAAGAGGGATAGTTGATTTTAGTTGCTGGATCTTGTCTGAACATGCACTTTTGTCATTTTTTCCATGATTGATGTGTACCTCCTATGAAGTTGAGTCCTACATGAGTTTTGTAATATGCCATGTTACCTTTCCAGATAATTTTGCCATGTATTTTTATGATCTTTGTGGTGACTAGCACAAGCATGCAAACTAGGGTACTTGATGTTGCTGATTTCAGAGACTTAGTGATTTCACCAAGTCCCTGACTGCTGTTATTTTCATGCCATGTATTCATGTGGTTTCCGAGAGATATATGCATAATTTGAGCATGATCAGTAAGGGAGTTTTGGATTTGAGTATTTGCTCTATCCATCCATGTCTTTGTTTGCAATTATGGAGTGCCATAGCTTGAGTCAATCGAGCTCTACTTTTGCTTCAGAATGTTGCTGGCAGAATGTTTACATGTTATTCGATTTTGCCAAGCTTGGTGTAGTTGATCCTTGCATGATATGATGTTGTTCTTGACATGTATAGTTACTATGCCATGTCTTCTTGATGTATGTATTCTTAGTTTATCATGCAATGCTCTGTAGTGAGTGCATCGAGCTCACGAACATGCCCTAGTCGTTATTAATTTCTGCCATGTCCAGTTTTCTGCTAAGTCTGAAACCTGTAACGAAACTTGCTTAATTGACATGGGTGTAATCATATTTTATAGTACTTTTTGGCTTATGGTAAGTAAGGGACTTTTGTCAAGTGATTTGAGTAGATTCTTGCCATGCCTTGCTTTGCTATATTCTGAACTTGTAGCATGTTGTTTCATTGCTCTGAACATGTCATCCTGATGTTAGTTTCTGCTATGTTGTTAATTTCACCAAGTCTGAGAACTTGTTATCGTTTGCACTTTTGCCATGATTGTTTGGACCTGTTATGATGTGAATTAGCCGTAGCTCAGTGTTCATCTTTTGTCGTGCATCTTGTGTAGATTATTGTCATATGCTTTGTTGCCATGTTTGGGTGCAGTAGCTTAATTATTTGTTGATTGCTAAGTAGCATCATGCTGTTAATGGCAGATTATTGTCATTCTTGTATTGCTTGCCATTTGCAAACCGTGCATCCGATTCCGGTGATCTTTATATCGATTTCAACCGAAATCACCTCACCTTTCCAGTGGCATACTTGGTTTGCCAAGATTATGCCTTGTTCATCTTCTCCCTTCCGTGCATGCATATGCATTGCATACCACATCCCGCATGTCATGCCTTGTTCATATGGTGGTTGTTTACTATGTTGTTTGTTTGTTTCCGGGTTGCTTCTCTTGTTAGCTTTGGTTTCGTTCCGGAGTTGTGAGGATTCGTTCAACTACGTCCGTTTGTCTTCTTCATGGACTCGTTCTTCTTCCTTGCGGGATCTCAGGCAAGATGACCATACCCTCGAAATCACTTCTATCTTTGCTTGCTAGATTGCTCGCTCTTTTGCTATGCCTATGCTACGATACCTACCACTTGCTTATCATGCCTCCCATATTGTTAAACCAAGCCTCTAACCCACCTTGTCCTAGCAAACCATTGTTTGGCTATGTTACCGCTTTGCTCAGCCCCTCTTATAGCGTTGTTAGTTGCAGGTGAAGATGAAGTTTGTTCCTTGTTGGAACATGGAGATGTTGTTCCTTGTTTGGAACATGTTTACTTGTTGGGATATCACAATATATCTTATTTATTTAATGCATCTATATACTTGGTAAAGGGTGGAAGGCTCGGCCTTATGCCTGGTGTTTTGTTCCACTCTTGCCGCCCTAGTTTCCGTCATATCGGTGTTATGTTCCTGGATTTTGCGTCCCTAACGCGGTCGGGTGATTTATGGGACCCCCTTGACAGTTCGCTTTGAATAAGACTTTTCCAGCAAGGCCCAACCTTGGTTTTACCATTTGCCTGCCACCTATCCCTTTTCTCTTGGGTCTGATCAACCCGAGGGTCATCTTTATTTAGCCCCCCCGGGCCAATGCTTGTCTAAGTGTTGATCCAAACTAGAGCATCGTGCGGGACCGTCCCTTGGCAACTTGGGTTATGTTGGTACCTGTACGCTTAGCTTATCCGGTGTTGCCCTGAGAACGAGATATGTGCAGCTCCTATCAGGATGTCGGCGCATCGGGCGGTTTTGCTGGACTTGTTTTATTACTGTCGAAATGTCTTGTAGCCGGGATTCCGAGACTGATCGGGTCTTCCCGGGGAGAAGGAATATCCTTCGTTGATCGCGAGAGCTTATCATGGGCTAAGTTGGGACACCCCTGCAGGGTTTGAACTTTTAAAAGCCGTGCCCGCGGTTATGGGCAGATGGGAATTTGTTAACGTCCGGTTGTAGAAAACCCGAAGTTGATCTTAATTAATAATACACCAACCGCGTGTGTAACCGTGATGGTCTCTTCTCGGTGGGGTCCGGGAAGTGAACACACTTGTTGGAGTTATGCTTGACGTAAGTAGTTCAGGATCACTTATTGATCATAGTTGTTCGACCGTGCTTTGCCTTCTCTTCTCGCTCTCATTTGCGTATGTTAGCCACCATATATGCTAGCCGCTGATGCAGCTCCACCTCATACCTTTTACCCCTACCTATAAGCTTAAATAGTCTTGATCTCGCGGGTGTGAGATTGCTTTCAATGCGGTTATGCCTCTAAGTCGTGCTTCGACACGTGGGAGATATAGCCGCATCGAGGGCGTTACACCCAATCTGAGACTCAGGGGCCAGGGAGTTGTCCAATGAATCTGGCCTGATGCCTGACTCTAGGTTCAGGGCTTGAGTGACGTCCTCCCGTGCGCGGGTATCCGGCCTGGAGGGCTCGAGAATCCGGACATAGCTAATCCTTAAGATAGATGAAGGGTCGCCGCATTGTTCTTCCACCACTGCAACGTGATGGGTGACCTGGGGAGAGTTAATCTCTCTCAGATAAGGTTTAGGCCCAATCTGATCGTAGTCTGTAGCGACTCCCAGGGCGGGGATGCGATCCAAGAGCTCGTTTAGGGAAGAGAGCTCCATTGGATCTAATTGCTCGGCGAGTTCCGAGTTGACGTGAAGATTGCTTTTCATGACCCGAGAAGTCATCGTCGGCGCAGCGGCTGAACAGACGGTCATAAGAAAACCACCTAGCCGGAGAGTTTGGCCGACAGCCAAAGCTTCCTTAGTAACAGTGCCGTCTTTAAAGACGGGACAAGGCATCCTTCCTAATGGCGACTGCATAGCAGAACTCTCAATGAAAGCACCAATGTCGGTGTCAAAACCGGCGGATCTCGGGTAGGGGGTCCCGAACTATGCGTCTAGGCGGATGGTAATAGGAGACAGGGGACACGATGTTTTTACCCAGGTTCGGGCCCTCTCGATGGAGGTAAAACCCTACTCCTGCTTGATTAATATTGATGATATGGTTAGTACAAGAGTAGATCTACCACGAGAACAGAGAGGCTAAACCCTAGAAGCTAGCCTATGGTATGATTGTTGTTCGTCCTACGGACTAAAACCCTCCGGTTTATATAGACACCGAAGAGGGCTAGGGTTACACAGAGTCGGTTACAATGGGAGGAGATCTACATATCCGTATTGCCAAACTTGCCTTCCACACCAAGGAAAGTCCCATCCGGAAACAGGACGAAGTCTTCAATCTTGTATCTTCATAGTCCAAGAGTCCGTCCAAAGGTTATAGTCCGGCTATCCGGACACCCCCTAATCCAGGACTCCCTCAGCTGACCTTCTCTAATTATGTAATGTGAACTTGTGCTGATTAGGTATTTGTATTCTACATGATTTTTTGTAGGCTGGTTATGATGGTGCTAGGGTTGACGAGGATGCTTTACATGTGCATGAAGCTGCTCCTGTGCATGAAGCTGCCCCTGTGCATGAACCTTCTCCCTCTAGTGATGTATTAGTTGATGAGGTTCATGGTAGTGAAAATAAGGTACCATTTTTCTTGTCCATTTGCCTCATTTTTTATTTTACTTGTTTGTGCATTTTATCACTATGTGGCCCTTTGTAATGACTTTCTGTTCTTGCCGCAGAATGATGGTGTTAGTGTTCCTCCAGAGAAGGTTGCAGACAAGTCCGTGTCAGGCACCGACTGCTCTGACGGGGTGGACCCGACTAAACCTCAGTCGTCCATTGGTGCTGAGGTTTCTGATGCTGAGCAGGGCAAGACAACTGGAGACATCATTTTGGAGAAAGATCTTGTTGAGTCTGCTGTTGAGACTGGTGGTAGTGCTGCTGCAAGCCCGGAGAAGTCTCCTACAGCAGATCCATCAGTTGATGTTGATGCTGTTCAAACACAACCAACAGTTTTTGTTGTTTCAGATTCTCCAGCTACTCCAGCTGCTGCTGGTGTCCTTCCCGATGACGCTGCAATGTCTACTAGAGATGACGATGAAGAGTCTGAAAGCAATAGCTATGGAGAGGAGGTTGGTCATTCCAGTGCTGCCACTGTTCTAGGCAAGGATCCATGAAGAGAGGAGCATGCTTCTCTCTTCTTTCCCCATCCCCGTCCCTTTTGTTTTTTGTTTTAGTCCATGATATCCCTTGTGAACTGCCTGTGTGGTCTAAGTTGAACTTCTGGTTTTGTTCTTTGTTGTGTGAGTTGTAAATAAAGTTAAGTGAACCTATTTTCTATGTGGGTGAAGGTTTGTAATGCATGGGTTGTGATGTTTATGATCCTGTGGTTTTTCCTTTTCTGGTGTAGCAGCTGAGATGTGCTTGTGTTTGAATGTTGTGCTTGAATGTTGCTCTTTATGGAAACTGTCGCGAATCAATGTCCTTGAGTGTTACTCTTAATTTCTACTTCTTTTGGTGAGCATATAGTGACCTTGTTGTCGTTCGAAAGAAGGTTGATGACTTTTATTACAGTGTAAATAGGATTAAGAATAATCGTTCCAAGAGGTGAGTGCAGTTGGTCAATATTTACATCATCCATGTACCCCCTGTGAACTTCCTGTGGTTTCATACCTGAACTTCTTTACTCTATGTTTGCTAAACTTCTAATTTACTTCTCTGGTGCTGAACTTCTGGCCTTTTTGTACTGTATTGCCTGTTGTGATATAGCTGAACTTCTGTGCTTACATGTGTTATGAACTTCTTGAGTTCCAGATGCTGAACTTGTTTTACTTTCTATTGCTTGTTTCAGATCAATGATTATGTTCCAAAACAAGGAGTGTGAATCTTCCGTTGAAGATGTCGCAATATCTTTTGCTCCTCGTGGAGTGCTTCCATCTAATGTGGCTGAGGTTGCACTCTACTGTCTACGTGCGAAGTACCAGGGATCGGATAAACTCATCCTGCCGTATTGGGTTTGTGTAAGTCAACCATATAGTGATTTCTTTTCTGTTTTGTTCCTTATCATTTTAGTTAGAACTTGTTTGTCTCATTTTTTATTTTCATATGTTGGTGTTGTCTGCATTATTTTAGGACAAGATTTTCAGAGGTCATTTTGATTCCCGTGTGAGGAAGTACTTCTTGGCAAGTGGCCCAGATAGCATGGATGCACATGATTCGGTATGCAATATCGTGTTCTCTGCCTCTGTATTAGTTTTGCACTGTGATCCACTGTGTTAATATTGTTTCATTTATCTTTGTACCATTTGGTATTAATTCTCGGTTTTTAATGATTCGTGTGTTTATGTTGCTTCAGGTTGTTTTCCCCACTTTTGACCCGCCTGAGGTTCCTTCTTCCATGGGTGGTGTTGGTCATTGGGTTTGATATTTCTTGACCTAAAGAATTCAACGTTCCAGCTTCTCGACTCCTATTATGGACCAGACGATGAATGTGTGGTACGCCTGTTTCGGCGAATGACTGATAACGTGAAGAAGCTTTGGAGCGATGCCAGCAATGACAGGGACACACCCTTCAGTCCTCTTACCATTGACCATTTCCCTCTGGATTGGATTGATGTGCCCCAGCAGCAAAAAAAGTATGAGTTCCACTTTTCTCTTTATCACTTCTGTTTGTCTGTAGTTGTACTTAAGCTGTGACGTGTTTTATTCGTTGGTTTTCTTTTTCTGTTCTAACACTATTCTTTTACTATGTTTGATGGCAGTATTGACTACGGATTCTTCATGCTTACGAATGTTAATTCGTATCATGATGGGGCTCTTGCAAATTATTCCCATGAAAATATCATGGATATCAGGAAGACGTGGTTGTACTCAATCACTTATTCTAACCTGTTCGAGACAGACTTCCAAGATCTGTTTGGCTACTACACATGTAAGTATCGAAACTTGGACTGCTTACCTGCATTGCATCTTTTATTCTACCTGAACTTCATATTTTCTTTGAACTTGGACTTCTGCTTGAGATCTGGCTGGGCTGCTGGTTTCAGATGGAGAGGAGCATTTTCTTGTACATGAACTTCATTTCTATCTTTTTTATTTTGCTTGTGTGTTTTGTTTCCGTAATTTCTTTCCTTACATTGCTTACTTGGACATGAGCATTTCTTTCTACTTGAACTTCAGAGATGATGCCTTTCTATGGTTTTGTTAGTTGTAGTTAAATGTTTTCCAGTTCATCGGTTTGTCTTGAACTGTGCCTTTGGTTGTGCCTGAACTTCATTTAGTTTTTTAATGCAACTAATGTTTTTAGGTCAGCTTGAGTAGTAACCATGTCATCTTTATTAGTTGGACTACACATTATGTTGTTCCTGAACTTCAGTTATATTTAATGGTGATGTTTTCTCTTCATTTTCTTTGACAGTGGATCCGTTGGACTTGACCGATTACCACTACTCATTCCTCGGGTCACAGGAATACCAGCCTAGGGAGGAATCGATGAGTACATCTTCGATAGAAGATGATAGACCTCGAACCCTTATTCCTTCCAAGTTGGGGAAGCAGGCTGGTGGTATTCGTGGTACTCCAAAAACCCCTTGCTCCAGGAAGGTTGGTGCAGTCGAAGCAGCCGAAGCAGAAGTAATTTCGTTCGATGATGATTTCGAGAAGATTGCTTACCCGAAGAATGGTAAATCTGCTGCTGGTACTGTTGCTGGGAGAGGTGGGAAGAATGCTATCATCACTAGGAGGATACCGGCAGTTGAGTCTGGCAACATAACTACCTGCAAGCGAGCATCAAGATTGCGTTTGAAGTGGCGTTCTGCTGTCGCTCCCCTAAAAAAACACAGTTACCCTCATCTATCGGAGGCCCGAAAGTTGAAACAGTATGTGCTTAGTAAAGAGGGTCAGGAGAAGTATTCTGAGTTAGTTTTCTTTCTTCTTAACTTTGTTGCTGCCAGAGATGTTACTTTGTGTCTGAACTTCTGTTGTTGTAGTATGTGGACTTCTGTTCATTTCTCCCTTGCCTTGGAGTTATAGTGTCTGAACTTCGGTTGTCATATTGTCTGAACTGTCGTTGTTATAGTATGTGGACTTCTGTTCATCCCTCCTTACCTTTTGATTATAGTGTCTGAAGTCCTGTTTCTTGTTGTATCTGAACTTCTAATATTTTTTCCCATCCTTTTAAATCTGCAGCACATGCTACTACATGTTTACCATCCCTGGGAATGTGATTGACCTCACAGGACATGTCCTTTATACCCTTTTTGGTGAAGGGCAGCAGATGGAAGGAGACATAATGGATTATCTCATAAATTTGTGGAAGGATAAGCCGGAGACCTCTGAGATATTCTCTTATGCTGACAGGGTTGTACTTAGTCCCTACTTCATACAGGCATTAGTTCTTTTTGCACCCTATCTCCCTTTTTTGCTCTAGTTTTGGTGTAGTGGCATTTGGAGGTGTTTTAGTTATGTTTTTGTGAATGCACAGTACTCCGTGGAGTATGATTTCTTCTCTCCAACAGTTCCAAAGTTCGATTTAAATTTATTTGTTAAACTCCTCCCAATGTTTGTTCGCAAGGAAGAAGACCTTCTTAACACAAAGCTGGTTAGTTTTTCATAACTCTTGCTTTTTTTAATTTTATGTACATCCTTTTGCTGAGTCTGTCAAGAAGTTTTTGTTCCTCCCGGTTCTTCAATACATATTGTTTATAGTTTGTGTTCATTGTTCCTTTCATTCTTGGTAGGTTTTTTTGATACTATTCAAGCCAATTGGCACAATGGCGCACTACAATGTGTATGTGGTGAATACATATCGTGGGTGCATTGACATCCTTGATTCACTTCCTTACGCTAATATGGAAACGTCACGAACAAGTTTCCACGAGTATCGTGAGTGTTTCTTAGCCTGAACCTCCTTTCATATTCTCCTGTTTTGACACGAAGTTTATCATGCCTTCTGTTGACAAAATATATTTATGTCTCTGTTGTGGTAATACTGCTTGAACTGACTATCATTTGACAGTTGAACTTCTGCTATTTGTTTAGCTGGATCTTATGCAAGTGTTGCTTTTTATGTACCTGAACTTAACTATTTTGGTTAACATGTTTTTGACTTCATCTTATTTTGTTATTTCTGGCAGATCAAGAGATTTGTTGGGTTGCTCGAGGAGGTGTACGGCAAGGCTGCGTACAAAGTGAGCAAGCAGCCTAACTGGGTGACTATTGCAAAGAGGCCAACTTTTATCAATGTTCCAAAGCAGAAGAATAATGATTGTGGTTTCTTTGTTGTGAAGTTCTGCTCTTCATATGATGGCGATGAGCTTGTTGAAGATTTTGGTGATGTGGAAGTATGTTTTGTCCTTGTTCTTGTCTCATCATCCTTTCATTTTTCTTGTGTGTTTTTGCTGAGACGCTCTTGCTGTGGTATTAGTTATCCGTTACTAAACCATTGTTTCATTTTCTTTGTTTGCAGGCTGCTGCAGATGACTGGAAAGCTAAGTTCATGCACACTCTAATGTTTGGCAAGAAGAATCAAGTCATGCGTGCATAGCTCCCTAAAGAGATCCAGTCCTTTGGCCCGTGAATTCGAAGCATTAGTTTCATTGTAGATTTGATTTCGTACAGATTTTTAGGTTTGATAATGATTGGAACGATTTCGTAAAGATTCTGTTGTAAGAATGTTTTAGTGATTTGTGTATCTATAGCTGCAGCACTATTACTTATGATATTATGGACAAATGTATTTGGTGTGAAGAATGATTTGGCTTGTGAATTTCAATGTATTGCATCATTTTCAGAATCCATGTGTTGCATGTTTTTGCCCCAACAGATATACATGAACTTCTCCCTCGGCTATGGTTGAACTGCTTGTTTTTTTGTGTTGCTTATTTTTGCGCCCCAACATATGATCATAGAGTTGAACTTATACTTTGAGAATGTGGCTGGGCTGCTGGTTTCAGATGGATAGGATATTCTGTGTTGTGTAATGTATTGGTATTTTTCAACCCAACCAATATGTATCCTTTTGCATAGAATCTATATTTGTTTTCTTGTATTTTTTCAAGTGCGAATGTATTTCAGCTGTAACTTTGTGCAAAAATATTCTCATATACTCCTTGACATTTCTTTATCTTTTGTCGGCATTGTACATGAACTTCTGCATGTATCCAAGCAGAACTTCACATTTGAATGCGTTGTCTTAGGCTTGCTAACCTTAGTTCATACGACGAAACTTTATTTTTTAAGCATATTTTTCCTACATCGATTTTATATACCAGAACTTCTTCTATAAGCTGACCTGAACTTCAAAACTGTATGATTATTTGCTGGTTGCTCTTTTATGGAATACAACACCAGCACCTCCTACCATAATATACCAGAACTTCTACTGTAATCTTACTTGAACTTCGTATTGTATGTTTTTCATTTTTGTTCTTGCTTGCACTTTGCATGGAATACATCACCAGCACAACACTTCCTCTCATAATATACCAGGACTTCTGCAGTAATATTACTTGAACTTCACAATGTATATTTTTTCATTTTATTACTGCTTGCTCTTTCATGCAATAAATCACAAGCACCTCCTCTCATACTATAGCAGGACTTCTGCAGTAAGCTTACTTGAACTTCTAGTGCATAATTTCTATGAAACTTCAACAATGGAAGTTCAAGTAAGCTTCTCCTAAAATATTGTTTCAAAAGTGGAATAACATTATGCACATTAACATGACATAAGCTTGCTTTGTTTAATTGACCTAGTCTAACTGTTCATGAGCCTTGCGCTCCTCCTAGGCTTCGGTGGTAGTGGTTTTTGCTTGACATGTACCTCTTCCTCTTTCTCTTCCTCTTCATCGTCCTCTTCCTCTTCCTCTTTATCGTCCACTTCCTCTTCCTCTTCATCGTCCTCTTCATCGTCCTCTTCCTCTTCCTCTTCGTCTTCCTCTTCTTCAATGGTGTCTTCATCTTCGTCTTCCTCTTCATCTTCCACCACTATCTTGTTGCTGGCTCTAGGTTTTGCTTTCTGTTTTTTCTCTGGCTTTTTGCTTGTCTTTTCAGCATCTGTGCGCTTTGGGCATGTTCTTGCATTATATGGTTCATACTCCTTGCATATGCTACAAAGTCTGCTGCTTACTTTCTGTGAGTGTGGTCCCATCTTTTGTTCCATAACTTTGTGCTGCAATTTTTGAGATTTGGGTTGCTTGACCTCCTTGGCATTGTCTCTTTCCAAGAGTGTTGGACAGGTCAGCTTGTTGTGTCCCGCAACCTGGTTGCACACACTACATTTCCTGTGTCCAAGTGGCACTCCGTTCTCATCGAGCACGACGACTCTTCCTGCAGGTGGTGCCTTTATTTGAGCTCTCTCGTCACTTTTCTTTGCTGCAGAAATTTTCTTCCTACCCTTTGTTTTAGAATACAGCGGCAGTTTCATCGTCTCTTGCTGTCGCTGCTCCATTGATTGGCCAATACCCTACTTGCATTGGTTGGCTTCAGCAGCAGTGTTGAGCATTTCAGCTGCATAATAATGAAGGTCATCTTCAATTTCATTGTCCTCTTCAGCCATCCTTTCGTCAGCATCTGCTTGATTTGTTGAATGTATTGCATCAAGATCTTCCACGAGCCTCTTGAGAACATAGTAGGCTCTGTCATATTGCTGGTCACATCTCATCGCTTTCTTGTTAACCATCAAATTTAGCTGCAGCAAGATGTCTTGCTTCGATAGTCTTGAGCTGCCATCCGATGCAATTGTGTTCTAGTCCCTTGTATCAAAGGTTGGTTGTGATTTTGCAGTCTTTGTGTACCATTTGAGGATATACTTGTTTGGAAATTTGTCAGGCTTCAGGTAGTCCTGTATGTTCATGATGTGAAGGCAGAACAGGCCTGCATTTTGTGATGAATGCAGAATACATAGTTTGTGAGCCAGCAATGAGTTTCATAAATTTTGATATGATACTACTAGTTTAGCTATTTAATGAGTTTGTTTTCCTCTCACCTATGTGTGTCCAGATCTTGCATTCACACTCGTATATTTCATTCTCTAGGTCAGCTACAACTTGGAATTCATGCTTTGACCAGGAAAATCTTTCTTCATCATTATGGCCGGGCTTGTTGTGGTAGTACACATGGTACTTAGTGGGCTCTGCTGTACGCTTTGCGCGAAATAGCGTGGCTTTTCTCATCTTAATCCTCATATCTGTGTACACGGCTCTCGTGTACTTGATAGACATGTCTTCCTCGTAGCCTTAAGTTGTTTTTGTCACGTGATTGGTCTGTACATGTCAAAAAGTAAGATATTAGTCGAAGCAGAGTCATGGGTTTCATTTTTAAAAATTCAAAGTGCACATGTTGAAGGAAAACAGAACACGATGGGAATGTTTTTTTGTCAACATACCATGTTGGTCATTGTTTGCTCGTTCTCCTTCTGCATCCGAGTTTGTATGCAAGCATTGACCCACCTAGCAAACTTGTGTAGGTTCTGGGTCCCCTTGACAAACCCTTTCTTGAGCACGTGGTTCATGCTCTCGCTTTGTTGTGTGGAAGTCATTCTAGCACAGAAAATGTTCTTGTAATATGCTGAAATCCACATCTTCCTATCACTCCATAGCTGCATCATCATCTGGTCGTTCTCCAGGTTGTACTTGTGTACAAGTTCAGCCCAGGCATCTTCAAACTCCGTTGGCATCAGTGGCCAGTTTAATATAGCTATAAACTCCTCTTTGAATGTTCTATACTTTTTGTACAGCAACGCGAGGTATTCCCTGTACTTCTTCATGATGTGCGAACGGCATAGCTTGTGGACGGTGTTTGGAAATGATATTGGTATAGCTTTCGCCATCGATGGGCACTGGTCTGCATGAATTAAAAAAATGAAACTTGATTCTTTTTTGCACTGATGTTGAACTTATGTTGTACAAGTACTTGAACTTCACATCTAGCAGTATGGCTATCTAAGAATGTCACATGTATTTTTTTCTTACAACAGTGTTCCTGAACTTCTGTGGTACCAGTGCTTGAACTTCACAATTAGTAGTAGTACTAACTAGTAGTGTCACACTCAAAACTTTTCTTAAAGCAGTGTTGTTGAACTTCTGTGGTAGCAGTGCTTGAACTTCACATAAATAACTATATTTTTTTAACATGTTACATATATTTTTCTTACAGCTTTGTCCTTCAACTTCTATGATTCATGTATTTGAACTTAACATTCATAACTAATTTTTTTCTAAACATGTGACAGATAATTTTGCTTTCTTGTACTGTTAGTTGGACTTATGTGCTAATAGTTGTTGAGCTGCATTCTTTACATTATTTTTAGACAAAACCAATGTACCCAATACAGACCCATACACTGAAAAGATGATGAAACTTGAAGAAGTTTTTTTTAACTCACCTGTTAGAATGCAAGTTGGGTGCTTGTTGTTCATGCACCGTACAAATTTATCGAACAACCAGTTGAATGAATTTGCATCTTCGTCTCTTATCAGGGCAACAACAAATATCATTGACTGCAAGTGATGGTTTGTTCCAACAAACACTCCCAGAGGCATATGATATCTGTTGGTCTTGTAAGTTGTGTCGAATGTTACGCAATCGCCAAAGTCTTGATAGGCTCCTCGGCAGCTTGCATTGGACCAGAAAATGTTTTTAATTGACTTGTCCTTGTCCACTTGGATGTCATAGAAAAACTAATCATTGATTGCCTTCATGTCTTTGAAGAATGAAACAAGTTTCAATACATCATCCAAATCATCTTTCCTTGCATTCATGGCTTTCCTGGAAATTACATGCAAACATGCATTTGTTATTTTTGCTAGCAAAGGGTTGTGACCTAGGATGCTATTTTACATTGCAGTATGTGGATGTTTGAATACTTACTGGTTTAGTAGGTCTTGTCCGTTCATGCTTAGGAAGTAGCTTCCATCTTCATTTTCAGATATCATGGACATGATTGTTGTGTGCTTGACATCATGGTACTGCAGGAGCTTTACATACTCCAAAATAGTGGGGTCATAATTCTTGTGTGAGTGCAAAAATACCAACATGTCATCAGTTTGCATGAGTTTATTATTATGATTGTACTCAATGTCCAATGCCATGCATGTGTTATCCTCCTGCACATTCACCCTCATTCTTGCATTGCAGCCTGTCCTCTGCGATGTTTTGTTTTGCTTCCTGTTAGCCTCTGAAACAGAAGATGTGTGTATCCCTTGGAAGGTGCAAACAAAATACTTGTGGTTGTCATTTCCCCCCGTCTTCCTGATTCCAAAACCAGCGTGTCTGGCCTATCTGTTATAAAATTCCCTTGCTTTATCTACCTCTTGGAATCACATCTTTAGTATTGGTATTAGATAATCCAGTAGATCCGGCGTCTGCAGAAAAAGAAAAAATAATCCAAATAGCACATAAAAATGCAGTTTATGAACTTGTTATCCTTGAGGGAGCAGAAAATTTGCAGATAATACAAGATGCGTATATAAATATTTTTTGTTTCACTTACGTGTGTGTATGATCGCAACTCCACCGGAGTCTGCTGCTGGTCCTTAGGGATGGGCCACGGCGGAGTAATCGTAGCAGGATGCAGTAGTGGATCACGAGGAGGAAGGAGGTCTGAAGATGGCCTCTCTCCTGTTTGTGTCCTTTTTGCTTGAGGTGGTTGTGGAGGTATTGCGATCCTGGTCTTGGTTTGCTCTTTTGTTTTGTGAAGCAATCCATCTACCTTATGTTCCGTACAATTCTGACTTGTAGCAACAGCAGCAGCAGGATCCAACGGTGGTAGTGTGTAGAGCAGTCTCCTCCGTGTGTGTGTGTTCCTGTTGGATTTGTCCTGGGATCCGGTTTAGTTGATTCGCTTTGGAATTGATGAGGCACACCAGGATAACCTCCAGAGTTATACGCAGGACTTGAGCTAACGCCCTCCTCCATCGGCGTGCTTGGGAGTCTGCTGGTGGATACAAAGAATCCGCGGGGGATTTCCGGCATCACCCAATTAGGTGGAGGTGCAAGGTTGTGCGGATAGGGCTGTGACCCAGCATCTTGGAAGTCTCCATGTGTTTAGGGTGTCATCCATTTTTGGTTTGGAGCAGGTTGGTAATGCTGTTGGTGCGTTTGAGGTGTGACCCATTGAGTGGGTGGTGCAACGCGTACAGGCTTTGGATTGTGTACTTGCTGCTGGGAACTTGTGACGCCCCCAATTTAATCGTACACTAATCATGCACGCAAATGTGTACGATCAAGATCAGGGACTCACGGGAAGACATCACAACACAACTCTACAAATAAAATAAGTCATACAAGCATCATAATACAAGCTAGGGGCCTCGAGGGCTCGAATACAAGTGCTCGATCATAGACGAGTCAGCGGAAGCAACAATATCTGAGTACAGACATAAGTTAAACAAGTTTGCCTTAAGAAGGCTAGCACAAACTGGGATACAGATCGAAAGAGGAGCAGTCCTCCTGCCTGGGATCCTCCTAAACTACTCCTGGTTGTCGTCAGCAGGCAACACGTAGTAGTAGGCACCTCCGGGGTTGTAGGAGTCGTCGTCGACGGTGGCGTCCGGATCCTGGGCTCCAACGTCTGATTGCAGCAAGCGGGTAGAGAGATGGGGAAAAGGGGAAACAAGGCAACCGTGAGTACTCATCCAAAGTACTCGCAAGCAAGGAGTTACACTACATATGCATGGATATATGTGTAAGGGGCCATATCAGTGGACTGAACTGCAGAATGCCAGAATAAGAGGGGGATATCTAATCATGTCGAAGACTACGCTTCTGGCAGCCTCCGTCTTGCAGCATATAGAAGAGAGTAGAATGAAGTCCTCCAAGCAGCATTGCATAGCATAATCCTACCCGGCAATCCCCTCCTCGATGCCCTGTTAGAGAGCGATCACCGGGTTGTATCTGGCACTTGGAAGGGTGTGTTTTATTAAGTATCCGGTTCTAGTTGTCATAAGGTCAAGGTACAACTCCGGGTCGTCCTTATACCGAGGGACACGGCTATTCGAATAGATTAACTTCCCTGCAGGGGTGCACCACATAACCCAACACGCTTGATCCCATTTGGCCGGACACACTTTTTGGGGTCATGCCCGGCCGCGGAAGATCAACACGTCGCAGCCCCACCTAGGCACAACAGAGAGGTCAGCACGCCGGTCTAAACCTAAGCGCACAGGGGTCTGGGCCCATCGCCCTTAGCACACCTGCACGTTGCGAGGGGGGGCGAAAGCAGAACTAGCCCCCTTAATACAAGAGCAGGCTTACGTTCCAATCCGGCGCGCGCCACTCAGTCGCTGACGTCACGAAGGCTTCGGCTAATACCACGACGCCGGGATACCCATAACTACTCCCGCGTAGATGGTTAGTGTGTATAGACCAAATGGCCAGACTCAGATCAAATACCCAGATCTCGTTAAGCGTGTTAAGTATCCGCGAACGCCGACCAGGGCCAGGCCACCTCTCTCCTAGGTGGTCTCAACCTGCCCTGTCGCTCCGCCACCAAGTAACAATCGGGGGCCGTCAGGAACCCAGACCCACCACTACCTGGGTGGAACCACCTGCCCCTTTAGCCCCCATCTCCGAACAGTATCACAGGTAATGTAACAGTGTAAAGTATATAGTATATGCCCGTGATCACCTCCCGAAGTGATCATGGCCCAGTAGTATAGCATGGCAGACGGACAAGAGTGTAGGGCCACTGATGGAACACTAGCATCCTATACTAAGCAGTAGGATAGCAGGTAAGGGTAACAACTGTAGAAACAATGACAGGCTATGCAACAGAATAGGATAAACCGAAAGCAGTAACATGCTACACTACTCTAATGCAAGCAGTATAGAGAAGAATAGGCGATATCTGGTGATCAAGGGGGGGGGGCTTGCCTGGTTGCTCTGGCAAGAGAGAGGGGTCGTCAACTCCGTAGTCGAACGGGGCAGCAGCAGCGTCGGTCTCGGTGTCTAGCGAGAGAAGAGGGGGAAGAAACAATAAATATTTAAGCAAACAGATGCATAGCGATGCATGACATGACAAGTATCGGTGTTAGGGGTGCCCTAACGCGGTATGCGGTGATACCGGCGCAGGGGGAAAACATCCGGGAAAGTATCCCTGGGGTTCCGCGTTTTTGGGCAGAGGAGCCGGAGGGGGAAAGTTGCGAGTTTGATATGTTAGGGATGCGTGGCGGATGAACGGGATGCGTATCCGGGTTCGTCTCATCGCTCTGAGCAACTTTCATGTAGACAGTATTTTCATCTGGGTTACGGATTATTTTCTATTAATTTTTAAAAGATTTAAATCATTTTTTGGATTTATTTAAATATTTTAATCTAGCATTATCCAGAACAGGGTTTGCTGACGTCAGCATGACGCCAGCAGTCAACAGAGGTGTTGACTGGTCAACTTACGTGTGGGTCCCGCTGGTCATTGACTGTTTAGCCTAATCAGTGTTTAACTAATCTAACTATTGTTTAATTAAACTAATTAGTTAATTAGGTTAGTCTAATTATGATTAATTAACTTAATTAATTCCTTAATTAATTATTTTAATTATTATTATTTATTTAATTATTATTTTATTTTTATTTTTTACTATTATTTTTTTAATTCTTAATTCCTTTTTTAACACCATTCTGGTCGTGGGGCCCCCCTGTCATAGCCAGAGGGGGCCTAAACGGGCGACGGGTTACGGGCGTTTGGGTGCGGGGCAAACCCAGGCGCCCACCATGCGAGGGGAGGCGAGGCCGGCCCTGGCTGTGCCAGGCGGGGGAGGCCATGGCGGGGCGGTGCCGGGGCGCGGGCGCTCCGGCGCGGGAGGGGCCGGCGGTGCAGGGCGCGGGGCAGAGGCGGGGCTTCGCCAGGGGGTTGAGCAACAGTGGCTCGGCGGCTGCAGTAGGTGCAGGGGCGCGGCGAGCGAAGCGGGGCAGGGGCTTGGCCAGGGCGCGAGCGGTTGCAGCGGCGATAGGAGAAAGCGGCAGCAGCAGCGAACAGGGCAGCGGGCGAGGCGCGGTAGGTGCGGATAGGGAGCGCGGCGGCGACCGGGGAGGCGCAGGCGAGCAGTTATGGGAGCGGGGCAAGGCAGCGGGGCAAGGCAGCAGGGCGCGCAGCCGGTAGCGCGTGCGCGCGGGCGCGTGGCCAGGGGAGTGGCGGGTCGCGCGCAACAAGCTGCAAGCGGGCGTGGGAGGAGGCGCTCGACCGAGGACGGTGCAGGGGAGTGTGGGTGTGCGGAACTGCGCGACGACACGCCGGGCGAGACGAGGCCGCGGTGAGCACGGGCGACGCGCGTACAGGGCGATGGTCAGGGGCGTGCGCTGGGTGCGGTGATCGCGGCGAGGCGCGTCGAAACGGGGCGATGGGCATGGCCAGGGTGCGGGGTGCAGGCGCGCGCGCGTCGGCACGCCCAGGAGGGGGCCGGCCACGGCGCGGGCGCGCGGGGGAGCAAGGCTCCAGGCGGGGGTGCGCGGTGGAGCCAGGGGAAGGAGGCTGAGGGCCTCATCGGGGTGCGTAGGGTCTGGGGAGCGGGGGTTGAGGAGGAAGACGGCGACGACGTCATAGAGGAGGCAGGCCGGTGGGGAGGGCTCCTGGAGGGGCGGTCGTCGAGCTCCGGGCGCCGGCGTCGGGCCCGATCCGATCTGGATCGGGAGGGAAGGGGGCGCGTCGTGGGGGGAATGGGTGGTGGCCAGTTAGGGTTTGGGAAGGGAGTGGATAAGGAGGGGGGTTAGCGGGCCGGCTGGGCCAGGTGGGCTGGCCTGGCCGGTGAGCTGGGCCGTCTGGCCCAGTTGGCCAGGGGGCCTCCTCCTTTTTTTTTGTTGCTTCTGTTTTTCTTTTTGTAGTTTCTCTTCATTTCTAATTAAATTATTTTAATCCATTTAGCCATTTTATAAAAATGTGTTTGTTGCACCATAAATACCCTTGTAATATTCGGCATCCACCGAACATTTTTGTTTCAATTTTTGAAAACTTTTATTGTTGTCATTAATTTGAATTTGAATTTTGAACGGTTTCGAATTAGTGCGAGGATGGCAACAGCGAATCGGGATGACGTGGCATGATTAGCGTGGGATTACTGTAGCAAGATTATCCGGGCATTACAAATCTCCTCCACTACAAGAAATCTCGTCCCGAGATTTAGGAGGTAGAAGGAAACAGCGCTGGGTATTCATCACGCAGGCGATCCTCGCGTTCCCAAGTAGCTTCGTCTTCAGAGTGATTCAACCACTGAACCTTGAGGAACTTGATCGCCTTCTGACGAGTATGGCATTCAGCTTGGTCAAGAATGCGGACCGGATGCTCTTTATAGGAGAGGTCCTGTTGCAATTCGAGCACTTCATGATCCACTGCTCAGATTGGGTCCTTGAAGCAGCGACGGAGCTGTGACACATGGAACACATCATGAACCTGAGAAAGGTTCGACGGAAGCTCCAGTTGATATGCCACTTTTCCACGCCTCTCGAGAATAGTGAAAGGACCAATATAGCGGGGAGCTAGCTTTCCTTTGATCCCGAAGCGGTGTGCACCCTTCATTGGTGTAACCCGAAGATAGGCCTTTTCGCCAGGTTGGTAGACCATGTCTTTATGATGACGGTCATAATTACTCTTTTGGCGTGACTGAGCAGTCTTGAGATTCTCGCGAATAATGCGGACTTGTTCTTCGGCATGTTGGATAATATCCGGACCAAAGAGTGGATGTTCCCCAGTTTCTGACCAGTTCAGAGGGGTTCGACACTTTCGTCCATATAACACTTCGAAGGGGGCCATCTTCAGACTAGCTTGATAGCTATTATTATAAGAGAACTCAGCATACGGGAGAGATTCCTCCCATTTCTTGCCGAAGGAAATAACACAAGCCCGAAGCATGTCTTCGAGAACTTGGTTGACACGTTCAACTTGCCCTTGTGACTGCGGATGAAACGCAGTACTGAAAGATAAGTGAGTCCCCATAGCTTCTTGGAAACTTGCCCAGAATCTTGAAGTGAATAAGCTTCCACGGTCTGAACTGATAACCAGGGGAATACCGTGAAGTGAAACAATTCTGGACATATAGAGAGTTGCAAGCTGACTAGCAGTGATAGTTTCCTTGACCGCCAGAAAATGTGCAACTTTAGAAAGCCGGTCAATGACGACAAGAATAGCATCATTACCTTTCTGCGATTTGGGAAAACCAGTGATGAAGTCCATTTCAACATGGTCCCATTTCCATTCAGGAATAGAGATAGGTTGCAGAGTTTCAGCAGGCCTTTGATGTTCTGCTTTGATACGACGGCAAACGTCACACTCAGCAACATAGCGAGCAACGTCTTGCTTCATATTAGACCACCAGAATCTTTGACGAATGTCCTGGTACATCTTAGTACTACCAGGATGGATACATAGAGGCGTATCATGAGCTTCTTTCATAACTTTCCGAGTCATATTCAGGTTTTCCTCTTTACACGGCACCACTAGGCGGCCTTTGAAGTACAAGGCGCCATCACCAGCAATAGCGAAGTATGAGGGCTTTCCTTCCTTGAGGTCGCGCTTAATCTTGTGGGCTTCAGAGTCATATCCATGTATTGTCTTGATGGAGCTCACGAGATCGGGTTCGACAGCCAGGGTATAGAGGGAACCCTGGGAAATAACACGGAGGTTCATCTTCTGAAACTCCTCAGGAGGGGGAGCGAGTGCACCTGGAGGAACAATATGGAGGTTCAGCTTTCTGAATTCTTCAACAAGCGAGGACTGAACTTTAAGGACCTGGAGGTGGTTGTAGTAAGACTTGCGGCTCAAGGCATCTGCCATTACATTAGCCTTGCCTGGTGTATAGGAAATACCCAAGTCAAAGTCTGCTACAGTCTCCATCCATCTCTGTTGGCGGAGGTTCAGGTCTGGCTGAGTAAACAGATACTTCAGACTTTGATGGTCAGTGAAGATCTCGCAACGATTACCGAGAAGGTAATGTCGCCACTGCTTCAGTGCATGGATGACAGCAGCAAGCTCGAGGTCGTGAACTGGGTAGTTCTCTTCATGGGGGCGCAATTGACGAGAGGCATAGGCAATCACTCTGCGCTCTTGCATTAGGACACAGCCTAATCCTTGACGGGAAGCGTCGCAGTAAATGACGAAGTCCTTCTTTGTATCAGGTGGAGCTAGCACTGGGGCAGAAGTCAACTTGTCCTTGAGTGCCTGGAAGCTTTCCTGACATTTGTCTGTCCATTGGAACTTGACGCCCTTATGCAGCAAGTTAGTCAGAGGCCTGGCAATCTTGGAGAAGTTCTCAACGAATCGACGGCAATAGCTGGCGAGACCGAGAAAACTTCTGACTTGCTTGACATTCTTCGGAGGAGTCCAATCGAGAATAGCCTGAACTCGTTCAGGGTTAACGGCAATACCATCCTTAGAGATGACATGTCCAAGATAGGTTACTTCGGGAAGCCAGAATTCACATTTGGAGAACTTGGCGTATAGCTGGTGCTCTCGTAGCTTTTCCAGCACAAGACGAAGATGTTCAGCATGCTCTTCTTCGTTCTTGGAAAATACCAGGATATCATCCAGATAAACCACGACGAACTTGCCGAGGTAATCCATGAATATATAGTTCATCAGGCGAGAGAAGGTGGCTGGAGCATTGGTCAAACTGAATGACATGACCGTGTACTCGTATGAACCATACCGAGTCACAAAGGCGGTCTTTGGGATATCCTCTTCACGAACACGGATCTGGTGGTAAACCAACCTCAAGTCGAGTTTAGAGAACACTGATGAACCAGCCAGTTGATCATACAGATCATTGATCCGGGGAAGAGGATACTTGTTCTGAATGGTAGCTTAGTTAATAGGACGGTAGTCTTGGACCAGTCGGTTTCTCCCATCCTTCTTCTTGACAAAGAGAGAAGGTGCTCCCCAAGGAGAGCAACTTGGGCGAATGAAACCATTTTGAAGAGATTTGTCGATTTCCTCCTTAAGCTCAAGGAGTTCATGCGGCGGCATCTTGTAGGGTCGCTTGGCAATAGGAGTGGTGCCTGGTTTCAAGTCGATGACGAATTCGACAGCTCTAGCAGGGGGAATCCCTGGAAGTTCTTCAGGAAAGACGTCGAGGAAGTCACGCACGACGGGAATGTTTTTAATGCCCTCGAGGGGTGCAGAGTTCAACGCATTCAATGCATAAAGCAGTGCCTCGGCATTTTGCACCAGGTGAGCTTGGTACGTAACTATCTCATCTGAAGGGTGTAGCAGATGGACGGTCTTAGTGGCGCAAACTATAGAAGCAGTATGCGCTTTCAACCAATCCATCCCCAAAATGAGGTCGATGTTAGACGACTTCAGGATAATGGGCGAGGCATAGAATTCCAGCCCTTCGATTTCCATGGGGACGTCGACGCCAACCATGGAGGTTTGACATTGTCCCACGGGGGGGTTTACCACTACCGAAGTGTTCATCTCCTCACATTTAACGTCGTGCTTGTATGCAAAATCTTCTGACATGAATGAATGCGATGCTCCTGAATCGAATAAAACAGATGCAGGTACTGAATTTACGAGGAGTGTACCCATCACAGTAGCAGGCTGGTCTTGAGCTTCGTTCAGATCAACGTGGTTGGTATGAACACGGCCATAAGACTTGGTACTATTGTTGTTGCGAGCCTGGTTGTTCCCACGGCCAGCGGCTGGAAGGGCCAGTTGATTCTGGTTCTGATTCTAATAGCAGTTCCTGGCAAGGTGACCTGGTTGACCACACTTGTAGCACAGACCATTGTTGGGAGTGGGGACAGGAGCTCCGGGTGGCGGTGCTGGAAGCCTTGGCTGCCTAGTTGGAGGAGTAGGCAGACGCGATGCAGCATAGGACTGCCTTGGGGCAGGTGCATTTGGCTGGTACATGCTGTTGGGAATCCATATCTTGCACTTCTGCGAGGACGGGCCCGAAGATGAGCCCGTGTCACAGCTGCGCCTGTGAGAGCTCTGGTATTCCTGCAGACCAGTTTCGACGTTGATGGCTTTGTTCACCAAGGTGGCGAAGTCAGTAAAGTCATGCACTAGAAGTGCGAGCTTGATGTCGGCTTGAAGGTCGTCACGAAACTTCTCCTGTCTGCGTGCATCAGTTGCAATGTCTTCTTCAGCATAGCGAGACAAGTCCAGAAACTCTCGCTGATAAGCTTCAACAGTTTTGTTGCCTTGGATGAGGCTGCGGAACTCACGCTTCTTCCGGTCCATGACTCCCTGAGGAATGAAGCGGGCACGGAAAGCAGCTTGGAAGTCTGGCCAGGTGATGATTGTTCCAACTGGCAGAGTGCGCCTGTGGCTGTCCCACCATTGAGCTGCGGGTCCCTTCAGGAAGAAGGCAGCAAACGTGACATAGCTGGCAGGCGCTACACCAGCAGATTCCATCTCATAGGTGATGTCCTGGAGCCAGTCATTAGCATCCAGAGGCTGAGTTGAGCTACGGTACACAGTTGGGTTCAGTCGCATGAAATCCTGCAGAGTTACTTGGGCTGGCTGCTGGTTCATATTGGGGCGAGGGAACTGAGCCATCATGTTCTCCATGAACTGGCGATTCATCTCAAGCTGTTGGATCATACCAGCCATGTACTCGGGTGGTGGTGGGAAGTTGCCACCACGACCACGACCACCTGGTCTAACCATCCTGCTAATAGATAACAGGGGTAGTTCAGCATTGAGAAATTTGTAAGCACAAGAATCATTCATGATGAAACAGGCATAATGAAAGCAGCACGATAGATACCACATAATAGTCGGCATATCTTACAAAAGAGATCATGCATAGAGTTCGGTACACAGAGTTCAGTACATAGGCTAAGACATCATAGGCGGCACGCAGGCTCGCGGCGAATGCATCTAACACTAACAAGCAAGTCTACATCAGTCCCACGCGACACTACTGTCGTGGATTTGTCACGGCAGATGTCCTAGCGAAAGGACTTAGTCGTGGAGCCATCGCAACGGGTTAACTTGAAGGGGTTAAAACGGACGCAAGGACACAGTGTTATACTAGTTCGGCCCCTTCGATGAAGGTAAAAGCCTACGTCTAGTTGTGATGGGATTGATGTGTTTCGAGGGCTAGGGAGCGATAAGCTTCTCCTAAACCTCGAGTTGTTGTTTCTCTGTCTTTAAACCACCGTCGGGTCGTCCCCTTATATACACGGGTGATGCCCGTCGGCCTACAAAGTCCCAATCTCCGGTTCATAAACGTGCCCGGGTTGGTCTCTCTATTCCTAACTTACAATGCAAGTTTACCTCAGGCCGGTTTACGGGCATAAACCTTTAAACCGATTATAGGCCTTGGGTCCTTCTATTTCTCCTTGGGCTTTAACATCTTGGGTCCATTGACGGGGCTAACCCGGGCCCTGTAGGCCGGTTTACCCCAAATAGCAATATCCCCAACATTAGGCCCCAGATTGATTTGAACAGGTTCATGTCAATCCTTAATAAGAATTTCTGTCTTCAAATGTCTTCCAGTAAATGTTAAACCGCCATTTCGTCGTCTCCTCTTGCTGCTGTAAACTGATATGACGTCAGCACAAAGCTACTGTTTCCTTTTGCTCAAACCGCAATAATCAAGGCGACGGCTGGGTTCCCGAAATCACCGGCTCCTGGATTCGCGCGCCTGGCACGCGCGCCGCGCCTTATAAATAGGACTAGAAGGCCATCTTCCTTTCCTCCCTTTCGTCCCCTTCTTCGTCTTCCTCGCGACTCAGACCTCGGAGCTCCGCCGCCGCCGTCAGCCACTGCCTCAACTCGGGCCGCTGCATCAACCTGTCCGGACCAGAGTACCGCGGCGACCCTCCGCATCCGTTTGGATCCCGGTAAGGCTCCTGTTCTTCTTGCCTCAGATCCGCTCTAGGGTTCATCATCCTGCCACTGTTCATTGTTCATCTCCATAGCAAGCTTTTGTGAACAAATTAGGATACTTATATTGTGATTTGTAGTCACTCTCAGTATTCGTCATAAATCTGTACTCATCTCCTTAGATCCCACTCATTTCCCTGCTTGTCGAACTTGTGCTGTTCTGCTGCAAGCCAAACCTCATATTTTTACTTCTTTTTTGCCCTAGCTGTAGATCCATTGTTTTGAAAGAATCCGTACGGGATCTGTTTCTGCTTTCATATTCACAACTTGTTAGATCTGGTCGGTTTAACTTTTAGCAGAGCGAACAACCCAAACTATATATCCATTAGTCCCCTTGATGAACCGCCAGATGATATCATTGTAGATAACTCCGTTCTATATAAGAGCATCTTCGGTTTACAATCACACCTGTTCTCAAACCGGAATACCTTTGTCTTGTCGATTTCCTCATGGCAAAACAGGTATACGAATGCAACTGGGTTCCCTCTCGCATCACCGAGACCCAATTAAACAACTTAGTTCTGACTGGCGCCTTGAGTAGCAAAAATGCCATCCATTGGAGGGTTCCAGGGAATGAATGTCCTCCTACCCCACAGGAAGGAGAAGTTGTTGTGTTTGCGGATCACCTGGCCCGGGGCTTTAATCCACCCGGTTCAAAATTTTACCGGGACGTCCTGGCTAACTTTAAGTTGCGCCCACAAGATGTTGGTCCAAACTCAGTCACGAATATCTGCCATTTTCAAGTGCTTTGTGAGGTGTACTTCCAGGAGGAACCTACTGTAGAGTTGTTCCGAGACTGTTTTCATTTGAACTGACGTACTGAATTCACCGACGGCCCTAATATGGAACTGGGTGGTATGGCGATTCAAAAGAGGAAAGAAGTGACTTATCCTCACGCCAAGCTACATAGTCATCCGCAAGAATGGAATCACACTTGGTTCTATTGCAAGGATACTTCCCCTGCTGAAGAAAATCCTCTGCCTGGCTTTCGTCCAGAGAGACTCAGCAACACACACCCCTTCCCCCCAAGGCTAACCGCCAAAGAGAGGAGTAAGTATGCCCCTCAACTGTCCAAGCTCAGAGCCTTCATGGCCAACGGTTTAACGGGGGTAGATCTTGCCCGTTACTGGATTTCATGGAGCATCCTGCCCCTTAGTATCCGCTCCGGTTTAATGTGCCAATACACGGGCCAGGTTAACCATCCTTTGAGGCACTGCAACATTCAGCTGACGGAAGACGAAGTTACTGAAGCTGTGAAAAAGATGCTGAATGAACCGGAATATGTTTGCGCCCGAACCGGCCTGCTTCCCTTTTGTGCTATAAATAAACCACCTGCTGTAAGCATCTCACCTCTGTTTGTTATAGAATTTATGATCTCCTTATATGTACACTGTTAACTCCAGTCCTTTCT
Organism: Aegilops umbellulata; assembly: GCA_032464435.1. Lineage (NCBI taxonomy): Eukaryota > Viridiplantae > Streptophyta > Magnoliopsida > Poales > Poaceae > Aegilops > Aegilops umbellulata. The sequence continues at coordinate 150,774,876 of CP136056.1, forward strand.
GAAACAGGGAGATGATCCGTTTTGGAACAAGAGGCTTCAAGAACCGACAGAAAAGGTAACCCGACCCAAAACAAGGGTGAAGAAGCCTGCTCAGAAGAAAAGGAACACCGCTTCCTCTACCCCGGATTTAGATGAGGATGATGTGGGTAATCCGGACCTTGAGGTAGACCTCGATTCAGTTGGCTTACTTTTTATACGTCTTATTGATGACGATACTTGTCAGGACGACGCTGAAGCGAGTAATGCTGAAGGCCCAGAGGTAACTATTCTTTCTTCTGACGCAGTTCCTTTGCCTTTGAAAAAACCTCGCCAAGCAAACCGGAAAGTTAAATTTTCTCATCCTCTTGCTTACTTGGATCCCAAATTTCTTGTGAAGACCCAGCAACATGAAGCTCGTCGCACCACCCGGCATAGTGGCCAGGTAGTTACCTCCGCCGGTTTACCGAACAGCCCGGTTCGGAAACGCTGCTCAGAGGTCTCCGATTTATGCGCTAGCTTTCCTCCTAAAGCAGGTTTAATTCGTCAGCCTCTTAATCCATCTGACTTCGATTATCAGGTCACTTCCCATTCCTCTTTCGGTGAATCTTCAGCCACTCAACTGCCACCGCTAAAGACAGTTATTGGGTAAGTTGGACCGATCACAACATATTTCCATGTGGGTTTCTTAATCCATCTTACACCGTTCTTTCAATCTTTGGGTCTTTCCCAGGGCTAAACCTAGACCGAGCAAGAAGGCTCGTCTGGATAATCCGGCCGAAGGAACTGCCGCTCCTAAACCGGAGAAAACTCCTGGTGCTGATGCTCTAGTTCGTGAAGACATTCAGAATTATCTACCTCCACAAGATGACGCCTATGCTGAAGAAAGGCCTACCAATCCTGCCAGCCGTACCGATCAGCCTGCCAGTCCTGTTCGGGTTGAGGAATCCATCCACCCTTCTGGAACTGTTGACAAACCGACAGTGCCAATGCAGAGCAGCGATTCCAAAGATGATGATGTTGTGATTACCGGCATTGGTCGCTCTGAACCGGGGAACTCTGCTACTCTTGCCAAGCATACTGCCAAGGAAGAAATCTCGGCCATAAAGGGCAAATGGGACGTTGATTCCTCCACGTATGCCGCTTTAAGCGCCCAAGATCTTTATTCTGGGTACCTGAACCGACTGTACACCAGTCGTGATTATGAAGCTGGCATGATCCGGATGATGAAGGAGAAACTTGAGGTAACTCTCTTGTGCTTCATTCTATTGCAACTTAGCTTCTCAATTTTTTCCAAACCGAGATGGTAATCCGAATCATGTTGCCTTGACAACTAAGGTCCGGTTTAAAAATCCAGGGCTTCAACATAGGTCGTAACCAGAAAACATCATCAAATAACCATTAGCCCCCAAGTGCCAAGTTTAAATACTTGTATTAATCCTGGGACTTTTGTAATGTAAAACATGCGTTAAGATCAAGTACGCATTAGCCCCCAAGTATCGAGCACATAACTTGCTTGTGTGGTTGATACTTCCAAACCGTGCAATATTTTCTGAACACTGCTGATGACCTGCTGCAGGGGGATCTGAAGACCAAAGATAAACAAGTCTCGGACCTTCAGGAAATCCTAAAAACCCAGCAGGCTGAAACTGCCAAAGCGAAGGAAGAATTGACCAATGCCTTAACCGTTATGGAACAGCTGAAAGAAACCCGCAAAAAGGAACAAGCTGATTGGGCTACTGAAAAAGCTCTTTTGATTAAAAGGGCTGAAAATGCCGAAGCTGCTCTCAAACCGGTGGTTGATGAATTATCCACCGTAAAGCGACAAATACACTCCATGACCTCTGCCGTCTTTGGTAAATTTCTTTTGATGCCCTTCCTCCAATTTGCACTTTGTCTGCTATGTCCTATGTCCGGTTTGTAATCCATCTTGAAACACTGCAGGCACACGTATTGGACACTTGGGCTCTGATGTGCGGATGAAACTCAAAGCTGCTTATACCTTGATTGAACAGTTGTATACCGGAGCACAGAGAGCTATCACCACTGCCTCTCATAACAACCCCGCACCGTCTCAGATTCAAGACACGTTAAAAAGGTTATCCATGCTTCCTGCCCGGATTGAAGAGTTGAAAAGATCAGCTGCTCGAACCGGAGCCATCACTGCCTTGATCCGGGCCAAAGCGTGGGTACCAGACTTTGATCCTGTCGAAGCAGCACAAGGATATCCCAGTTTGAAAGAAGACGGTTCAGACTTCGGCGAACATGACTTGAGGGCAATAAACCGGGCGGTGCGCCCCCTAGCTTGTCAATTGGCTGAAGAAGCAGATCTGACACATTATCAGGCCCAATATGATAACCAGAACAAGCGAGTAGCTGCCCCGATCCCTGAAGCGGAAAACCTTATTCCTCCAATCCGTAAGCATACCTACGCCCCTGATATTGAACCGTCTTTGCTGATTCATGAAGAAGCTGTCTTTCAAGCGTTAATGGGAATCGACTGGACCACTGCTGATTTCCAGCCAATGGGTAGCCATGAGAAGGCTGAAGCGGCGCAAGATGATCCACAACCTTCGAACCGCGGCGGCGAACAGGCGTAATCAAAGCTCCGGTTCACCTTAATTGGTGACGTTAATCCGCCAAAAAACAATATATTCAGGCACTACGCTGCCTTGTAATAAGATAGTTAATACCTCTGTGTTTGAATGCGCCTTTGTGCGTGGGTACTAATGCCCTTGCCATTGACTTTTTCCAACTTGTGTTTCCTGTATTTACTGGGTACAAAGGACGGTCTTTCGACCATACGAACCGTGCTGCACCTTTGCCAAACCGGGCAACTTGCCTCCGGGTTAAAAAACGGACCAGGCTGTGCCAGCTGAATCGGTTTAAAAGTATTTGTCGTTCCCAAAGAACAAAAACACCACAAGAAGGAAGATAACAAACAACCAAATACGAGAGGAAAACGCAATAGTAAAACGCATGCAAATAGTGGTTGCTATGAACCGTCCAGAAGGCGTTACCATCGTCGAGACAAAAAAAACCAAGCCCCCAAGGGGTGTAGCTACGGTTTAAGTCGACTAGGTTCCTAACTGAATCGTGGCAAATATGCCGGTCAAATGGCATTGCATTGGTTCGGATTCGACCAAGCCCCCAAGTGACTCAGTGGCCTAGGGCCGATCAAGTGGCATTGCATTGGTTCGGACACGACCAAGCCCCCAAATGACTTATTGGCTGTTTAAAAGCCGATCAGAAGGCATTACCATCATCAAGACATGACCGAGCTCCCATAAGGTGTAACTACGGTTCAAGTCGATTAGGTCCCCAACTGACTTAGTGGCAAATGTGCCAGCCAGAAGGCATTACCGTCGTCAAGACATGACCAAGCTCCCCGGAGGTGTAGCTACGGTTCAGGTCGACTAGGTCCCCAACTGACTTTGTTGATCTTCTGTGAAGCGACCTCAAGGGGTAAACCGGAGGTTGCACTAAAGCGAATCAACTCCATGTAACCACGCATGATGTGAAGAACAGCAGAGACCCCGCTTTACTCGAGGCTCCGGTTTATTATATTGATCATAATATATACATGGTCATGATATGTACATAAACAGAGCCCAAGGCTTATGTATAATAAGGTCGAAGATGAGCTATGTTCCACGGCCTGTTGGTCTCCTCCTCTGATGTGCGTGAATCTTTGCGCTCTCGAATATCAATCAGGTAGTATGACCCGTTATTCAGATTCTTGCTGACCACAAAAGGTCCTTCCCAAGGCGGGGATAATTTATGCATATCAGACTGATCCTGGATGAGCCGGAGCACCAAATCCCCCTCCTGAAAGGTTCTGGTTCTAACCCGACGGCTGTGGTAACGGCGAAGATCTTGCTGGTAAATCGCTGAACGGGCAGCTGCTAAGTCACGTTCCTCATCCAACAAGTCAAGAGCGTTCTGCCGTGCCTGCTCGTTGTCCGCTTCAACATAAGCTGCCACACGAGGTGAGTCATGTCGTATATCACTTGGGAGAACCGCCTCTGCTCCATAGACCATGAAAAACGGCGTAAACCCCGTGGACCTGTTAGGCGTGGTGTTGATGCTCCATAACACAGACGGTAGCTCCTCAACCCAACAACCCGGCGTCCTTTGCAAAGGGACCAGAAGCCGGGGTTTGATACCTCTCAAGATCTCTTGATTCGCTCGTTCTGCTTGACCGTTAGATTGTGGGTGAGCTACTGAAGAAACATCAAGCCGTATATGCTCACGTGCGCAGAACTCTTTCATGGCACCTTTGGATAGATTGGTACCATTATCTGTGATGATGTTGTGTGGAAAGCCAAACCGGAAGATCACCTTCTTTATAAACCGAACCGCCGTGGCCGCATCACATTTACTGACAGGTTCTGCCTCCACCCACTTTGTAAATTTGTCAACCGCCACCAATAGGTGGGTCTTCTTATCTTTGGAACGTTTAAAAGGCCCAACCATATCGAGCCCCCAAGTCGCAAACGGCCAAGTAATTGGAATCATCCTCAATTCTTGAGCCGGTATGTGCGCTCGTCTGGAAAACTTCTGGCAACCATCACATAACCTGACCAGGTCTTCTGCATCAGCATGAGCAGTTAACCAGTAGAAACCGTGGCGGAACGCTTTAGCCACCAATGATTTTGAACCGGCGTGGTGGCCGCAATCCCCTTCATGTATTTCACGTAATATCTCGCACCCCTCCTCAGGGGATACGCACCGTTGCAGCGCTCCTGACACGCTGCGATGATGTAGCTCCCCTTTGAGAATGGTCATAGACTTGGACCGCCGTACTATCTGCCGAGCCAAGCTTTCGTCTTCTGGCAACTCACCCCGGTTCATATATGCCAGATAAGGAAGCGTCCAATCCGGGGTGACGTGAAGAGCCGCCACTAATTGAGCCTCCGGATCAGGAATAGCCAACTCCAGCTCACCGGGTAGCTATACCGATGGGTGATACAATACATCCAAGAAAACATTGGGTGGGACCGGTTTACGCTGAGAGCCCAAGCGGCTTAAAGCGTCCGCTGCCTCATTCTTTCTGCGGTCCACATGGTCCACTTGATAGCCTTTGAAATGCCCTGCCACCATATCTACTTCACGACGGTATGCAGCCATGAGCGGGTCCTTAGAATCCCAGGTGCCGGATACTTGCTGAGCCACTAGATCCGAATCACCAAAGCACCTAACTCGGCTCAGATTCATCTCTTTAGCCATCCGAAGACCATGAAGCAAAGCTTCATACTCAGCCGCATTGTTTGTACAGGGGAACATTAAACGGAGGACGTAACAAAACTTGTCTCCTCGTGGGGAAGTTAAAATGACTCCAGCCCCCGAGCCTTCCAATTGTCTTGATCCGTCAAAATGAATAGTCCAATATGTGTTATCTGGCTTCTCCTCAGGTGCTTGTAACTCTGTCCAATCGTTTATGAAGTCGACAAGTGCTTGTGACTTTATGGCCGTCCGGGGTACGTATCTTAAACCGTGCGGCCCAAGCTCGATAGCCCACTTGGCAATCCGACCGGTCGCCTCCCAGTTCTGTATGATGTCACCCAAAGGAGCAGAACTGACCACCGTGATGGGGTGCCCTTGAAAATATTGCTTCAGCTTCCGGCTTGCCATAAAAACACCATATACCAGCTTCTGCCAGTGCGGATACCTTTGCTTGGACTCAATAAGCACTTCGCTGATATAGTAAACCGGACGCTGAACCGGATGCTCCTTCCCAGCCTCCTTGCGTTCTACCACAATCGCCACACTGACCGCTCTGGCATTCGCAGCAACATATAACAGGAGTGGCTCTTTATCTACGAGGGCTGCCAACACTGGCGGATTGACTAACTGTCGCTTCAAGTCCTCGAACGCTTTATCAGCCTCCGGACTCCAGACAAATTGATCTGTCTTCTTGAGCATTTGATACAAGGGGATCGCCTTTTCACCGAGGCGGCTGATAAACCGGCTTAACGCTGCAATCCGTCCGGCCATGCGCTGAACATCATTGACGCATTTCGGTTTGGCCAGGGAGGTGATGGCTGTGATCTTTTCCGGATTGGCCTCAATTCCTCTATGGGACACTAAGAATCCCAACAACTTGCCTGCAGGTACACCAAAAACACATTTAGCTGGGTTGAGCATCATTTGGTACACTCTCAAGTTATCGAAGGTTTCCTTCAAATCATCAACCAGGGTCTCCTTCTTTCGTGACTTGACCACAATATCATCCACATAAGCATGTACATTACGACCAATCTGTTCGTGGAGGCAATTTTGCACACACCGTTGATAAGTAGCCTGCGCACTCTTAAGCCCGAAGGGCATAGAAACATAGCAGAAGGCTCCAAAGGGAGTAATGAACGCCGTCTTCTCCTGGTCCTTAACTGCCATCTTGATCTGATGATAACCCGAATAGGCATCCAAAAAACTCAAACGCTCGCAACCTGCCGTAGCATCAATGATTTGATCAATACGGGGGAGAGCAAAAGGATCCGCTGGACAGGCTTTATTCAAGTCTGTGTAATCCACACACATGCGCCAGGTGCCATTTTTCTTAAGAACCAGCACCGGATTAGCAAGCCACTCGGGATGAAAAACCTCAATAATAAAACCAGCTGCCAGGAGCCTGGCTACTTCCTCACCAATCGCTTTACGTCTTTCTTCGTTAAACCGGCGTAGGAACTGTTTTACCGGTTTATACTTAGGATCCACATTAAGGGTGTGCTCAGCGAGTCGCCTCGATACACCAGGCATGTCAGACGGCTTCCATGCAAAGATGTCCCGATTCTCACGGATGAACTCGATGAGCGCGCTTTCCTATTTTGGATCCAAGTTTGCATTGATGCTGAACTGCTTGGACGAATCGCCAAGTACGAAGTCAACAAGCTTAGTTTCGGCAGTTGATTTGAACTTCAACGCCGGATCATGGTCCGTAGTTGGCTTTTTTTTAATGAAGTCATGTCCTCCGGATCAACACTGTCTTTGTACTGCTTTAGCTCCTCCGTAGCACAAACTGATTCCGCATAAGTCGCATCTCCTTCCTCGCATTCCAAAGCGATTCGACGGCTCCCATGAACCGTTATAGTGCCCTTGTAACCCGGCATCTTGAGTTGCAGATATACATAGCAGGGCCGTGCCATAAATTTTGCATAGGCTGGCCGTCCGAACAAAGCGTGGTATGGACTTTGGATTTTAACCACTTCAAACGTCAGCGTCTCTGATCTGGAATCATGACTATCGCCGAAGACCACTTCAAGGGCTATCTTACCAACAGGGTACGCAGACTTGCCAGGCACCACCCCATGGAACACTGTATTGGTCGGTTTGAGATCCTTATCCACCAGTCCCATGCGACGGAAGGTCTCATAGTACAAGATGTTAATGCTGCTCCCTCCGTCCATGAGTACCTTGGTGAGCTTATAACCTCCCACCTGAGGCGCCACCACCAATGCTAACTGACCCGGGTTATAAACCCTGGGAGGATGATCTTCTCGGCTCCATATGATTGGTTGTTCCGACCAGCGCAGATAGTGAGGCGTGGTCGGTTCAACAGCACTAACTGCCCGCCTCTGAAGCTTTCTATCCCGTTTGTCCAAGCTTGTAGTAAAAACATGGTACTGTCCGCCACTCAACTGTTTCGGGTTGCTCTGATAACCTGATTGCTGCTGTTGCTGCTGGCTGTGACCACTTTGATTGCCTTGATTATTTTGGCTGTTCTGTCCGCCCGGATTACCATGGAACCCTGGACCAGAATTTCCGCCGCCGTACCCTGATCCGGAACCTGAACCGCCGCCAGAGCCGTGATCATATTGGAAAATGTTTGAGCTTTTGAATTCCCTCATGATGTAACAATCCTTCCAAAGATGGGTTGCTGGCTCCTCTTTTGTTCCGTGCTTCGGACAGGGCTGGTTTAAGAAAAAGTTCAAACGCTCCGGATTAGGACCAGGATTTCCGCGAAAACCTGACTGTTTCCCCTTACGTCGCTGGCCCTTGTTCTGTGAACTGGTGTTGGCCACAAAATCCGTGCTCTCATCCGGTTTACGCTTACCTCCGCCTCCATTACCTGTTGGTTGATGCTGCTGGCCTTTGGTGTTGCTATTCTTCCTTCCCTTCCCTGCTTTGTCGTCACCAGAGTCAGGATCCTTGGTACTATCAGAATCCGCATACTTTACTAAAGCGGTCATGAGCGTTCCCATATCCGTGCAATCACGCTTCATCCGGCCTAACTTTAGCTTCAAAGGGCCAAACCGACAGTTGCCTTCCAACAGCACTACGGCGGTGTCTGCGTTGATGCGATCTGACGAGTGCAAAACTTCTGATACCCGGCGTACCCAATGGGTAGTTGACTCCCCTTCTTGCTGAACGCAAGCTGCTAGGTCGACTATCGACATTGGCTGTTTGCACGTGTCCTTGAAATTCTTGATAAACCGGGCTCGCAACTGGGCCCACGAGTTGATGGAATTGGGCGGTAGGCTCTTTAGCCAAGTCCGGGCCGTCCCTTCTAACATCATGGTAAAATACTTGGCACACGCCGTGTCATCCACATCCAGCATCTCCATAGCCATCTCATAGCTCTCCACCCATGTCTCCGGAGGCTGATCTGCCGTGTAGTTTGGTACCTTGCGGGGGCCTTTGAAGTCTTTGGGCAGGCGTACATTGCGCAAAGCGGGAACAAGGCACGGTACTCCCAAAGAACTAGAAACCACCCCCGGTTCAACTGTAGCAGCTGGGAAGATAGGTGTAAGATGACGAGCCTGATGCTGCGCTGCTAATCCGGCCTCCTGCGCACGGGCGCGATCCACATTCTCCTGAGCATTGTCGACGCCCGCCGGATTGTTGCCGCGGAGCGCTTCACGCCTGGCATTACTTGAAACAGCCGGCTCCTCCATGCGCCTACTATAGCTCCCGCTGGGGCGAGGGGTGGAGTGAATCCGATCACGGCTTTGCGAATATGCTTCTTGTTGGGCCAATGCGGTCCTAAGGAGCTCCTTGACCCGGCGTGTCTCTACATCCTGTGGTGAATCGCCTTCGATCGGAATGGCTTCCAACCGAGCTGCCGCCGCGACGAGGTTATCCATCGGGTTGGAATAATGGCCCGATGGTGTTGGCACGGCCTGTGGTGTACCAGTGTTGTGACGAGGCAGGTTTATTATCCGGTGTTGAACCGGGGCGCCAACTGTCGCTTCCGCACGGTTTACCCCCGGGGTGTTGAAGAGATTTCTGGCATCGAGGGCTGCGGGCAAACGAGATCGGAATTTCCTCTTCAGGACTTCCTGAGACGCATTCTGGTCCATCATGAGCCTGTAAGCCTGTGCATCTAAAGCGGCGCGCTCCGCCGTCATCCTGGCCTCTTCTGCTGCCAGCTCCGCTTTAGCTTGAGTGATCTGTTCTCTCACTTTGGCAATCTCGGCATTGTGAACCTCCTGATCCACCGGATTGGCTCCCGCCATGAGCGCTGCCAGTGCGTCAAACAGGTCTGACAATACTTGGGCTGGTGAATCCGCAGGGCCTCCTGCCCGCGCAGCTGTTGCCGCTGCCGATCCGGAGATCACTGCTGCCGCAGTTGATGAATGTGGCGCCGCCTGTGTTCCAGCCATGAAGATCCCAACTCGATAGGGCGGATCAGAGGGGTCCGGAATACTGTCGCCATCGGAGCTGCCCCCAATCCGATCGTCTTGCAGCCGGTATAGAGACTCGGTTTCCCCGGTTGACGTTTCATCGCCGGAGTAGATGGCGGTTTCGCCACCGGATTCGGATCCTTCCTCGTAGCTTCCTCCGTGGATGACTCCCATGAAGGCGCGCTTCCCGGTCGGTTTAGCCAGGGTCGATCTCGTGCACTGAGCCGTCTCGACGGGGTCGGTGCAGACGCCCAGCTCTGGTTCACCGATCTTGCCGATGAAAACATGGATGCCGCCAAAGGGGACCCGGTACCCGTACTCGATCGAGCCGGCGTCGGGGCCCCAGCCTGTGCTGTCGATGTAGAGTTTTCCGCGACGACTTTTGGTCATCCGGCCCACAGCGTAGCCCTCGAGTCCTTCAAAGCGGCCCTCCAAGAACTTGAAACCATCTCGCGATAGCCCCACGGTGGGCGCCAACTGTCGTGGATTTGTCACGGCAGATGTCCTAGCGAAAGGACTTAGTCGTGGAGCCATCGCAACGGGTTAACTTGAAGGGGTTAAAATGGACGCAAGGACACAGTGTTATACTAGTTCGGCCCCTTCGATGAAGGTAAAAGCCTACGTCTAGTTGTGATGGGATTGATGTGTTTCGAGGGCTAGGGAGCGATAAGCTTCGCCTAAACCTCGAGTTGTTCTTTCTCTGTCTTTAAACCGCCGTCGGGTCGTCCCCTTATATACACGGGTGACGCCCGTCGGCCTACAAAGTCCCAATCTCCGGTTCATAAACGTGCCCGGGTTGGTCTCTCTATTCCTAACTTACAATGCAAGTTTACCTCAGGCCGGTTTACGGCCATAAACCTTTAAACCGATTATAGGCCTTGGGTCCTTCTATTTCTCCTTGGGCTTTAACATCTTGGGTCCATTGACGGGGCTAACCCGGGCCCTGTAGGCCGGTTTACCCCAAATAGCAATATCCCCAACAACTACGGAGGTAGGTGTAGCCTGAAAGCTGGTAGTGTGGCAACGGGTACACCACGTCGGCAACCTGGGGTCCGCGGGTGCTCTGGTGCTGAACCCGACGCTCAGGCGGCAGAAGAGGACCAAGTGCGGGAGAGTAGCCTTCCACCTCTGGCCAACCGACACCCTGGGGCATCACGGTCCTGGCTGGGTAGATAGCAGAACGCGGCAGCTCCCCAGATCCGACAAAGGGGTGCAACGTCGTCAGAGCACGGTAAAGGTGCTGACGAGTGGTGTACAACTCGTGGCAAAGAGCTCGGTTAGCTCGATCCAGCCCATCAGCATGCCGAACCAGTTTTTGATGGTAGAAGGGCTCGCGGGTGATAATAGAGTAGGCAGCAGTGTAGTAACCCTCCGCACCAATATCATATGCGATAGCAATGTGCCTGAAGGGGGAGGTGTCCAACTCCCGGTACTCCCAATGAAGGCGTGTCAGAGCAGCATAGACAGCATCGTGAACTGCCATATCGATGGTCACTCCAACACCATAAGTGGTGTGCAGCACAGTAGTGGAGTCATACTCCCGAGAGTAGAGGTGGACGGTGGCACGGTACTGCTCCTGGTTAAAGTCCTGGTACTCCTTGGAGACGGTGTACTCGGGGTGCCAGCGATAACCCAGATAGGTCATCATCTCAGCTAGCACGGCCGGTGATCCCGAGGCACCAATGGCCGTCGTGTGGCGCACGACCTGCCTCGTGGGTTCCATCTAAAAACAAAGATGTTTCAAAGGAGTCAATTGACAGTGTGGAAATTGTGCAAAACACTATACTAAGGAATAACTATGGCTTTTATCCAACTTTGGGTGAATGTCGTCACGGGATCCCAGTGTACGAGTTAGTAAATTTGTTTAACCCAAGTAGAAGAGAGTTCAGAGTCCCAGAGTAAAGGTCGAGGAGTAAAAGATCCTAGTACCACCCGATGGCGACGTGGGCCCGTAAGGCACACAGCCAAGTTAGTAAAAGTTTTCGCAATGTCTAGACTTGACTTCGGCCAAGGAGTGTGGAAGGGGGATTCCTACAGGCAGTCGGCTCTGATACCAACTTGTGACGCCCCCGATTTAATCGTACACTAATCATGCACGCAAATGTGTACGATCAAGATCAGGGACTCACGGGAAGATATCACAACACAACTCTACAAATAAAATAAGTCATACAAGCATCATAATACAAGCCAGGGGCCTCGAGGGCTCGAATACAAGTGCTCGATCATAGACGAGTCAGCGGAAGCAACAATATCTGAGTACAGACATAAGTTAAACAAGTTTGCCTTAAGAAGGCTAGCACAAACTGGGATACAGATCGAAAGAGGAGAAGGCCTCCTGCCTGGGATCCTCCTAAACTACTCCTGGTTGTCGTCAGCAGGCAACACGTAGTAGTAGGCACCTCCGGGGTTGTAGGAGTCGTCGTCGACGGTGGCGTCCGGATCCTGGGCTCTAACGTCTGATTGCAGCAAGCGGGTAGAGAGATGGGGAAAAGGAGAAACAAGGCAACCGTGAGTACTCATCCAAAGTACTCGCAAGCAAGGAGCTACACTACATATGCATGGATATATGTGTAAGGGGCCATATCAGTGGACTGAACTGCAGAATGCCAGAATAAGAGGGGGATATCTAATCCTGTCGAAGACTACGCTTCTGGCAGCCTCCGTCTTGCAGCATATAGAAGAGAGTAGAATGAAGTCCTCCAAGCAGCATCGCATAGCATAATCCTACCCGGCAATCCCCTCCTCGATGCCCTGTTAGAGAGCGATCACCGGGTTGTATCTGGCACTTGGAAGGGTGTGTTTTATTAAGTATCCGGTTCTAGTTGTCATAAGGTCAAGGTACAACTCCGGGTCGTCCTTTTACCGAGGGACACGACTATTCAAATAGATTAACTTCCCTGCAGGGGTGCACCACATAACCCAACACGCTTGATCCCATTTGGCCGGACACACTTTTCGGGGTCATGCCCGGCCGCGGAAGATCAACACGTCGCAACCCCACCTAGGCACAACAGAGAGGTCAGCACGCCGGTCTAAACCTAAGCGCACAGGGGTCTGGGCCCATCGCCCTTAGCACACCTGCACGTTGCGAGGGCAGCCGAAAGCAGAACTAGCCCCCTTAATACAAGAGCAGGCTTACGTTCCAATCCGGCACGCGCCGCTCAGTCGCTGATGTCACGAAGGCTTCGGCTGATACCACGACGTCGGGATACCCATAACTACTCCCGCGTAGATGGTTAGTGCGTATAGACCAAATGGCCAGACTCAGATCAAATACTCAGATCTCGTTAAGCGTGTTAAGTATCCGCGAACACCGACCAGGGCCAGGCCACCTCTCTCCTAGGTGGTCTCAACCTGCCCTGTCGCTCCGCCACAAAGTAACAATCGGGGGCCGTCGAACCCAGGCCCACCACTACCTGGGTGGAACCACCTGCCCCTTCAGCCCCCATCTCCGAACAGTATCACAGGTAATGTAACAGTGTAAAGTATATAGTATATGCCCGTGATCACCTCCTGAAGTGATCATGGCCCAGTAGTATAGCATGGCAGACGGACAAGAGTGTAGGGCCACTGATGGAACACTAGCATCCTATACTAAGCAGTAGGATAGCAGGTAAGGGTAACAACTGTAGCAACAATGACAGGCTATGCAACAGAATAGGATAAACCAAAAGCAGTAACATGCTACACTACTCTAATGCATGCAGTATAGAGAAGAATAGGCGATATCTGGTGATCAAGGGGGGCTTGCCTGGTTGCTCTGGCAAGAGAGAGGGGTCGTCAACTCCGTAGTCGAACGGGGCAGCAGCAGCGTCGGTCTCGGTGTCTAGCGAGAGAAGAGGGGGAAGAAACAATAATTATTTAAGCAAACAGATGCATAGCGATGCATGACATGACAAGTATCGGTGTTAGGGGTGCCCTAACGCGGTATGCGGTGATACCGGCGCATGGGGAAAACATCCGGGAAAGTATCCCCGGGGTTCCGCGTTTTCGGGCAGAGGAGCCGGAGGGTGAAAGTTGCGAGTTTGATATGTTAGGGATGCGTGGCGGATGAACGGGATGCGTATCCGGGTTCGTCTCGTCGCTCTGAGCAACTTTCATGTGAAAGTATTTCCATCCGGGTTACGGATTATTTTCTATTAATTTTTAAAAGATTTAAATCATTTTTTGGATTTATTTAAATATTTTAATCTAACATTATCCAGAACAGGGTTTGCTGACGTCATCATGACGCCAGCAGTCAACAGAGGTGTTGACTGGTCAACTGACGTGTGGGTCCCGCTGGTCATTGACTGTTTAGCCTAATTAGTGTTTAACTAATCTAACTACTATTTAATTAAACTAATTAGTTAATTAGGTTAATCTAATTATGATTAATTAACTTAATTAATTCCTTAATTAATTAATTTAATTATTATTATTTATTTAATTATTATTTTTATTTTTATTTTTTACTATTATTTTTTTAATTCTTAATTCCTTTTTTTAACACCATTCTGGTCGTGGGGCCCCCTGTCATAGGCACAGGGGGCCTAAACGGGCGACGGGTTACGGGCATGTGGGTGCGGGGCTCACCCAGGCGCCCACCATGCGAGGGGAGGCGAGGCCAGCCCTGGCTGTGCCAGGCGGCGGAGGCCATGGCGGGGCGGTGCCGGGGCGCGGGCGCTCCGGCGCGGGAGGGGCCGGCGGTGGAGGGCGCGGGGCAGAGGCAGGGCGTCGCCAGGAGGTTGAGCAGCAGTGGCTCGGCGGCTGCAGTAGGTGCAGGGGCACGGCGAGCGAAGCGGGGCAGGGGCTCGCCCAGGGCGCGAGCGGTTGCGGCGGCGATAGGAGAAAGCGGCAGCAGCAGCGAACAGGGCAGCGGGCAAGGCGCGGTAGGTGCGGATAGGGAGCGCGCCGGCGACCGGGGAGGCGCGGGCGAGCAGTCATGGGAGCGGGGCCAGGCAGCAGGGCGCGCAGCCGGTAGCGCGTGCGCGCGAGCGCGTGGCCAGGGGAGTGGCGGCCCGGGCGGGACAAGCTGCAAGCGGGCGTGGGAGGAGGCGCCCGACCGAGGACGGTGCAGGGGAGTGTGGGCATGCGGAACGGCGCGACGACACGCCGGGCGAGACAAGGCCGCGGTGAGCACGGGCGGCGCGCGTACAAGGCAATGGTCAGGGGCGTGCGCTGGGTGCGGTGACCGCGGCGAGGCGCGTCGGAACGGGGCAACGGGCGTGGCCAGGGCGCGGGGTGCAGGCGCGCGCGCGTCGGCACACCCAGGAGGGGGTCGGCCACGGCGCGGGCACGCGCGGGAGCAGAGCTCCAGGCGGGGGGGCGCGATGGAGCCAGGGGGAAGGAGGCCGAGGGCCTCACCGGGGTGCGTAGGGTCTGGGAGCGGGGGTTGAGGAGGAAGACGGCGACGACGTCGTAGAGGAGGCAGGCCGGTGGGGAGGGCTCCTGGCGGCGCGGTCGTCGAGCTCCGGGCGTCGGGCCCGATCCGATCTGGATCGGGGGGGAAGGGGCGCGTCGTGGGGGGAGAATGGGTGGTGGCCAGTTAGGGTTTGGGAAGGGAGTGGATAAGGAGAGGGGTTAGCGGGCCGGCTGGGCCAGGTGGGCTGGCCTGGCCGGTGAGCTGGGCCGTCTGGCCCAGTTGGCCAGGGGGCCTCCTCCTTTTTTGTTGCTTCTGTTTTTCTTTTTGTAGTTTCTCTTCATTTCTAATTAAATTATTTTAATCCATTTAGCCATTTTATAAAAATGTGTTTGTTGCACCATAAATACCCTTGTAATATTCGGCATCCACCGAACATTTTTGTTTCAGTTTTTGAAAACTTTTATTGTTGTCATTAATTTGAATTTGAATTTTGAATGGTTTCGAATTAGTGCGAGGATGGCAACAGCGAATCGGGATGACGTGGCATGATTAGCGTGGGATTATTGTAGCAAGATTATCCGGGCGTTACAGAACTTCTAAGCTTCTTCATGCGTCTCTCGTCTTGCTGACATAAAAGAAAAAAATGTCTATTAGACACAAGTTACATCTGCCTATACCTTTGTAACTAAACTTAGCATTATTCACAGCCTGAACTTCTCATATAAAAGTGGTGTTCATGTACATATTTTTCCCCTAGGACAGGCATCACACTATGCACTGAGTTGAGCATCTGCAAATACTTTTGTACCTGAACTGAGCACCCTTCACAGAATGAACCTCACATCCTGTTAATTCTACACTATTTGATTACTTATATGTACCTGAACTGAGCACTCTCCCCAACTTGAACTTCTTGTTTTGCAAAGGGGAAATACTGTCTTCAATTAAAAAACCGGAACCTTCATGAGTTTGAATGGTTGAACAACTAGTGCATACCAACCTGACCTTCATGTGAGATCACATGCATGTTCTATTTTCCTTTTATTTATTTGCGCAGAACCAAATACGTACCAACCTGAACTCTAACACACTTACTAGTTGAACTTCACATGGCTTTTCACATGTGAATGTGAAAAGCAGGCAGATTTTCTAGTGTTTGTAGCCTGGACTGATGCTCACACACCACCTGAACTTCACATGGCTGTAAGCAGGATGATTTTAAAAAAGTGTTTGTAGCCTGGACTGATGCTCACACACCACCTGAAATTCACATGGCTGAAGGAAGAAGTTCAACCATACCCTGGCTAGAAGTTCAGCCAACCATTTTCTAGCAGCTGATAGGCCACCTTGAGAGAAATTTGTCAGAGAGCTAGGAGAGGAACCGCATGGCAATCCGTGTCTTTCATAGGGCGCGAAGTTCACCTGCATGAAGCAAGAAGGTCAGGTAAGGGAAGATTGAAGGAGTCCGCAAGATTAGGGAGGAAATTCATATACCGTTCTTAGATTTGAAGGCGTCACCGATGCAGCCTCCGCCCCAGAGATGCTTCCTTGGGCGCTCTGTTCGCCGTAGGTTGCGCCTTGGCCGTCATGAGCACTGCTAAGCCGTCGGGCGGTGACGATGGACCGAGGAGGAGGCTTCCGGAAGTCCAAGATTGTTAGTGGCAGAAAGTCCGGCGGCTTCGCCGCCTCCAGGCGACGCGGGCTCCCTCGCGCCGGCGTCCGCCGTCGCTCGCTCGCCCGCGTCGGCGGTCGGGCAGGAGTTGGAGTCCGAGGGGGCGGAGCTCGATCCGGTCCGCCAGGATCTGGAGAAGGAGGGGTGGCGCTGGATCCGGCAGATTTTCGACGGGCGAATCACGGCGGAGGCCGGGGATCGAGGGGAGGAGCGGGGGTTGGGGAGGTGCGGCGAAGAGGGAGGTTGGGGAGGTGCAGCGAAGAGGGGGGTTGGGGAGGTGCGGCGAAGAGGGGGGTTGGGGAGGGGCGGCTCGATCGGGATCGGGGTCCAGGTGGGATTATGTCGGGCCGAGCCGGCAGTTCCGGGAAGTTCGGGAACCTGTCTTCGGGCCCTATATGGGGCTGCTGTGATCCAAATAACGGGGTAATAAAATTGCGGCGTTCAAATCAATCCATCAAGGACATAAATAAATATCTAAATGAGTATATAAGTAATATATTAATTCAAATCAAATGAAATTGGTGGCTGGCTGCACTTAAGAAATAGTCGTGCTAATATGTGCTAATATTAGACACTTAGTAATTGACTACACACAAGCTTAGAGGCCACAATTTATTCTAAAAGCCTTGGTTCAATTTAGCGCGATTGAAACATTCATTATCCAGTGTGTAAAGACAAACTATGACTTTATATTTTTTTTGTTTGGAATTTTCTTTTAGACATAACAATGCATGCAAGCACAACACTAAATTAGAATTTGTTCTTCTGAAATTAATATGGCATGTAACTATGCCGGCAAAATAGATAACCATTTAAACGAGTACCAATATAAGTGAGTTGCCTAGCATGTACACTATCATCTGCCTTGAACTACGGTGCAAATAGCCTCTACAAATATCCTGAAAGAAATCATCAGCAATAAAATTTAGAGCCATGATAAAATCATGTTTCAAGTTATTACTGTTGACACTACTACTCGTATCCAATCAGCTTTAGCCCAAAAAGTGATATTTGAACCAATCACAGAGCAAAATCAAATATGGGTGTTTCTTGTCATGCAGATAATATTGCAAGAAACTACTGTGTATTACTGGTAAAATCCAGTAGCTTACTCAATCAAGTGTTTGCCACTACTTTTATCAGTTTTCATTAATCAAACAGTATAGCGTACAAACCTGACATCAAAAAATAATTCAAATCTCAAGCAAATATGCTTCACTCTCTCAGTCTTGTACAGACTTCTGAGTAATATAATAGAACAAACTTGGACAAAAAAGAAGGATGCACTTACTTAATTTGAGGTAGCAGCTTCTATAGAGCAGACGATATGGGAAAACATGAAGAACTTAAGAAAAAAATCAAGTAAGATGCAAGTAACAGCAGAAAAGAATTCGCGACCTCAAGCAAATCTATGTCACTCACCCAGACGCAATTCCTCCGTAAAGACTTCCGATGAACATATTAGAACAAATACCTGTATTTTGCCACGGAACAATGGCTAGTTGCTAGAATTACTGTTTTTCCTTTCCCTTTCCTTATCTCCCGTTCTCCACTAATAATAAAGTGAAACTTCTTATAAAGCCAAATTGCATAATGTGGATTTTGAAAGGAAAAAATGCACTACAGCATGAAGTGATGTTTGACACACAACCTAGCAAACAAATAAGGTCAAATTCTGCCTGACTCCGTAATATTATTCTTCATACACAATTAATCTTTTACTCCAATGTGTTACAACACAACACTTAAGAAATCACTTACACAACAGCAGAACCATTCATAGTGATAGCCGAAGACTTTCACTATTAAATATATGTGCACCATGATCATGTCACAAACATGCAGAAGAATGCCCTATCAGCTTGAGAAACTTCATGTTGTAGATATTCCCACCACTTTGTTGGGTTTGCAAAGATGCATCTATATTTGAAAAGATTACAAATTCAAATTACACTTGCTGAAATAAAAGTCATTTTCATAAGATCTAGAAATCCAAGATTTACACAAAGAGAAGTAACATAATATGATTTATAGGTGAAGAAATTTTGCTGGAACTATCACATTGCATCAGATGATTATACTGTGAGCAAAGTATGTTTGTATACTACTTACAACTGCTTGAACTTTGCGGCGCATAGAGAAATATAAGCAGAGTTTAGCGCAGTTACATGTAAACAGAAATCTTCTCTGCACATCATACAGTATTTCCAGATTGCGGGATGGTTACATCAGATTCCTATCAAAGTTCAAGTAGAAGTAGATAATATTAAATAAAATAGCTTCAGTTTGATCTGTTCCACTCCTTTTGCTAACATTTCAAATTTTTGAAGAACCGTGGCTACCTCTTGTAAACCACACTACTGCAAACTACCTCTTGGCTTTTAAGAAAACAATCTGAAGCCAGCATATAATTTGAAGTTGAAAAATATTATTTTACTGAGACAATAGTATTATTTAAATCCGCTAAATCTACGCAGTGTAATTATGTTTCTAGTAATGTGCAGGCATGAAATATAATGTTTTCAAAAGTCTATATTAAGGCCAGAAGCTTGCGCTCAACTATGCAGACGAAGGGCAAGTAAATAGGCACCGGCAAAAACCTGCGATTTGGTGCTGGAACAACGCCGTGTTGCAGCGGCGGCGTCATGGGAGAGCGGCGAGTCCTCTTAGGATGAGCGGCGAATCCTCACTCGATTAGGCGGCTCACACGTTGTCGGAAGCAGCGGAGGCGGCGAGCATCTGCGCTCAGAATACTTTCCTCATGCATATGCTGATTTACACAATGTCATCATATAAAACAAAGCTTGATGATGCATTATACCAGAAAAACATGGACATAAAGAAAGTTGAATCTTGACCAAACATATACTTAAAAACAAAAACTCAAATCAAATACTACTGAAGTTGCTTGTCTATTACCATGAGAACTAAAATACTTCGTATTATTCAGTTAGTATGTAAACAAAAAGGATTTTATGATATATCTTTCTATGAATTAAACCAAACATAATTCCTTTCTAGTGCTGCATCCAGAAAAGTACAATACATTGCTTGTGGTAGTAGTGGGTGAACAAGCAGGCCACGAACAGATGGATCTTCATTGAATCTTGACACTGAATCCATCACCCCATCTTCTGCGCAGTTCCAAGGGAACTCCGACAACAAAGATTTTATACTGATTTCCTCACAACCCTGCACTTTAAATCACCTATCAATACAACCATGAATTCACCTCTATGCTTGTAATGGATAGGCAGAGAGAGGAACATGTAGAACCAGTAGAAGGTCCTCACGATGCCCATTGATCGGCCCCTACTCCTAGCTTCGTGTGCTCTTGTTCCCCAACCAAGTCCGCATCCCCTGTCAGACCGTCCCCACTCTCGCACGAATGCGGCATGTACGCACGTCGGCGCCTGACTCCGCTCCTTGGCTCAGCCGCTCATCACCAAGGGGTGGAGAAGATGCTGATAAACGGAGTTCCGGCGAAGCCGGCAGATCAGCGGCACGGCGATGTCGAGCGCCCCCAGAACGGATAGACAAAGAAGAAAACTGGCCGCGCGGCCACGCGCGGCTGCGGCGCCCTGCTCGAACGCATCGGTAAGATGGGGCTGGGCGGGAGTGGAGGCGCGGTGGAGTTCGAGATGGGATTGGGAGGGCAAGTGGCTGGCGGCGGCGGCGCCGCCCTGCCCGAACGCATCGGTAAGATGGGGCGGGGCAGGAGGTGGCGGCGCGCTGGGGCGGGGCGGGAGGTGCTGGCACGCTGGAGGTCGAGAGGATTTGGGAGGGCGAGTGGCTGGGTTTTTTTATTTTCTTTTCTCTCGCCCGTACCGCTTCGGGTTGAGTTATTATAACGACTGCGGATTAAATAACTAAAACATTAGGGACTTTCTTGCAAAAACTCCATGACGGTGAACCCGACAAACTCAATGCGTGCTTTATTATTATTATTATTATTATTATTATTATTATTATTATTATTATTATTATTATTATATATATATATACATCCTTTTTCTGAGCAGTTGCCAAAAGTGTATCATCTACATGCTTGAGCAGTAATCATTAGTATGTGCACTGCCGAGGAAGACTGTACAGTGTTGCTAATTCAAAAAACAACCATATAAAGACCATGCTATCATTTTCCAATATATATACATTACCAAATCCATAATTTCTAGTCTTGGCCAACCTAGCTCATTTCAAGCTGTTATTGCTTGTGTTGAGTTGATCTAACCTTGTAAAGAGGGTTGTGCTTACTTAGCCAGCACTCAGTTGAAAGAGAAAAATATGAAGGCATTGGTTCCTGAAACCTAACCGTGTGTCCTCCTCTATTCTAACCGAACACCACTGCTCTGTGTTCTCCCCTGGCCGAGCAGTTCGTGGGTGCGTGTGTGTAACCACCAGCGAGGGACTTATTGAGAGGGACAACGGCAACACATGTGCTATGACATTCTGCAACCACCACACGAATTTAGAATCAACCATATAAAATGTCCAACGACTAAGATTACATGCTTTAAAGGCATGCAAGGACTCCAGGAGCGGAAAGGGGCTAGGTATGTGCCTTGTTTGGGACAACTCCATCAATATGAGCCTTCTTCAATAGTTGGGCGCCGAAGCTCTGGATGCTTAAGTGAATGGTAAGCCAACCGTTCCTTCTTCATCTACAAACATAAGAGAAGGTTTGTTTCTGTTCATACAATTGGACTGAAGATTGGAAGAAGGAAATAAGGGGGAAACGAAACCTCAATGGTGGGGAACGACGGCCAGCATGGGTCGAAGCGTCTCATTGACGCCACAGTTATTCAGTTCAGAGAGGGCGATGCGTCACTTACTACCTTTGTCTACACACAAATGAAGTGCTCCAGCCTCTAAGGATGTCTTTCTTAATTTCATTTGAATACCTGTTGGACTACAACATAAGATCATCGGCAATCTTGCTAGTAGTAATGTGCAATTCCTCAAAAACATCCCGGAAGAGCTTGGAGTTTCCGCGCTTCCATATATTCCAGGGTACCTAGCAATTTAGAGACAAAGAAGCAATTCAGAAAATTCAGACCCAAAGAAGCAGTTTAGCAGTTTAGTAAACTGAATAATTCTTAGACCATTCGACAATTCAGCAAATTCAGACCCAAAGAAGCAGTTCAGCAGTTTAGTAAACTGAATAATTATTAGACCGTTCAGAAAAACTAAGATCTTTGAACGCTATACCATTTAACATAGCAATCCATTTGAATGTATAAGCATGTGCAATAATCACTGTTATTCACTTCCTCATGTAAGAAATCAAATCGAAGCATGACACCATTAGGAAGAAAAGCACACATATTAGGCATTGACCGAAAAGTTTAGCAAGAAAATGTAATCTCCACTGCTCTTATTCTCTTGACTTGATCAGCAGATCGGAAGGAGTTGGAAAAGGCACAATGCCCCATCTTCCACTTGAACGACATATGCGCAGAAAAACACCTTGATGGCTAGTCCTTTGTGAGTGCTCATTAATTCTGCTGCCCGAAACATAAACGCATGAAAGTCATGCACGTCTAGCTAGCTCTTGTTGAAAGAGTGGTCTGGTGAGCCAATTCCTAGTCAAAGCAAAACACGCACTGCCCGGCGAACCGCAGGCTGCCCGCCGGTAAACCACAGTCCACGGCCCGGCGAACCGCACCACACAGCCCGGCGAACTGCACGTCGCTGTAGCAAGACCACCAGCGACGAGGAGCAGAGCACCAGCTCACGGCGGGAACTCATCATCCGGACGCCCGGTGACACACCCAATCCCCACCCAACTACCTGGATCGACCGGGGCGACGCCAGTTCGCAGGAGATAGCGGGATTGCAGCCTCATGACATAGAGCAAAGCAAAGATAACTGAATCGAACACAAAAAAATTCTACTGTAATGAACTGCACAGGAAACTGACAGCCGAACTTGTAAGTTCTGAATTGCACTTGACGCAGGCAAATTTTTACAACCTGGATGCAAACATCATCCAGAGAACCAAAACTCAAAGAGAAGAAAGAACCGCACTGAATTGTATTTTTGCACATCAAAAATCTGAAACAAAAATGCAAAAACTATGAACTCCATGGCAGAGGAATCCATCACTACTAGAAAAAGGGCTACTAATGGCGCACCTAATTTGGCCATTAATGGCGCATTAGTGGTGCGCCATTACTAGCACGTCATTAGTAATATTTACTAATGGCGCATCACTAGTGCGCCATTAGTATCTGGTATACTAATGGCGCACCACTGGTGCGCCATTAGTATAGGGCACGGTGCGCCATTAGTATGCCTCCCAGGGGCCATGTATAGCCAGGTGCTTTGGCATACTAATGGCGCACCACGACGGGATGCGCCATTAGTAACCTCGGCATACTAATGGCGCACTGCTTAAAGATGCACCATTAGTATCCTCTGGCATACTAATGGCGCACTGTGATGTGATGTGCCATTAGTATGAATATTAGGTTTTTTTTAATTTTTCAATTTTCTGTTTTTTTGCACAGGTTACCAAATGTATAATTGGACAACATATAGACAACACACATCAACAACAGATTCATCGAATACAACAGAAGATTAGTCTCTGAATACAATTCATCATATTAGTCTCTGAATACAATTCATCATATTAGTCTCCGAATTGAAAAGACCGAACAAAGATAGAACATTATATTACAAGTCCCGAGACCGCGAGTAGCGAGTTTGTCTTCACATTACAAGTCGATATCGATCATCTAAACTACCATCACATAGAAGAGAGTTGCGGTCATCACGATGAGCATCATCACGATGGAACTCGTCTTCATCCGGTTCCTCCAACGCTCCCTCCCCTCTCCTGCTAGATAGCGGGCGTATCTAGATTCGGCCTCGGCCCTAGTGGTGTACCCTTTGTAACTGTTACCGTTGAATCGGTGAACCTGTCTCCGACACTCCTCCCAGTCGTCGTAGACTCCGGGAACCTTACCCTTGTAGACGACATACGACGGCATCGCTATGCACTAGCCAAACGAAACGTTAGTACCAATTCACAGACAATACATAAGCAATATATAAGTATGCAACAGAACGATCGGAAGAGAAAAGCAAGACATTAATAGCATCAATTACATCTAAGTTGAACGATTCTCGAAACCAAAGAGACATACTACAAGTTCATTAAAGTTTAATTACAACATGAGCCAATCGATGTTTCAGAACTAGACACAGCATCACTGCTTTCGACTCGACTCAAGGGACCGGAGCGTGGATGAAGCCGCCGTCTATCGTGGGAGTCATGAAATTACGGGCGTTGTCAGCCTGCATTTGTAGCATTCCGTCTATCTCACTGTTGGACGGTTGATTTCTGAGGTAGAACTGCCCCGAGGTACGAAGGACATCTTGATGGATGATTTCCGCAAACTCCGACTGGATGCGAAAGAATTCTTGTCTGATGTCCGCGTCCTGGATTGCCGACACGCTCGCGGCCCAATCTTTGAGTTTACTCGGTAGCAGAAGTTGATGATGGTCCCGTACGATCGCCCGCATGTGATGGATGGCGTAGTAGGCACCCTTCTGACCGCCAGGCGGCTGCTTGACGCAGCAGAACATCGTATTGTGGGAGAACACGTGCTTGCCGTACTTACGAATAGGCCTGTTGAAGGTGCCTCCAGATTGGGCGTAGCCGGGGAGAACACCATCAAGAACCTTCTTGACATTTGTGTAGTCTACGTTCGACTGACGGTCCGGGTCGAAATACGTGGCCATGGAATATTTGGGGCTTAGGAGGATGAGCGTGCAATGTGTGTCACTGCAGAAAACACGGAATGTTAAAAGAAAAACGATCGAAATCTAAGAATTCGTATGTTACGGGGCGGTTGAGGGGAGGACTTACTCGGGAAAGTAAGGCACGAGGAAGTTATCCTTATCTGGGTTTGCCAGAATGACGCCTTCGAGGTAAGAACTCGCGACTTGCCGGTCCCCAGCGCTGCCCAAGATCTTGGCACGCATGTAGAAGGGGTCGACTATCACGATGTCCCGGGTCTTGTCGCGAATGATCCGCATCTCCATACTCAGCGAAAATAGCCGAACGAAGGTGTAGTGCAGCGGATGAAGGTTCAACATAGTGTGGATGTCATCAAACCGCAGGACGATCGTACCCCCGATGGAGTTATCCACAAAGCCCTTGCCCTCTGGCACCTTGGCCACGAAAACCGGGTATGCCACATCCTTCTCTCTGAGACACCGCTTCTCCAAAGAAAGAACACTGTCATGCAGACTCCGCATAGCACCGGCTGCAACATCGAGCATATTTCTCGGTAGCATCGGCCTACCCGCCATATGCACCCTCCTCATTAAATCCTCAGGTGAAGGTCGCCCGTCCTGAGCACGGATCGTACTTGGTGCCAGCTGGCCCGCACCCTTGTTAGTCTTTCTTTTGCGTGCCTTCTTCTTCTCCTGTAATGGGACCGAGTTCTGCTCACAGACCGCCTTCTTGAGTGTGTTGGGGCTGAGAATATTTTGCACCTCGCCTATCTGAGGATCGGTGAAGTCGGCAGCTGGAGGCGTCTCCTGAGAGCTAAACGGCAGACGACGCCTGTTGCAACTTGGCTTCTCCGCGGTACCAGCTAGATCGCGCACGTCTTTTGTTTGGGTTCTTGAGAAGGAGGCCCCATGAAGTCGCCATCGTACCCATGATCGGCAAAGTACCGATCGACGTTGGCAAATGTATCGTCGTCGTCGTCGTTCTGATCCTGTGCCATATGTATGTTTGGATCTAGTGGCATAGGGATGTCCGGCACCGTTGCGGCGGTCTTGCCATGGGGCCGACTTGGCGCCGGCACGACTGGCGGTGTTGTCTTTGGGGTGGTGTCCCCCGCCCCCAAACGAATCTGGCTCTTCGGCCAAAGCAGGGGCCAGCTCAGGCAGGCGCTGAGGGTCATCACGTCATCATCGTCGGCCCCGACGGGTCGAATCGGAGGTAACAACTCGTCGCAGCCTGGCAGCACCCGAACCAGTTGAACCCTAAACAAGTTGGGTGGCATCTGGGTACCGTGGAACAAGGGGTTGCCGGTTGAACGATTTTGCCCTTGGCGACATCGACCAACTCATTGTTCACGAAGTGCAGGAGAGTGCACGGAACGTCGGCGGCGCCCTGCGAAAACATGTAGGGCGTCAGGGATGCCCAGTCAAAGGCAAGGAGATGAAGTCCTCGGCCGAGAGAGGCTTAATTAGTTATCGTGATGATGGCGTCGAGCTCGGCTAATGTCAAGGCACCGCCAACGGCGGGCGTGCAGTTGACGGAGGGGCCGCTTGCTGCAGAGGTGCCGGCCGGCGTACACCCGGGTGCATTAAGCTCCCGTGCCGGCGTCGGAGACACCAATGCCGCCTCCGTCGGAGACACCAATGGCCCCGCCATCGCGTTCTGCGAGTTGCTGGCCGTGAAGCTAGGAATCGGGGGCGGCCCCTGTTGGCCGCCCGCAATCCACGCACTCAACCCCTGGATCAAGGTAGGCACAATGGCGGTGATCGTCGCTCCGAGTTGTTGTTGCACTTGCTCTTGGACAATCTCCGGAATCCGCGCCACCTGTGCCTTGAGTTCTTCAACCTCGCGCGCCTGGCTTTCCGGGCTGGTCTTTTTCTCCTTTCGTCCACCAGTGTTATAGTATGACCCCCATTTTGTCGACAAGCCTTTGCCGGCCACACGACCAGCTGACGTCGGCTTACTGAGCTTATCCTTGTTCTTCTTTACATTCAGTGCCCTATTTAGAGTGGTGTCCCAAGGGTTGCTCTTAGTCGACCCCGCGCTACTGCTTTCTGTCGCCTGCGGAAGGAATGTGAACCATTTAGAAATTTGGCTTCATTAATTAGAATGCAACCATATGGAGCTAATTACGCGGGGGTGTATTCCTTACCAAAACAAGCTCAAGCGCCCTGGTCTTCGGATCCATGGTAAGCTCCTTTGTTTTCGGGTCCTTCTTGTACCGGGCCCTGACATAGTTCCTGGTCTGCTTGTCACCGTATTTATCGAAGAGGGGCGGTAGGCCTTGCTCGGCACGGTCCGCCTCCTCCTTGTCCCATATAGGCTCCGCCACTCTGTAACCGCCGGGACCGAGTGTGTGTTCCCCTAAGTTTAGCTCCCGCATTTCTTTCCCCCACTTACTTGATTCGGAGTGTGCGGTGCTCGAGCAATTGATCTTGAAGTCGTTGTAGTCATCTTCGGTGATCGAAGGATTTTTCTCCTTGATCTTCTCATAACTCTCACCTTTCTCGATCATTCTCTTCACATTGCTTTTCCAAGTAGACAGGGCCTTGCTCATCTTCGTGAGGGAAGCATTGTTCACTTTATTCCCTTTGAGGCTTGTGTTTTCAAATTCAGCGGGGAACTTGTATCGTTCGTGCAGCTTCGTGAAGAGGAGGTTGCGCAAATTCCCTCGGTCAGGATGCCTCAGGTTCTCGGTGTTGATCGAGACGGTGCTCCGGAGAATGCACCCGAGCTGAAGCGAGTACCCCTTGACTATTCGTTCGGGCGCCGTTGGATTCCCGTCGGAGTCCACTTCAGTAACTTCCTCCTTGAGGGTGCGGAGCACGGTCGGGTGCCGGTCCTTCCGTTGCCTCTTCTGGCTGCCATCTGTGCGTGCGCCGCCATCATCAGTGGTGGCATCCTCGGCGGCACCATCAGTGGTGGCATCAGTGGGGTCATCCTCGGCGGCACCATCAGTGGTCTCAGGATCGGTGGGGAAGGCGGCGTCCTCATACAAGTGAGGTTGTTCCTCCATCTCCTGGGACAGCTCCCAGAATGCCTTGCCGCCCGAACCCCCGGCCTCATCGTTGTTGGCCATGTTTCTCTCTAAATAGGAACAAAGTTTGGTCAAAGAGTTGGTTATTGACAAGGAACAAGATCATGGTCTCATCATTTAGGGTTTGTCGACACCGAGGCATCCTAAAAGCTAAGCTTTTATCATTGAGGGTTTTTCGACGCCAAGGCACCCTAAAAGCCTAAGCTTTCATCATTTCGGTTTTTATCGACACCGAGGCACCCTAAAAGCCATGCATTAGTCACAAGTACGCCGGGGCACTTGATCCTACTTAATTAACTACTAAGATACCCCGGCCCATGCATTAGTCACAAGTACCCCATATGTCCTATTTTTAGCAAAGTCATGCTAAAATTCACAGAAAATTTCAGCATGACCTTTGTTGAAAATAGGACATATGGAGTACCCGAATTTGCCGGAACGGAAGTTAATCGACATTCCGGCAAACTCAAGGGCCTCTCGGGTGGACAAGGCAAAAGAGGCCTCCATCACAACATAGTTGGTTGATGATTTAAGTTACGACGATCAACTGGTGAGCAGTAGTTGACTGACAGATGCACCAAATACAACAATTCCAATTGCAATCTCCAAACAAAAACTACCCCCCAAAAAAAGGTGGCAACATATGAGAACAATAATGGAGCTAAACTACACAGCACATGGCTATCAAACATGGCTATCATCTACCATAACGAAGAGTAGCTGTCAAATTGGTCCAAAACTAAAAAAATGCACTGCCTCACTGCTAGTGTTTGTTGATTGATAAGACAGAGAAGTTTTTTGATATTCAGAAATTAATAACATATCAGCCTTGTAGCATTCTACCATTGCAAGTATCAAGAAAATTAATTTATCCTAATGTCCCACTGAAGATTGTGAAATGGTAAAATGGTATGATAACCTTATCTCTTATTTCAAAGAATTAGACCATGGATAAATTCAGAGAGACATTTTTATAGTGCCTGGTTTCAGAAGCTACATCTATGAACTAACTAAATGAACTTGCACCACAACATAGGCTAAAGTAATTTGTACTGATTTCACAGTCGGTTGCTAGTAGATGCTATTTGGAGATTCAACTTTACTTTCATGGCTGTGTGTATAGTATGAAGCCAGTTTTCCTCTACTATAATTATTACATTACCTGAATAACTTTGACACATACTATTACTACCGGAGTTAGTTTTTTAAACTTTGATACTGGATGGGCATGCCATTGCACATGGTCTCAGTTCGACTTTTTTTGATAGCAAAGGAACATAATGTGGTGCTGCAGTGCTGTACTCTGGAGCCTCCTGACATTTGATGTTCAATATGAGTGGTAAAAAATGCAAGTTCACTAAGTTCTGCCGATGCATACATGCACTGTTAAGAACTTGAGAAGCTGACTTGATGCCATTCCTAAGCACTACATGATCATAAAAATGATAAGGTATATATGGTACGCTCAATCATCAAACACTAGCTGCCCAAAAATATGTGGTGGCCGTGTCTAGGTGAAAAAGCTGAAACATTACAAATCACCACTGAGCATCTCATAAGGCTAAGAACATAGGGTCATGAACGCCAACTATCACTGGAAAACCTCGGGCATGCCTTGCAAAGCAAGAATAAAATCACAAGGGCTCCTACTTGTGCTATCGATATCTCAGAAATTGTGGAAAACATCCGCAGACATACAGACTTCTTGTGGTGGTCAGGGCTAAAATACTAACATGAGTATTTTTTTTACATATATAATTTACATATATAATACTAACATGACCCAATTTTTTTCTATCCATGTTTCAATTTGATGCCATCACTCCATTCAGCAAGCAGCATTGTAACAAAAAGAAATTCTAGGCGCAAATTTCTTCAGAATGAAATTAAGTTAGTGAAATGTCACACATTTCTTCACAATGAACAGATTTATACTATCTATCAGCAAGTAAATTATGCCATTTGAACAGATTTATACTATTTGAATGCCAAGTGTGGACGAGGCGAGGGGGAGAGGGGGAGAGGAGGAGGGGGAGCTCACGGGGGCGGTGGTGTGGACGGGGCGACGAGGTCCGGGTGGTGGTGGTGCGACGAGGTCCGGGAGGCGATGAGGTCCGGGTGGTGGTGGTGCTTCGGCGACGGTGGTGTGGACGGGGCGGCGTCCGGGCCACCGGCGACGAGGGCGGCGGGGCGATGGCGTCCAACGAGGTGGGGTGACGGGGAGAGCGGCGACGAGGAGACGAGGACGACGGGGCGGCAGGGCGGCGTCGTCGGGAGAGGAAAGGGCGGCGTCGGGGCGTCGGGGCGTCCGCCGACCTGCGACGTTCGAACGCGGCGTGGTCGGTGGGGGTGGTCGCCGCCCTGGTCGTACGGACTGGACCCGAGTCGCGTCGGGTCGAGTCGAGCCGGCTCGTGCGCGTGCCGCCTGTAGAGGGGCGGCATCGAGGCGGCGGGGCAGCGGGGCAGCGGCGTCGGGAGAGGAGAGGGGAAGGGGATCGAGGGCGAGGGCGAGGGGTGGCGTCGAGGCGGCGGGGCAGCGGCGTCGGGAGAGGAGAGGGGAAGGGGATCGAGGGCGAGGGCGAGGGAGAGAGAGGGGATCGATAGGCTTGGCCGGGAGGAAGAATGGATGGGCGGGGGCGGCACAATACTAATGGCGCACCACCCCTCGGTGCGCCATAAGTACATCCATGCTAATGGCGCACCTCACCCTGGTGCGCCATTAGTATTTTTTTTTTATTTCTGCTCGAGCCAACAGGTTATCTACCACCTGACCTGATCCACATCAAATCCCTCTACTAGCTCGACTGGTCAGCAGCTAGTTCTCACACCAGGAGGTCCTGGGTTCGATTCCCAGGCTTCACAAAAAAAATTTATCCATAAAAAGCTGTTTGATACTTATATGTGTTTAAATATGTTCAAACTTGTTTAAATCATAACAGTAATATTTTTTTATAAGTCAGTAATGATTTTTTAAGAAATATCATCAAACAGTAATGCCGGTGGAGCGGGGGAGGGTGCGGGGGGTGCGGGGGGTCGGCGGCGGCGGTTGAGTAGGGGAATCGAGGGTGCGGGGGGTCGGCGGCGGCAGTTGAGTAGGGGAATCGAGGGTGCGGGGGGTCGGCGGTGGCGGCCGGTGGACCGGGGGGTGCTCGGCGGTGAGTGGGACCGGATCTGGCGAGGTGGGATAGCGATCGAGATGGAGGGGGATCGAGATCGAGTGTCCATGAAATTTAAAAATATTCATGATAGTTCAAAAAGTGCCCATGAAATACAATCGAGAAATGAAGGCTACGATTTAATTAAATACAATCTTCTTGCCCTTCTTTTTCGCAAATGGAGTTCTTCTGTGGAACGGACGTTCTTTAGGTAGGGTGGTCTTGCTTCTTCTTGTGGTGTATGCTGCTACTTCATCGTCGTCGTCATGTTCGATCCTCGGGTCGCCGTACTTGTCGAAGTCTTGCTCATTGGCTACTCCATTCATTCCGATGATCTTCCTTTTGCCTCTCCTCACGACAACACGACTGGGCTTTGACGGGTCGGTAATGAAGAAGCATTGGTCCACTTGGGAAGCCAGTACCCATGGCTCATTTTTCGCGGTGACGTTTGCGCCCGCGGTCTTGGATTTGGCTTCGGGTATAACCATGGTGGTGAAATACCGGTCTTCTTTTAGGACGCTCTTGGCCCATCTGACACGGAACATCAGGACCTTCTCTCCAGCGTAGCTCAGCTCCCAGATCTCCTCGATCCTTCCGTAGTATCTGTCCTTGTCGTTACCGGTGTAGGATTCCATCGTTACCCCGGAATTCTGATAACCATCGCTCTTCATGTCCTTGGCCTCGGTGTAGAATGTGTAGCCGTTGATATCGTACGCCTCATAGGTCATCAGGTTGTGCTCGGCGGCCTGTGACAAGGCGAATATGAGTTGTTCTTCCGCGGAAGAATCCTCATGTAAAGGGTACGACAGAAGCTTCAGCTTGAACCAACGCGTGAAACATGAGTTGTGCTCTTTGAGTATATCTCCGTCCGTCCTCTGTTGGCCTCGGTCATTGTACGTCTTCTTAATAAAGGTTTTGTGCTCTACAACCCAAGGATCGACCACGTCTATGTGTTGTAGCGCGACTAGGTTTGCTCTTTCAAAGTCGGCGAGTCGACCCTCGAAGTCGACATGCATTTCGCGGCGACCCTCACGGTGACCCCATCCAGCGAGCCTGCCGAGGTGCCTGTTGACGGGCAGACCAACGGGGTTCTCGATGCCTAGATAATTCATGCAGTAGGAGATGCACTCTTCGGTCAGAAAGCCCCTGGCTATGCTTCCCTCTGGACGTGACATGTTGCGAACGTATCCTTTGATGACACCATTCATCCTTTTGAACGGCATCATGCTGTGCAGGAACGTCGGCCCGAGTTGGATGATATCCTCCACTATATGGACCAGCAGATGCACCATAACGTCGAAGAATGCGGGCGGGAAGTACATCTCAAGCTCGCATAGTATCACCATGATCTCTTCCTGTAGCCTTCTGAGTTGCCTCACGCCAATCGACTTCCGAGAGATGATGTCGAAGAAGTTGCATAGGCCAAATAGCATTTCACGGACGTGCGCGTCCATGATCCCACGGATTGCAACTGGAAGTATCTGCGTCATCATCATGTGACAGTCGTGAGACTTCATCCCGCTGAACTTCTGCTTCGCTGGGTCTAGGTATCTGCTTATCTTCCCCGCGTAACCGTAAGGAAGTTTTACTCCTAGGAGGCAGGTGAAAAACTGCTCGATCTCCTCCTGACTTAGAGTGAAGCACGCGGGAGGGTAGTCATTTCCAGTCTTCTTGGCCTTTTTGCCTTTGCGACGACTTTCTGTGTCCTGCTTCGCCTCATCATCATCATCATCATCATCATATATAGCGTGAAGCTCCTGCCTGATGCCCATTGATTTCAAGTCTGCCCTTGCTTTCGGCCCATCTTTGGTCCTCTCTGGCATGTTGAGCAGGGTACCAAGCAGACTCTCGCACACGTTCTTTGTGATATGCATGACATCAAGGCTGTGAGGCACACGGTGGATCTTCCAGTACGGCAAGTCCCAGAAAACAGGCCTCGTTTTCCATACCTTCAGCAGCGGCTCTGGCGCCTTTCGCTTCTTTCCCGGCTCTGGCGCCTTTTTCTTCTTTCCCGGCAGTGGGCAGTCTTTCCAATTTTTCAACAGCTTGTCTATTTCCTCGTCGCTCCTCGTACACGGGCGTTTTCGGGGTTCGGTTTCACCATCAAACAGATCCTTGCGTTTCCTCCACGGGTCATCGTCGCGAAGCCACCTTCGATGTCCCATGAACACGGTTTTCGAAGACCCGGGATCTCTATCTAGCTGGCGATACGTTGTGTCATCCATGCACCTTACGCATCCAGAAAATCCGTGGACTACCTGCCCCACGAGATATCCGTAACCGAGATAGTCGTGCACCGTCGTGAGTAGTGCGGCTCTCATAGGGAAATATTCTTTCTCTGCGGCGTCCCACGTATTGGCTGGCGTTTTCCACAGCGTGTCTAGCTCCTCCTTCAGCAGCCCCAGATACAGATTGATGTCGTTCCCTGGTTGTTTCGGCCCTTCAATTAGCATACTCATGTGAATGTACTTCCTCTTCATGCACAACCAGGGGGGAAGGTTGTACATCCACACAAACACAGGCCAGGTGCTATGTGTGCTTCTCTGGCTGCCAAACGGATTTACTCCATCGGTGCTCGCGCCCAGCACGATGTTCCTTGGATCCTTCCCAAATTCTGGGTATTCAAAATTCAACGCTTGCCACTGGCTCGCATCCTTAGGGTGACTCAGCATCTTGTCTTTTTTATCTATCTCCAGATCATTTGCGTCATCTTCTCGCTTCTTCTCCTCCCTATCCGCGTGCCAACGTAGGAGCTTTGCTACCTTAGGATCCGCGAAATACCGCTGCAGACGAGGAGTGATCGGAAAGTACCACACCACTTTTCGAGGAGCTTTCTTCCTCTTCTTGTATCGAGTGACGCCGCACACCGGACATATGGTAGACTCCGCGTGCTCGTCCCGATAAATGATGCAATTGTTCATGCACACATGGTATTTCACGTGCGGTAAATCCAGAGGACACACGATTTTCTTCGCCTCCTCCAAACTGGTCGGGCACTTGTTCCCCTTTGGAAGACGTTCGTGCCAGAATGACATGTTCTCGTCGAAGCATGCGTCGGTCATTTTGTGTTTTACCTTCATCTCCAGAGCCATGAGCGTTACTTTCAGGCGAGTATCCTCGGGCCTGCATCCTTCATACAATGGAGTAACCGCGTCTAACTCAAGTTGATCCACCTTGGCTTTCTCTCGGGCGGCAGCTCTTGCGTTATCCGTCTGCTTGAGAAGCAGCTCTTGAATATAAGGGTCCTGCACCCAGCCCATCGATGGTCCACCGTCGTCTGCTCCGCCGGCATCATCATCTTCATGATCATGCCCGTCGTCTGCTCCGGCATCTTCCTCATCATCATGCCCATCGTCTACGTGATCATCTCCTGGGGATTCTTCGTCTTCTCGCCTGCCCGAGCCGCGGTAGTTGTCTTGCTGCCCTTCCTAATTTCTTGCCCGGCCCCCATGGACGACTTTGTAGTCATCTTCATCACCTTGCCACCGATAGCCATCCATGAAACCACGCAAGAGCAGGTGGTCCCGCACCTGCCCGGAATCCGGGTCCGCAATAAGGCTCTCTAGCTTGCATCTTCGACACGGACATCTTATCTCCGTCTCGTTCTTTTGAAGCATCTTGGCCTTCGCGGACCTCAAAAACCTATTCACGATGCCTTCGGTCATCGTGCGGACCATGGTCGCCTGCGGGGTAGAGCAAAACAATATTTTAGAACAAAGAAAAAATTTGGCATGACTTTCCCTAAAAATAGGACCAAAAAGAATGCTTAATGCCAAAATTATCGCCGAAACGGAAATGAATCAACATTCCGGCAAAATATTGGCAACTATCGCATTTCAAATACCAGTACACCTCCAAACACAAACACATATGCAACACCACAAACATATGCAACACCACGAACATACATAGATCTAGCTAGGCTATAAAAAGTGCATGTGCACATTGTTGTAGGAAGAACAACATAAATATAGCTTCCCCCCTTACTTACCTATTAAAACAAGGTAATTTAACCACTTAATTTGAATGAATCTATGGTGGAAATGAGGTGAAAAAGAGGAGGCACCCGAGACAAGGAGGAGGTGGAGAGAATGAAGTGGGGAGAAAGTGAGTGTGGGAAGGAGAGGCTGCCCAAAATATCTTGTTGCTGCCCACTTACTAATGGCGCACCAACAACAAATGCGCCATTAGTAACCCAGGTTACTAATGGCGCACCAACGTCTGATGCGCCATTAGTAATTTTGCAAAAAAACATACTAATGGCGCACTGATACAGGGTGCGCCATTACTAGTTTGAACTAGTAATGGTGCACGGTGGAGGAGTGCGCCATTAGTAGTTTTGCAACAAAAGGAATAAAAAATATAATTAAAAAAACAACATTAGTGGCGCACTCTGGGATGAGTGCGCCATTACTAGTTACAACTAGTAATGGCGCACTGTGTCTGGATGCGCCATTAGTATGTTTGGACAGGCGCGCTAGTTCAAAAAAAAAATTGGTACTAATGGCACATCCTAGGCCTGGTGCGCCATTAGTAGTTTCAACACTAATGGCGTATCAGAAGGTGGTGCGCCATTAGTATATACTAATGGCGCACCTCTTATCTGGTGCGCCATTAGTGTCAATCCCATCTATAGCCCTTTTTCTAGTAGTGCATAGAGCAGAGCACCACACTACGGTCTTCCTGGGGCGTCACCGCCGGCGCTGCTGCTCCTCTTGCACTCTCGGGTCCACGAGACCCCTTCCAGCCTCGTGGTCGCCATGGGCGCCATGGTCGGCGATACAGAGAAAATAGGGGAGGGTACTGGAGGCAATCAGTCGCGGGGGAGGAGGGATTAGTTGCCGGCCCGGATCCGCCGCCGGGAGGAGCGCTGGGGGCGGTGGGACCGTGGGAGATTGAGGGAAGCCCAGCCAAGGGCGATGAGGGGTGGCGGCCGCCGGATACAGCTCGTGGCGAGAGCTCTGGAGGTGGGAGGGATAGCCAGGGGATAGGAGGTGTGGTTCGGCGGGAGTTTTGTGGAGCGGCGGCGCGACGCGGTGAGGAGGTAGATGGATTGGGGCGCCGGGTCTCGGGAGCGCGTGGGTCGTCGGGGTCGGCGCCAGTGGGAGGGTGGGTGGCCGACGGCGCGTAGTGAGGCGGGGCGGAGCAGGAGGTGGGAGGCAGGAGGCGGCCGACAGCGCGGGGCATGGCAGGAGCTGGGTGGGCCATGGCGGAGCGCTACGAGGCAGAGCGTGGCTGCGTTATTTTCGCCTTCGTACCGGTTCGATTTAGACTGCGGGTTGAATATAAAAAATCACAGGGGCCTTTGTGTAAAAACGTCGCAACGGTGAACCCGCCAGATTCATATCGTGCTTTATTATTAGGGAGAGACTAACAAAAATGCCCGTGCGTTGCAACGGGAGAAAAAATGTCACGACCCTAACCCGATAAGCATTCCCTCTCATCCCACACACGATGTCCATGTCCCCTATTTCAACACGAGGCCCAACACAGATCCTCTATTTCAATAGGAGGCTCGACGCACAGTCGTATCGCCGTTTATCCTCTTGCCTCTAATCATGTAAATCATAATTCCTTCAGAAATCTCATGGACACCAAGCATTGGCTAATGTTGTTTATTCGCCTTGCAAGTATTGTTTATATCAACAAATAATGGCAACTCTTCTGACAATAAAGTGTTCCCAGTCATCTTTTATTTATCAAAACCAACACACGGCTTTTTGCGATCTTTGAATATTACCCTTCGTCGCATGTGAGTAATGGAGGCATATTACCCTTTTTGCTTTGGTTCCATGCATGCATGGTCTTGGAATAGGAAAACACACCATGATTTTCTCATTTACATCATATATGTTTGCTTCTCCATTAAAAGGCAAAAAACAGGTAGCATCTTGCCGGAATTTTTAAACACTGCACATTCAATTTATCATCTAACACTGACTCGTGTGTCATGTTAAAAATACCAATGTTGGCACATTAAGCACTATACCATAAAATGCAGAGTGTCATCAATCATGAAGTTTCAAGCTAGATGGTATTGTACTATTTATCAAATACTCCCTCCATATCAAAATATAAGACCTTATTTGACACTACGACATCAAAAAACATCTTTTATTTTGATACAGAGCGAGTAAAATTTTGGCCAAACAGGATAAGTATAAAAGGCAGAGCTAGGTTGGATTTACTTACCTTCATGAGCTGTCAGGTTGGATGATATGCTGCACTGACCATCCTCGGCAGCGACACCAATGCAGATGCAGTTTCAGCTTCTTCACTAATGAAGATGCTACACTGACAATCCTCGGCAGCGGCACCAACGTAGATGCAATTTCTGCTTCTCCACTAATGAGGTCATCAGCCTCATAATCGCCTGTTGACTTCCAGGAAGGCCTTGTTCAGAATATTATTAGGTGCTCTGTTGATTTCTTACATCGTATATTAATTCTTTAAAGAAGAAACAAATACGCCCGGTGTTCTTGCCCTCCCATGCTTGAAGTTCAACCCACAAAGAATCCACGCGACATACCCCTGAGGCCGCCAGCGTCTAATCGAATTTGGTTATAGTGGTTTAAGACATTGATAGTGTGGTAACATTCACTACATACATGAGCAGACAAGCTGCAACTGGTTGTCAACTACGCATCCATCAAAGCTAAGACGTGATCATACCCTATTTTAATCTGCATCATGAGTCATCAGAGTGGGCAACACTTGTACGCTAGCAGATAGAAGATACCATTAAAACAACAGTGGGTAGTAGCATGGCAAGCATAACTCACTTGGTTGTAGCTTGTACAGCGAACATTTGTTTTCTCCATAATTGCATCCATTATTTGAATGTCCCCTTATCAACATTAAAGCAACTTGATTGGTTCCAAGGTAATTCCTTCTTATGAAGACTGAATTGCATATCAAAGTTCAAGATATATTGTATAGTGATAACTGACAGAACAAGCCACTTGCTATTAGCAGGGAACAATTGGATGGATGTGTACTGCAGATGAAACAGTCACAGTATCGCGGCGACTGCCATGTCCTCCTCGCCCTCCTCTCCCCCTGCAGTGTTAAAAAACAGAAGTGTTTGATTAGATAACAGAAGCTTACTCCTAAATAAATTGGTAGCAAATTAGAAGTCGAAATTGAAACTGGCAAACTACAGCGGTTGCTCCCCTTCGATGAAACCCACATGACAGCTTAGTCCAGCACCCTGGGGGCCTCCAGTTGGAAGTAGGTGTGCATCTCACCTATCATATTATGAGAAGCAATTTTTTAATTACATTGGGAAATACCAAAAACACCTACTTAGAGTTAATTTGCTGAATTTTCTTCTTCAACTCTCATTAGAACTCAAGATTTGGGGGCGACATTTTTTATCGAAGATAAGATAACCTGTCATTATTTAGGTTATCTCTTTTCTATTCGGAACTGATTGCTCCACAAAATATTATAAACCTTATATTAATTCATAAAACATATTATGAAGTCTATAATGAAACTGAAATAAAGTGGTCAAATACTGAATTTTGTAATTAAAAAGCTAGGTCCGGGGCTTAGGGAACCTACCACAAAAATGAGCTTATTCTATTTTGGCCTTGTCTCACTCTGAATCAATATATTGAATGGTTAATCTTCGTTACTGTACCATGCAGACATACAGGCTGAGCATCAAGTGTTTATTGATCTGCAGCCATGATGTATTGAGACATGGTGATTTGTTCTTCACCAGAGAAATCAATCACCAGCAGTAGAGATAGGTGCAAACCTGTCACACATTCTACTCCAGCGCAGTGGCTGCTCAATCCTTCCTGCCAAAGCTCGATCCCGCGGAAACAGCCAGCATCGAGTCCCGCCGCCTCAACAGGAGCACGCCGCCCTGCCCGCTTCCCTCACCCTGCGCCCCTTCTCCTTCTCCTTCATTCCTCTCTCCCTCGTGCCCTATCTCTCCCTTTCTCTGGATGAGCAGGACGCCGCCGCCAGCGGAGCAAGCTACCGCGCCAGCCGCCAGATCCCTCAACGTTGCAACCGGATCCGCCAGTCTTCCTCGCGCCTCGCGTCGCCCGCCGGCCGCCTGCCCATTCCGGCGAAGTCATGCGCCGCGCCGCCGCCGCGCCTCGCGTCGCCCTCCGGCCGCCTGCCCGTTCCGGCGAAGTCCAGCGCCGCGCCGCCGCCACACCGCGTTTTCCCCCTCGCGTCCGCCGAGTGGGCCGAAGCCGAGAACGAACAAACGTTTCGTAACTTAAAATGATCGCGGGTTGAATACAGGAAACTACAGGGTTTGTTTCGCAAAGTTTCTAAAGCGAAACGTTTTCTCTTAAAAAGGGACGGCGGGTTAATTCCTAAAAAGCATAGGGACCTTTGTGTAAAAACGCCGCGACGGTGAACCCGATAGATTCATACCGTGCTTTATTATTAGAGAGATAGGAAAACTGACCGTGCGTTGCAACTGGAGACACACTATCATGGCAGTGAAACGAGCGATTGAAGAAAAATAAAAATGATCATGTGTGTTTTGGCGACATGAAAACGCTAGCATTGTTGCCTAAGATTATATCTGCCTCGGCTGTTTCGTGAAGCCCAACCGTCCAACACCATGTGGCAGCCTCGGTTTGCGTGTGGCTTACAAGCATTGTCGGCCCAGGGAGCACACAACGGTGCGAGGAGGGCCTCCTTGTTGAGGCTCAGCCGCGTGAGCATCTAGTCTAGGGCATCCTCCTTCATCACATCAGGACATGTGGGCAGCCGAGGGCTCCACGATCTAATCCCTCCGTTCCTAAATATATTTCTTTCTAGAGATTTCAATAAAGACTACATACAGATGTATGTAGACATATTTTACAGTATAGATTTACTCATTTTGCTCCGTACGTAGTTTACATTGGAATATCTAAAAAAGACTTATATTCAAGAACGGAGGGAGTAGTAGATAGTAAATGAATTTAAAGAATTTCAACATATCATGACATATAATGCTATTAGCAAAAATTCAGTGAGCCAATTTTGTCACATGTACGCATATGTATATTGAGCTTTTTGCAAAATTTCAAATATCCTACATGTCGTTACTGATCACCTTTTTTTTCTTTGATTCTACACGGTTCTATAAAAATTAATTTGGTTTCCTATACATAATTTTATAGAGTTCAAATTGAGTAGCACTTTTCTCCCAAATTGCTTTTAATTTTCACATTAATCATAGTTTCCAATCAAAATTTAAAATATATTATTACTAAGAAAATTTGAGAGGTAAATAATGCATGTGGAAATACCAATAAATTAAGTGCATCCTCATGCGTGGATTTCTTACATAATTAAAACTGCAGTCCATATATTGATATATACCTAGATAAAAGAGAATTTAGATCTAACTTGAAGCATTAAGAGAAAAACTTCCGCAAACTCACATCGGTAAAAAAATTAAATTTAGATCAGGTAAAGCAAAGTTTAATCTGTGCGTAAAACATAGCAAAATAAAAGAATAAATAGACCAAGCCCATGCATCATCTTTCTGCTTACCTCGTCGATGACTGCAAGAAACTACTTCTTTTCTCTTGCTTCATTGTGAGAGCAGATCGTATCCATCTTATTTGTTGCTGCCAAATACTATTATTTTAACAATTTTCCTTGCACGACTGGTGCATTATCTATATTCTTTTCAGACGCAGAGCAATCACAAACATCAGCATGAACAAACTCGCTACAACCTCGTCTGTTTGTTTAAATAGATCGTGTTTGATCTTGGTGGAGAACAAATTCGCCTGCAATCTGGTCATAATCTTGCTGGGCAACACATGCATGTGTTCTTGCTTTCCAATTAATCTTCATCATGCTTTGATGCATTCTTTCCAACCGAGCTGGAGGCATCGTATTGATGTCGACGATCTGGACGAAAGACGCAATGGCATCCCCATCGGTTCACGAGAAGGACGACGCGGATGTCTGCCATGTGGAGAAGACCACTGACGACACAAAGCCGGGCACCCCCGCATAGAGGTAGCCACCGCCGCCGCCACCATCGACCTGACCTGCCATGAGCCCTCGGATCGGTGGTAAATAGTAGCTGCACCTGGACGGGGCTTTGCGCTTTGCGGCAGCGTCAATCTGAGTTGTATACAAATAGGGCCAGATAAAAGGATCATCTCTGCTCTTTTGAAAAATCAGAATCCAACACAGCAAAAGTGCGCAAGGACACAGACATGGCCACATGCCAATGCAACGTCCTGCCAATTAGCACCAAACAACAGAAATCAACAACACAGCACGCATGGTTAGGAGGTTACGAGGTGGCCGGATGGGAAAATAGATGAACTGCTCGATAATGGTGTCACCGATGTGCAGCTACAGGCCTACAGCTCGTAGCCTGAATAACTCTCAAGGCCCAAGCTCCTCCACACCGAATCCCACCCCGCCCTCACATGAGAAACAATCGGAGCCTGGAACAGCCACTGCAAAAATCTCAGTGAATCCCAGCGACAACAGTGCCTGCGTCCGATCCAGTGAGAGGGTGTCGGAGCTTCGGTGCCGAAGCTGAACCGCCCAAAGCTCGTCCTCGGCTCTGCGTCCCTGTCGTTCCTTGATCTGGTCCGAGCTCGGGGTAAGGCGACCGCTGTAAGGCCACGGCGTCCTCGTCGTCCCTCGATCTGTCGTGACCTCGGAGCGAGGCGCCCCCTGCAGGGTCGCGGCATCCGCGACATGTTTGGTGTTCTCCCGATTGGATTCAGAGGGGCGCTTAATATAGTTGTACTTCTCGATCGTGTTCGGATCGGTCTCCTAGTAGTTGTGGGGCAAGAAAAGAAACGAGGCCTGATACGAACTGTATAATTAGGAAAGAACCAGGCAGACGAAGAAACGCTCGATGGACTAAAACGTACTCGAAAAAAAAGAGGATGACGGTGAACCCGACAAACTCAATCCATGCTTTATTATTATTAGGGAGAGACTAGGAAAATTGCCCGTGCGTTGCAACGGGAAAAAAATCACACGCCCATGCCCCGTGCTTCGCTATTGACTAAACAACAATTGCGATAAACCAAACGACAGACGACGATGCAACTAAGTTAACCAAATGGATAATTATTTATATAGGGTCAATGGATCAATTAACAATACTATTCTTTGGGGCATTAGTTCGAAACTAGGGATGTGAATCCTAATCAACTAATCGGATGAACAACCTTATCTTTAGATTATCATACTGATAATAAAAAAATCATACATGTGGTGCTTATTTTGAGTTATCGACACTATACAATACAAATGTGATATACCTCGTCCAACGACCAGGCATACATGCTTCTGTCGTGTGTGCTAACCGCGAAGTCCTTGTCATATAGATGTTCTAACTTTCTATTCTGTTGCAACATATTCTCCATCGCAATTGAATATTTGCTTAGTCTGTTGCGCCTCAATTCAAGGTTACATGTAATATGCTCTATTCTAGCTTTCTTTTGTTCTGGCTGCATATTTGCATATTTTTATCTTTCTCATGCGCATTTGTTTGCCTTTTGTGTTGGCTTTACATTTGCGTTTTTTTTTCCTCCCTTGTGTATATATTTTCTACAACTTGGTTGAATCTTTAGTTCTTTTGTTTTGCTGGTAGGCTTCATGTCGCTTTTTCAGTTTTCCGTTTTTTTCTTCGTGACCATATGTGCATACGGCTCTCTATCTCATTTACTTCTTTGTTCCTTAGCATCCATGACCGGAGATTGCGACCCAAATTGCGTGTCTTCATGGGAGTTTTGTATAACGTAGAAATTTGTTGTTGATTAAAAAGAAATTAGATTATGCATCATAAATAGAGCATACATAGCTACTCATAAATTAATCTCATTAGCCTGTAAATAAGCATCAAGTATGTGTTATTTGTATAGTAATGTTTTACTTCTTCCTGGCAGCCCCTTTTTAAATTGTGCAACCATTTTGGCTTGCAGTTTAAGTTTATATTAGTCAACTATGATATTCTATCTAAATCCTTTTAGATAATTATCACTACGTAAAATTAATGTTATCCTACATAGAATTATTAATGTCTTCAAATCATGATAGTAGGATATAACAACTTCTGTAATTACCTGTGTTTAAGAAAGTAAGCTAGTTCACTAAAGTAAGTTAGTTTTGTTTAAATGATATTTTTGTACTATGGTATCCCTAAATGTAGTTTCAAATAAGCATGAGTGAGTTAACTGATGACGCGTGTGTTGTCAGTGGCCTACTCCCAAAATTAGTGTAAAGTCGAGTCATTTATTTTGGAATGGAGGGAGTATAATTTAGGAACCAGAAAAATGTTACTCCCTCCTACCCAAAATATAAGGCGTGGTTGACTTTTTACGGTCTTTGATGCACGACTTTGACCACTAATATATATCAAAGTATATGGATGAACATGTATAAATGTCATCGCCGTATTTGTCTTGCAAAATAATTTTATTTCATATGTATGTATACTAATTTTATAGACATATAATACATAAAAATCATAGTCAAAGTTGTGTAACAAAGACCGGAAAAGTCAAACCGCGCCTTATATTTTGGGAAGGAGGGAGTACGATGTTGTATATCAGATCGTCGATGCCTAGTAAAAATGCATTCCACATCGATAGATTAATTATTGTACTACCATCAGACAATAAACTTTTTATGCATTCAACTTGTCCATCTTTAGGGACGTCAGGCATGGAATCATTTTCCTGATCCGGAACAATAGTTTCATTGAGATCAACTAAAGCCTCTATTGCCATGACACGTAAATATCTTTTTGGCGCCAGTGGTTTATTATGCACTTGTATGAACCGAGATCAGCTAGAGAAATTTTAAATTATATTTAATTTACCGAATGTGCAAGCAAACATGTTTTTTCCTGTGTGCCCTAACATGTATATATATGTTAGTCTAATATTATCTAATCCTTATTCATGTATTTATGGTGTTTGTTTCCTTTTCAGTTCTTGCGCCCTAGTAGCTAATCGGTATGAGTTTGTGAGGGACATACACAAGAATCAAACTCAACTTTTTTTGAGATGAGTCAAATTCAACCTTCAAAAAAGGCAATGTATGCATAGTTGAGAGAGCAAAGACGTGCACACTAACACGTCCGCGTGATGGACTCGGAGATTTTTATCGGTGCCTGAAGGATTTAAAGTATTAATTTTGGAAAAGGAAGTTCAAAACTATTAAAAACAGAAACTGGGAACATGCGTGCACGCTAGTATAATAAAAAAAGTTAAAAAAAATAGCCACACACGTGGGCTGGTCTAGAAGAAACCAGCAGCCGCGTCGCTAGCGCTCCTCCACACACGTAGGCTCGCTCGCAACCTCACGGATCTAACTTTTTCTTCCGCGTCACCAGTTATCCACATCCCGACCTTCCCTGGGACACGCCGCCGCTGCCGCCTGCACCACCGCTGAGGCGCACGCCGCCGGATCTTCCCGCTCCCCCGGATCCCTGCACCATCCCGACCATGGGCACTGGCTAGACACCTGCTGG
Source organism: Aegilops umbellulata (assembly GCA_032464435.1). NCBI lineage: Eukaryota > Viridiplantae > Streptophyta > Magnoliopsida > Poales > Poaceae > Aegilops > Aegilops umbellulata. The sequence goes on from CP136056.1 coordinate 150,818,916, forward strand.
CTCCCCCCTCCCCCTCTTGGGAATCTCCGCACCACCCAGCCATGGCGCTGGCTACAGCCCTGCTGCTCCCCCACCCGGAATCCCTGCTCCCCCGGCCATGGCGCGTGCTACACACCCGCGCAACCACCGGGAATCCCACGACGGGCTCCTCTGCAAAGGAGCTAGCTCCGGGCCGTGCGCTCCAGCACCGACGGCCACTCTCGTGCTCCTGCAGTTCAACGGCGACCCCACCATCTGTTGGGCGGCCATGGCCATGGTCATTCATGCTCCAGCTCCGGCCGTCCTTGCTCAAGTCCCTTTTCCTCTGTATCATTCATGCTCCAGGACCAGCTGTCCTCGCGCAAGTCCCCTTTCCTCTGTTCCTTCAGATCCCATCCCACCACCCGAGCGCCTCCTCGTGTCGCCCTCGTCGACGAAGCCCTCTCGTCGGTGATATGCAGACTGCAGTAGCAGCAGCAGAACCCCCCCCGCCGGTGAGCCACCTCCTCCTCCTCCCCTTCTACCACCGGTCTACTACCTTTGCTCACCCTCTCTCTTATCTCTCGAACAAAGAGCAGCAGCTCCACCACACAACAGTGGCGTTGCGGGTGTCGCTCTCCAGCGCCAGCTTCACGGTCCCCGTGGCCACCTCCCTGTGCAGCGCAGCCGCTAGCATGGGCAGCTCGATGTGGAACGCCGGCGGCGCCCGCGTGTCCTCGTGGATAGCCGGGCTCAGCCGGCCACGGCGGTGCCCGATGGTGAATCCCTTTATTTAAGGGGCGTGGTTAGAATTCTAACTAATGAAGGGACCGTTTTGTAAAAATGAAGCGTTTTCTTTGATAAACACTTTAAATAGGACTGCGGGTTGAATTCTCTAAAACAGAGGGACTTTTCCGCAAAATGCCGCGACGGATGACAGAAGCAATCGCTGGTTTATTAGTAGCTAGAGATTAGCAAAAGGGCCCGCGCGTTGCAACGGGTATAAAATAAATAAAATTTAAATTATAAACACTTAGTACCTCCCTTCACTGTTGCGTAAAGTAAATCATCAACTTGCCGCTTGGGCCGGGATTGGGACACCCCTTCTTTTTTCTCCTCCCATGAATACTCTTGAATTTCCTCAAAAGATGGTTCCGTCTCTTCGGTCATGACTGCCGAACCTCGGGAGCGAGGATCATACATTACCTCGCCTCCTTCGCCGAGGCGACTCAATTTGTCCCGTGATAAGAAGCGGTAGAAAAGAAATATTATATGCTTAAGTTGCACCAAATTCTTAAGTAGCTCTGAGGCATCTGAGGCAAAATGGGCTCTCTACCTATACAAGCATGGCAGGAAGTTAAGTGCTAAAGCTCCACACTGCAGCTTGAACACAATAATAATTAAATTCAATCTAAGCTAGCTTTGTTGTCATATATGCACTTCGAAAGCTATGTAATTTATCAAAGAAACAAAATATACAACATGCAATGAGACTTGCATTATTATCAGATGTCATACTAATGGCACTGTGTATGATCAAACTCGAAAATTAATCTTTTGAAGAAAATAAAATAGGTACGTGTGTTATATGCACATACAAATATGCTTAGGAGCTGCGCCTCCGTTCGTACCACCCATTCCCAAAATAGGTTGCATGTGCGCAGCCGCTCAGGCCACCATCCATGCGCGTATGAACCGTGCTGACTTCATGACACCGCTTTGGCTCCATGGACGGCCGTGCTCATCGGCGCCATTGCTGGTTTTGGCCTTGCGGCCCCTGATGCCGCCGCCGCCCACTGTGTTGCCGGCGACCATCGCACACAGCATTTTTTTTCCTTCGTGATTCTTGCCCAAATTCCTTCTCCCACTGTATTGCCGGCGACCATCTCTCTCCCGCGAGATTCGGCGACTGGATGCGCGAGTCGCTGTGTCTAGTTGGCCATCGCACATAGCATTTTTTTTTCCTTCGTGATTCTTTCTTGCCCACAATTCCTTCTTCTCTTATTTAGAGCACCGGATCATGCCATGCATATCATTCCTTGGTTTCCACCATTGCTTACTGATTCTTGACCACAATCCCACCTCTTAATTAAGCAAGGAGCTTGCCGTTTGATGTGATTCCTTGGTTCCCTCCTTAACATGCATGGTATGCCCCACAATCTTTGTTGATTCCCAAGCTACTTATTGGGACTATTTTACGCGAACTATAAGAACTGGTGGAAGTCAATGAAAAAAGCCGAGGTGGGACTATTTTATCGTGAAGAAATCTGCGTCCTCTTGTTGGGACTAATTTACTTTCTTCCGTTTTTACAAGAACCCATTTTAGATGGGCTGGTTCGTGCGTTCGCTGCAGCCTAGCCTGGGCGAACGTACACGCCGGCTGATGGCCCATAAATAAAAGTGAACGATCATGAGCCTGCGTGAACGATCATGAGCCTGCGCAGAGAAATAGTACCACCTCGGGCAACCATATGAAACAAACTAAAAGCGTAATATCACGGGAAGAAGCGTATTGTGACGATGAACCCACGGAGTCAATCCGTGCTTTATTATTAATAACTAGGAAACATGCCCGTGCGTTGCAACGGGAAACAATTCACCCACATAACCATGTAAATTGTGACACAATATTCAATCAACTAAGATGAACTCAAAAGAAAAAATGAGCAAAGCTAGAGGGTTAACATACATCAACAGACTTAGCTTGATGCCACATCAATTCACATGTTCGAAGTTTGATCCTCAAATGGACCAATCTTGAAAATATTTTTTTGTTGAATAAATATGAACAGAAGGAACCAAACATATAAAATAATTCCAAGCAATTAAGAATCTACAATTGACACATAATCGTGGTGCTAATAGCAGAATGAACATTTTTCTTAAACAAATTTTAGAACCAACGATATTAAATGGTTAACTTCTCGCTTCTGAGGTGATGGAACTGGGTCTTCTCATAATGTTCAAGTACATCCTTACCTTCTCATCTAGGACCTGAAAGCTGAAAAGAAGCAAAAAAGAAAGTCAATTTTGTGGTCACTGAAAATATTTACAATGTAAACCAAAAATATAGTCTTCCCACGACTACCTTATCAGAGAACTTGTATATATTTGAAGGTGTGTCTAGAAGACAATTAATTAAGTCTAATGGTGGATAGCGTTTTTATCAGAAAAGTGGTTTTCAGTCAGCAACTGATAAAATATGCATGCTATGCTCCAAATGGAATGTAAATGCTGCATTTTGGAGGAAACGACATTCCAAACATGTTAAGAAACATGAATATAAGCGAAATCCCGGAAATTATTAAAGATGATTTTACCCTTCTTGGAAGCAAGATAAGTTCGTTCGGATGTAGTCAAATTCATTTACTGTCCAACATTATAGTGTTACTAACATGTTTACACTATTAACTAAAATGCTAACTAAGTGGCAACTATTCTGTACCTGTAGTTTGGTTTTCTGGAGCTCACTGATGACAAGGGAGCAACACATGTGACAGAAGGAGGGGGCAGGGAGTTTAGTACATGATAAGCATTCGAAAAACAGTCTTTGATGTATATACGCAAGAGATTGAAATCTACAATGTTTAAAGATGGTAATTCCAAAAGGAGTAAGAATTCTCCTTGAAACCAGAAACATATGGAGAAAATGAGAGCTACACAGATTTTTCCATGGTCAACCATTGAGAAGTTTAACGCCTGAAAAGACTGCAGTACATCTACAAAAGATCTCCATTGATCACGGGGAGGCACAACCAACGTACTGCTAAATGATAATATGCACTAAATAAAAGTTAGTAGAATATGATTTTGGTTTCACATCCATTTTGTAAAATAGCGGCTCCTGCCATCAAATACTGATGGGGAGACTCTGGCATGTGAATGTCATTACTTTCTTCCTTAATAGCTACACAAAATGTGTAACATATGAATAGGGGTAGGTTCTACAGCGAGACAACCCAACAGGAACATCTAGCCTACAAACATGTTAGTAACCAGAGAAATATAGCTACTGAAACATATTATTATTTTCAGTCAACTTACATATATAGGGTGTAGTTTTTTTCCCCACCCCATCTTTACTAAAATGAAGCCAACAAAATAAGTTCAGGTCTATGTGAATGAACACACAGCCACACACATCAGGAAGCTACCTATATACTGACAAAAAATACCAGCCGCATTTCCCTAGCTACTAAGCACGAGTACACAGGATTTATCTCATCACTGATATGAAAATTTATGCTTCTAGTCAGTGATACTGCTCGACAGGGTCTTTGCTCGGCTTGAACCAATAAATGGAGGTGCCAAACTAAATGGGATTTAACATAAAAGTAAACAATGTCGTACCTCAGAATCATTGACCAAAGACCGTTGGCCGGATGGAGATGGAGTAGCACCAATTCCCAAACATCTACAAATCCGCTGCTTTGATCTGAAGGTATTTTCTAATTTTTAGAAGTAGAAATCGCATGAAAAGTCACCTGAAAAGGAGCAGCATAGGAACTTATAGCAAAAGCTGAAGGCATGGCAATTCTGGGCAGCATTCATGGTGCTGTTGGAACAACATGTGAGTGCAAGCATGATATTGAAGGTGCTATGCCGTTGCATCTATTTAATAAAATGTGCAAAGCTAATTAACCTTGAAAGATCCGCTTGTTGAGTTCATCCTCTACATATCTATACACGTAATTTATTCAGGTAAAAATCCATTTTCTTTAACACTGAAAGAATCATAAAAATTGATTGACTTAAATGTAGTATCACAACGATAAAACGGATCTGATGAGAAAGAGGAAAGGAGGATCGCTTTGCTTAACCTGACGAAGACGGACAATGAACCATGCGTCGGCGCGTTGGCCATGGCCTTGTGTAGGCCGGCGACACGGAACTGCGTTCCCACTACCACGGACAGGTCGGAGCTCTCCCATCGCGTCACTGGTGGGGCTTACGTTGTTGGCCTGCTCATAAGAATGACTTCTTCAGTTCATAAAATAATTGGCTTCAGTAGACAAAATAATCAATTTATCAAATCAATTATCTTATAAAGTTAATACCAACCAATCAGTATTGTTATCTCGTCGCTCCAACTTTTTAATCTACTCCATGATGATATTCTTATAGAAGGCTTTAGATTGCAGCTCACTTTAATTCCTCTTTACTTAGGATTCCTCTTTACTCAGTATTGCACGAGTTTTGATGGATGGAATACCAACCAATCAGTTAGTAGTCATCACGGATTGGAAGGAGGTCTACAACATTACCTTGCTCTGAAGTGGATTTGAGTTTCACTCGCTCCCTTCCGATCCTCCCGAGGAGAGGCACTCCTCACGCGGGAGACCAGTGCCCTCGCACAGCTGCACCCCTGTCGCACCCTTCCTTGTTCCCTGTCCTTCTTCTCCTACCTCCCCTCCTCCCTGGATCCTCCTCTGTCTCTTTTTTCTATCAGAAAAATCGAAGCCCTGCCACGACCTTGGAGATCTCCCTGCCAGCCATGGAGGCCCGCCTCCACCTGCAAGTACTTCGCGCCGCCGCGCCGGATCCCTCCTTCTCCCGCGCCCGCCGGATCCCGCCGCCACTGTTCTGCATCAAGCAGGCGCGTCGTCCCCAGCCGCCCAAGCCATCACGTTGACCTGATTCAGAAGCGGCGCTCGACCGCCGCAGCGGAGGCGGCGAGAGGGCAGAGGTGCGGCGGCGGCGGGCGGGCGGGTTGAGGTCGGCCACAGTGGCGAGTGGTGCGGCGGCGGCGGCGGGGGATTTGGCTCGGCCAGGCGTGGAGGCAGATGCGTACGGGTATATTTTTTCCAGCGAACGGTTTTTTCCTTTTGTAGATTATGTTGGATCGCGGGTTGAATACACAAAATCATAAGGACTTTTTCACAAAAACGCCGCGACGGTGAATCCGACAGATTCACACCGTGCTTTATTATTAGGGAGAGATTATTAATTATTATTATTATTAGGGAAAGACTATATAAACATGCCCGTGCGTTGCAACGGGAAACAAATTCACGCACGGTCTTAGCTACTCATCTGTGTTTCCTCTCCGCCTTCCTCTTTGCCATCCACTCATGAATCAATTCCAAGATGACGAGACATAGCAAAAGGAAGTTGTGCGTTACCAAGGATAATTGTTTTTTATAGATATACTGATGAGGAGCGTGCACAAAAAAAGTGCCATCTCAAATAGTAAAATATTCTTAAAATAATAATAATAATATGGATCAATGGATAAAAAATCGGAGAAATGCACCATATATTATTAGGTTGGCAAAAAGGCTTGTGCGTTGAAATGGGAGAAGATCACACACTCTAGCCCTGATAATAATGTCTCGAGACTTTCCCTCCTTAGTGACACAAGCTTTTATCTGGCGTTTCTCTGGAGAGGAGCGCATCGGTGACAAGCGACAAATGGATGACCAATAAAGATGTAGCGGCATATGTCACGCACTACACACATCTTGTACATATGTCCTCCACAGGACGATGGCATAATGCCCGCCCATCTGCTGCTACCGCCGCAGCCAACCCACACATCTTCCTCCTGCTAGAACGAACATCGAGCACAAGGAAGACGTGGGAAAAAAATTATTGTCATCTCAATGGACCACCGATCTTGTACAAATGCAGCAAAAATTTAGAGTAGCATGCATCATGGGGGTATTTACTCCCCTTTCACGAACCCATATAAATATAAGCCGATAAAGAAACAAAAATTAAGTGTCATAATTCGTAAGCAAATGGTAGATGGTAGATCATATATGCACTTATTATAAATGTGCGAATATATTAGGATGAGTGGCAGATACACTTATACAGACATTGCATTTGCATTTTAGACCTTATGTAGTACTGCCTTCGAATAAAAAATAAATTTTCTTTTGGTCTAGATTTAGATTTAAAACGCCTTATATTTTAATACACATGCAGTATATGGGGCATGAGTTGGCAATTAGTTCATCCTCTTAGTATGCATTTTATTCATCTCATCCATGTTCCTAGAAGTAATTTTTATTAAATTATAAAATAATAAAGTACACATATATGAATTCCATGAGTGATCTATCATGTTTTTAGCTTAAGTACGTAGACCCATCTTGACTTTATCTCTTCCAAGTATCCAACCTTATGTCTTCACTTGGATGTACACGATAGCTGACCAGCTAAAAAAATTCAAATGGCAGATAAAAGAATCACATGGATCCACACTACCAACCTTAGAGCCACGTTGTTGCTCGCCTGCTCCTCCTCCTCACTTCCCTAGCGCGATTCAAGCACATCCAGCCAAGCTCTGCTCCGGCGAGCCACAAGCATGTTCATACTTATCCTCTTTCTCTTCCCCGGAGCCACAAGCATGTTCCTGCTCATCCTCTTCACTCTCCTCCCTTTCTTTCTTGAGTTCTCCTTTTTTTTTATGGTGCAGTGATATACCACCAAGACCTACATCTTACCCTCCTTTGTTTACTCTTGAGGCTGCTTGTTTTCTCATTCAAGTTGGGCGTATATAAATTGATGGTCTTTGATGAAAAGAGGCGATGTGGGACAAAAGGAAAATCATGGGTTTGAACTTCCTAACCATTGTCAGCTATTTTATAGGCTCCCGAATCAACTCAACGGAAAAAACATCGTAGCCCAACTCGGTCCGCGGCTCCGCGCACCTCGCTGCAGCCCAGGCACGTACGCTCCCTCGTCCCCGAATAAGATATGGTTCATTTTAAAGTCAAACCTTTCTTTTTATCAAAATCGGCCAATAGTTCGCATGGCTAGCCCAGCCCACTCACATCTAGGAGACCAAGGTTCGTGCGTTCGCTGGGCAGACGTACACGCCGGCTGGATGGCCCATAAAAATAAAAGTGAACGATCATGAGTCTGTACAGAAAAATAGTACCACCTCGGGCAAATCATATGAAACAAACTGAAAGCGTAAAATCACGGAAAGAAGCGTATTGTGACGGTGAACCCACGGAGTCAATCCGTGCTTTATTATATATATATATTTATATATATATATATATATATATATATATACACACACACCTAATAATAAAGAGAATTGGGTTTCTGTCGTCCGTCATAAGAATTACCCCCGTAGTTGCTAATAATTACCCCCTTGCCACCGGTAAGTGAAAAAAAACGATTCGTTTTTTCCCTTCTCAAGTCGCCGCACCCAGGAGTTCCAGGTTCGATCCCTGGTTCTTACATATATTTTTTTTGTTTTTATTTTTTTATACTTTGCTTTGTTTGGGAGTCAACCTGCAGCTCAGAAAAAGAGAGCCGAGAAAATTAGTTGCAACACACACACACCTAATAATAAAGAGAATTGGGTTTCTGTCGTCCGTCATAAGAATTACCCCCGTAGTTGCTAATAATTACCCCCTTGCCACCGGTAAGTGAAAAAAAACGATTCGTTTTTTCCCTTCTCAAGTCGCCGCACCCAGGAGTTCCAGGTTCGATCCCTGGTTCTTACATATATTTTTTTTGTTTTTATTTTTTTATACTTTGCTTTGTTTGGGAGTCAACCTGCAGCTCAGAAAAAGAGAGCCGAGAAAATTAGTTGCAACATGCTAGATGTTTGCAAATGCATAAACTGGCATCATTTTGTTAGCCATTTTGATCGATCTCACATTCAACTGATAGCTTCAGTTTAGTTTATACACAACTGGAAAAAAACACAGTGCATGATGAACACAAAAGGTGGTATCATGCATTAGAAGAAGATTCACTTACTTTCTCAAGTGAAATCAAAATACTAGCCCTGTAGTTAATCAAACAAGCAAGCAGTAGCAGTATTATGCTACAAGAATAATACAAGTCAGCTAGCACCATTATGGAATTGTGTTTTTAGTACTTATCTTCAATGTATATATTGTAATTTACGTTCTTTTGCATATTTTGGTTCCAACATTAGCATATTTCTGATCTAGATTATCAGATTATCACATGTACTCTTAAAAAAGGGTGTTAAGGCAATCATGTAGTGCTGCATATATAACATGGAATTCAAGTTCTGACGAAATCACTAGAAACATATAGCAGTCTTTCTTCCAGATGATCCACAGAAAAGTAAAATTAGGAGGAAATACTCAAATCACATAGCAATCGCATTTCAACCCTAATAATAGTTCGTCAATTATCATTCATTTGCAGAATTTTTGTTTTGCAACTGGGAGTAAAAATCGAGCACAATTTCATATATGTGTGTGTGTTAATTGATGGTGGTCTGATCTATTTTTATTGACGTTCGTATCAGATCCCGGTAAAATATCCTTCGTTTTTTTTCAGTTGTTTTACTGAGATTATTTTCCTATGAAACTATCATTGCATGTGCAGAAAACATAACATCATAAAATACAACATCTCGTCTTTATCTTGGTGAGTCCGATTATGCATATATTATTTTAAGATTATATGACGAGCAATGGTAGCGTGAACAACTTTATTCGAACCATGATCTTACTTCTTACAGAAGATATATAGATGAAAAATATAATGTACAATACTCCTAAGGCGGATATGATATTAGGCAATGGTATGTACACTTTCATGTCATTGTACACAATAGTAAAAAAAAAGGCATCAATCCAGATACGACGAGGACGTAAAAACACATACTCCATCCGTCCCAAAATAAGTGTCTCAACCTTAATACAACTTTGTATTAAATTTAGTATAAAATTGAGACACTTATTTTGGAACGAAGGGAGTATAATCCTTTCATTTTTTGCATGCATGTTTTCACACATTGACAATGTTTTAATAGCGTGTTCCCCGTTGCAACGCACGGGCAATTTTCCTAGTATATATATATATATATATATATATATATATATATATATATATATATATATATATACACACACACACACACTAGCAAAAACACCCGTGCGTTGCAACGGGTGAACAAAAACCTTACATGTACCTAGCGACACATCGGTCTTGCCACTTCTTCCATTCGTCGATGGCGGTCATGTATATTCCACCTAATCTGCCAATCTGAGAACAACAATAGTCATGTTCGAAATTTAATCTGCCAATCTGAAATACTATATGATGAATCTGACAACTTAAAATCAAATAATAGGCTGGGTCCTTCATTAAGAATAAGAGACAGGTAGATGCTTGAAACCATATAGTTATTATAGGGAAAGATTTTTGTTTTTGCCTTTTCCTTTTATTTATATTAATTTTCTGTTTCAGTTTTGTTTCCTATTAATTTTAGTTTTAGTAAAATATAAACGTAGCATCTAAATTAGTATTTCAATTTAGTCCATAGTCACAAAAAGTCTAGTCCTCAAATAAAACACTACCTTCTATTTCTAACCATAGAACACTGAGGTACCTTTGGAAAGCTAGCAACGGCCTCTAAAACTTTCAAGAACCTAGACTGATAACTACTGATAAGCATATAGTGAGAATTTGGTATCCTAATACAGTGAGTTCCATTCTTCTCTGAATAGTGTTGACCTCATTTTTTCGTGGGTGGCATTGATCACTAATTTCTTATTTGTCAGATGATGATGACCTCATCTGACTATTTCCTTTTTATGGAAATAACATGGTGAGCATTGAACCAGACTGTGAGTGAATCCTCACTAACCCCTAACTGAAAAAGTAATGACACTGGCATCTTTATTACTGAAAGTACAGTACATATAAGCTATATATACTTTCAGTTTTCTAGTGGGAAAGGCTTGTTACACATCAGTATGCACAATAGTACATGCTTTAACCTGTCAAATATGTACTGTCATAAACAAAGAAAAAATGTATTTGACTTGCCATGGAACTGCTTGAAATTGAAGATATGGACGATGATGCAGCACACAAATTAAATCAGCATCACATCTTAAACTGAGGTTTGTTTATGATAAGCCTGAAACTCGACTCGATAGGCTGAATACACACAATGAAACACAGGTTTCAGTGAGATTCTCAGATTCACACAGGAAGTGCTTAGTACTTTAACTGAAAAAAGGATCAAAGTTGAACATGAACCGAGAAACATTCTCAAAGTTCAGACTGGGCAGGCTAGTCTGCTGCTGTTGAAAACTGCCAGTATAACCGTATATATCGCCGCAGACAGAGCCGGGGGACAGAAAAAATAACTAAAACAGGGGATTCCATCTAGTGATTAGCTTTCGAGGGGATAAATACCTCTGGTGTAGCCGCTGCAGGCGACGTTGGACGGCTCGACCGATGTTCTTGTTCCTCCAGCGAATTCGGTGCTTCTTCCTCCGGTGAACTTGGTGGCAACATTGGACGCTTCGTGCAATGTTCGAAGGAACTTGATGAAGATCTGTTGCAACTGCAGCACTTCATACTTGTATCTCAGTTAATTATGTACCCATCTACTACATATGTATACCTGTCAATGCAAATTGTATTCAGATTAGCAGTGCTACTTATCGATGTAATAGGCGCACTTGAGAAATTAAGGTTGATGTTTCAACTTCTTACCAGGCTATATTTTCCGCATGCAGACATAAGTGATTAAGCTCAGGGAAAACCATGGTAGTGGTACCTTGTTTGATGCTAGAACTCCCGTACCAGCAACATGGGGCAGTCCTGCAGATCGTGTGGCAAGTGTCATGAAGGTTGTAAGGCGAGCGTGAAGCCACCTACAACCCCATGATTGAGCTGCAGAGAAGGGTGGACTCTGATCCTACAGCTCCCGCTTTGCTGATTGCTTATTTCTGATTAAATTAGAAGATGGGAGAAGAGCACCATGGTCAGACCTTTAGATCGTATGGCATGTGCCGAGGAGGCCAGCTATCCTTCTTCCCCCATTCTTCTTCTCCCTACCTCTCCTCCCCGAATCCTCTTCTGTTTCTCTTTCGTACCAGGGAAAACTGAAGCCCCGCCTCTCCAGCCTTCCTCTTCGTCACCGGCGACCCCTGCCTCGCCGCCCGCCTTCGAATCAGCCTCCCCAGCCACTGCCACGCACGGATCCGACCCCTGCAAGCTCCAGCCGCCGCCGCCGTTCTGCAATCTGCATCGAGCAGCCGTGCCGCCCACAACCGCTCAAGCCGCCGCGTTGACCCGATATAAAAGGTGCGCTCGAGCGTCGTCCGCGTGTAGTCGGCCGGGTAAGGGTAGGCGCGCCGGCGTGGTGGGCAGTGGCGGTGGCGGCGCACAGCGGTACGCGTGAGGGGCATGGCAGGAGATGGAGATGGGATTGGGAGGCAGGGTCGGGAGGCTGATTTTCTTTCTTTTATCTCGGGCGTACCGGTTCGGGTTAGCTTATTGTGAGGACGGCGGGTTTAATTGTCAAAACAACAGGGGCCTTTATGTAAAAAAGCCGCGACGGTGAACCCGACAGATTCACACCGTGCTTTATTATTAGGGAGAGACTAGCACAAATGCCCGTGCGTTGCACCGGGAGAGAGCACCACTTCCTATCCTATGAATCATGGTTGGCAGGTCAAGAAACTGTGTCGTGGGACAACGGCCGCTCTCGAAAGAGATGGATCGTTTGTAGATCGCGATGTGAGCTCATGTGGTATGATTCCGTGTAAATTTATCCGCTTGAATAAGAAAAAAAAAGCAGCAAGCAAACCAACCTAGAATAACAAATGCCCGTGCGTTGCACCGGGAGAGAGCACCACTTCCTATCCTATGAATCATGGTTGGCAGGTCAAGAAACTGTGTCGTGGGACAACGGCCGCTCTCGAAAGAGATGGATCGTTTGTGGATCGCGATGTGAGCTCATGTGGTATGATTCCGTGTAAATTTATCCGCTTGAATAAGGAAAAAAAAAAGCAGCAAGCAAACCAACCTAGAATAACAATTGCAGCAGCAGCAAGCAAACCAACCTAGATGGATATTACCTAAAAAATTACTCATAATTAAACATACTTCTTCGAATCCATATTATTAATTATCGTTCGTTCAGTACAACTTTGTATCAGCGGTAGTATCTTCTTTGTTCAGAGCAAGCCCCGGCATTAAAGAGATAAAAGGGCTCTGCCTTGTACTATTTGTTTTATTTATTTTATGTTTTGCTGTGTATCCTTTTAAACTTGTAATATAAATACATGCAGTAAGGAAATCTACTGTTTTGTTCTAGAAAAAAAAGGTTGTAACAACAGAAATCATCCATTGTAAGAATAACAACGACATAAGTAGACATACTTTATCTTTCCTTGTAATCTTCTGACGTCTAATTACCTTCCACTTTCACAACAGATGAAACTCTGATATTTTTCTCCAACCTGACTGGAGACGTGAAAGAGTAAGCTTTTCATAGGACATAAGGGCAAAAATTTACACCTACAGTAGATTTACGACAAGATTGACCATATGCAGCAAACCCAAAAGGGTGGTTACTACACAGAATAATGACAACAAGCCACGCTTGAAAAAACAAACACAAACATGCAACAAACATTTTCTTCAGTGCGACCTGAATTGGACAAAAAACCAATTGTACAAAAGGAAGCACTTCTAAACTGAGAGCGCGAACGCACAAATGCACTGAAAGGGCATGGGCAGCTGTACAATTACATCTCAGCATTACCAAACACTCAAGCGGACATTAACTTAAACCAAGTCCAGAAAGATAAATTAATGATGCACAACGCTTCATTTTTAATAAAAAGAGAAAATTATTATAGTTAGTCAGCAAATACCGGCTTCTTAGGATGCTCCTCCTTTATTTCAAGAACTCAATTCAGCCTTTTCCTCCTCATGGAATTCATTTCAGACTTGGAGTAGTCAAAAGAAATACTGGGTTCACACTTCACTTCCTTTACACCTGAAAAGGCATCAATTCATGCTTTAGACAAAACTAATAATACAGAACGCAGTATGAAAATCAGAATGCAGATTTTAACAGTCATAGATATGACTAAGAACGGAAAGTATTATGTCGTAGCTGAAGTGAATCGATGCATGGTTATGTTGAAAAAGTTTGGGGACTCTGTAAGAGCTTTGGAGAAAGTTTTCCCCGCAATGCTAGTTCATACTGATTAGCAAGTACTGATAGCAATTGCACTGTTACTGAAATAGAAGGGGGTGACCATTCACTGAAGCATGTATACATTTTCTCTTTCAAAGAGGACTGCTTACGGACTTACAACTGAAGTACTCAATGTATTGGATGCCAGAAAACATTCCATGAATGCTCAGGTCGTCAAAGCTAGTGTAGCTTCCTAACATAACTATTCTTCATTTTTTATTTGGCAAGCAATGGTATCCAGATATGTGATCCTCTGGCATAGACAATGGTGATGAAATTAACGGACAATCTCGTCTATGGTAGCCTGATGGCCTAGTTCCACAAGAGCAGTTAAGAGTGTACCTCTTAATAGTGTATTCAGGTGACCCTCCCCACTCTTGGCATCCCAGCCACCTCACTTGCAAGGGATGGATTTCTGGAAAGCTAGAAGAGACTGCATGATAAATGATCATTAGAACAAGATCAAGTTTAGGAACAACAAAAATTAATTAGAATAGGAAGAGTAGTGAGTTGATGGCATGTGCAAGCACATTATACTCAGTCTCATCCTTGTACGCAACAATCAAATGCAGCAACGTGACCACCTTCTGTTTACCAGCCATACAAAGGGCATATGTGTCATCAAGTACACCTGTAGTGATCAGACAGTAATAATGTGAGAATAGTTGAACATGGAAAGACCTACAGTTGTAAGAAACCATGCAAAAGTTTTATCCGTCTGCTGCACTCAGTGTGTTGGTCTCAACTGCATACCTAACTCGGGATGCAAGTTTCTCATCATAACTCACTATAGAAACCAGTCTGATCGATGTTAAGTTTAATCTAGAAATCATCTTTTGACATTCTACGAGCCCTGACAAATTGAAATCCTCGATCCTCTAGTTCCTCCGAAACAAAAATTTGCAAACATAAAGAGCTTATACAACTTTACCCGTTTTGCCTATTTTTTCTCAAGATGACAATCATAGCATGGAAGGAGATATGCAAAAAGATTGACTAAATGTATATGTAATTGCTATTTTTAGCAAAACAATGGCTAATCGGTTCACAAGAGGGTAGTCGAGATGCCACTGTATTTAAAAAATAATATGACAGATAGAACTGAAAATTGCCTACCTGGGCAAAGAGGTGCGTGTGCACGCAACCATCCTATATTAAAACTTCGATGTATGTGCTTTAATAATCGTATAATCCTGATTAAAAAAGCAAGTGCATAACTCAAACTGAATTGTGGATTTATTACATACTTTGAAGGATAGAAATACCATAACTCATATGTGAGACCTCAATCATGAAATCATTGTAAGCAATGTGATTCACAAGAGAGGCTCCGGACATCTTGGGTTCACCCTGCTGCAATTCATGTATCAATGATTGTTTGAGAATCAAGTGTGATTGTACCTCAAGACAATGTATTCTGCAGTTGCCAATGCTTGACGTCAAATCAAGGAATTCAATTCTAGCCCAGGGATACTACGGAAATCCTCCTCCTGTAGTAGTTTGAGTGTTCAGGCTCAGATATTGACTACATGAGATTAAAAATAAACTTTGAAGCTGATATAGTATGATGACAACCTGAATAACAACATCTGGCAAGTGAAATTGCATTGGAAGCTGCTGTGTTTATCAGAAGTTTGGAAGCAAAATAATCTGTGGGGATACAGGAGAGTCTAGAGGATGGTTCTCCAGCTCTTTGCATTCAGAAGTTTTGAAGGCTGTTCGATATATGCAGAACTGAATGTGCCAACTTCAGTTGTGCATAAACACTCCAGCATGTGAGCTTCAACGACACAACCACGCAGTAGCAGCCACCGAGGACCCCCAGCCGCAGCTCGCCGGAGCGGCGCCGCCCCTTCTCTCTGATCTTTTCTTCCCTTGCTCTCCCCCTCCTTCCTCCGTTTATCCTCCTTCCCTCTCTGCTCATCTCCCTCCCTCGTTTCTTCTCTACAGAAGCCCCAACGTCATGGACGAGCTGCGCAAGAGGCTGGTCATGGCGCCCAACATCGATCCCGCAGCTGGGCAAAAGGCGGCCATGGATCAGGAGGCGCGCGTGCGCAGTGCAGTATGGGCGCGGCGGAACGAGGAGGTCGAGCGCCACGGACGACCCGCGATGTACCGATGCTGGCAGAAGGAGAGGGCCATGGATCATGGTGAGCTCAGGCCGTCGCGGATGAACAAGGGGCGGAGAGAGAAGGAGAATGGAGAGGAAAGAGGAGGCATGTGGGCTGGGGGGAGATCGCCGGCGTGGCCCTCCGCGGCGGCGGGCGGTCTCCCGTGGGTGTGGAATCGGGTGGGAGGGCATCTCTCGCGCGTGCGGCGCAGAGGAGAAATTGGGGATGGATTATCCAGCGAATCGTTTTTTTACATGTGGACTGCGGGTTGATTACATGAAACCAGGGGGGGTTTTCTGAAAAAAGGCGCGACGGTGAACCCGACAAACTCACTCCGTGCTTTATTATTAGTGAGAGACTAGCACAAATGCCCGTGCGTTGCAACAGAAGAAAACACTGGTTCCTATGAATCTGCCAGATCAAGGAACCATGTCGTTGGACGACGCTCGCTGATGATAAGAAATTGGTTCATTTCATCAGCATATGGGATAAGATTTCAAGTAAACTGATCTGTCTGAACAACCACCTCTTGATTGTTAGTTCATTCTTTAGGTTATTTGTTCATTCTTGAACTGAAGTAATAGCAGCAAGCAAACTAACCTAGAATAATAATTGCAGCAGCAAGCAAACCAATCAAGAGGAGTAATAGTTGTAGCAAGCATAATTCGTTCATTTAAAAAAATTGTTTAGCTGGCATCACAACGTATTTGTTTATCAATAATCTAGTGATATGTAGTATATATCCATAAGCACGTGAGTATTTTTTGCAGAAATTTTGTAGACTTACTTAAAGGTTCATTTTCAAGTTCTGCATAATTTGGCTCCATGCCGAGAGTCAAAAATCGTTTACATGAAAGATGAACCATGTATAAGTTGCATCCACACTATTTATAGAAACATGTGCCAACAACCTTGCAATGGAGGCAGCCCGTGCGTTCCAACGGGAGAGAAAAAAAATTGATGGCGCGGTGATGCATATAGTACATTCCCGTTGGCGTGGCGGGGCTCTGGTTGTATGGCATTGAGTGCAATAGCAATGCCTATCCAAAAATACCATCACTAAGTTCAAATTATTAATGTTCGAAAAGACCTCACGTGTGTCCTTTGTCAGGTTTTTCAATGTGTCCAAAACTTTCAAACTGATGTCAAGATACACAAACATTGGCTGAGCCTGCTCTGCCTCCTGAAGATGTGTGTCATACTGTCTTGTCTCTTCTCCTTTATAGCTTTTTTGTGTTGTCCTCATATAAATTAAAATCCCACAAAATAAGCAAGGCATACCTGCAATAGAACTCCTTTTCAACATGGAATTTTACAAATAGAAACATGCAGCTGATAAACATGTGTGGCAGTAGGAGTATTCAATAGTAGCGTGAAGGATTTGTAACACTACTCTTTCATGTCAAAAGGACTGCAACTGCATGAAGACTTGGTTTCACTTGGGAAACCAAGCTAATTAGCAGTCCAGAGAGATAGTATAAGTACATCGCATCAGATAAACACCACGAGCAACACATGGTTCAAGAAGAATGATATGATGCAAGTCTAACATCCTAGCACATATGCCTGTGCGTTGCAATGGAGAAAATAAATGTGTCTGGCAAAATGCCTATCGGTGGCTTGACAACATCTTTGGAGGCAGGTAGGTGCATGCCGAGGTCTAGAAAAAATACATATCATGCTTTAGTCTCCGTTAACATCCACGGGCAAAGATAGTATAAGTACATCGCATCAGATAAACACCACGAGCAACACATGGTTCAAGAAGAATGATATGATGCAAGTCTTTAACATCCTAGCACATATGCCCGTGCGTTGCAACGGAGAAAATAAATGTGTCCAGCAAAATGCCTATCGGTGGCTTGACAACATCTTTGGAGGCAGGTAGGTGCATGCCGAGGTCTAGAAAAAATACATATCATGCTTTAGTCTCCGTTAACCATGGTGAATGGATGTGGTACCCATAAATGATTAGGAATGTTGCATGGTCATTTTTTTAATCCTTGCATGCAAAATTTAGTGCATCTTATAATCTAAACAGATGAGTGAAAGAAATAAAAGTAGGAGTTACGAACAAAAAGGATAATGAGATAGAGTAAACAAACCGGAATGAGGAAGTGTATGTATGTATCATACCCCACACTTATGTTTTACTCCTTAGAAATGCATTCTGAATGACTTGTGTTAAGAAGCACTGCCGCACTGCCCTGCTTGAAAGCTTATCCATTCGTCTCCCCTCGACTGCTAGCGCTCCATCTATCATGTCCTCATTTGACCATATTGTATCATATTGACAAAAACTACCTTTTTGTTTCCTCTGCCCTCTCCTAGCACTCCCGACTCTCCAACGCCTGCTCTCCTCTTCTACTCGGCCGACTCATCTGACCGGAGTGCTAGACGAAGATGGAATTGAATATATGATGATTATTTCTATGACCCGGGAGAAATATCTATCTTTGTCTAAATCCCTTCTCTAGCCTTGTATTTCTTTGCTTACGCAAAAGTTTCTGACGCTACCCACCAGATCTGGTTCTCCAGGGCAAGATCCGCCCATTCCCGGCCTCCACTCACCCACTTGCCAACCACCGGAGCCCCAAGTCCTGCCGGCGCCGTGACCCGCCCGCCAGGAGCTCGTGTTCAAGCCGCGACGACTGCCTCCTCCGCACAGCACCCCCCCGCGCGTCCAAATCCCTCCTCCTCCTCCTCTGGTTTTACGAGACCTTGGGCATACCTCTGTTTGCAGATTAGTTTGGTTGCTTGTTGAAATCATTAGTTTGTACCTATATGAACTGGTTAGATTGAGCGTAAATTCACGATGTGGGATTATTACTGGTTGAACCGTACCAGGAAAGATCAAGACGAAGGGATAAAATCAATAATTTTATGCTCCCAGGAACAGGCCCATTAGCCCTCGATGTGGCCCAGGGAGTCTGCCAGGGAAGGGAGCAGGTGCGATCGTTCGATGCACCCGACGTGGTTCCTCCAATTAGTACCACCTTGTGTACATGTGTTAAATTCAAACTGAAAGCGTAAATTCACATGAAGAAAGCGTATTGTGACGGTGAACCCACGGAGTCAATCCGTGCTTTATTATTAGGGATAGACTAGCAAAAATGCCCGTGCGTTGCAACGGGAGAAAAAATGTCACGACCCTACGATAAGCATTCCCTCTCATCCCACACACGATGTCCATGTCCCCTATTTCAGCACGAGGCCCAACACAGATCCTCTATTTCAATAGGAGGCTCGACGCACAGCCGTATCGCCGTTTATCCTCTTGCCTCTAATCATGTAAATCATAATTCCTTCAGAAATCTCATGGACACCAAGCATTGGCTAATGTTGTTTATTCGCCTTGCAAGTATTGTTTATATCAACAAATAATGGCAACTCTTCTGACAATAAAGTGTTCCCAGTCATCTTTTATTTATCAAAACCAACACATGGCTTTTTGCGATCTTTGAATATTACCCTTCGTCGCATGTGAGTAATGGAGGCATATTACCCTTTTTGCTTTGGTTCCATGCATGCATGGTCTTGGAATAGGAAAACACACCATGATTTTCTCATTTACATCATATATGTTTGCTTCTCCATTAAAAGGCAAAAAACAGGTAGCATCTTGCCGGAATTTTTAAACACTGCACATTCAATTTATCATCTAACACTGACTCGTGTGTCATGTTAAAAATACCAATGTTGGCACATTAAGCACTATACCATAAAACGCAGAGTGTCATCAATCATGAAGTTTCAAGCTAGATGGTATTGTACTATTTATCAAATACTCCCTCCATATCAAAATATAAGACCTTATTTGACACTACGACATCAAAAAACATCTTTTATTTTGATACAGAGCGAGTAAAATTTTGGCCAAACAGGAGAAGTATAAAAGGCAGAGCTAGGTTGGATTTACTTACCTTCATGAGCTGTCAGGTTGGATGATATGCTGCACTGACCATCCTCGGCAGCGACACCAATGCAGATGCAGTTTCAGCTTCTTCACTAATGAAGATGCTACACTGACAATCCTCGGCAGCGGCACCAACGTAGATGCAATTTCTGCTTCTCCACTAATGAGGTCATCAGCCTCATAATCGCCTGTTGACTTCTAGGAAGGCCTTGTTCAGAATATTATTAGATGCTCTGTTGATTTCTTACATCGTATATTAATTCTTTAAAGAAGAAACAAATACGCCCGGTGTTCTTGCCCTCCCATGCTTGAAGTTCAACCCACAAAGAATCCACGCGACATACCCCTGAGGCCGCCAGCGTCTAATCGAATTTGGTTATAGTGGTTTAAGACATTGATAGTGTGGTAACATTCACTACATACATGAGCAGACAAGCTGCAACTGGTTGTCAACTACGCATCCATCAAAGCTAAGACGTGATCATACCCTATTTTAATCTGCATCATGAGTCATCAGAGTGGGCAACACTTGTACGCTAGCAGATAGAAGATACCATTAAAACAACAGTGGGTAGTAGCATGGCAAGCATAACTCACTTGGTTGTAGCTTGTACAGCGAACATTTGTTTTCTCCATAATTGCATCCATTATTTGAATGTCCCCTTATCAACATTAAAGCAACTTGATTGGTTCCAAGGTAATTCCTTCTTATGAAGACTGAATTGCATATCAAAGTTCAAGATATATTGTATAGTGATAACTGACAGAACAAGCCACTTGCTATTAGCAAGGAACAATTGGATGGATGTGTACTGCAGATGAAACAGTCACAGTATCGTGGCGACTGCCATGTCCTCCTCGCCCTCCTCTCCCCCTGCAGTGTTAAAAAACATAAGTGTTTGATTAGATAACAGAAGCTTACTCCTAAATAAATTGGTAGCAAATTAGAAGTCGAAATTGAAACTGGCAAACTACAGCGGTTGCTCCCCTTCGATGAAACCCACATGACAGCTTAGTCCAGCACCCTGGGGGCCTCCAGTTGGAAGTAGGTGTGCATCTCACCTATCATATTATGAGAAGCAATTTTTTAATTACATTGGGAAATACCAAAAACACCTACTTAGAGTTAATTTGCTGAATTTTCTTCTTCAACTCTCATTAGAACTCAAGATTAGGGGGCGGAATTTTTTTATCGAAGATAAGATAACCTGTCATTATTTCGGTTATCTCTTTTCTATTCGGAACTGATTGCTCCACAAAATATTATAAACCTTATATTAATTCATAAAACATATTATGAAGTCTATAATGAAACTGAAATAAAGTGGTCAAATACTGAATTTTGTAATTAAAAAGCTAGGTCCGGGGCTTAGGGAACCTACCACAAAAATGAGCTTATTCTATTTTGGCCTTGTCTCACTCTGAATCAATATATTGAATGGTTAATCTTCATTACTGTACCATGCAGACATACAGGCTGAGCATCAAGTGTTTATTGATCTGCAGCCATGATGTATTGAAACATGGTGATTTGTTCTTCACCAGAGAAATCAATCATGGGCAGTAGAGAGAGGTGCAAACCTGTCACACATTCTACTCCAGCGCAGTGGCTGCTCAATCCTTCCTGCCAAAGCTCGATCCCGCGGAAACAGCCAACATCGAGTCCCGCCGCCTCAACAGGAGCACGTCGCCCTGCCCGCTTCCCTCACCCTGCGCCCCTTCTCCTTCTCCTTCATTCCTCTCTCCCTCGTGCCCTATCTCTCTCTTTCTCTGGATGAGCAGGACGCCGCCGCCAGCGGAGCAAGCTACCGCGCCAGCCGCCAGATCCCTCAACGTTACAACCGGATCCGCCAGTCTTCCTCGCGCCTTGCGTCGCCCGCCGGCCGTCTGCCCATTCCGGCGAAGTCATGCGCCGCGCCGCCGCCGTGCCTCGCGTCGCCCTCCGGCCGCCTGCCCGTTCCGGCGAAGTCCAGCGCCGCGCCGCCGCCACACCACGTTTTCCCCCTCGCGTCCGCCGAGTGGGCCGAAGCCGAGAACGAACAAACGTTTCGTAACTTAAAATGATCGCGGGTTGAATACAGGAAACTACAGGGTTTGTTTCGCAAAGTTTCTAAAGCGAAACGTTTTCTCTTAAAAAGGGACGGGGGGTTAATTCCTAAAAAGCACATGGACCTTTGTGTAAAAACGCCGCAACGGTGAACCCGACAGATTCATACCGTGCTTTATTATTAGGGAGAGATTAGGAATAGATATATATTCTCATGGGTCTATTCTAATAACACCCTCTAGAGTCTTTTTTTTGAAATAAAACGAAATTTTATTCATTAGCAATAACCAATACATCGTTTGTGAGAAATGTTACAATTTCACTAATAGGCTCCTCAAACCAAACCGAAGTCGAAAAAAATCTAGCTAATCTAGCAAGTTCATGTGCTACTTTATTTGCCTCTCTATTACAATGTTCGAATTTAGTCATGATAAAATCACAAGCATAGTGATAGCAGTCATCAAAGATTGCCGCCGCCGCTCCCGCTGACTGTCCTCCGTCTTGCATTGGCTCAACCACCTCCAGATTGTCAGAGTTGATGATTAGGCGATTACATCCCGCCCTCTGCGCTAAATTTAGGCCAAATTTGAGAGCTAAGGCCTCCGCCATGAGAACGTCCGCACAGTAGTCTATCTTTCCATTCCCTCCTGCAATAAACTTACCTTTGTCGTCTCTCAATACTCCCCCCATCGTACCCTCCAGCAAGTCATGGTCAAAAGATGCGTCAACATTGAGTTTCACAAAGCCCCTAGGAGGACATTGCCAACCCCCCCTTTTTTATGGACGCATTTGGAGATGACGCATTTACAAAATTATATGTAAGAGCTATGATCCCCATCGAGATCTGAGTCGCATTTTGAGTGAATTCCTTATGCACTAATTTCCTTCTTTCCCACCATAGATACCAAGCAGAGATAGCTACCATTTCTCGAACATTTTCGTACCCCATAATGCGCAGATCTTGATCTGGAAGGAGTTTCCAGTATTGCCTCCCCGGCACGATCAATCTCACAAGCTCTCTCAATAATCATATCCAACCCTAGCCTTTTCCAAACCTCCTTCGCTTTTCTACATAGGAAAAGCAAGTGTTTTGTATCTTCTACACCCCGGGAGCATGTAGGACACAAGGGTGAGACCTTCATGTGTCTATTAGTGAGTGTTGCCCGACATGGAAGAGTACCATGTAGTGTCCGCCATAAAAATATTTTGACTTTAGCCGACAAGATAACTTCCATATCTGACACCATATAGGGTTACGTGTGCTCCGTTCCATCCCGTTGGAATATTTTAGTTTGCTCCCATACTGATAGTTCCACTCCACAGAGTAAGCAGACCGTACCGAAAACAGACCATTTTTTGTATAACTCCAGGCAATAAAATCTGTCATATTATGTTGCGAAATTGGGATTGAAAGAATCCGTTGTGCGTCAATGGTCCACATAGTTTGTCTAATCAGGTCCTCATCCCAATCATTGGAGACCGGGTCAATCAATTCTACAACTTTTGATAATAAATGCCCCCTCCTAGGAGTCACAATCTTCCTAGTGGCACAATTTGGGATCCAGGCATCTTCCCAAATATTGATGTTGTGTCCAACCCCCACTCGCCAAATATAACCTCGTTTGAGAGTAGTGATACCTGCCATAATGCTTTGCCAGGTGAAGGAAGCACCATGCTTTGGCTTGGAGTTCAGCAAATCACCATTAGGATAGTACTTTGCCCTTAGAATAGTAGCACACAAGGAGTCATGATTATCAAGGAGACGCCATGCCTGTTTTGCAAGCAGAGCCAGATTGAAACAGTGGATATCACGGAATCCCATTCCTCCTTGGTTTTTTGGTACACACATTTTCCACCAGGCCATCCAGTGCATTCTCTTCGGGTTCTCCTCGTCTCCCCACCAGAAATGCGCCATCGCGTCAATGATTCCTTTACAAAATTTTTTCGGAATTTTAAAGACCGACAATGCATAGGTAGGTATGGCTTGGATCACCGCCTTTAATAGGATCTCCTTCCCCCCGGCAGATAGTAATTTTTCCTTCCAACCACTAATTCTCTTAACAATACGTTCAATCAGAAAACTAAAGCAGTATGTTTTATCAACACCCACATTTGCTGGTAAGCCCAAATATTTATCAGTGAGAGCCTTCGTCATTATATTTAGCGTTGTACACAATTGTTCTCTGACCTCTACCTTTGTATTAGGGCTGAAGAAAATACTGGATTTTTCAACGCTTGCCAGTTGTCCTGACGCCGCACAATATAAATCTAGTACTGATTTCAGGTTTTCCGCATTATGTTGGTTGGCTTTCATTAAGATCAATGAGTCATCCGCAAAGAGAAGATTTGTGACTGGTGGGGCGTTTCTACAGACTTTTACTCCTGATATGTTTCCATTCTCCTCAGCATGCACAAGCAAGGCATTCAATCCTTCTGTGCACAGCAAAAAAAGGTATGGTGATAGCGGGTCCCCCTGTCTTAACCCTCTCGTAGGCTTAAATCTCTCACTTTCCTCTTCATTGATCCTTACTTTGTATTCCACGGTTGAGACGCATTGCATAATCAAGTTAACCCACTCACGACGAAAGCCCAGTTTCAACATAATCTCCTTCAAAAAAGTCCACTCAACTCTATCGTAGGCTTTATGCATATCAAGTTTTATAGCACACAAGCCCTCTCTACCCTCTCTTTTGTTCTTTATTGTGTGAAAAAATTCATAGGCCACTAAAATATTATCCGTTATCAATCTACCCGGTACAAATGCACTATGTGTTGGGCTAATAATTTCTGGTAAAAAAACCTTCAATCGAGAAGCCACCATTTTTGCAATTATTTTATATAGCACATTACATAAGCTGATTGGCCTAAATTGAGTTACCTTCTCTGGTGTATTAATTTTAGGAATCATCACGACCGATGTATCATTCCAACCCTCTGGTATAGTGCATGTGTTGATTGCTGTCAGGACCTCCTCAATTAAGTCTTCCCCCAGCATGGGCCAAAACCTTTTATAGAAGATAGCATGGAGTCCATCTAGCCCTGGAGCTTTCAAGTCCCCAATATCAAATAAAGCCTTGCGAACATCTTCCGCGGTATAAGGGGCAAGTAGAACATCATTCATTTCGTTTGACACTCTCCTTTGAACAAGTGATAAAACATCTTGATTCGGGTGTTGAACTTCCGATGTAAAAAGCTTTGTAAAATATCCAGTAATGTGATTCATCAAGTCCTTATCTGTTAACCAGTTTCCGGACTCGTCTAATAGTTTCTTTATATTATTTCTTTTTTTCCTGGCTGTGGCAGCATTATGAAAGAACGATGTATTATGATCCCCATGCATCAACCAATTTGCTCGTCCTCTTTGTAACCAAAATATTTCCTCTTGCTCCAAAATATTTTCAATTACCATTATAATTTCCTTCTGACGGCATCGAGATTCCGAATTCAATGGACCACGCCTTAGTTTCTCCAACTCTTTTTTTAATTTTCTAATTCTCACCTTTGGTCCCTTTAGCGTTTTCTGGTCCCAAGTATGTAGATCGGCATGCACTGCTCTCGTACGGTCAGCAAGTGAGGGTCCAATACCTGCTAGCTTTGCTTTCTCCCAAGATGCCTTAACGATTTCAGTGACCGTCTCTTCCTTCAACCATCTCGCCTCAAATTGTTTAACACGCCCCTCTTGGCGTTTACAGATTTTTTCATCCCAATACTCCATATCCACTACGATTGGGCGATGGTCAGAATGAACATGTTCTTCATTGATAACTGCCGCTCGTGGAAATTTGTTTGCCCATGCTAAGTTACAGACTGCCCGATCAAGGCGCTCACGTATTTCGCCTCTCCTCCAAGTGAACATGTCCCCAAAATAGCCTAGATCTTCCAGCCCACAATCCGTTAGGCATTCACGGAACTCTCTCATCATACCTAGTGGTCTAGCTACACCACCCTCTTTTTTCGAAGGGTATAAAATTTCATTAAAATCCCCCAGAACCACCCAAGGATGGTTGCTCTTACTATGTAGATTGCGAATGTCATCCCAAGATAGATGGCGTTCATTCCATTTCGGGTGACCATAGAAGCCCGTGAACCGCCACTGAACCACATTCTCATACATAAAAACAATATCAATAAAATGGGGCGAGACATAGTTCAACTCAATTTTATTGGACTCATGATAAAACAAAGTGAGGCCACCGACCTTACCATCATTTTCCACTACAAACATATAATCAAAACCTAATACGCGACGAAGCTCATCGGCTTTACAATTATTCAAATGGGATTCAGAAAGGAAAATTAAATCTGCCCTTGTACGCTTCTGTAGATCCAGAAGCTCACGAACTGCCGTGTTGGAGAGCATACCACGGCAGTTCCAGCCTAGGATTTTCATTTGGCCCGGCGGTCCTCCTCTTCGGAGGCCGCCGATATGCCAATCTCATCTTTGTCTTCGCCAACTGATTCCCCACCTCGCTCCGCGTACTCTTCCTCCCTCTCATCAGTCTCCTTTGCAACATGTGTAACCCCGCCCTCCTCATCCTCAACAGCTACAACTCTACCCGTGCACACCTGTTTGGATGAGACGTTTACATCACCATATAAGATGCGCTCATAACTATCCATCTCTTTCTCAAAAGAAAACTCTAAGTCACTGCCCGTTGGACAAGCCCCAAAAGAATGCCCCCTTTTTTTTCCCTATCACTTGCTTGCGAGCATCCTCACCTCTGTTTGGGACCCCTCTCTTTTTTATCTTTTTTGAACTGCCACGCATAGGTTTTTTTGCTGCACTGAATTTAAAGGGTAGAGCATTATTCTCTGTATCACCCCCGGCTGTAGCGATTCTCGCCGCAACAGCGCTAGACAGCGCGTCCAACACCCCCGGCTGAAAAAGAAGCTCGCCAGCATCAACTCCATGCGGTTGGGTTACTCTGGGCTTCACCTCCGCATTCTGGCGCGACTCCAGCATGGTCACGCAGCCCTGGACCTCCTGGCCCCGTCCGCCAGGATCAGCTAGCGCGCCCGCCTGATCCTCCTGACCAAGCGGCGCACCCGCCGGGGTAGGCGCCACAGTCCCCTGAGTCCGGTGTTCATCTTGACGAAAGTAGTGGCCCCCTTATCGGAGACCGTGAGCCCACTCACGGCAGTGGCCACCTTGACGACGTCTGTGGCCTTGGCGATGTTGTTGTTGACGATGCTTGTAGTCGAGTTGTTGCCGCCGCGAACGTAGTTCCTGAAGAGGAGACCCCTCCTACTAGCACCTTGGCTCTTCCAGTAGGGCTCAACACTAAGGTTTCTTGGAAAACAAACTACTCTCTGCTCTCTTGGAATTTTACAAAACCTCTCTGAAGTATGACCAACTATCCCACAGCACTCACAGTACAAAGGTAGTTTCTCATACTTTACATCATATTTAAAGATCTTTGAACTACCTAAAGGGGTAATCTCTACAGAGCATTTCAGAGGCTCATGCAATAATATCTTCACCCGCACACGTAGATATTTCTCAACAATTACATGGTTACTGTGCGAAACCTCTAGCACCTCTCCCAGTTGATCCTCGAGAGACCACCCTACGCTCTTCGTCTTAAACTCAAACGGGAGATCGCGTACCTGGACCCATATGGTCATGACGCCAAGATCGACCTCCGCCGGGTCGCCCTTGCCGTCGAACTCGGCGAAGATGAGGCCGCCCTGCTTGAAGTGCCATGGCTGCGTCTTAAGCACAAACCGACGGTCACTCTCAGCGGCGAAATTGAGGATGAACCTCCCGTCGTCGCTGGCCACCTCCTAGATGGTGACCACACCCTGGTTCTTCCAAGTCGTGCTCCGGAGGTTGTCAAGTATGACCCTCGGGTTGACCTGGAAAGGGGACAGGAGGCGTCCCACCACCAGGAATCCGCTGACGGCCTTGCGGGCAGCCTCCATGTTAATGACAAGAGGCCGGCGAAGAGAGGAACCAGCTTGGACAATGGCCGGCGACGAGCCCCCTCCCTCCATGGCGTCCATCACCCTCCTGGAGCCCACTCCACTCACATGTTTCTTCCCCATCGCACTACTCACATTCTCTCCCTGACCCGCCATGGAACACTTCACTAGGCCGCCACAAGGAATGGAAGGAACAGAGAACAAGTGATTCTGCAATGGTGAGGAGCCTGAAGAAAGACAACCTCTCCCGTGCCCACAAATATAGCAAGCCACGGTCCCCTTCCATACAGCCTCGAAATTAAATTTGATACAATTAACCATGAATAAAATGCCATAAAAGGGCAGTTTCCTAATAACTACAGCACAAACAGCTCCCCCTCCCCCCGATGATCCACGAATGGAAGGATCTGGGATCAAAATTGGCTCCTCCTTCAAATCCCGCTGACATCTCATACTGACAACCGGAATGAAAGGATGACCTGCTAAATTTACAGAACTATCCTTTGCAACCCGAGCATAATTGATAGTCTTAATAAAAAAGGAAATGGAAACACCATAATTACGCCGTTTCCAAGTAATAGCAGCGGAATTTTCTGTATTTCCTTTACAGGAATTAAATTCCAGTATTTCCAAAGGTAAAATCGGTGACATGGACATCCCCATTGATTCCTCTCTCTACTATCCAATCCAGAAGAAGGATCTACCAATTGATTAGGAAACAAATACAAATCCTGCGCTATCACCGTATTTTCCCCCAAAACACGGTCCGCTAAATCCGCGGATGTCATGGCGCAATTGGTCCCGATCGAACCTTCCCCATATGGAACAGAGGGGATCTCACCTGCTAAATTACGGATCAAATCCATCGCTCTTTCCCTTGAATGCTGCAGGCACCGCTCCCGGTTCTTCGCCCGCCTGAAAATACGCCTTGATCTCATCCAAAGCTCCTTCTAATCCTGCCCGCTGAAGAGGCCCCCGACGAGGCCGGCTCCAGGAAGGGGGGCCTCCTTTTCCGGCGGGACCGCCGGCGCCGGGGCCGCCATCTACTCACTCACTCTGGATCTCCGTCGCCGCCAGATCGCCTGGGCGATCGCGGGAGCCCCCGAGGTTTTTTTTTGCAAAGTGTGCTAGGTGACACACCCTCTAGAGTCTTATTCTAATAACACCTAGGCTTATTCTAATAACACCTAGGCTTATGAGAATAAGCCTAGGTGCTATCTAGAGTCTTATTCTAATAACACCTAGGCTTATCTATAATACCTAAATAGTTCATCCCCACTATGTGAATTCCCTTGACATGCAGCCTATCCACATCAGCAGGTCAGCCACGTGTCCAAATTATCTGATTTTATTGGCTTCGTGAGGCCACGTCATCCCCAATTCATGTTTGTTGCGTCCGCACTATTTACTCGCCATCCAACGTGGTTTACCTGCTGGACTGCACAGTTCGTTCAATTTCCTTCGTTTTTGTACGGCCGTTCCCCTTCGACTTCCACCAATAGTCACCACTAAGTACGTACTCATCTTTCCTTCACTTCTCAGTCTTCTTATTCCATCGATCTCAGCGTCCACTACCACCAGGCACCAGCACTACGAGCCGTCTCATGCTTTTATTTTCCTTTCCTTTAAAATTCCCATCCCAATTGGGAAACAATTGAAGCTAATGAGTCACCCTCAATTTTTGCAAGGAATTGAAGCGGATGAGTTTGGTAGGCCACAGGAGTCCGTGGTCAAGAAGGGAGCACGACGGTGAAGATCAGCAACGTTTGTAGGCGGCGGTGGCAAGTGGTAGTTCTGTACAGGTATAATATCCGTGGTGCTCTTCCATTCTAGCAGACGAGGTAATTAAAAGGCCAGATGCATCTAAGAGGGTTGTTTGATCTACACATCTCATATCCTGTTCTTAATCAAGCCGCTGGTCCCCAAATCGAGCTCATCGCCACGCAAGATGGAGCTTGAGGCCGCACCTAAACGACGCTGCCGCATCTTGCAACGCTCTTCAGCTTCGCCTGGCCACGATGCCGAGGCACCTCCGCACGCCTGCAACCCCTCCCCGTTGCCCCGCTTCAGCTTCACTCGGCCACAACGGCGCCTCGCTGCTGCCTCGCCACAACTTCGCCCGGCCCTGCTGCCGCGCCTGGATGGATGACACAACCGCACGCCCGCAACGCCTTCCTGCTGCCGCACCGGCACCAAAACTTCGCCCGGCCACGGCACCAACATCAGGCTGGAACATTATTAGCGCCGGCGGACATAGTCTGTAAGCTATTCACCTTGGCTATTTATTTAACGAGGCAGTTATACGTGGTTATGCACACAAATAGTTGGTGTTTTTTTGTTGCCCAGTTGTTTGCTTGGAATGCATCATGATTCATTGATTTGGTTCTAGGTTCATTCTTGCATACGCTCAGAAATAATGATTGATGCCGCTGTTCCTGGACAATATGTTCTAGCCGCTGAGAAGTCTACATATAAACTCAAGACCAAGTTTACCCCATATGCATGCACTCCACCTGGGGCCTGTGCTACCAAATTTAAACATGCTTATTAAGATTCCAGTGGCAATAAATCAATTTTGAACATGTTTATTGAGATTTAGAGGCAAAATATCTGTTGAAGATCTGTTCAATTTTACCGGTTATCATCAGCACTTCACCATAGCATTCTGTAGTTCTTTCTCAGTATGTTTCGTAATTTTTAGCCGATGATTAATGGTGTAATATATTAGCAATGCCACTTTGGGGGATAATTAAGTATTCATTGTGTTCTTAATCATGTGTGTATCAGGCATTAACTGAATGTGGCGATGAAGACCAAAAGATGTCGTCGCTCCTTTTCTCATTTAAGAAGAACTTATTTTAATAATAAATAATAAAACCCCAAACAGGAATGTAAGAACGAGGTATGGTTGTTTCTTATCCTCTTTATTTTATTATTACTGTAGCTTGATTTGGTTAAGATGGTTTATCACATCATTTTGTTTCTAGGCCTGCTTTTTGCATAACAGATTAACTGTACTGATCACACCTTGAGAACACACCGATAAATTCTAAACTTCTATTTTAACCAACATCTGTCATGCAGACAACAGGATCCCTTAATAATATGTTACCAATATTTTATATGGTTTCACATCTTGCATAAAATCTTCAATGGAATCTATGTGTGTTCTTTTACTTTTATCTGATTGTGCAGTGAAAAGTGTAATGAATAACCATTTTAGAATGGCGCCTCAGGTCTGCTCCTTATACTTTCTGATCGACACCACTGGTAAAATTATTTGAACATCCATATTTTCTTATTAGTAGATTTTGGGCTCTATAGTTGAAGCCTAGGAAGCGCTCATATATTTTCAGTTTTCTACTTTATTGTAGTTTCATTCATAAGAAGAAATTATGGTTTACCTTATAATTAGGACTTTTGTCCAACTCTAACCTCTGTTATTTTTGTTTGATGTAGATTATCATCATATTCCTATTATGCTATGTGATATACTACTTGGAGCATTGCTTAGGGCTTGGTTGAATTGACCCAGTTTTTAAGACACAACCTTAATTAGATCTAATGGAGGAATTTCAGTTTCAGTTGAAACCCAACTCCTCCGATTGATGTAGATTGCATTGGCTTTTAGATCTACACGTTGGGGTTGCCAACTAAGTTCAACTACTTATTTTGCCTCTCATTGTTCCTTCCTTCATATGACATGCCTCTTTAATTAATTGTATAAATAGATGCGTTATCATGTTCATCTATCAGGAATGTACGATTGTCATGTCTTCCATTATCCAGATTTAAAATTGATGATGAATGAACTAAACCTTTTCACCTAGAAAGATCAAATATGAACGCAAATTTGGTTGCATTGTTTCCACTGTTAACCAACTAACTTTTGTTTGGAACCCATGATAGTATCATTTTGGTGAATGCAATACTTATCTCTGTGGATATTAGTCGAGTTCATCCCTTAAAGAAATACACTTACAATTGAAATAATGAAATCTTCCTTCAAATAAGTAAATTGCAGAATTCAATGATTCAATACTCCATAGTAAAAAAATATTTACAAAAATATATGCAAATCTTCCCGCCGCAACGCGCGGGGAATCATCTAGTTCTCATAACGAACTCACCCCGCCACCCCACTCCCAACTTGCTTCTTCCGCCATCAGCGCCGCCACACCTCCATCCCGCTTCTTCCCCCGCCGGTGCCGCCGCCGCCCGGCCACGGCCTTCCTGCGCCCAGCTTCTCTTCCTCCCCTTGTTCATGGCGCCATCACGCCTCGTCCCGGTGCACTTGATCCTCTGCCTTCCCCTCCCCAACCCGGATTTGCATCCACGGCGGCCAGATCTGCCTTCCCACCCCGCCTTCGCCCCACCCCTTAGGTCTCGCAGCCGGTGGAGGCCCGTCGCCGGAGACGCCCCCGGTGGTTGCTCACAGATCGCGCCACCACTAACCTCAGCTGCCGGGGGAGATCCATCGTCCCCTTTCATGGCAAGCTCTCCCTCACGTGGGACTCGGACCACCCCCGAGGAAAGGCTTGCCCCACCCCTCCACGGCTCCATGGCAAGGTCTTCTTTTTTCCCCTCATCTCCTCATCGACGAGCTCTCCACATTAATGTGCGTGTGTTGTTTGAATATTTTTTCCAGGCTTTGAAGTTTGTCGGGTGCCGACATGAGGACCACATCGAGTAGTTCGGCAACACGGCCCCCTCCTTCGCCAAATTTTGTCTTGGCGACGGATCCAAGCGGGACCAACCACCATGCCCTCCCCGTCCATCTCCTACTACTCCTCCCCGACGGCACGAGCAGTTCCCAGAGCCATAGCGTGCGGTTTGCTGACCCGTGCCATGCGCTACGCAGATCTGTAGCTCCTTGGTTCAACCAACCTCTACTGTTTACGGATCTGATTGCAAAAAAAATTGTTTTTGGCGGTGCAGCTCCCTTGGTGCTTAGTATGCAGTTCAGTAATCATTTTTGCAGATTCATCCACATGGCTTGCGTGGTTGCAGTCTGCACCGTGGGCCTCCGCAGCACGTCGCCGACACTGGGTGAAGGCCATCGGCTCGCGTGGTTGCAGTCAACTCCCCGTCAAGTGAGCACCTTGGCGTGACCGGGCGACGGTAGCATCGCATCAGTATGCTCGCGGCGCTGCCAATGCCATGCACAGGACCAGGTCATTGCTGGAGCAGTCCACACGGTGGGGGCACGTGGCCATCGCTGACTCCACAAGGAGTACGCTTTGGTACTATGAGCTGTTGTGCAAAAAGAATAGCGACCCGATTGCATTCTACCGCTGATGATATTTCAAGAACAACATCCGCACCACGCTCCCACGTTCCTAGCCCACACGCCGGCGGCCACTCCGGCCCCGGCGTCCACCGCCCTCGGCGCCGAACACTCCGGCCACACCGCCCAGCTCGCCGTCATGGCCCTCTCCTCCTCCCCCCCCCGCCGTCGGGCGCTCCCGCGAGGACCGCTGGCTCGAGTCCAGCCCCTCCGCCGACGGATCCCCTCCCTCCTACCGCCAGGCCTTGTGCCGTTCGCCCGCTCCGACGCCCTCCCCTCCGGCGCCGCGACCCTCGTCCTCCCCGACCGTTGCGCGACCCTCGCCGCCTGCTGCTCGCCCCCCCCTTCCGCTCCGAGATCTGCCGGATGCCTTCGGAGGGGGGCGAGATCGACGCCTGGCAGGTTGCTCGGGGACACAAGCGCCCGCGCCTGCGCGCGCCCCGCCGCCAGCGTCGGGCTGCCGAGGCCCGGCCTCGCCCGCGCCCCTCCTGGTTGCGTGAGGGGGACTGCCCACGCTGCCTCGACGCCCATCCGGGCTCGGAGTGCAGGAAGGACATCCGCTGCGCAAGGTGTCGTTTTTTCGGCCACATCGCCAAGCAGCGCCTTCTCCCCCGTGCTGCCCCTCCCTCGTCCGACGGCCGCTCCCCCCTCCCCTCCGGCGTCGTGTCCCCTCCCCGACGGCGGTCGACGGTCGCCCTGCGTCTGCTGGCTCAGCGGCGTCCACCCGCACCTCGTCCGGGCTGCTCACACCCGCGTCCTCCGGGTCGGCTGGCAGCGCCGGCCTGCGCCCCTCGTCGTCATCCCCCGCGTCCTCCGGGTGGATTGCGTCGGGACGGCCCAGCGCCCCCTCGCCGGCATCCTCGGCACCGGCGACGTCCTCGCGCCCGCCTTCGACGACCTCGGTGGGCTCCTCCGTCGCCACCCCGCTCTCTGGTCACCCCGCCTCCCGCCCAGCCGCGGCCGTCTGCTACCTTGGCCGGTCCTAGGAGGTCGTTGCTGCCGAGCGCGCTCTGGAGCGCGCGCTCCTGGTCATCGTCGCGGGCAGGCGCACTGGTGTTTCTCGCGAAGAGATTGCCACGGCACTTCGCTCCCAGTGCGGACTCGCCGACGGCGACTTCTCCGTCCACCGGCACGCTCCGGAGGATTTCCTCGTCCGCTTCAACGACCCGTCGCTGCGTGCCCGCGTCGCCACCTCCCGCGTGCGCACGCCGCGCTTCCGCCTCATCTTCCATCCCTGGGGCCGAACAGCGGGGTCTGAGCCGGTGAAGGCCCTCTTCCTCGTGCCACTGGAGCTCTCCGGCGTCCCCGACCACGCCTGGCATCGCTCCGCCACCGAGTCTCTGCTCTCTCCGTTCTGCAAGATCGAGCACCTAGCGCCGGAGACACGGGACATGTCTGACATGTCCGTTTTCCGGCTCACGGCCTGGACCATCAACCCCAACGCCATCCCGCGCTCTTCCGAGCTTCTCGTGCAGGACGACGACGCCGTGGATCCCGATGCCGACCCGGACCGTGCTAAGCGCTTCGCTCTTGGGCTGGCGCGCTTTCCCATCCGCATCCACGTCGCTTCCTACCTCGACTACCGCCGCCCCTCTCCGCCTCCACCTCCGCCGCTGTCCGCCGGCGACGCTGACCCAGGGCCGAGCTCTCCCCCTCTCCCCCCTCGGTGGCCGCAGCAGCACGACTTCCCCCCCGCCCAGCCGGACTTGCGCCCTCCCCCTCGTCAGGGCGGCCACCGGCGTGGTCGTCGCCGGGCGCACGCGCCACCGCCGTGCCGCGTGTCGGCCGGAATCCTCGGGCCCCACCCAGGCTGTCTCGCACCTTTTGACCGGGTCCCCGCGCGTCAAAGGCTGGGGCCTGCGGCTGACGCTGTTCCGGCCCGCCAGTTGGCCCGTCCCGACAGCCCGCTGCCTTCGGCCGGGGCCCACCCATCCACTCATGTGCTCTCCTGTGGGACCCAGGAGGATGGGGACAGGCGCGTTTCAAACGGGCCAATGGCTGTCGTGCCTCCCGCATGTGACCCCGCTGGTCCGGGTGCTTCGCCCCCACCATCCACGCCTACCTCCAACTGCCACACCACCGCGCCCTCGGATCCCGCGCCGATCCCACATGGCCCGGATGGGATGGTCGACCCGGCTTTGGATGCCCCGCCAGACACGGACCCAGCCTCGGATGCCGCTCCTGCGATGGTTCGGGCCACTGGGGGCGACGTGCATGTCCCCGTCCCATCCCCTGGGCACGCATCCATCCCATTGCTGCTTGGCATGTGCCCCGCCACCCCAGGCCAGGAGACGTGCATGGAGCTCGTCCCTTCGCCTGCTGCCGCCCCGCCCGGCCCCAGCTCGGGCCCGGCTGCTCCTTTTGACGCGACGCCATCCAACCAGGAGCCAGCTACGACTGTGTCCAGCTTGGCCATGCAGCCCATGCATTCGGCCGCACACGACGCCCCCTGGCCTCCTTTGTCGACGCGATTTCCGTCAGGGCCTCCTCCATCCTGCCTGCTCCCAAGCCACGGCGTAGACGAAAGGAGTTACCGGCTAACTTTACGCCACGGCGTAGCTTCCGGATCGCCCGGGCCGATCTTGGTCTCAGCTCGGAGATGAAGGCTAAACGAGTTCTTCTCAAGCGCCTTGGCCTCATCGCCGACGACGACTCCCCCATCCCCAGCGACGTTCTCGACAAATATGCCCTCCTCTTTGAGCAGCCCCTGGCCATGGATGTTCTTTAGGCATTCGCAGACTTCTTCGGTTGGCAGCTCCCGTCTGCGCTGCCGGAGAACGCCCGCGCGTCTAACGCGCAGCTCATCGAGGCTTAGTGCTGCTGTTCTTGTAACCCTAACGCCTTCATCCTCTTTCTATGGATTACAACTTTAAAGCGATATTCTGGAACGTTCGTGGCCTCAACTCCGGCGCCAA
The DNA here is from genome assembly GCA_032464435.1 of Aegilops umbellulata. Classification (NCBI taxonomy): domain Eukaryota; kingdom Viridiplantae; phylum Streptophyta; class Magnoliopsida; order Poales; family Poaceae; genus Aegilops; species Aegilops umbellulata. The sequence continues at coordinate 150,855,029 of CP136056.1, forward strand.
GCGAACGGCTGTTCGTAGCGTGATCACCGCTGCCTCCCCTTCCATCGTTTGCCTGCAGGAAACTAAGCTTGCGCTCGTCACCGATTCAATTGTGCTAGACACGCTCGGCCCACTCTACGAGGACTACTTCTTCCTACCAGCGGCCGGCACCCGGGGGGGCATTCTGCTCGCCTGGCGACGTTCGGACCTCTCCCTTTCCAACCCGATTGTTGGCACGCACCATGTCACGACTCTGGTTACCCCCCCAGCTGGCAAGGGCCACTGGTGGATCACCGGGGTCTACGGGCCCCAAGACGACGACGCCAAGCTCGAGTTCCTGGCCGAGCTGCACGATGTGCGTGACTCCCGCATAGGCCCATGGCTCCTAGGTGGTGACTTCAACATGATCCTCTCGGCGGCAGAGAAGAGCAATGCAAACATCAATCATCGCATCATGCGTAGATTTCGTCGATTCATTGCGGATGAGGAGCTCCGTGACTTATACATGCACGGACGCCGTTATACGTGGTCTAATGAGCGCGACAACCCGACCCTTGTCCGCAACGACCGCATCCTCTGCACCTCCGGCTGGGAGACTGCCCACCCCCACTGCCTTCTCCAGTGCCTCTCCTCGGCCGCCTCCGACCACTGCCCGCTCTTGATCGACTGTGTGGCGCGGCCGCCCGGTGCTAGACGATTCCACTTCGAGCGTTTCTGGCCTAAGCTTCTTGGCTTCCACGAAGTGGTCTCTGCGGCTTGGACTTCCTCCGCACCTGACGCCGACCCTTTCAGAAGGATCGTGACACGTCTCAAGACCACGGCGAGACAGTTGCAGCGTTGGAGCGCACGCACGATTGGCAATGTCTCCCTACAGCTCAAGGTTGCGCGTGAGCTCATTGCGCGTCTTGACGCGGCGCAAGACTCCAGGCAACTCTCCCCCTCGAGACATGGTTACGTCGGAAGCTCAAGGCTTCGTACCTGGGTCTGGCCTCCCTCGAGAGATCGATCGCTCGGCAGCGGGTGCGCCTTTCCTGGCTTCGTAGCGATGACGCTGCGCTTTCCTATTACAAGATCCATGCGGCGCACGGCAAGCAGCGCAACATTATGACGAGCCTCCAGGTGGGATCTGCCACCATCACCGATCATGACGAGATGGTCACCGCCGCCTTTGACCACTTCTCCGACGTGCTTGGCACCGCTTCCGAGCGCACTATCACGCTTGTCCTCCAGGCTCTCCGCGTTCCGCAGTTCGACCTGCTCGGGCTGGACGCCCCATTCACTGATGACGAGATTTGGGACGCCGTCAAAAGCTTGCCGACCGGAAAGGCGCCCGGCCCCGATGGCTTCACTTCCGAGTTCCTCGTTGCTTGTTGGGACACGATAAAGCACGCTTTTCGCGAAGCTTTTGACAAGCTCTACTCCATGAACGGCCAAAGCTTCCAGAAGCTCAACGAGGCACTCCTTACTCTGCTCCCGAAACGTGCTGACGCGCGATCTCGCTATGATTACCGGCCAATTAGCCTCATCCACATCTTCGCAAAGCTTGTCGCCAAACTGCTCTCCCTTCGGCTGGCTCCCCATCTTGGATCCATGGTTTCCACCAACCAAAGTGCGTTCATCGGAGGACGGTGCATCCATGATAACTTCATGCTTGTGCAACAAACGGCTAAACTCCTCCACAACCTCAGGGCGCCACGTATGCTTCTCAAGCTCGACATCGCGCGGGCCTTCGATTGTGTGTCCTGGCCGTTTCTGCTCCAGGTCCTGACACATCTTGGCTTTGGGCCACGATGGCGTGAGTGGATTTCCATCCTTATCTCCACGGCCTCGACGAGGGTGCTCATCAATGGGCACCCAGGTCCCCCGATTGACCATGCCCATGGGCTGCGGCAGGGCGATCCTGTCTCTCCCATGCTCTTCACGATCGTGATTGACGTCCTCAACTCCATGCTGCTGCGCGCTGTCGACGAAGGCCTCCTACATCGCCTCACTACCCGCCATGCGGCATCCAGCATATCCCTTTATGCGGACGACGTCGCCATTTTTTGTCATCCGGACAGCCACGACATCGCTGCCGTGCGCACCCTCCTCCACGTCTTCGGCAAAGCCTCCGGGCTCCACACCAACTTCAACAAGTGCTCGGCGACCCCGATCCGATGCACCGATGACCACATTGCCACGATCACCTCCGAGATGCAATGCCCGGTGACACACTTCCCGATCCCCTACCTGGGGCTGCCCCTCGCCATCCGCAAGGCCGGCTCGACGAGTTTGGAGCCGATCCTCGACAAGCTCGGCCGCAAACTATCCACCTGGCGCGCCTCCATGCTCTCTCAGGGTGATCGCCTTGCGCTCGTGCGGCATGTCCTCTGTGCCATCCCCACTCACTTCCTCACGACCATTGCCTTCAAAAAAACGGCTATCAAGAAGGTAAACCGGATCATCCGCGGATTCCTTTGGGCGGGTCACAAGGAGGCCAACTGAGGCCAATGTCGCGTCAATTGGCAGCGAGTGTCCCGACCTATCTCTCTCGGTGGCCTTGGCATCCGCGACATCTATCGCACGGGGTTGTCCTTGCGTGTTCGATGGTTATGGCTCCAGCGCACTGACCCCTCGCGTCCGTGGAGCCACCTCCCCATCCCTCACGACACGGACGCAAAGGCCATCTTCCGCGCCTCCACAAGCTGGCAACTTGGCTCGGGTGCCAATTGCCGCTTCTGGACCGACCACTGGATCACTGGCAGATCCGCGGCTGAGATCGCTCCTCTAGTCTATGCTCTCGTCCCACGCCGCCTACGTAAAGACCGCACTGTGCGAGACGGCCTTCACCTGCGTTCCTGGGTCCACGACATCCGCGACGCGCTCGGTCCGGCGGCCATGGTGCAGTACGTCAACCTTTGGCGGCTCGTGCGCTACACGCCGCTATCCCCCGCACCATACGTGCTCTCCTGGCGATGGACCGCCTCCGGCAAGTACTCCGCGAGCTCCTGCTATAAGGCTCTGTTCGTCGGCGCATGTGAAGACCCCCATTGGCGGCTCACTTGGCGTCCATGGGCGCCCCTCCGCGTCAGATTCTTCCTTTGGCTTGCCATGCAAGACCGCTGCTGGACCGCGGAGCGCCTGGCCCGCCACGGCCTGCCGCACGAGGACTCTTGTGCGTTCTGTGATCAGGCACTCGAGTCCATGCATCACCTACTCGCGGCCTGCCCCTTCTCGCGCCAGGTCTAGCATGATATCCTCGGCTGGGCTCGCATGGCCGTCAACCTCCCAGAGGCCCACACCCCATTCCAGACATGGTGGACTTCCTGCCTCGACAGCTCGCCGTCACCTGTTCGAAAAAGGGCTATCCTCCCTCATCATCCTCACAACATGGTGGCTATGGAAACACCGCAACGCGTGCATCTTCGACCGAGCCACCCCTTCGCTCTCGCTCATCTCCAACACCATCAAAGACGAGGCGCATGTATGGGCTAAGGCAGGCGCCAACGGACTGCTTAACATCATTCCTGGCGAGTAGTTGCTTATGAACACGTCTAGGGCCGAGCAGCCCCTTTTGTTCTAGTCTGCTCCAACGCTTGTACACCATGCCTCTGCGTACATGGCCTTGTATGCGTTGTAATCCCATGCTACACTCTCCTTCTATCAATACAAAGATACGCGGCTTCCGTATTCGCAAAAAATGTTTTGAGTCATGTTTAGTCAAATACAGGAACCTATGTGTCACATTGGGAAAAAGAGATACAGTTTGCTGTAAACCCTCATGTGGTTTACTTTGTAAAAGGAAAACACATAAAAACACTTGCAAGAAGTTCCCTTCCCCTCCTAATGCAATTGGTTTCGAAGCAAAATTTCCCAAAAATAACAATGCAGTTAACTTGCCTATCATGAATTATTTCTTGAAGTTTAAAAAAATGATGTGGTCCATTTTTTGGTGGTTGGTGGTTCACTATGTAAAAAAGAGAAAAAATTCCCACGAGCGGTTATCTTATTTTTCTAACACACTTCGTTTCATTTGTGGCGCGCTTGAAAAAAAAGGTTTCAAAATTCACTAGCAAAAAAATAATGTGGTTCACTTTCGCTACTATCGCGGCTCACTTTCCGTAGTGTCACGGTTCACTTACGTCTGACGTGAAGCACGGTTCACTTCTCTTCTTGGAAAAATTTACGTCTAACAAAAAAACAATGAAGTACGGTAGCCCGCTTGATGAAGTGCGGTTTTTTGTCTGTTGCAGTACATACGACGATTTTGGTCCTCAAGTGTGGTTTACTTTTAAGAGTGATGCTGTTCACTTGCGCCCAACATGAAAAATGCGAAAAATTTAGCTAAACAACAAGATAGTAAATGTTGTTCACTTCGATATATGGCGCGGTTCACTTGCCCTCGTCTCTGCGGTCCACTCCCGTTCATAAAAAAATTTGAAAAAAAGACAACAAAAAACTTGTTCGAGAAAATGTACGCCGGACAAAAAATAAATCAAGAAGTTCTCTAACACGTCTGATGCAGTGCGGTTTTTTGTCCGATGCAGTGAGGTTTTCAGTCGGATGAAGTACCCACGTCGATTTGGGTGTCGCGAAAAACAGAGTATCCGCATTTCGGTAAATTTAAAACTGCTCTTAAACTGTAAGGAATTAGAGAAAGTGTTCTACATGAAAAAGTTGCCTCTCGTCGATATCTTTCCAACGGCATATCATTTGAATCATTTCGACAACCGGTTTGTAAAAATTTAACGAAAAACGACCGCTGCCTCTCGTCATCCGCCGCACAATTTTCAAAATTAACTTAAAACTGTAAGGAATCTCAAAACCATTTCTACATATGAAAGTTGCGCCTTGTCCATAGCTTTCCAACTACGTATTACACACCTCGTTTCGACAAACAGTTCAAAAACTAGAGAGAAAACAGTACCAAAAATTGTAAAAATTAAAAAAACAGAATTCCGCGATTTAGTAAATTTGAAACTGCTCTTAAACCGTAACGAATTAGAGAAAACCATAGTTATGAAAAAGAAGCACCTCGACGATATCTATCCAATGGTGTATCATTTGCCTCATTCCGACAAGCGATTTAGAAAAAAAGCGAAAAAACGCTCGCTGCCACTCTTTGTGGGCCGCACCGTTTTTGAAACTGCTCTTAAACCGCGGGAATCTCGAAAAGTGTTCAATATGGCGAAGTTGCGCCTAATCCGTAGCTTTCCAACAGTATATTACACGCCTTTTTCCAATATACGGTTAAAAAATTAGAGCGAAAACAGTACCAAAAAACACTACGCGCAGTTTTTCCGACGCGAAGTTCACTAGTCTCTGTAATGCAGTGCTCTTGCTAAAGAAAGTGCAGTGCGGAAGTGTTATCAGAATAACTATTCTGATAATATTATCAGAATAGACGGGCTATATATATATACTCAATTGATTTCTTCATGCATGTCAAATATGTCAATTGTATTGGTTGGCCTGTCTGTATATTATCTGAATTTGCAATATGGACAATTAGTATGCAAATACCTTTTAGACTTCGGTGCTAATCGCCACATCGAAAAACATGGACATCCTCTACACTACCGCTCTACCGGGCACACGCTTAATGCAATGAGCTGTGTACGATACTAATACTTTCCATGAAAATTTAAGAACTTGGCTAACAGCACTTGAGTAACATATATATAGTGGTTACACTATTCGACAAAAGAGGATCTTTGTAACATGGTTTTGACAACCATATGGTCCATATCTACATACTTAACATAGTAACAACTATCACATTTTAAGACACTGGGGGCCAACACCATATGGTCCATATCTACATACTTAACATAGTAATAGCTAGCACATTTTAAGAGCCTAAGGGCCAACGACCACAACTATCCGCTGGAAGCAGCTTGATCACAGCGACTCGGCATCTCGTCAATGGAAAGGAAGAACCCTCCTATGCCACGAAAAGTGTCTCCAATTTTCCAACATGGATGCATTTGCCACGAAAAGTGAGAACTTGTTAATTTGAATGGTTCCATTTCTGCCTTGCAATCACTCTAGCATTATTAGCAGGCACAAGTGTAATTCGACTACGCCGGGAAATCGATTCAGGAACAACTGCAACGGGCAATTTCTGTTGAAACATAGAATAAAATCCAATTGTAACATATCGTTGATGATATATATAGTTTATGAGCATCAACATAAAAGTAAGACTTTGTACCGACGGTTTGTGCACAAAATTGGTCTTCTTCAATGTTTGCACCATAGGTATAATTAATCCCATCCAAAATCTAGCATTCATATGTTGTGCTATCTCTGTCAGATTATCAACAAATTTTATGACATGCTTCAAGTCTGTCCAATAAAATTTGGTACGCTTGGTAACATACACATCATTAACTATGCATCCAACATATCCTGCTTAAAAGGTGGAAAGGTATTATTTATTCAAAACATGGCATAAGAATATATAGTGCGCATAAATTGGTAAATAGAATTTGTTACTGCCTAGGAACGGAGTCAGAAAATGAAATCACAATTGGTTGCTTAAATAGTGATCAATTAGTCAGAACAAATACCCCGATTTTGCTAAGAAATATGCCAGCATGGAGAAAGTTGAAAGGACACTAACCTCGATCAGACATTGATCGGCTGATGACGTTGGGGAAGTAAACATTCTTGTTAATTAGACCAGGTTGTGGTTCACATACTAGAATTTTATTGCCAACTTTGAGTTCAGAAAACATAGACATTTTTCTCAAAGGTCCGCATCAAAATAGGAGTGACCATCTTTATCAAGTTTTACGCTAACTATCATTGTAAATCCATGTTGCATTGCCAATATGACATCCATGGAGTCATCAACAAAGTATAGTCCAAGATTCCCTTCTACTCTTGTTCTTGCAAAGCCAGGGATGTACTGCTTGAAATGAAAATTAAGATCATAGATTAGATATATTGAAATAACAGAGCAAGATGCAAGATATGGGAATAAATGATAGAACAGAACAATATATAGCTGAAAGCAAAGTACACAAATATATAATTAAAAATACAAAGATTTGAGGCAAATATGAGAGTAACTGAATGAACAATACATCATTAATTTTCCTAATATAGGGAAAAAATCGTCTTCGACATTTAGGCTGCACGTGGCACTGTACATTTTATCCAAATGTAGCAATATATGGTATATGTTCACAAATTTAGGCCATGCAAACCGTGGTAAGGTGAGATTGACCATACCGCGTGCTCCCTGAAGTCATCCGGAATGGTGAGATAGAACTTCGTTTCTGACTAGCTGCGACCACACTTGATAGAGGCGGGGTGTCCCGATCTTTCGATGAGATGATAACTATCGATTTAGTGAAGATGACTTTGACGATCCGACTACAAACGTGCACGACGTTGCGCCTTAGCAATCGCTAAACCAACTTCGAGAGGTTATTGACCACGCTGGAGCACAATCAACCTGACCACGAAGGTCTATTCCTGCAAGCAATCGAAGAACAAGCAAGAATATGATAAAAGCAATCTGAATATTGCGAGTATATATGAAGTATTGATAATGGTGGGAATCCGTAAGCGGTCTTGGTCTGGTCGTTGGACACAAACGAAGTACACGAAGTTGCAATGGCTAACTTTTAACTAAACAAATCCCCAGGAAAAAGCTACTAGGTGGATCTACTTATATAGGAGCAAGGGGTGGCGGCCAAGGAGGTGGGAGGACGTCCCAAGGCAGCCTAAAACCAACCCTAGGTCGTACAAGGCTCATGGGCCCAAGTGGAGGTGATGCAACACCTTTGGACTTGTTGTTTGACTCGGATTCTGCTGCAGTGTCAGATTGTTTCGTCCATATCTCAATGCTCCGGACGAATTTAAAGGTGAATCCAATTGGAGTGAAAAGAGGACGAAATCTACTTTCCAACAAAAAAAGAATCACCCAATTCGGAGTCCGTATGAAAAAGTTCTTGCCGTTTTGAGTCAGGTATGTCTGTGCAGTCCGAATCTGAATCCAGAACGTGAAAGACTTGGACTCTATTTTCTCTTGGCCCAAAAGTGACGTGAAGGGACTTTTTGAACAGCACCTATACTTATCTTTTTCCTTTATCTTCATATGTGGATTGTACAAATGTCCCATACACCTGCAATTAGACAAAACACAAAAGTGTGTGAAGTATTTTTGTTCTGGATAATATAAATAGATTATTGAATAGTTGGCACTAGAAATCACCTGACAAATATGTATGTATGCAATATTTTTGGTCGTATCCAAGGTAGTCATGTCCTCATCAAAACTTCCCCGATTTGTGCTCGCACTTTGGATACATGAATGATAACCCTCGAATCAGCTAGAAGAAAAATGAATCCACGGAAATTTCTGCCGGTTGATTAACAGTGACACATGGACTGCGATAAGAGATGAGTAAATATTTTACTAAATTAATTACCTTCTCCATGAGAAAAATCCCCAGCCTAATCCCGCAGAAATCCCCAATCGACCAAAGGCTAGAATGTCAGTGCAAGTCGGTGCAGACAGGCGGCGGCAAGCAGTAGTGGCGAAATCTCGTGTTGTTTGGAGTGCGACCACCACCCGCCGATGGTAGCCATTGAGCTTAAGATGGCCGCTGTCATAGAGGTTGATGAGGTGCAAAGTTGTAGAGGAGTGCGCGGCGAGTGGGTGGGGACGAAGTGGGTGAGGGTTTTCTTTTTTCCTTTTTCATGTGTGGGTGAAGACACATGGTTCGCAGAGGTGACAGAGATGAATCATGTGCGATACTAAATCACCGAGATTCAAGGCAATTCCAAATTTCCTTCGTCCTTAGTCCATGAGTTTTTTTCTACGATGAAAATACACCCTGCAAATCACCTTGTTCAAATTTGGCACTTTTCCGGCTTCATTTACCATATTTAGGGGATTATGTACATTTTATAGGAATTAATGCACATAATTCAAATTCAAACAATCGGTGCACGAAAAGGTGCACGATAGCGGCCTGGGAAACCATGCTCGTGCTATTTAGTAAATTCTCATGCCATTTACAAGGAATGGGCAGATATTTCACTGAAATGTGTGGCAATACTCAACCACAAACGAGTCGTTTATGGATTTTCAACTATAGAAAATTGAAATACATGCTTGAAAACATGACGGATGGCATGGTGCCATGGTATGGCCTCAATGTTCCCTAGTAAAACTTTGAGAGGGTTTGGCTTATGTCGTCGTGCACGCCCTTCGTAAATCGAACCATCACCGATGAAGTTTCATGGTTTCGAGGGGGAAATCGCCAAGATTGAAGGGGCCGGGAATCCAAATTTCCTTCCTAGTTTGTCATTCAATTTTTTTCTACGATCAACATGCCCCCTCCAATGCAACTTGTTCGAATTTGGCATTTTTCTAGGCTCATTTACCTTATTTAGGGGATTATGTGCATTTTCTAGGCATTAAGGCATAGAGTTCAAATTCAAACAATTGGTGCACGAAAAGGTGCACAAGAATGGTCTAGAAAACCATGCTCGTGGTGTTTAGTAAATTCTCATGCCTTTTACAAGGAATGGGCAGAGATTTCAAGGGAACGTGTGGCAATAGTCAACAACAAACGCGTCGTTTACTGGGTTATCAACTATAGAAAAATGAAATACGTGCTGAAAAAACATGACACCTGGCATGGTGCCATGGTATGGCCTCACCGTGCCCTGGTAAAAAGATGAGAAGGTTTGGTTCATGTCGTCATGCACGACCTTCTTAAATCGAACCATCACCGAGGAAATTTCGTGGTTTCGACGGTAAATCACCAAGATTGAAGGGGAATCCAAATTTCCATCCTAGTTTGTCATTCAGTTTTTTTTTCAATGATCAACGTACCTCCTCCAATGCAACGTGTTTATTTTTGGAATTTTTCCGGGCTCATTTACCATATTTAGGGGATTATGTGCATTTCTAGGCATTTAGCACATATAAATACAATCCAGCTACAGCTGCACGGGTGTGATGTGAGGGACGTGGATTGTCATTCGATCGCGGCGCATCCTACAGTGCACAGGCGCGATCCGTGTAGCTAGGGTTCCAACGAATCATATCACAACACACAATAGGCTCAGCGCACACTGTTTTTGGAGGCGACAAAGATGAACTGTGTGCGACAATGAATGGGCAAGATTGTAAGGGAAGCCAAATTTCCTTCGTTGTTTGTCATTGAGCTCTTGAAAACCACCGCACTGTGTGGCTGTCTAGCCACTCCCTCCTAGAGCTCTCTCCAAGCGTCGTGCATGGCACCGCGGTGCACAGTAACTGGTAAAGAAGCGATGGCATCCCGCCGTGTCGTGTTCCTCGCAGCCGCGATCGCACACATGGTAAGGAAGAGATGGCATCCCACCGCGCAGAGCTGTTCGCCGCCCGCAGCCGCACAAGTACGTGGGCGGACTTTGATGCTGCCATTGCCGAATGGGCGGTGCATCTAGAGGCGGCCAAAGCCGGACATAAGGAGCGGAAAAGGCAGAAGGCAGTCAAGAAAAGAGTGTCCCACCGCCGCAAGAAAGAATAGGATGCACGCCATGCTAAGGAGAGCTTAGCGGAGATCGAAGCATGGTGGGTTGCCTCCTAAAAGGCCGGGGAGGAGAACGATGGCGTCTGGCCAGCATGCCCCGATGCTAGCATGTGAGAAGTAGTTAGTGTGTGTGTCACCCGTAAGTTTGTATAATTAATTAAGAGCATCTACCAGTACTACATACATACTAGTTTCAGACCAAATTACTAGTAGTACATTAAGTTGGTACTATCTATTATTAACATATAATGTCGGTAAGAGCATCCTTTGAGGGCTTTGAGCGTTGATTAGCATGTGTCAGCTGAAGTCCTGTAGCCGCACCCCGGCCCTAAATACTCCTGAAACGTCCTCCCGCAGCCACCAGAGACTAGAGCTGGCTGCAGCTGGTTTTTAGTCCCACCTCACCCGCGCGAGATGGCCGCACACTGGCTTAAATTGCCATGTCGGCGGATGGCAGCAAGCTTCTCTCTTGTTGCATAGGATCAAATCTGGCTATGCAAGCGAGGCAGCTTGACACTTGATTGCATTTCACAAACCAACGATTGTTCATCGTGTCTCACCTTGCCTCGTTCATGTACATTGAATAATCCTAATACAATGAAAGAGATTTTTGAAATTAGGTGCGGTTGGAGATGCTGATATATATAAGAATTATTAGAAGATCACAAAACACACGGTTTCTATGGCGTACCTGTGTGCGTTTTTTTGCGTTAATGATCCATAAGATAGTTACCTATGCGATGTTTCCTAGTAAAGCAAGCGTACCATTGACTGAGAAATCAACTACACATGTACATTTTTTGGAGATGTGATCTGCCAATTTTCTCTTTTCTCGCACACGAGTATTTTACGCGCTTCATCTGTGTTGTGTGTTCCCCCGCCCAAGTTTCATGTTTCGCAGCAAAATATTCATTAGGCGCGCGATTTCAAAAGTTATTCCTCCCAACAAATCCCCACCCATCTAATTTCCTCAGCATCTCCCCCACCCTCCCCCCTCCCGGCAGATCAAACCGCCGCCACCGCAACCACAGCTTCAACCACATCTATGTTCTGCCAGAGCATCATCGATCCAGTCAGGTAACCCACCGGTCTCTATCACGGCCCTGGCCTGAGTGCTTAAATGGCGCCTGCAAATCATCCTCATGCCTCCAAATCCGCACCGCCCCTACCTCCAGAGCATCGCCGTGCAAGCCCAACCACATATCACGTGCAGGTCGAGGAGCTAATGGCGGTCAATGGCGCGACGGCCGTTGTGCATGTTGATCCGGAGGAACACCTCGCCTCCGTCGCGCCGAATTGGTGCAGGCTCTGGCCCAGATAAAGTGCCCCAACGACTACCCCGCAGGACTTAGCAGGTATGATCTGACCATCTCAATCTTACCAGTACCACTTGCAATGGCTATGTTTTCTATAGTTGATGTATTAAGCATGTTCGTGCCTTCTTTATTTCAGTACTGCACACTGTGTGATGTTCAAGTATTAACTGTCCAGCTCAATTTCACCAATACCAGCAACAAACTTACAATACATGACTCGTGATATCACTAGAGACTGCCCATTTGCTATTTTTGCTGGATGCTAACCCTGTTGTACTTACGCAGGGTCATAACGGGCGATGCTGTCATTTGCCGTTGAGGTTAGCTGCATCCCATGTATTACGGTATTTTACATCATTTGTGCAATTGCAGTTTAACTTCTAACATTTACTGGTTGGCTGTAGGTACACATGTCAGCAGCACTGATCCACGCTTCGACACGGAGGAACATCTCGCCTCCGCCTCTGCCACCACTGACTTTGGGCGGGCTCTGGCCAAGATGAAGTGCCCCAGCAACTACCTCTCAGGACTTACCAAGTATGAACTCACCAGTTCAATATTGCTAGTACCAGTTGCAATTAATGTCTATGTTTTGTACGGTTGTTGTATTAAGCATGTTTTAGTAAACATGCCTAAAATATTTTAGCTATTTTCCCTCCCTTTTTATAGACAACTGGGCCACATTCTCTGCACTGGCAGCACCTGCCTTGCGATGTTTAACTCTGCCAATTGCATTTTTATCAGTACCGGTTTCAATGGCTATTAAGCCTGTTGCAGTTAACAGTTGTATCCATTTTTAATAGTTGTATTTCAATGGCTACAAACTTACAAAACATGACTTAGGATGTTGTTAACCTTGTTGCAAATTACAGTAGTATTCATTTTTTAATCTGACCCTTTGCTACCGTGCTACTCTCCGCAATGAAGATATAATAGAGATGATGTCCATTTGCTAGTTTAGTGGATGCTAACCCTGTTGTACTTAAGATGCATTTCCATGTACTTACGCAGGGCCATAACGGGCGATGCTGTTGTTTGCCATCGAGGTTAGCTGCATCCCATGTCTTACAGTATTTTACATCATTTGTGCAATTGTAGTTTGGCTTCTAACATTTACTTGCTTCTTGTAGGTACACATGTCAGTGGCACTGATCCACTCTTTGACCCGTAGGGATACCTCGCCTCCGCTGCGGCCGACTTGGGGCGGGCTCTTGTCCATATGAAGTGCCCCAGCAACTACTCCTCGGGACTTACCAAGTATGAACTCACTAGTTGAATCTTACCAATACTAGTTGCAATGGCCATGTTTTGTACGGTATATGTATTAAGCATGTTGTAGTAAACGTGCCTAGCCCATCTTATCTATTTACCCTACCTTTTTATAGACAACAAGGCCATTCTATGCTCTAGCAGCACCTGCCTTGCAATGTTTGACTCTGTCAATTTCATTTCTATCGGTACTAGTTTCAATGGATATATTAGGTTGTCTATTGCAGTAAACAATTCTATCCATTTTTTAATCCGTCCCTTTGCTACTGTGCTACTCTTTCGCAATGAAGATATCACTACATATGCTATCGTTTTATCACTATTTGCTAATTTTCGTGGATGTTAACCCTGTTGTAGTTAACATTGGTTTTCCATGTAGTTACACATGGCTACAATGGGCGATGTTGTTGTTTGCCGTCGAGGTTAGTTGCATCCCATGTCTTATACACCATCTGTCCCTAAATATAAGTATTTTTAAAGATTCCAATATAGACTACATACGGAGCAAAATGAGTGAATCTAGATTCTAATATGAACTATGTGTATAATTCTATATACATCCGTATGTAGTTCATACTGAAATCTCTAAAAATAGTTGTACTTAGGAACGTAGGTAGTTGTATTTTACATCATTTGTGCAATCTCAGTTTAGTTTCTAACATTTAGTGGTTGTTTGTAGGTACATATATGAGCGGTACTGATCCATGCTTCGATCCCTTTTGCGTATGGGGCAATGAGAAATTCATGAACAAGCGTCAAGTGAGGAAACTATGAAAGATTGTTAGGCGAAAGAAATGGGTGATGGGAATTAAGCTGTTTATTTACACTTTGTCCAAGACAATAGTGAACTTTAGGATGGTAAGTAATGTGTTGCCTTTTCCCCCTACCCACAACAAGTTACTCTATTAGACCTTGCAAACTACATGACCGGAGTGGTGGTAACAAAGGTTAAAGTATAATTCATGCTACCATGATAATGCTCTAGAAGTCTTCCTGAAGGGGTGAAGGATGGGGGGGGGGGGGCGATCGTCACAAGGGGTTGCACAAAAGATGTTCGTGCCTATGGCATGTAGGAGGGCATATTATGGGCATTCCGCTTCTTCAACACCATCGGTAGCCAAAATGATTTCACTTATCTCTTCACCTTTACGGCCTTTAAATATTGTGGTTCATCATAGTTAATTGTTGTCTAATCTTGTAATTAGTGAAAATATTGTGCTGAGAATTTTATTTATGGATTGGTTGTTGAACCATTGTGCTGAGAATTTGAATTCCATGTTTCATATTTCAAAATTTCCAATTCAAATAATAAATTAGAGGGGAAGATAAAATTATACAGGAGCGAATAAAATAATGTGCACACGGTTAGAAAGAAAAACAGTGTGTGCGATGAAAAATAGAAAACGGACGGTTCTTTGACGTGAAACTTTTGCGATCCCTGATGGACGCACACACGGTTACGTCTCATATGCGTGTGTGATTCATGGTAATACGGTAAACCTTTCAAACTTGTGTGTGTGTGATTGGAATACCTATCGCACACAGTTATGAAAATGGACACGTTGGCATTAGTAGAGGCACCACACACATTTTACATTCTTGAAATGTGTTCGATAACGTACCTTTAGCAAACACATTGGTAGATTTCATCTCCACATTTTCACACGACTATAGCGGCTTAATCATTTGGGATGCCTCTCGGGTCAGAATTGTACCGTCGAGACGTAACGTGTGGGACTGAGGCGACTTCTCATAAGTTTATTATATGGCAATCGGAAGTAGCCGCTCGCCTATCCCCGATGGTTTTGGTCGTGTGGGAAGGACTCTCCCCCTATAGCACACACTCACTCGGTGATGGTTCAGAATGCCGACGCAAAAAGGGGTTAAAACCCCTTTGTATAGCACATTAGGTTACCAGTGTATGTTGCTTGGTGCTCACTACTAAATTACAAATCATTGTTAATTAAAATTGGCTTTGATATTGTCGGCGTTCTAGGAACGGGGGTCCCCAGACTTGCCTTCTTGCGGCCCACGGCATGGCTCCGCTAGCAGGCCCGTAAGGCCCATCTTCATCGACAAGGCATTCAAGACCCTCACGAGGGGCCAAGCCTCGCGAGACGGACGACACATGACCTCCTCAGGATCGGCCTCACCAGGCTGGCTCGCGAGGGGCGAAGAGATCAAGGCAAGGCAAACCTCGCGAGGGTATCATGACGTGAGCCATGACAACCGAGACTAGGCGGGCACCGGGCGGGCGCCAGCGCATGCAGGGTCCTTGTTTCCTCTTTGGTGCTAAGGAGGCAAGCGCAGGCGCGGAGTACCGAGGCGTCAAGCAAAGGTTTCCATATTAGTGCAACGAGACCAAGACCAGCAAGATGGCAAGATGGAGTTCACCATGGAGCCCAAGGCGGCGTCACCACCAGAGCCTTTTGCAGGCGGAGACTGCTTTTGTCAAGATAAGCTGTACTAGCTGTCCCCTTTCAAATTGGCCGTTGTTGGCTCCCCCTCCCGCTCAATATTTGGGAAGAGGACCAGGGCCTCTATAAATAGAGCTAGTCACCACAATAGGAGGAGGATCTTCAGATGTTCCTCAGCCACACACCAAGCACAATAACACCTCAAACTCAGGAGGCTGTTCTTCCCCTTGTACTGTTCATCCTCAGCCCAAGAGGCAATCCACGACCACCACACTGGAGTAGGTTATTACACCACAACGGTGGCCCGAACCAATATAAATCTTGTGTCCCTTGTGTTGCGAGTTCGTCGAGTTAGCCCTTGAGATCTTAGCGAAGCTAGGATGTGGACCGGTAGGGGGAGATCTTCACGCGCACCCTAGTGTTCGAACCTTGAGGGTTTTGCCGGAACCCGACATCCAACATTTGGCGCACCAGTTAGGGGTGCGCTGGAGTCTTCCTTCTGCCAGAGATTCACCGACACCCCATGGTCCCGATGTCCGGCGACCAGAGGACCAACACCGACCGCTGGGCATCCTGGCCAACCCGGGCGGCGCTGCTTGCCCAAGAAGACCTCAACCCCATGCCCTAGGCAGCTCGCGCACCACCTAATGCGGCGCGGCGCGGGCGGGGCGGCCATACGACGGCCGCCCTTACTCCACGACAAGCATGGGCGGCCGCGAGGGCCTCAAGCCACGCCGCGGCCACGACGCCGCACACCCAGTGGGAGCAAGCAAACGTGAGGGCCACACTCACGCTGGGGCAGGACCTGCTGCGATGCCGGGTGATGGAGAGCGGCAGAGACGCGCTGCTGGAATGCGTCGCCGAGCTGCTGGACGCTGCGGTCACCGGGGCACCACCCTTCTCCTCCATGCTTCTGCCCCCGGCCGCAGACTGGGTCGCACGGCGGGCCACGTCGCGCCCGTGCCCCCGGGTGCACCAGGAGGCTTCATCGACACAGGCGCAACCAACGGGGCAGTGCGCTCAATCGCACCTGCACCACCTCCGACGAGCATGGGTACGAGCGTCACTCACGGCCACAGCGGCGTACCGCCCTATTATCCCCAGGGTGGCACGCTGGGCCAGGCAACATGGAGCGTGGGGCATTTCGGCGAGGTTTTCGGGGTGACGACGTCGGAAGCCTACGTGCCCCGCATGATGGACCAGGAGTACACGCCGGAGGATGACCCCGGTTCATTCTTCGAGCCAGGCTGGGAGGAGGAGGCACTTGAAGCTGAGGACGTCCAGGAGCCGCCTACCGGCCACGTCGTCCATGCCGACAGCAACAGCTAAAGGGTACCACTAATCCCTGAGGAGCAAGCTTACGCTAACCATGAGTCGCAGGGTGATCAGGTCACCGCAGCGACTGGTGGCTCCAGCTCGACGGCCTCCCTTCCGCCGGGGGAAGTGCACCGGGGGCTGCAGGAGAGGGGTCCAGAGCCAGATCCGTCCCCACGTCGCATGGAGCAAGGCGTCCCTCGGAGGTAGGCCCTCTGCTGGGGAGGTGCTGAAAAGCGTACCCCCGGAAGAGGACCCGTGGTCGCCGAGGGCACCGCTGGCGTCCCCTTTGCCCTTTTTGTGTCGTCCTAGTTTCCGGTCGCCCCCAATGGTGGTCGAGGGTGGCGCAAGGCGGGGCCCTCATCTGGCGATATGAAGTAAGGCTCATGCCTTTGAGGATCGCCGCCTGTGACACTGTCACGTAATAACGAGTGGGACTGTGCACGCCCGGAGTCTCAGGAGTGCCACCCTCGGGCCTCGGGGGCTCCCTCCGACATCCTAGTGGTAGCACTTAGCTCCGTGCTGGTGAGAAGACTTGAAGACAAGAAGACTAGACTAGGTGCCGGACACGGCCATTTGCTTTGAATCCCTTTTCTGTAGCCTTGCCTTCTGGATTTGGATTTAAGTTGAAACTGAAGTTTCATTGATGCGCGCGGGGGGTTCCTTTTCTCGTTTGAGCGATTTCTTGCTATCCGGCTCTCGCCTTATTTGGAGCTCAAGCCCGTTGCCTCCCCCTCACGAGCCCCTCGCGAGCGGGACTGGGCGTGGCACACGCGTGCCGCGTGCACGCCAGCGCCACAACAGATGCTTACCCCTCACGAGGCCCCCTCGGATGGATCAGCAGGCCCCTCAGGAGCCTCAGAAGCTCACGACCCCATGACCCAGCTCGGGGCTTGGGCTGGCTAAGCTAAGTCGTGACCGAAGACTCTCCACCGGACTCACAGTCTCACAAAGACGCATACCCAGCTTGACATAGAAAAATAAAAGCTGTGAATTGTTTACATGAGGGGCTCCCCCTCTCAAAATTCCCTTATAGTCTTTAGGAGCCGCGCCCAAGTTTTTGCATACAGGCTAAACAACAGGGAAACATGGGACAGCTGGATATGTCGCTCACCGCGTCCCCCAGGTCATCTTCAGACGCACCGTTGGCGTCGCTGTCGCCGTCGTTGGCATTGCTTCCACCTTCGTCGGCGCCGGCATCACCGTTGTCAACCACATCGCCTTCACCTGCCGCGACTACCACCACGTCGTCCTCAGAAGCGAAGGCCCTGACCAGCGCATCCATGTTGTCCTCCACCCACCGCACCAGGTCGCCCTGGATGGCCGCGGGTACGGGGGCAATGGTAGCATCGAAGTCGAAGTTGGGGTTGAAGTTCTGAAGATGGCTGAAGACGCGGGAGAACGCTTGCCCGAGCAGGCCACGACAACTCTCTTCCACGAGCTGGCGAGCTCTATCACACCAAGCTTCCAGGCGCGTCACCACGTCGGAGAAGAAGCGTAGGTGACTAGCGTAGTAATTCGAGTGGGGACGCAGAGCATTCTCATCACAGACGTTGCCCAATGCCGCGTTGGCCCTGACCCTGAGGTCCTGGAGCATGGGGGCGTGCTCACACTCCAGCGTCCGCCGATGAAGCACTTCCTCCCTGTTCTACCGCGCAACAGACTCGTCGTCAGCAACTCGCTTCTGAAGAGAGAGCAGCTCGGCGCGGGCGGAAGCCAATTCTGCCTGCGCCATAACCAGGGCGGCTGCCATGGCCTCCTCGCGCCTCTCCACTTCAGCTAGCCTGGGCCTAAGGGCAGCGGCCCTACCCGCAGCTTCCGTCCCCGCAAGCTTCAACCTCAAGGTATGCCTACCCTCAAAATTTGTGCGAGCCTCGGCTACCCGGTGATCAACCTCCTCCTGGGCCCTAGCCTCGCGCGCATCAACGGCGTCCTCCGCTTGGGTGACTTGGCGCTCCCTCATCTCCAGTCGCTCGAGCTCAAGGCTGCATTCCACAGCCTCCAGCGCCAGCGCTTCCTCGAGCCTCCGGATCTCTTCCTCCTCGGCGGTTGTCCCCCTCATCGACGCAAGGGCGGCTCTGCGCGCCTCCACTTGCTGCTCCAGGGATGCACTCCAGGCCTGGAGCTCCCACGCACGCTTCTCCGCAGCCTCGCGGCGGCTGTCAGCCTCGCGAGCCTCCTCCAAAGCTCGAGAGCAAGCTTCACGAGAGAGCTCAAGGGATGCCTTGGCCTTTGCATTGTCAAGATCGCACTGATGGCGACCAAGGTTGATAGCCATATTCATCTTACGCCGTTCCTCTGCCAGCCAAAGACCCTCAGCCTTGAGGAGCGCGTCGACGTCCGCGAGTTCCCCACCAAGCCGGTTCATCGCGCCCATCGCCTCCTGGAAGAGCTCGTGGCGAACGACGCTCCGTTCATGCTCAAACTCGAGCACACGGCCCATCTCGTTATCCACCATGGGGGCTGCGGGTGCGGCCAGAAGTGGCGCGCCCCCTCTCAATAGGGGGGCTGGGTGTTGGCGTTACCCTAGACGCTAGCCAGGCCCCGCAAGGGGCCCGGACGAGTCGAGGCCCGTTGCTCGAGAAGGGGCCAAAGACCGGAGCCGCCCAGTTGTCGTCCATGACTAGAGGAGGAGCCCTTGGCACGTTTGCTGATCCACACAAAGCCGACCAAAGCTCTGGACGTGGAGGCCGACACGGGGCGCGACCGGAGAAGCACTCGAAGGGACAGCTTCAGGGGCGCCGGGCTGAGGAGAGCAATCGGGTGCCGTCTCGCCGCGACCCCCCGAGGCCTCCGGAGCTTCGGCCTTGGGAGCCGCGTGCTGCATCATCTCCGCAACCGACGCCCCATGGGAAGAATCTTGAGTCCCTGAGGACGACGCCCCAGGAGCCCCAGGCGGCATCTGCACCTCAGCACTCGGGCCGCCAGCTTCCGGCGGTGCTCGCCCCCCTGCATCCACACTCGGGACGAGCTCGGCGCCAACAACAAAGAAGGGAACCACGTTGACGGGGTTCTCGCAGGGCCCCACTAGGCCGTCTGGGCGCAGCCCCCACTCATCAAAGGAAGGCATGTGCTCCACAAATTCTGCCTTGTTCGTGCAGCGGTACAGCAGACAACTCTTCCCGGGCATGTCGTGCAGCGAAGGGACACCCGTCAGGACCTCTAGCACTGTTTGCCGCGTCTCAAGAGGGAGCCCGGACTCCTGAAGTCTCGCATGGTCCTGACTGTTGAGTAAGGCCCACATCGGGCGAGAATGGTGCTAAAGCGGAGTGACTCAGCGCCTCACGAACTCCTTCACCACCATAGGTGCGGTCACACCACGTTCCTTCATCCTCTTCAGCTTGAGCCAGACGGGGACAAGACAGGGGCTCGCGAGCTTCTCATGGCCCCAATCGGGGTTGGGAACAGCAGGCGCCGATGATGAATGGAGCAGAGGGCTGAGCACTCTGGCATCGACAAATACCCGCCGTGTCCGAAACTCGGTCGTGGATGGAGGAACCTTGAAGTCGATCCCCGCGCCTGCCGTCACAGCCACAGCCTGGAAGCTCACGCATCCCGAGCTCTGCCGGGGATCCATCAGGTGTAATGAGAGGAAGTGGCGAAGAAGGGCCACGGAGGGGCAATGCCCACCATGGCCTCACAAACAAAGGCGAAGACGGAGAGAAGAGTCACGGATTGGGGGTCGAGATGCAACATGTGGATCTGGTAATGCTCAAGCACTGCGTTGAAGAAGGCGGAGAAAGGGGGGACTAGGCCGGCCCAAAGAGCATCGATGAAGATTGGGACCTCGGTGGCTGGCCGGTCAATACGATCACGAGACGTAGGACAAGCCACCATTTTTCCCCACTCATTGAAACTGGAGGCGAGCATGGGGCGCACCTTGCCCATGGCCTCATCGTTGAGCACCAGTGATCGGCCAACCGTGGGCTCGATGGCCGAAGGTGCGCTGGCAGAAGATAGAGGTTTCTTCCCCTTATCCGCCAGTTTCGGCGCCATGGCGATAGAGCGGGCAGAGCGCATGTCAGATTGGGAGGAGGAGCAGAGTCTCGGGGAAGCAAAGGAATTGGGGAAGTATGGCGCGAGCGAAGGAAGAATAACTGTGTAAGTTGTTGGGGCCGCATAGCCAGGCGGATTCCAAGGCAGAGTGGGGAAGCGGAGACGCCCACGTCCAATCAACAGCCATGCGTCGACCAAGGCCGCAGGCTATTAGGTCCCGTGGCGCTCCGCACTTGACCATTGACTTCGCCTCAAAGCCAAGCCCGAGCGCGCCTTGGGCCCTGGGGCTACTATCGGCGTTGTAGGAACGGGGGTCCCCAGACATGCCGGCCTGCGGCCCAAGGCGTGGCTCTGCTAGCAGGCCCGTATGGCCCATCTTCATCGACA
The DNA here is from genome assembly GCA_032464435.1 of Aegilops umbellulata. Lineage (NCBI taxonomy): Eukaryota > Viridiplantae > Streptophyta > Magnoliopsida > Poales > Poaceae > Aegilops > Aegilops umbellulata. The sequence goes on from CP136056.1 coordinate 150,876,227, forward strand.
AGGCATTCAAGACCATCACGAGGGGCCAAGCCTCGCGAGACGGATGACACCAGGACCTCCTCAGGAGCGGCCTGACCAGGCTGGCTCGCGAGGGGCGGAGAGATAAAGGCAAGGCAAACCTCGCAAGGTTCTCATGACGTGAGCCATGATGACCGAGACCAGGCGGGCGCCAGCACACGCAATGTCCTTATTTCCTCTTTGGTGCTAAGGAGGCAAGCGCAGGTGCGGAGTACCGAGACGTCAAGCAAAGGTTTCCATATCACTGCAATGAGACCAAGACTAGCAGGATGGCAAGACGGAGGTCACCATGAAGCCCAGGGCGGCATCACCACCAAAGCCTTTTGCAGGAGGAGACTGCTTTTGTCAGGATAAGCTGTACTAACTGTCCCCTTTCAAATTGGCCGTTGTTGGCTCCTTTCCCGCTCAATATTTGGGAAGAGGACTACGGCCTCTATAAATAGGGCTAGCCAGCACAGTAGGAGGAGAATCTTTAGCTATTCCTCAGCCACACACTGAGCACAAGAACACCTCAACCTTAGGAGGTTGTTCTTCCCCTTGTACTGTTCATCCTCAGCCCAAGAGGCAATCCACCACCATCACACTGGAGTAGGGTAATACACCACAACGGTGGCCCGAGCCAGTATAAATCTTGTGTCCCTTGTGTTGCGAGTTCGTCGAGTTAGCCCTTGAGATCTTAGCGAAGCTAGGACATGGATCGGTAGGGGGAGATCTTCGCGTGCACCCCAGTGTTCCAACCTTGAGGGTTTTGCCGGAACCGGACATCCAACAGATATACCTTGGGATTCGGGTGGATCATTTACTTGAGCAGTATATGCCTAGCTTAATGGCTTTAAAGAAAGCATTTCCTGGGAGACAACCCGGAAATTTTAGAGAGTCGTTTACTTATGTTGTGTGTTTTTAAAAGTTCAAAAACAAAAAATATATAGAGGGGAACCTAAAAACTTTTTCAAAAAGATAAGTGATTGGAAGGTTATGCATTGGAGAAGTAAGGGTCGACCTTGAACACTTGTGTTCATGCTCATGGAAACATTATAGAATCTTTCATGGCAGTTTCTCACAAAACTAATTATCCCCTTATACATATCCATTGTATTATAAAAATAATGTGCCAAGATTTACCGTTAGGGTGTTTAAAATGCTTGTTTGGTATATGAAGTGCAAAAACAAAAACTTTGGCTATAGTGTGCGAATTTAAACTTTTTACCGGAACGTCAAAAGTTGTGAAAGTTTTACACAATACTTCTATGCAAATCTTTTATTGTTTCCTAAGTTTTCATATTTGTTGAGTTATAGAAGTATATGTACCATCTGCATCTTTACAAACTATCTTGTTTTCACAGATTGCTATTATAGTTGCTTTGTTTGCTTATGTTTGAGATCTTGTTGAGCCCCGTTGACTTGGGAGCCATAGAACTATGATAGCATGCAGTGGGTAATGTTTGATTATAATTATACAATAATGTTACAGCGGGACATGATGGAATTTTATGTTATATGTACTAACCCCTATAATAAAAATTTCGGTTAAGTTTTGTGTGGATGAAGTGTTCGAAGATCGAGGAGGTATCGATATGAGGAGAATAAGGAGAGACAAGAGTTCAATGATGGTGATGCCCAAGGCACCCCAAGTAAATATAAAGGGAGACTCAAGCATCTAATCTTGGGGATGCCCCATAAGGCATCCCATCTTTGTTCAACAATTATCGCTATGTTTTGGTTTTTGTTTTGTTCACAGGATATGCGTAAATTCTTGGAGCATCCTGTGCTTTTTATATTTATTTTACTAATTCACCATGCTGTTATGGGATAGTCCTTGGTTGATCTATAGAATGCTCTATGCACTTCACTTAAATCTTTTGAGTATGGCTTTATAGAATGCTTAATGTGCTTCACTTATATCATTTGAAGTTTGGATGCATGTTTCTCTACATATATAAAACCGTTATTTGTAGAATGCTCTTTTGCTTCACTTATATTTATTAGAGTGTAGTATTTTGTAGAAAGAATTAAACTCTCTTGATTCACTTATATCTACTTACAGAGTCAACAGGAATTGGTCATTCACATGGTTAGTCATAAAATCCTACATAAAACTTGTAGATCACTAAATATGATATGTTTGATTCCTTGCAATAGTTTTGTGAGAATGAGATGATAATATGTTGGAGGTACTAGTGAATGATTGTGGTTTAGTAAGAATATTGGTGTTATGGTTTGTGATTCCCAAAGCATGCACGCATAGTCTCTCGTTATGCTAAGAAGTTGGAGCATGATTTACTATTGATTGTCTTCCTTATGAGTAGCGATCGGGAACGAGCGATGGTCTTTTACTACCAATCTATCCCCCTAGGGGAATGCATAGTAGTACCTTGCTTTGAGGGCTAATAAACTTTCGCAATAATTATGTGAGTCCTTTATGACTAATGTGAGTCCATGGATTATACGCACTCTCACCTTTCTGCAATTTGCTAGCCTCTTCGGTACCATGCATTGCCCTTTCTCACCTCGAGAGTTGGTGCAAACTTCGCTGATGCATCCAAACCCCATGATATGATACACTCTATCACACATAAGCCTCCATATATCTTCCTCAAAATATCCACCATAACTACCTATTATGGCATTTCCATAGCCATTTCGAGAAATATTGCCATGCAACTTCCATCGTAATCAAATACATGACTTGAGCATTCATTGTCATATTGCTTTGCATGATCATATAGCTGACATAGTATTTGTAGCCCAGCCACCATTCATCATTATCATACATGTTATTCTAGCATCATTGCACATCCTGGTACACTTCCAGAGGCATTCATATGGAGTCATATTGTTCTAGATATTGAGTTGTAATATTGAGTTGTAAGTAAATAGAATTGTGATGATCATCATGATTACAAGATTATCCCAGTGAGGAAAGGATGATGGAGACTATGATCCCCCAACAAGTCAGGATGATACTAGGAAGAAAATAAATAAATAAAAAGAAGCCAAAAGGAGCCCAGCTAAGAAAGAGAAAAGGAGAAAACAAAAATTGAGAGAAAAAGAGAGAAGGGGCAATGCTACTATCCTTTACCACACTTGTCCTTCAGAGTAGCACCATGTTTTCATATAGAGAGTCTCCTATGTTTTCACTTTCATATACTAGTGGGAATTTTTCATTATAGAACTTGGATTGTATATTTCGATGATGGTCTTCCTCAATTGCCCGAGGTCATCATGAGCAAGAAAGTTGGGTACACACCCACTTAGTTTTCATATCGAGCTTTCATACACTTATAGCTCTAGTTGCATCTGTTGCATGGAAATGCCTACTCCTCGCATTGACATCAATTGATGGGCATCACCAAAACCCATTTATTAGTCACGTCAATGTGAGACTTTCTTCCTTTTTGTCTCCCCCATATTAATCTCTACCACTGTATTCTATTCCACCCATAGTGCCATATCCATGGCTTGCGCTCATGTATTGTGTGGGGATTGAAATAGCTGAAGCGCGTTAAAAAGTATGAACCAATTGCTCGGCTTCTCATCAGGGTTGTGCATGATAAATACTTTGTGTTAAGAAGATGGAGCATGTCACGACTATATGGTTTTGTAGGGATAACATTGTTTAGCATTTTTATTCTGAAAGGCATGATTGTTTGTTGGTATTCCTAAGTATTGATGTCTCTATTTCAAATTATAGACTATTGATTTGAATCACTCATGTCTTAATATTCATGCTAGGATTTGATTATCTGATCAAAATTATGTTAGGTAGCATTCCAAATAAAAAATTCTCTTGTTATCATTTACCTACTCGAGGACGAGCAGGAATTAAGCTTCGGAATGCCGATACGCCCCATTGCATCTATAATTTTTTATTGTTTCATGCCAATATTCTACAACTTCAATATACTTTTGTCAAAGTTTTATATTATTTTGGGACTAAAATATAGATTCAGTGCCCAGTGATAGTTCCTATTTGTTGCATGTTTTTTGTTTCGCAGAATATCCATATCAAACGAAGTCCAAACGCAATAAAAATTTACAGAGATTTATTTTGGAATATATGTGATCTTTGAGAAGAAGAATCAACGCAACATGGTACCCAAGGGGGGCACGAGGCACCTGGGCGCGCCCAGGTGGCTCGTGGGTCCATCATAAGTCGGTTGTTGCCCTCTTTTGCCGCAAAAATGTAATATCCAGAAGAAAATCGTGTTATAATTTCAGCCCAATCAGAGTTATGAATCTCCGGAAATTTAAGAAACGGCGAAGAGGCACAAAACAGGAACACAAAACTGAAGAGAATATATATATATATATATATATATATATATATATATATATATATATATATATATATATATATATATATATATATATATATATATATATATATATATATATATATATATATAGAGAGAGAGAGAGAGAGAGAGAGAGAGAGAGAGATCCAATCTCGAAGGGGTAGCCATGTAGACAAACTTGTCGGCATTCTGGGAACGAAGGTCCGCAGACATGCCTGCCTGTGGCCCACGGCGTGGCGCCACCAGCGGCCTGGTACGGCCCGTCTTCAACAGCAAACACTCAAGACCTTCGCGAGGGGCCGAGCCTCGCGTGGCGGACGACACAAGACCTCATCAGGGGCGGACTCACTAGGCTGGCTCGCGAGGGGCGCCTCGTGAGGTTCCCGTGACATTAGCCGTGACGACCAAGGCCAGGCGGGCGCCAGCGGGCATACAATACCCGTTGCCTCTTTGGTGCTAAAGGGGCAAGTGCAGGCGAGGAGTCCCGAGGCATCAGGCAAAGGTTTCCATAATGGTGCAATGAGACCAAGACCAGTAGGACGGCAGGACGGAGGTCATCACGGAGCCCACGACGGCATCACCACTAGAGCATTTGGCAGGCGGAGAACACCTTTTGTGAGGATAACTTGTACTAGTTGTCCCCCTTCAATTTGGCCGTTGTGGGATCCCTTCCTACCTAACATTTGGGGAGATGGCCTGGGCCTCTATAAATAGGACAAGCCACCACCTTAGTAGAGGACAGATCATTCAGATCTTGCTCAACCACACAAGCTCATCAAGCCCAAGAACACCTCTCCTCAGGAGGCTGTTCTTCCCTTGTACTTCTTCATCCTTAGCCTACGAGGCAATCCACCACACCACACTGGAGTAGGGTATTACACCACATCGGTGGCCAGAACCAGTATAAACCCTGTGTCCCTTGTTCTTCGAGTTCGATGTGCCGAGCCTTGGGATCATGGTGAGTGCGTGAGATAGGAAAGGGAGAGATCTTCATGCGCACCTCAGTGTTCCAACCTCGAGGGTTTCGCCGGAACCCGAAATCCGACATTTTGCGCGCCTGGTAGGGGTGTGCTGAAGCTTTCCTTCCGTTGATCCACGCTCCACCACCTCCGCGCCTTGTCCCCATGGCCGGCGTTGCTCCTCCGGCTGGGATGACGGGCGCCCACGGCGACACCAAGGGGCTCAGAGTCTTTGCCCCCACCTTGCGACGGGTACAATGGCCACCCAAGTTCAAGACGGAGATGCCGCCACGTTACGACGGCACGGCGGACCCGTCGGCCTTCCTGCTGGCATATGAAGGGCTCGTCCTGAAGGCTAGGGGCGACGACAACGTCATGGCCAGCTGGCTTCCCATGGCCCTCGCTGGTGCACCACGCGCCTAGCTGCTCACCCTCCCAGGATCCTCAGTGGCATCTTGGGAGGAGCTATGTGGCCTCTTCGTCGCGCGCTTCACGGCACCGGTGCCCCTCGCCGTTGCAGCCCTCCACGGCGGCTCGCAAGCACCGCCCTCCACTGCTAGGGAAAACCTTATACACAGAAACTTTGGAGTAGCGCATGTCAAAAATAGGCGCTAGTGCTAAATAGCAGTAGCACTCGTGCGAAAACCGCGCTACAGATAAAACAGTAGCAGTAGCGCGTGCACATGAAAAAGCGCTACCACTAACATTCCTATTGCTAAAACGATAGGCTACGCATAGCAGTAGCGGTCTTGAAAGAAGCGCGCTACCGCTAGGACATATGTAGCAGCGCGTTTCGCGCGGAGAGCGCTACTGCTAATGGAAATAAAATAAAATGAAAAACAAATGGAAAAGTAAATGAAAAGGAAAGAAATATAAAAAGGAGAAAGGAGAAAGGTAAAAATAAAATGTAGAGCAAAATAAATGAAAAAGAAAAAAAAGGAGAAAGGCGTAGCAGTAGCGTTTGTCCGTAAGAAGTGCTATAGCTAATGTAGCGGCAGCACGTTTCCTAGACCCCCGCTATAGAAACAGAAAAGGAATAAGAAATATGAAGGAAATTACATAGCTGTAGCAGTAGCGCGTTTTGTGAAAGCCGCTATAGCTAACTTAGCTATAGCGCGTTTCGCGAAAAGTGCTACCGCTAAGTTTGACTTAACCAAAAAACAGTTTCCCCCCGGCCACCACTTCTCCCCCAAATCTCTCGACTCACCACACCGCCGTCTGCCTGATTCGCTGTCACCCCACTTCGCCGCCGTCTCCTACCAACGTCGACGCCCCCGGAGCCACCAGAGCCGCGCACCGTCGACGCCACCAGAGCCGCCCCCAACGCCACCGGAGCCGCAGTCGATGCCACCGGATCCTCCCTCGCCACAACTGCCTCCCTCGCTGTCACCGGAGATGCCCGTGCCTCCCTCGCCACCACTGCCTCCCGCGCCACCACCGAAGCCATCCTCTGTAAGCCCCCGCCCCTCCTCTCTCTCTCTCTCTAAATTAGTTAGGTTAATTTAGTTAGGAAAAGAATTTAGTTAGGTTAATTTAGTTAGGAAAAGAATTTAGATAAGGCTTTGACAGGGATGCCCCAGCCTCCCTCGCCGTAGGAAAAAATTGTATATGCTTAACTAGGGCAGTAGGGTTAGGGTTGTAGTGTTTATTACAAATGTTAGAAAAGTAAGGTTTAACTAGATGTTAACTAGGGTGGTAGGATTTAGTTTAGAGAAAAAAATCAATATAAAAATATAAATTTCTATTAGTGTTGCAAGTCTAGTAGGTTCGTAATTTTTAGTGAATTTTTATTAGGACAAAAATTTAGGACATAATTTGAGTTCTAGGTTCATAATTTGAGTGCTAGTGTTCATCGATCTATATTTGGTTTTGAATTGAGTTTCAGAGGGCATGAGATTTGTGTAGATTTTATTGAAGTGTCAAACACTAGGAGATGCAAATTTGAAGTGGTCATGATATATGAAAAATCCTTAATTGTGTTTGCTCATTGATCATAATCGACATTGAAGTGGTTCGATTGTGCCCAAGTGGCCTTTTGTTGTTTCCAGGGAATGAAGCCGAGTGGCCTATGTTTTGCTAGAATGTTGATTCATTTCCGTTCCGGAAAAATTCAGGTTCTCGATTTGTCCACTTTTTAGCAAAGGTCATGCCGAAATTTTCCTTGAATTTTGGCATGACTTGTTCTACAAACTAGGACATATCGAGTGTCCGGGATTTGCTGCACCGGGAAGGAGTCAACGTTCCTGCAAAGCAATAGGCCTTTTTTATGTCATTATTCATTTTACTAGGTCTAGAATTAATTGACTAGATTTGATCGTAGGAAACATGGCTAGCAATGATGAAGGACAGGGTTCTGGTGATTGCGACGACGTCTACCGGGTGGCAGCCGAATTTTTGAGCCTTGCTGACGAGACTGAGACCGGCGCTGAGACTGAGACTGGCATCGAGACCGGCGCTCAGACTGAGAACGACGCCGAGGCTAGCGGAGTCGGTGTAGAACCGAAAGCAAAGAGTCAACGGCTTCCTAACAAGCTCAGGACTACTAGACCTGTGGTCACGGAGGTGGACGACGGCAATTTTGAGCCAAAAGTGCCCCAGGAAGCGCGCGCGTGCTACAGCAATCAAATAGGCTGCATCGTACGAACAACCGCCACCATCAACGATGAGAAACTTGAGAAGATAGATAATATGAGGACCTCCCTCCTAAAGAAGTTTCACCAGATATTCTTGTTCCCGGGCCGGAATGAAAAGGATTATAAAGATCCAGATAAGGACCCGGCAATGAAGAAGATAAACAAACACGCCATGACCAAGTTTAGCGATGCGTTGGCCGCCTGGAAAACAAGGGTGAAAGCAAGGATCATCGACAAGAAGGAACCCTACTCCGAGATTGTAAAGGATAATCCGATAATCATGGAATAGTAGTTTCAAATATTCAAGGCGGCTTGCAAGGCCGAAGCTGCCAAAAAAAGTCTAAGTACATGAAGGGGCTTCAACAGAGAAACATTGGGAGCCACCACCTCGGGTGCCGTGGTTACGGCTGGAAGAGTTCTAAATGGGCCAAGGAGGACACGGAAGCTGCGAGTCTGGGCATCCCAGACCCCTTGGCGGAGTTCACCGTCCCGCAGGAGCATGACGTCCTCAGGGCCTGGCACCGTTGGGATCCAGTGAAGAAGGTTTTCGAGACGAATGTGGTCACGACGGAGTTCATTAGACGACTGGTAATTTTAGTTTTCGATCAATTCGACTGCACGTTAGTCATATTTGTAAATGATCCTTGTGCCTTTTGCAGAGAGAGCAGCACAGGATTGCGGCCGAAAGCGACTCGCCGTCTGAGGCGTTGGCGAGGCCCAAGTGGGACACTCCATTCAACCGGGCGTTGAACATATTGAAACGACTCCCGGTGGATACTCGACCGTCGTATGGACGCGTGCATGGTTTCAGAGATGGCGCCATATGGAAGAAGTACTACAGTGAGACCAAGGAGGAGAGAGAGGAAAGACGGAGGTTAACCAAAGAAAACATCGACAAGAAGGTTGAGATTGCGGTTGAGAAGAAATCATCTCAGACAATCGCAACAGCGGTAGCTGCCGCAAAAACAGATGGTTGTAGATATGTCCACTTCCTTGGTTCCGGCCGTTTTCAATTGGACCAGGCAAAATCTAGAAAAAATGCAGCAGACTTTCCCTTTGCTGACTTCTTGGGGAGCAGCTCGACTAGCGTTGCACCAGCACCGGCTCCCGCACCGTCTCCCGCACCGGCTCCCGCACCGGCCCGCACCTGCTCCCGCACCGGACGTGCTCGGCGGTGCTTCGTCTTTGGCTGAGCTCGACGCCCTCACGGTATCTGTCACACCGGCCCCTTCAATAAATGTATAATCTCCCGTTTTCGCTGCCTTTCGGATGTCTCACGTCACAGACTTTTCTTTGCAGGCCGACGAAACCCCGTGCACCGTATTGTACACCATCGGCGACTAGAAGGTGGACATGGGGAAGGCGACTATAATGAAGTCGAAGGAACCGTTGTTCCATAGACGGCCGATCCCCCCGAACATCTTCAAGGTTTCCGTGGCCAGTGTCAAACTGGGCCATGAGAATTTGCCTCCACTGGTACTAGGGGGGATGACGACGAGACCTCGTGGCGGCTTGGTGATTGTTGCAATGGGTGGGTCCTGTTGTGGCCAAAGAGTCTGCTTCGTCTGGAGGCGGCCGGGAGCACACCCACGAGCACGCAGCCTCAGCAAGGTATGAACATCAACACCCCACCTACCCAATTAGCGTCGGGTGTCGGGTTGGGTGATAGCGGGCGGAGTAAGGAAGAGGCTCCATTAGTCGCTGATGACGTCGCCATGGATGAGGATGAGGATGACGATGGCAGTCAATAGTATGTCTATACTGGTGCCTACTCAGGGTTTGAGCGTCATGAGTCGTGATACGTCTCCAACGTATCTATAATTTTTGATTGCTCCATGCTATGTTATCTACTGTTTTGGACTATATTGGGCTTTATTTTCCACTTTTATATTATTTTTGGGGCTAACCTATTAACCGGAGGCCTAGCCCAGAATTCCTGTTTTTTGCCTATTTCAGTATTTCGGAGAAACAGAATATCAAAGGGAGTCCAAACGGAATAAAATCTTCTGGAACGTGATTCTCTCACCGAACATGATCCAGACGACTTGGACCCTACGCCAAGGCATCAAAGAGGCGGTCATGAGGGTGGGGGCGCCCCCCTTAGGGCGCGCCCCCTACCTCATGGGCCCCTCGAAGCTCCACCGACGTACTCCTTCCTCTTATATGTACCTACATACCCCCAAACGATCAGAACAGGAGCCAAAAACCTAATTCCACCGCTGCAACCTTCTGTATTGTAAGTGCATCTAGTGCCCCTTAGTGATTTTGGTGTATTGAAGACTTATAGGTTAAGCATCTGATGTGTTTATGAGTGTACACAGGTCTATAAGTCTATGAGGAGTTTGATATTTACAGTAAAAGTCGACCCCTAAAAATGAAGTTCTTCGACTGAAGACTTTGATATTCTGAAGACTTTCTGAAGACTTTGAAAGTGAAGAAATTGGTGTGACCTTGAAGACATGGTATTCATTCGAGGAACGTGAAGCGTGAAGACTTTCATAGTTTCATTTTTCTCTTTCTTGAGTCATAGGAAACACCATACTGTTAAAGGGGGTCGAGGAAATACTAAGGAGAAAATTTCCATGTGATGCTCAACTCAAATCCTACACCTACCAATCCCTTCGAGTGAAGCCATTGGAAATCTCATACAGTTCAGTCAATTTCTTCAGTGACAGAGACGCAGTTCTTCTGGTCACTGAGGACTTTGCTCTGACTGAGGAGTTAGGAATTCGCCAGTGCGAATTGCCTACACAGTGAGGAACATGATAGCCCTGAGGAATTTGTACTCCAAATTTCCGACCGTTGCCGTGCCACGCGCCAGCTGTCCTAAAATATCTTGTCCACCTAACGGTCATATCATTGAAGGGCATTTATGTCTTATCATGTCGGGCTGCTCCCTAGGCTATAAATAGCCGCCCCCTTCAACCACTAGCTGGTTGGCTGCTCCGCGTGAACTTGACACTTGTCATTTGAGAGCAACCCATCCTCCGAGGACTTTGAGCAAAATCATCAAGTGAGGAAAATCCAAACCCAAACCCAAAACACCTACAAACCCAAAGTGATTGAGCATCACTTAAGAAATTGATCCTGCGTGGATCCGACGCTTGTTACCTTTGAAGACTGTGCTTCTTCCAGACGGTTAGGCGTCAAGGTCTAGAGCATCCAAGAGGAATTGTGGATCACCAAGTGACCAAGTCTGTGAAGGTTTGGAAGTCACCTGAAGACTTACCACGAGTGATTGGACGAGGACTGTGTGTCCTTAGTTCAAGGAGAATACGGTGAGGACTTGGTGTCCCGAGCTGCGTGCTCAGGACTGGGTGTCCGGGACGGTGTGTCCTCGAGTTTAAATACTCAACCGCTCCAACCAGACGTACAACTGAGACAGCAGTTGGAACTGGTCTACCAAATCATTGTCTTCACCAAGCTTACTGGTTCCATTTCCTCAACACCTTCATTTCCTCATTACTGTGTTGTCTGTTTGTTCATATCTGTGTTTGAAGACTTTGACTGAAGACTTTCACAAATTCCTCAGTTCAATTTCTTCAGTCTGTTTGTCTTCATCTAGAGTTATCCTGTGCCTACGCTTTCTGTACTCTGTGTTTGTCTTCATTTCATCATGATGACCATGCATGTAATCTGTTATGTTTACTTCTGAGTACTTATTCCGCTGCTAGTATTTCTTCGCTAAGGAATTTCCTCACGAGCAAATTCCTCAGTGAAGAATTTCATAAAAATCGCCTATTCACCCCCCTCTAGTCAATATAACGCACTTTCAATTGGTATCAGAGCAAGGTACTCCCTTGTTCTGTGTGATTTTGGTTTAACCGCCTGGAGTTTTAGTTATGTCGACCGCAGATATGAAGAAAGTGTCGTGCCCAATCTTTGACGGTCACGAGTATCCCAAATGGAAGGCTATGATGAAGAAGCGTCTCATAGTGATGGACAGCGAGCTATGGACCGTCACTGAGATTGGTCTGACCGATCTGTGCAAGATGGCGGAAGCTGATGACATTCACAACTACACTCAACTCAACCTCACAGCGAAGGCCGTCATCTGCTCCAGTCTGTCTCAAAACCAGTTCAGAAACATCATGCATCTCGATCAGGCGAAGCTTGTCTGGGACCGTCTCTCTGACGTCTATGAAGGTCATCGAACCCGTCATGATCCTTGGTTTGAGGATTTCAAGGAATCACTCAAATCGATGTCATTCGAACCAGAATCATCATCCTCCTCACCATGCCTCATGGCAGATGGTAAACAGGTAACTAAATGCTACCTATCTGAGTCTAGTGATGAAGAATCTGATGATAAATTTGGACCTAGTTATGTCAAACTTGCTTCCCTTGCTGCTAAACAACAAAGAGCTTTGAAAAATGCTAATGATATGCTTAGTAAGAGCAATGATATGTTGGGTGAAGAAATGAATCAGTCACAAGCCTTGGCTGAAAGTCTTCAGAGACTTCATTCTAAGTATGACTCCCTTCAAGATCAGCATAACTCTCTCTTGTCTGATTTTGAGAAGATAAGAGTGAGTTATGAAGATCTTCAGAAGGAGCGCGATTCATTACTTGCTCAACAAATCAGCGCTGCTCAGGAAGAATTTATTCCTCCATGTTTAAAATGCATTGAACGAGAATCTGCTAATTCTTCACCTGAATGTTCAAATGCTTCAAATGTTACAAATTCTTCACCTGTCTCTGCTATCTCTAATTCCTCATCTGAGGACATTGCTAGTATCACTGACGATGCAAGGCTGAAGGAATTGTACATGACAGGCATGTACAAAAGCCTCAAAGGGCATCAGGCTCTTTGTGATGTGCTTAAAAGGCAGATCCTCAACAGGAACCCTAGGAAAGAGGGTATTGACTTTGAAAGGAAACTCAATGCGGATGGTACTTATTGGAAGCCTGAGCAGTACCCCAAAACCTCATGGGTTGCTGCAAAGGGACCTCCAGTGGATCCATCTAATTTATCTGGCTATACATGTGAATCTTCTCATTCTTCTGATGAGTCATTTGACTCCAATTATAAACTGTTCAAAAATCAGATTGGTGAAGTATTTGCTAGATATGTTGGCACTAACTGCAGGAACGGTTCCCCTATGAAGAAAATCTGGGTTCCCAAAAGTTGCCTTGAAAGTCTTCAGGTGAATGTCCTCATGACACCACCTGCGAAGAAAAGGAACCCCAGATCTAATTCTTCATATGGACCAAATTCTTCATATGGATCCAAGTCCTCATACAGATCAAATTCCTCACATGGATCAAAGTCCTCATATGAACATCATCGTGCTAACAACTCTGTTTCGCAGGGAAGAGCCAAGGGCTATGAATATGAGCATTATTCTTCAAATTATTATGTTCATAAGTCCTCGAGGAATTTCTCTGCTTATTCATATGCTTATCCTAACCCCTCTTATGTGAAACGAAATGGTTTGGCTGCTTTGCCACCATTCTCATATGGAGCTCGCAGAGTGATGAACTCTTTGCCACCCCTTCAGATGTGGTTGGTGAAGAAAAAGAACTAATCTCTTCTGCAGGGTCAGGTCTCCAGACGTGCTGTAACGTCTGAAGAATTTGCTGGGGACCTGACAGAAATACCTGAAAGGACGCAGGCTAACCATGATGAAATGAACTTTCATTTCACACGTCCTCCCTCTGTTTTATCTATTCTACTGCTTGATGAAATTGATCTGATGAATTGTGATATCATATTCTTCACTACTGAAGCATATGAGGTTCGTAAGTTGCACTAATTCATCTGCAGGATGATCAACCCAAAGCCACTGAATGGGTACTTGATAGTGGATGTACAAATCACATGACCGGCGACAAGAATCTGTTGATGGATGCTCCCTTATCAGCATCAGACATGAAGCATATCATCTTCGCTGATAAAAGCAAAAGTCAGGTATTGGGTCTAGGTAAGGTTGCCATCTCAAAGGATCGACACATGGACAAAGTCATGCTTGTTGAGTCCTTAGGATACAATCTTATGTCCGTCTCAATGCTTTGTGATCTTGATATGGTTGTTGTCTTCGGCAAGTATCGTTGTGTTGTGATTATGGAATCTGACAAATCCAAAGTCTTCGAAGGCTTTAGGAGAGGAGACCTGTATATTGTTGATTTCTCTGCAGATTCACAACCTGCCGTGTGCCTACTTGCAAAAGCTTCAGAAGGATGGCTGTGGCATCGACGACTTGGTCATGCATGCACAAGGAATCTGCACACGCTCGCGAAGAAGAAGCATGTCATTGGCATTGAGAATGTCAAATTCCTCAAGGATCACTTATGCGGTGCCTGTGAAGCTGGAAAGATGACCAAGGCCAAGCATCCAGCGAAGACTATCATGACCACTACTCGTCCATTCGAATTGCTTCACATGGATCTCTTCGGTCCTAACCATTATTCCTCTGTCTCTAATGAAGCATCTCAATATGGTTTTGTTATTGTTGATGATTACTCTCGTTACACATGGGTGCACCTTGTCTCTTACAAAACCGAAGTGCAGGAAGTCTTCAAACGATTTTCCTCGAGGGCTTCAACTAACTTTGGTGTGAAGATCAAGCACATCAGAAGTGACAATGGCACCGAGTTCAAGAATTCGGGTCTCGATGACTATCTTGATGAACTTGGTATTACTCATGAATTATCTGCTCCTTATACTCCTCAATAGAATGGCGTCGTCGGAGCGCAAGAACAAGACTCTTGCTGAGATGGCTCGCACTATGCTCGATGAGTACAAAACCCCTCGTCGTTTCTGGGTTGATGCAATTGATACTGCGTGCCATATCATCAACAGAGTATATCTTCACAAACTCTTCAAGAAGACTGCCTATGAACTCCTCACTGACAAGAAACCCAATGTGAGTTATTTCAAAGTCTTTGGTGCTAAATGCTGGATTAGAGATCCTCATCACAACTCTAAATTTGCACCGAAAGCACATGAAGGTTTCATGCTTGGTTACGGAAAGGACTCGCACACCTACAGAGTCTTCAACAATGTTCTTCACAAGATTGTTGAAACTGTAGATGTGCGGTTCGATGAAACTAATGGCTCGCAAAGAGAGCACCTACCTTCTGTGTTAGATGAACCAGCACCTGAGGAATCGATCAAGCACAAGGCTACTGAAGATATCATTCCTACTGAAGAATCTGCTGAAGAATTCGTTCCAGAACGTGAAGAACGTCGAACTGATGCACCTGAAGAAAATGCTGAGGAAATTGATGCGGATCAAATTCCTCAACGGCAACCAACTCACCCTCGCGTTGCAAAAGAAGTGCAAGTGGAGAAGATCATCGATGACATTAGAGCACCAGGTCCTCTCACACGCTCAAAATCTTCACATCTATCTAACTTTTGTGGGCACTTTGCTTTTGTCTCTATCATAGAGCCCACTAAGGTAGATGAAGCATTTCTGGAGCCTGAGTGGATTCAGGCCATGCAAGAAGAATTACATAAGTTCAAGCTCAACAATGTATGGGAACTAGTCAATCGTCCCGATCCTCGCAAGCATAACATCATTGGTACAAAGTGGATCTACCGCAACAAGCAAGATGAAAATGGTGTTGTGGTGAGGAATAAGGCACGACTAGTAGCTCAAGGCTACACACAGGTTGAAGGAATTGATTTCGATGAAACTTTTGCACCTGTTGCTAGACTTGAAGCTATTCGCATATTACTTGCTTATGCTAACCATCATGATATCATCTTATACCAAATGGATGTGAAAAGTGCATTCCTCAATGGTAAGATTGAGGAAGAAGTATATGTTGCTCAACCACCAGGTTTTGAAGATCCAAAACATCCTGACAAAGTCTTCAGACATAACAAGGCCCTCTATGGCCTCAAGCAGGCCCCACGGGCGTGGTATGACACATTGAAGGAATTCTTCATGAAGAAAGGCTTCACACCCGGTTCACTAGATCCCACTCTTTTTACTAAATCATATGATGGTGAACTGTTTGTGTGCCAAATATATGTTGATGATATCATCTTTGGCTGTACTGACCAACATTATAGTGATGAATTTGCCTATATGACGAGTGAAGAATATCAAATGTCTATGATGGGAGAATTGAAATTCTTCTTAGGTCTACAAATTCGTCAACAGCACAATGGGATATTCATATCTCAGGAGAAATACCTCAAGGATGTCCTGAAGAAATTCTGCATGCAAGACTGCAAAGGTCTCAAAATTCCTATGCCCACAAATGGTCATCTATGCACTGATGAAAATGGTACTGACTTCGATCACAAGGTATACCGCTCCATGATTGGCTCTTTATTGTACTTATGTGCATCTAGGCCAGATATAATGCTTAGTGTTTGCATGTGTGCACGATTTCAAGCTGCACCGAAGGAATCACACCATACGGCTGTGAAGCATATTCTTCGATATCTAGCTCACACACCAACACTAGGATTATGGTACCCCAAGGGCTCAGACTTTGACCTCATTGGATATTCTGATTCTGACTATGCTGGTGACCGTGTGGATCGCAAGTCAACATCTGGTACTTGTCATTTCCTCGGACGATCCTTGGTCTGTTGGTCCTCGAAGAAACAGAACTGCGTATCACTGTCTACTGCTGAAGCTGAGTACATTGCTGCTGGTTCTTGCTGTGCTCAACTACTATGGATGAAGCAAACACTCAAGGACTATGGAGTCAACGTGAAGAATGTGCCTCTTCTCTGTGACAATGAGAGTGCCATCAAGATTGCTCACAACCCAGTTCAGCACTCGAAGACAAAGCACATTCAGATTCGTCATCATTTTCTTCGTGATCATCTGTTGAAGGGCGACATTTTTATTGAGCATGTGAAGACTGAAGAACAACTAGCCGATATCTTCACTAAGCCCTTGGATGAGAAGAGATTTAGCAAGTTGCGGTGTGAGCTAAATATCTTAGAATCTTCGAATGTACTTTGAAAATGCACTCATCCTAACACTTCTGCAAAATTGATGACTTAGATGTGCAACACATGAAGAAACGTTTTTCTTCAATCAATGAAGAATAACACTCTAAGTGTGAAGAAATTAATGAAGAATTTGATTCTCAGAACCCTACGACAATTGTACGCGGTGTCTGAAATCATCCTTCTTACACGGTGGGTTACGCCACCACAAAAGTTGAAAATCTTAAATTTGAGTTTTTCCTCAACTTTTGAAATTCTTCAGTTTTTCAAATTCTTCAAACTTTACAAAATCTTCACTTGTGGCGTCGTTTTTCTTCATTCGCTATATATATATATATATATATATATATATATATATATATATATATATATATATATATATATATATATATATGAGTTTATGTCCTCTACAGCATTCACTTATAGCTATTTCTTCAAGTTGGTATATTTTTTTTGCTAAGTGAATGTGATCGGACCCTTCCCCTCTATGCTATACTCAATCCAGTCTATTCACAAATTCTTCATATGCGTTCTATTTGAAACTCGTTCAAATTCTTCACTGTGTCCTTGTCGGCTGAAGAAATTGCGAACGGAACGTTAAAACTAATCTTATCCAAACCTTCGGTTTTGCCGCTCAATCCGTTCCACTTCCCACGATGGATTATTTTACTCACCCACGATCTCACATGATCTCCACTATACAGTACGTGGGTGACACATGTCAAGTGAAGGAGAACGGCCAGGGGCATGTTAGTCCTAAATCTTCGGACAAGCAGTTTTTACTGCGGCTATAAATACCCCTCCGTCGCCATCCTCACTTCTTTACTCCGCTCGATCTCACTTCCCCCGCTCGAGCTTCCAAACCCTAGCGCCGCCGCTACTCCATCGTCGCCGGTGAGGAAGAGCTTCACTGCCTTGACCTCGTCGCCGACGTACTCGCGCCGACTGCGGAAATCTTCACCTCCGCCGCCGCCGTAGACGTCTTCCTCCGCCAAGTTAGGGCGTGGAAGATCTGCATTGACGAACTTCTCTGCTCCAACTCACAGTTCGTCGTGTTCTTCATTCAGGGTAATTAAAAGCTATTTTTACTGCCCTTTCTGATTCAAAGTTTCTCTACAAAATCTTCAAAGGTGTTTTTATTCTTCAAATCCTCACACACAAAACACCTCAATCATTCTCTGTTCCTGATTCATTTCCCTAAGTCTAAATTTCTTCAAGATTCCTCAATTGTGTGGATTCTCAATCTATACAACTCTGGAACCTAAGATATATATGGAGCTTAGTGAAATTCCTCAAGACGAATCTGGTCAAATTCCTCAAAACTTGTTCTTTATGAAAAACCCTCTGAGAACGCATATGACCTCTTCAAATTCCTCGCAACTATACTCTGTTCACAGGTACACATGTCCGCTGCTGAATCCTTAGGTTCTCATCAACTTAACTCATTTGCAGCGTTCCTCGAAGAAAAGTTGCATACTTCTTCAGAGAATTCCAGTGTTCAAATTCCTCATCTGAAGACAATGGCTGAAGGTAAAAGGCCGCAGAAAGGAGGAAAGCGACCAGAGGTCATGACTGCATTTGAAATCCCTGAGGACATTTATGCTAGGTATTGCACACCTGATGAATCCAAATTTGGTAAAGAAGACAAAAATCAGCACAAGGTGCGCATCCAAAGGATTGAACGGAGATGGGCACGTGAGTGGAGGGAGTACAGATACGTCACTCCCAAGTACATGAAGAAATTTGCCGTAAACCCTCCATGCCCAAGACCTCCATTGGCACCTGGCCAAGTGGCTGATCCCACAAGCATCAGAAGAGGAGAGGATTTTCCTCAAGAATGGGCCAAGCGCCAGCGTAAACTGCAAAAGCAAGAAAAAGAAGCAGTGAGGAAATTTAATGAAGAATCTGCTACTGCTGCCACTGAGGCTTCTGCCAAGCCGAGGAAATCAATGATGAAGAAGCCTGCTCGTAAGCCAAGCGCTTCACCTTCAATGCCCTCACGGCCAAGTTCCTCAGCTGCGCCCTCACGGCCAGAATCTTCAAAATCTTCAAAGCAAATTCCTCATGCTGCTCCTGCTCCCACAAAGTCCTCAGCTCCTGTGCATCTGGCCTCATGCCAAAGGACAACTGGCATCTCTATTGCCTCTGGTGTCTCAGCTAGTTCCTCAGCTGCACCAAAATCCTCAGCTGGACCCTCATTACTGAAGAAAAAGGCTACCGCTGGACGCGGCACTCGCCCAAGTCCAAAGAAGCAAGTGGTCTTCACTATGCCCTCTGATGATGATGAAGCTGATGAAGAAGAACTCGCTGAAATCATCAGAGACCGCCAAGAAAGGGCTGCTAAAGCCAAAGGCACACCTGTGCCCCTGCTTTTGGATCCAAGGGCGATCCTAGACTATATTGATCTCTGGCACAAGGATCCCAACACTCCTATGCCTGATTTCAAGCTGACACCTGGCCAAAGTCACATGCTGACTCACTTCATCCAAGAAGAGAAGTGGAAATATGACAGGGCCAGAGAGATCAAGAAATCCCAGTACCGCAAAGAGAAGCTGCTGAAGAAAAATGTTCTCAAAATGAAGCCTGGGGAACTTATCAAGATGCAGGCTGAGATCAAAGCCCTCAGCGACAACTTTGACTCGTACTATGCTGATTGGCAAGGAGCCAAGGTCAGATTTGTGAGGCTGACTGATACCTTCACCAAGGGTACTGCCTCAAAGCAACAAATTCCTCAAGCTGAAGCATCTGTTCAGCAAACTGAACAGCATGCCAGCACCGCTGATGAAGTTCAGGCTGCTGAAGAAAATGCTAGTTCCAAGGCTGATGACTCTGCTCCAGCCGTTGATGAAATTGCCAGGGCATCCACTAGTGATGTGCCTAAAGAAAATGAAGAGACCAGGGCAACTGCATCAGTTGTGCCTAAAGAAACTGAACAAAATTCCTCAGCTCCACCTGCACCAACTCCAACTCTAATTCTTCCCTCTGCTTTAGATGTGAAGAAAACCAAGGCTGCAGAGCGAACTGCAGTGAAGAAAAGGAAAGCATCAAGTGCTTCAGAATCTTCAGTCCCAAAGAAGATGAAGCCCATGACCAGCTCATTTGCCAATCCAATTGATGCCGTTCCTATCTCCTCCATGCCATCAAAGGACCTTGTTCCTTTTGGTGAAGATTATGAGATCCCAAGTGGATCAGATGAAGAAACTCAGTCTGCTGCTTCCTCAGAGCAGATTGATGAAGAAATTGAAGTGGATACAATCCCTTCAACCCCAATAGTCTCATCACCAATGCCTCAGTTTGATGCTGAAGAGGCTGGTGTTGAAGAAATTGATGATGAAGATGTGGATATTGGAAGCACAACTCCAGTAATGAATGACGACTTTTGGGAAAGTCAGCATCCCAATTCCCCACTCTTCACTCCCCTGCAGCAAATTCCTCACTCTTCTTCACCAACCGTAAAATGTGAATGAAGAAATTCCAGCCACTAGTGCTGAAGATACTGCTGCTGAAACAGACAAGGTGACTGCACCTGAGAAAAATCCTGAAATTCCTCAGCCTAAAGAACCTGAGCTTGCGATTCCTGAGGTCGTGATGCAACTCACTGACACTCCTCTGCCAAGACCAAAGGATCCATTCTCACGCAAATAGAAATTCAAGGCTGAAGACTTCTATGGCGAACACGTATTATTCACTGAATACAATCCTTATGACTCTGCTCGCATAAGGAAGAGGTGTTTCTGGACTGCCAGCCAAGAAAATTTCTATTCCTCAGTGCTTTACAACAAAGACAAAGTCTTCGACCATGCTCATATTCCTCACGTGGATATGGAGTCTTTGCCGTGCTTCACGCCAGTGCTCAGTGTTCTTCATGACGCTGGGCTACTCAACTTCTGCACAGATATATGCGATTGGAATGAAGAACTTATTCTTCAGTTCTATGCTACACTGCACATCACCGGCAACTCTGAAGACATCAATTCATGGGTTCTGGACTGGATGACTGAAAATACACATTACAAGGCCCCAGCAACTGAATTGCTTCGCTGCCTTTCTCTTAGTCCACCCACTGCAGATGCGCGTTGCGTGTATGATGAACCTGAACTATCAAACCACTATATGCAAGTGCTCATGAAGCCTCTGAAGCCAGGCCAATCACCTCGTACCAAATTCCTCGTCAAGGAATTGCTGTATGTGCCTAGGACTGTCTATCGCATTCTGACAAAGACAATATGTCCCATCAAAGGACACGATTCTTCTAATGAAGAAATTGTTGGCATCATGAAGAATATGCTTTTCAATATCATACATGGTGTTCCCATAAACTTCCATGATTTCTTCATGAGGACTCTGGCCAACATGGCTATGTCACCATTTGAGCTGAAGCCTTATGCACCTTGGATTATGAGATTCATCAGGACAAGGTCTTCACTCAACTACAAGGCTGAAACTCTCAATCACTGCAGCTACTTGCCTCCTATTGAAGTCCTCAAAAGGACATTTTCCTCAGCTGATGAGAAGGGCAAGGCCACTGCTGTGATAGATGAAGGCATTCGTCCATTGGATGGTCAATTTCGCAAGGCTGCTTCTTATTCCACCAATGATGATTCTGCCACACATGACTCTGCTGCTAATACTGCCAAGACAAATCCTCAAGCCACAACACCCAGGGTGATGACTGATCATGAGTTACTCCTCAGTCTTCATCAAAAGGTTGATCGAAATCACAAATGGGTCAAGCATCAGTTTGGTTCAATTCTTCACAACATGACTGCCACATATAATGCAGTGAAGAAAAACCATTACTACCTTCATGAAACCTTCAACCGCACCTGGGCTGTTCTGTCTAAAGTATATAGTGCTGAAGATTTGGAGAACATGGGCCTCAAAGAAGAATTTGCCTGGTCGGCACCTCCGCCGAAGAAATTCAAGAAGGTCAAGGTTCCTTCTCTGGTGGCCAGTTCCTATTCTTCATCGCGCGACACTGATGAAAATGAAGACTTGGACAACACTGCAGCAGGCCCTACTTCAACAACCGACCCCAACAACACTGGCGCTCCTCCATCAACTTGAATATCTTCAGGGGCGTTAGTCCTCAGTTTCTATCCTTTTGGTCATTTGATGACAAAGGGGGAGAAATCTGAGTTAGTCTTCAAGCGGGTCTATTATAAGGGCATATTTTTTTAAGTTGCAACTCTCGTTCTTCCGAAACTTTTATTGGATCGAGTTGTAATCTTAAACCCTATGGTGCTCGGTGCTCTAATACTTTTGTCGATCTATGCTCTGATATTTCGATACATGCTTGAGCTCTGATACTTTCGATGTACTATTCTGCATGCTTATTCCTCACTAATGTTATCGCACGCATGCTGAATTGCATGAGGCACCATATTTCATCATGCATTTCAAATTCTTCATATCATATATCAAATGCGTGTATGAATTACAAGATATAGGGGGAGATCTCCATGATTTAACTCTTCAAGTGTGCATTGCTTCAAAAGCAAATTCCTCACTATGCACAACTTCAGGGGGAGTTCTTCTATATCTTGCAATCAAATTCCTCAATATTAGTTTCTACACTTCACATATTTATCCCCGTTGAAAACTTAACCTATATTGTCATCAATCACCAAAAAGGGGGAGATTGTAAGTGCATCTAGTGCCCCTTAGTGATTTTGGTGTATTGAAGACTTATAGGTTAAGCATCTGATGTGTTTATGAGTGTACACAGGTCTATAAGTCTATGAGGAGTTTGATATTTACAGTAAAAGTCGACCCCTAAAGATGAAGTTCTTCGACTGAAGACTTTGATATTCTGAAGACTTTCTGAAGACTTTGAAAGTGAAGAAATTGGTGTGACCTTGAAGACATGGTATTCATTCGAGGAATGTGAAGCGTGAAGACTTTCATAGTTTCATTTTTCTCTTTCTTGAGTCATAGGAAACACCGTACTGTTAAAGGGTGTCGAGGAAATACTAAGGAGAAAATTTCCATGTGATGCTCAACTCAAATCCTACACCTACCAATCCCTTCGAGTGAAGCCATTGGAAATCTCATACAGTTCAGTCAATTTCTTCAGTGACAGAGACGCAGTTCTTCTGGTCACTGAGGACTTTGCTCTGACTGAGGAGTTAGGAATTCGCCAGTGCGAATTGCCTACACAGTGAGGAACATGATAGCCCTGAGGAATTTGTACTCCAAATTTCCGACCGTTGCTGTGCCACGCGCCTAAAATATCTTGTCCACCTAACGGTCATATCATTGAAGGGAATTTATGTCTTATCATGTCGGGCTGCTCCCTAGGCTATAAATAGCCGCCCCCTTCAACCACTAGCTGGTTGGCTGCTCCGCGTGAACTTGACACTTGTCATTTGAGAGCAACCCATCCTCCGAGGACTTTGAGCAAAATCATCAAGTGAGGAAAATCCAAACCCAAACCCAAAACACCTACAAACCCAAAGTGATTGAGCATCACTGAAGAAATTGATCGTGCATGGATCCGACGCTTGTTACCTTTGAAGACTGTGCTTCTTCCAGACGGTTAGGCGTCAAGGTCTAGAGCATCCAAGAGGAATTGTGGATCGCCGAGTGACCAAGTCTGTGAAGGTTTGGAAGTCACCTGAAGACTTACCACGAGTGATTGGACGAGGACTGTGTGTCCTTAGTTCAAGGAGAATACGGTGAGGACTTGGTTTCCCGAGCTGCGTGCTCAGGACTGGGTGTCCGGGACTGTGTGTCCTCGAGTTTAAATACTCAGCCGCTCCAACCAGACGTACAACTGAGACAGCAGTTGGAACTGGTCCACCAAATCATTGTCTTCACCAAGCTTACTGGTTCCATTTCCTCAACACCTTCATTTCCTCATTACTGTGTTGTCTGTTTGTTCATATCTGTGTTTGAAGACTTTGACTGAAGACTTTCACAAATTCCTTAGTTCAATTTCTTCAGTCTGTTTGTCTTCATCTAGAGTTATCCTGTGCCTACGCTTTCTGTACTCTGTGTTTGTCTTCATTTCATCATGATGACCATGCATGTAATCTGTTATGTTTACTTCTGAGTACTTATTCCGCTGCTAGTATTTCTTCGCTAAGGAATTTCCTCACGAGCAAATTCCTCAGTGAAGAATTTCATAAAAATCGCCTATTCACCCCCCTCTAGTCGATATAACGCACTTTCATGTATCCACGAGATCCCATCTTGGGGCCTATTCCGGAGCTCCGCCGGAGAGGGCCGTCATCATGGAGGGCTTCTACATCATCATAGCCTCTCCGATGAAGTGTGAGTAGTTTATCTCAGACCTTCGGGTCCATAGTTAGTAGCTAGATGGCTTCTTCTCTCTTTTCGGATCTCAATACAAAGTTCTCCCCCTCTCTTGTGGAGATCTATTCGATGTAATCTTCTTTTTGCGGTGTGTTTGTTGAGACCGATGAATTGTGGGTTTATGATCAAGTCTATCTTTGAATAATATTTGAATCTTCTCTGAATTATTTTATGTATGATTGGTTATCTTTGCAAGTCTCTTCGAATTATCAGTTTGTTTTGGCCTACTAGATTGGTTCTTCTTGCCATGGGGATAAGTGCTTAGCTTTGGGTTCGATCTTGCGGTGTCCTTTCCCAGTGACAGAAGGGGCAGCAAGGCACGTATTGCATCGTTGCCATCGAGGATAACAAGATGGGGTTTATTTCATGTTGCATGAATTTATCTCTCTACATCATGGCATCTTGCTTAAAGCGTTACTATGTTTCTAACTTAATACTCTAGATGCATGCTGGATAGCGGTCGATGAGTGGAGTAATAGTAGTAGATGCAGAATCGTTTTGGTCTACTTGTCACGGATGTGATGCCTATATACATGATCATACCCTAGATATTCTCATAACTATGCTCAATTCTGTCAATTGCTCAACAGTAATTTGTTCACCCACCGTAGAATACTTATGCTCTTCAGAGAAGCCACTAGTGAAACCTATGGCCCCCGGGTCTATTCTCATCATATCAATATCCACCACTTTAATCTTGCTTTGCTTTTTTACTTTGCTTTTTTACTTTTCACTTTGCATCTCTATACCAAAAATACCAAAAACATTATCTATCAGTTCTCACTCTCGTAAGTGACCTTGAAGGGATTGACAACCCCTAATCGCGTTGGTTGCGAGTTGCCATCGATTTGTGCAGGTACGAGGGACTTGAGCGTGGCCTCCTACTGTATTGATACCTTGGTTCTCAAAAACTGAGGGAAATACTTACGCTACTCTGCTGCATCATCCTCTCCTCTTCGGGGAAAACCAACGCAAGCTGAAGAGGTAGCAAGAAGAATTTCTAGCGTCGTTGTCGGGGAGTCTATGCAAAAAGTCAACATACTAAGTACCCATCACAATCCCTATCTCTCGCATTACATTAGTTGCCATTTGCCTCTCGTTTTCCTCTCCCCCACTTCACCCTTGCCATTTTATTTGCCCTCTCCTTCTCCTTATCCTTCTCCTTATCCTTTTCCGTTTGCCTTCCCGTTGCCATGGCCGAACCAAAAAGAATAAAGGGTCCTTTCCAGGGTCTTAGTACCTTAGATAACCCCTCTATCCTCTCTAAGCTAAAAAATAATGATGCTATTGAAAGACCCACCGGGGTTACCAATGAGAGTTTAAATGATCTTGATGAAGATGACTCTGGAATTTTTCGTTATTTAATGGATGAGTCTTTAAAAGATGCTTGGGATAGGTTATTGAGGATTAGGCTAGCTACATACCACAATATCAAATTGAGGTTTACTTAAAAGGTTTTTATATTGGATTACCTACTTCTTTCAAACAAGTGCTAGATTCTATTTTTGAAGAGGGTTTTCTTGAAGGGGATGCTATAGATACCTATGAAAGAATGAAAACTATATTTGGGCACCCCATGAATGATAAGGTTGTATCTACCACCCTCTTATGCTTTTATCAAAACGAAATTATCAAAGAAATGAAATCTATTTTAGATGCAAATTTCCGTAATGTGCTTAATCTTACTTCATCCATTAATGGCCATGTGCTTTCCCAAAATAGGAGAATGAATGCCCTAGAAAGGAAATTTGCGCTTTTCTTTCCTACTGCCAAAGATGGCAATACCTAAATCTATCCTCGCTTTTATGCCTAGCTAGGGGCGTTAAATGATAGCGCTTGTTGGGAGGCAACCCAATTTTATTTTGAGTTTTTTTTGTTTTTTCTCATGTTAGGGAATAAATAACCCATCTACCTTCTGTTTGGATGTGGTTTTGTGTTTTAATTAGTGTTTGTGCCAAGCTAGACCTATTGGATCTTCTTGGATAATAGTTATTTGATCTTGCTGTAATTTCCAGAAACTTTGCGCTTAATGCCCGAATTATTAAAAATCACCAGAACGTGATAAAATTCTGATTCTAATTGCTGCTGATCAATAAAAAAATTGTCTAGGTCTTCTAATTTCTGTAGATTGTTTGGAGTTCGAGAAGTTTGCGTTAGTGACAGATTACTACAGACTGTTCTGTTTTTGACAGATTCTGTTTTTTGCGCGTTGTTTGCTTATTTTGGTGAATCTATGGCTAGTATTGGAGGGTATGATCCATAGAGAACTTGGAATATAGTAGGTTTAACACCAATATAAATAAAGAATGAGTTAATTACAGTACCTTGACGTGGTTTTATGTTTTCTTTCTCTAACGGAGCTCACGAGATTTCTATTGAGTTTTGTGTTGTGAAGTTTTCAAGTTTTGGGTGAAATCTTTTGATGGATTATGGAACAAGGAGTGGCAAGAGACTAAGCTTGGGGATGCCCATGGCAACCCCAAGATAATCCAAGGACACCAAAAAGTCAAAGCTTGGGGATGCCCCGGAAGGCATCCACTCCTTCGTCTACTTCCATCGGTATTTTACTTGGAGCTATATTTTTATTCACCAACATGATATGTGTTTTGCTCGGAGCGTCTTGTATTATTTGTGTCTTTGTTTGTTAGTGTGCCACAATCATCCTTTCTGTACACACCTTTGATAGAGCCATCTATGAATTAAAATTTGTTAGAATACTCTTTGTGCTTCACTTATAGCTTTTGAGCTAAGCAGTTTTGCTCTATGTGCTTCACTTATATCTTTTGAGCGTGATAATTTTGCTCTATGTGCTTCACTTAGATTTTTTTAGAGCACGGTGGTGGACTTGTTTTAAAGAAACTATTTATCTCTCATGCTTCACTTAGATCATTTTGAGAGTCTTAATAGCATGGTAAATTGCTTAATATTAGTATGCTTGGTATTCATGATTTGTGAAATTTTCTTTTGAGTGCGTTGAATACTAAGAAAAGATTGAAGCATGATAATTGTTTTGAGATATGGAGGTGATAATATTAGAGTCATGCTAGTGGAAGTAACTGTGAATTTAAAGAATACTTGCGTTGAAGTTTGTGATTCCCGTAGCATGCACGTATGGTGAACCGTTATGTAACGAAGTCGGAGCATGAGGTGTTTATTGATTGTCCTCCTTATGAGTGGTGGTCGGGGACGAGCGATGGTCCTTCCCTACCAATCTATCCCCCCTAGGAGCATGCGCGTAATACTTTGCTTTGATAAACTTCTAAATTTTTGCAATAAGTATATGAGTTCTTTATGACTAATGTTGAGTCCATGGATTATATGCACTTTTTCCCATCCTTCCACCATTTCTAGCCTCTCTAATACCGCGCACTTTTCGCCGGTATCATACACCCACCATATATCTTCCTCAAAACAGCCACCATACTTACCTATCATGGCATTTCCATAGCCATTCTAAGATATATTGCCATGAAACTTTTTCCACCGTTCCGTTTATTATGACACGCTCCATCATTGTCATATTGCTAGCATGATCATGTAGTTGACATCATATTTGTGGCAAATCCACCATTCATATTTCTTTCATACATGTCACTCTTGATTCATTGCATATCCCGGTACCCCGCCGGAGGCATTCATATAGATTCATATTTTGTTCTAAGTATCGAGTTGTAATTGTTGAGTTCTAAGAAAAATAAGAGTGTGATGATCATTATTTTTAGAGCATTGTCCCAAGTGAGGAATAAAAAAGGCCATAAAAAAGAGAAGGCCCAAAAAAAATGGGAGAGAAAGAGAGAAAGGACAATTCTACTATCCTTTTACCACACTTGTGCTTCAAAGTAGCACCAAGATCTTCATGATAGAGAGTCTCCTATGTTGTCACTTTCATATACTAGTGGGAATTTTTCATTATAAAACTTGGCTTGTATATTCCAATGATGGGCTTCCTCAAATTTCCCTAGGTCTTCGTGAGCAAGCGAGTTGGATGCACACCCACTTAGTTTCTTTTGTTGAGCTTTCATATACTTATAGCTCTAGTGCATCCGTTGCATGGCAATCCCTACTCCTCACATAGATATCTATTAATGGGCATCTCCATAGCCCGTTGATACGCCTAGTTGATGTGAGACTATCTTCCCCTCTTTTTTGTCTTCTCCACAAGCACCGTTCTATTCCACATATAGTGCTATATCCATGGCACACGCTCATGTATTGCGTGAAGGTTGAAAAAGTTTTGAAAATGTTAAAGTATGAAACAATTGCTTGGCTTGTCATCGGGGTTGTGCATGATTTAAATACTTTGTGTGGTGAAGATGGAGCATAGCCAGACTATATCAATTTGTAGGGATAACTTTCTTTGGCCATGTTATTTTGAGAAGACATAATTGCTTTGTTAGTATGCTTGAAGTATTATTATTTTTTATGTTAATATGAACTTTTGTCTTGAATCTTTCGAATCTGAATATTCATACCACAATTAAGAAGTTTTACATTGAAATTATGCCAAGTAGCACTCCGCATCAAAAATTCTCTTTTTATCATTTACCTACTCAAGGACGAGCAGGAATTAAGCTTGGGGATGCCTGATACGTCTCCAACGTATCTATAATTTTTTATTGCTCCATGCTATATTATCTACTGTTTTGGACTATATTGGGCTTTAGTTTCTGCTTTTATATTATTTTTGGGACTAACCTATTAACCGGAGGCCCAGCCCAGAATTGCTATTTTTTAGCCTATTTCAGTATTTCGGAGAAACAGAATATCAAACGGAGTCAAAACGGAATAAAATCTTCGGGAACGTGATTCTCTCACCGAACGTGATCCAGAGGACTTGGACGCTACGCCAATGCATCGAAGAGGCGGTCACGAGGGTGGGGGCGCCCTCCCTTAGGGCGCACCCCCTGCCTCATGGGCCCCTCGAAGCTCCACCGACGTACTCCTTCCTCCTATATATACCTACGTACCCCAAACGATCAGAACAGGAGCCAAAAACCTAATTCCACCACCGCAACCTTCTGTATCCACAAGATCCCATCTTGGAGCCTGTTCTGGAGCTCCGTCGGAGAGGGACGTCATCACGGAAGGCTTCTACATCATCATAGCCTCTCCGATGAAGTGTGAGTAGTTTATCTCAGACCTTCGGGTCCATAGTTAGTAGCTAGATGGCTTCTTCTCTCTTTTTGGATCTCAATACAAAGTTCTCCCCCTCTCTTGTGGAGATCTATTCGATGTAATCTTCTTTTTGTGGTGTGTTTGTTGAGACCGATGAATTGTGGGTTTATGATCAAGTCTATCTTTGAATAATATTTGAATCTTCTATGAATTCTTTTATGTATGATTGGTTATCTTCGCAAGTCTCTTCGAATTATCAGTTTGGTTCGGCCTACTAGATTGGTTCTTCTTGCCATGGGAGAAGTGCTTAGCTTTGGGTTCGATCTTGCGGTGTCCTTTCCCAGTGACAGAAGGGCAGCAAGGCACGTATTGCATCGTTGCCATCGAGGATAACAAGATGGGGTTTATTTCATATTGCATGAATTTATCTCTCTACATCATGGCATCTTGCTTAAAGTGTTACTCTATTTCTAACTTAATACTCTAGATGCATGCTGTATAGCGGTCGATGAGTGGAGTAACAATAGTAGATGCAGAATCGTTTTGGTCTACTTGTCACGGACGTGATGCCTATATACATGATCATACCCTAGATACTCTCATAACTATGCTCAATTCTGTCATTTTCTCAACAGTAATTTGTTCACCCACCGTAGAATACTTATGCTCTTGAGAGAAGCCACTAGTGAAACCTATGGCCCCCGGGTCTATTCTCATCATATCAATCTCCACCACTTTAATCTTGCTTTGCTTTTTTACTTTGATTTTTACTTTTCACTTTGCATCTCTATACCAAAAATACCAAAAACATTATCTATCAGTTCTCACTCTCGTAAGTGATCGTGAAGGGATTGACAACCCCTAATCGTGTTGGTTGCGAGTTGCTATCAATTTGTGCAGGTATGAGGGACTTGAGCGTGGCCTCCTACTGGATTGATACCTTGGTTCTAAAAAACTGAGGGAAATACTTACGCTACTCTGCTGCATCATCCCCTCCTCTTCGGGGAAAACCAACGCAAGCTCAAGAGGTAGCAAGTCGGTGCCTGAATTGCCGCCTCCAGAGGATCAACATATTATAGACGACATTCCGGCAAAGAAGCATAGGAAGCGAGCGAGGAAAGGCAAGAAAGCTGATTCTATGATCCAGCCGCCTCAGCAGCCTCGGGTTCAAGACTGTATAGATATCCCCGATGCGGATAAAGCGCATATCCCCGGCCAACCAATCCTACCTGCAGCGACACTAAGGGCCAGATTCGGCGATCTAAGGAGTCTTCATGATGATGTGCTGCGGATAGAGAAAGGCCTCATCGCCTCGAAAGATCCAGGATACCCACTATACGTGGTTAATGTTCCGCGGCAATTGTCGTACATTGACTTCTTCCCGGCAGATAAGTTCTTCCTTCGATTCGATTACATATTCGACATGTTTCACGTGAAGAAGATGGATTTTACGTTCGTCCGCCTTTATGCCTTGCACATGAACTACATCATCCGGGTTGAGCAGATACCTCATATCTGTGTCGCTGACCCGTACTTCATGCACGAGAGCTTCTTGAGAGTCTGCTCAAAGCACTGTGAATACGCGAGGTATTACATCGTCAATTTCATGCTCGCCAATAAGCACAAGGAGGCGATTCTCGTGCCTTATCATCCCCTGTAAGTCATCTGCGCAAATATCCTTCCTTCGATTTCAATCATTCATTTGCACGGTGGAGGCTAATTAATTTGAGGCGCACTTATTTTGCGCAGCGGCGGGTGCACCGTCCTCATCATCCTCTACCACCGATACTCCCATGCTCTTTACTTGGACTCGTCGAAGAACATTCACAAAAAGGATTACACCAACATCAAGGATGTTCTCGACGCTGCTATGTTTTACTACGAAGCACGGGGTGGAGAGGTCACGGACAAGAAGAGAAGGGGCGGCAGGCTCGCCTTCGGCCATAAGACCGACTTCTGCTGCATCCAGCAACCGAGTGGTTCTCTTAATTATGGATTCTATGTCCTACACCACATGCTGGAGTACATACGGGATCACCAGAACCTTCGCATGTCACCTACATCCGGCGATGCCCATATTCTGCAATGGGCAAAGAACGTAGGAGATATCGAGGATCATCGACTTCAAGCCGAGTTCTATCACATCCAGCGCGAACTTGCCCAAATCATCATGAAGGAGGTCGTCGCAAAAACAGGGATGTCCTACGAAGAAGGACAAATGTCGCGGGAAGACGTCCGAACACGGGTAGCCTCTAAGCGTCTTGACCTGAAGCCTTTCACTAGGCTCGGGGACTATCTCCCTGACTTGGATGGATGGCACGACATGTTGGAGTGATTGTCAATATATGACAATGTGTCCGTTTAGTCCATACTTTCTGTATGACGAAACTTTGAGTTATGCATGACAAAACTTTATTTGTGATGTAATTAAACCGTCCTCCTCGACTAGCGATGATCACTTTAGTTAGGGCATTTTGTGTATGATCAACTTTGTTATTTATGCTTATGATATGTTGCTTCTATTTTTGCCAAGTCTGTCTCTTTCTGTTGCTCAACTATATATGTTCATATCATCGACTCATGTGATGATGCAGGTGCATAGATCATCGATGGAGAAGAAGTGCTACGCCAGGCCCAGTTGTACCGGTTTCCGGTTTCCGAGCGACAAGGAGTAGTTAGTTTAGGTTCACGCTAATGCGAGAGAGGGATACGAACTCATGTACTGCATAGTTCCGCTCTCACTCAAAGTGATATCTCTTCTCACGTATATCATTGCTTAGATTGATGACGATGTAGTTGCAAGTAATCGAGACTTGTATCGCTCTTTTCGAGATGATGACGAGATACCACTTTGTGTTGGATGATGATTATGATGAGACTATTTGTATGTATATGCTATGATTACATTTGTGGCCTCGCAACCATTTGTATGTGTATCATGATGACATTTGTATCTGCTAAAGATTCTTTTATAAAGCCTGTTCAAATACAAAACAAATATGCAGAAAAAAACAAAAACTACTAAAATTAGCAGTAGCGAGTGGAGAAACTTAGCAGCAGCATGACAGTAGCAGTAGTGCATCCAGCCCAAGCATGCTAGAGCTATTAGCAGTAGCGAGCTTCCACGAAGAACGCTACTGCTACACTTGTATACCAGTAGCGCGGGCGCCCATGCGCTGCTGCTAAGTGTTAGGTGTAGCGCCTTATTAGTAGCACCGGTACCTGCGCTACTAATGTACCTAAAACCCGTGCTGCTGCTAGGCTTTTCCTTGTTAGTGCTCGTACCATCACACCAAGCCGTTCTTTTGCCAGATCGGTGCCGCTTTCGTCAAGCAAGGAGCTCCCCCGGGTTGGGCCACGCCCAAGGCCGACCTCACCTTCGACTGGGGGGATCACCCTGATACGTCCATTTTGCATCATGCTTTTATATCGTCATTTATTGCATTATGGGATGTTATTACACATTATGTCACAATACTTATGCATATTCTCTCTTATTTTACAAGGTTTACATGAAGAGGGAGAATGCCAGCAGCTGGAATTCTAGGCTGGAAAAGGAGCAAATATTAGAGACCTATTCTGCACAACTCCAAAAGTCCTGAAACTCCACTGAAGTTATTTTTGGAAATAATAAAAAATATTGAGCGGAGAAAATACCAGAGGGGGCCCACACCCTGGCCATGAGGGTGGGGGGCGCGCCCTACCCCCTGGGCGCGCCCCTGCCTCGTGGCCCCCCTGGTGGCCCTCCAGTGCCCATCTTCTGCTATATGAAGTCTTCCGTCCGAGAAAAAAAATCATAAGAAAGCTTTCGTGAAGAAACTCCGCCGCCACGAGGCGGAACCTTGGCAGAACCAATCTAGGGCTCCGACAGAGCTGTTCTGCCAGGGAAACTTCCCTCAGGGAGGGGGAAATCATCGCCATCGTCATCACCAACGCTCCTCTCATTAGGAGGGGGCCAATCTCCATCAACATCTTCACCAGCACCATCTCCTCTCAAACCCTAGTTCATCTCTTGTATCCAATATTTGTCCCAAAGCCTCATATTGGTACCTGTGGGTTGCTAGTAGTGTTGATTACTCCTTGTAGTTGATTCTAGTTGGTTTATTTGGTGGAAGATCATATGTTCAAATCCATTATGCATATTAATACCCCTCTGATTATGAACATGAATATGATTTGTGAGTAGTCACGTTTTTTCCTGAGGACATGGGAGAATTCTTGCTATTAGTAGTCATGTGAATTTGGTATTCGTTCGATATTTTGGTGAGATGTATGTTGTCTCTCCTCTAGTGGTGTTATGTGAACGTCGACTACATGACACTTCACCATTGTTTGGGCCTAGAGGAAGGCATTGGGAAGTAATAAGTAGATGATGGGTTGCTAGAGTGATAGAAGCTTAAAGCCTAGTTTACGCGTTGCTTCGTAAGGGGCTGATTTGGATCCATATGTTTCATGCTATGGTTAGGTTTACCTTAATACTTCTTTTGTAGTTGCGGATGCTTGCAATAGGAGTTAATCATAAGTGGGATGCTTGTCCAAGTAAGGAAAGCACCCAAGCACCGGTCCACACACATGTCAAATTATCAAAGTACCGAACGCGAATCATATGAGCGTGATGAAAACTAGCTTGACGATAATTCCCATGTGTCCTCGGGAGCGCTTTTCTCTATATAAGAGTTTGTCCAGGCTTGTTCTTTTCTACAAAAAGGATTGGGCCATCTTGCTGCACTTTATTTACACTTGTTACTCGTTACCCGTTACAAATTACCTTATCACAAAACTATATGTTACCGATAATTTCAGTGCTTGCAGAGAATAACTTGCTGAAAACCGCTTATCATTTCCTTCTGCTCCTCGTTGGGTTCATCACTCTTACTTATCGAAAGGACTACGATAGATCCCATATACTTTTGGGTCATCAAGACTCTTTTCTGGCGCCGTTGCCGGGGAGAGAAGCGCCTTTGGTTGGTGGAATTTGGTAAGGAAAAATTTATATAGTGTGCTGAAATTTACTGTCACTTGTTACTATGGAAAGTAATCCTTTGTGGGGCTTGTTCGGGGTATCTTCACCCCGAACGGTAGAGCAAATAGTTGCCCCTCAACCTAACAAACCTATTGAAAATGTTTACTTTGAAATTCCTTCAGGTATGATAGACAAACTGCTAGCTAATCCATTTGCAGGAGATGGAACATTGCATCCCGATTTACACTTAATCTATGTGGATGCAGTTTGTGGATTATTTAAGCTTGCAGGTATGCCCGATGATGTTATCAAGAAGAAGGTCTTCCCTTTATCTTTGAAGGGAGATGCATTGACATGGTATAGGCTATGTGATGATATGGGATATGGGACTACAAGCGATTGAAATTGGAATTTCATCAGAAGTTTTATCCTATGCATCTTGTTCATCG
Organism: Aegilops umbellulata; assembly: GCA_032464435.1. Classification (NCBI taxonomy): domain Eukaryota; kingdom Viridiplantae; phylum Streptophyta; class Magnoliopsida; order Poales; family Poaceae; genus Aegilops; species Aegilops umbellulata. Next base: position 150,910,896 of record CP136056.1, read on the forward strand.
TGATCGTAATTATATATATAATTTTTGGCCTCGCGAAGGAGAAAGCATCGCTCAAGCTTGGGGGAGGTTTAAGTCAATGTTATATTCATGCCCCAATCATGAGCTCTCAAGAGAAATGATTATTCAAAACTTCTATGCTCGACTTCTAACAACAATCATTCCATGCTTGATACTTCTTGTACTGGCTCTTTTATGATGAAGACTATTGAGTTCAAATGGGATTTATTGGAAAGAATTAAACGCAACTCTGAAGATTGGGATCTCGACGAAGGTAAGGAGTCAGGTACAACAGCTAATTTTGATTGTGTTAAATCTTTTATGGATACCGATGTTTTTCGTAAATTTAGCACTAAATATGGACTTGACTCTGAGATAGTAGCTTCTTTTTGTGAATCTTTTGCTGCTCATGTTGATCTCCCTAAGGATAAGTGGTTTAAATATCATCCTCCCATAGAAGTAAAAGTAGTTGAACCTATTAAAGTTGAAGAAAAGACTATCACTTATAACGATCCTATTGTTCCTACTGCTTACGTTGAGAAACCACCTTTCCCTATTAGAATAAAGGATCATGCTAATGCTTCAACTGTGGTTCGTAAGAGTAATACTAGAACTTATGCACCTCCTGAGCAAATTAAGGTTGAACCTAATATTGCTATGGTTAAGGATCTCTTGGCTGATAATATTGATGGGCATGTTATTTATTTCTGTGAGAAAACTGTTAGAATTGCTAAACCTGGTGCTAAAGATAAACATAGACCTGTGGTAGGCATGCCTGATTTCTGTTAAAATAGAAGATCATTGTTATCATGGCTTGTGTGATATGGGTACTAGTGCTAGTGCAATACCTATTTCTTTATATCAAGAAATTATGCATGATATTGCACCTGCTGAGTTAGAAGAAATTGATGTCACCATTAAGCTTGCCAATAGAGATACTATTTCACCGATCGAGATTGTTAGAGATGTTGAAGTCTTGTGTGGGAAAGTTAAATATCCTGCTGATTTTCTTGTTCTTGGTTCCCCACAAGATAGTTTTGGTCCCATTATATTTGGTAGACCCTTCTTGAATACTGTCAATGCTAGGATAGACTGCGAAAAGGATGTTGTTACTATTGGTTTGGATGATATGTCTCATCATTTTAATTTTTCTAAATTTCATAGACAACCCCATGATGAGGAATTGCCTAGTAAGGATGAAATTATTGGTCTTGCTTCTATTGTTGTGCCTCCTAATGATCCTTTAGAACAATACTTGCTAGACCATGAAAATAACATGTTTATGAATGAAAGAAGGGAAATAGATGAAGTATTCTTTAAACAGGGACCTATTCTGAAACACAACTTGCCTGTTGAAATCCTAGGGGATCCTCCTCCACCCAAGGGTGATCTCGTGTTTGAGCTTAAACCATTGCCTGATACTCTTAAATATGCTTATCTTGATGAAAAGAAGATATATCCTGTTATTATTAGTGCTAGCCTTTCAGAGAAGGAGGAAGAAAAATTATTGAAAACTCTGAAGAAGCACAGTGCTGCTATTGGATATACTCTTGATGATCTTAAGGGCATTAGTCCCACTCTATGTCAACACAAAATAAACTTGGAGAAAGACGCCAAACCAGTTATTGATCACCAACGACGGCTAAATCCTAAGATGAAAGAAGTGGTAAGAAAGGAAATATTAAACCTCCTTGAGGCAGGTATAATTTACCCCGTTGCTGATAATCAGTGGGTAAGTCATGTTCATTGTGTTCATAAGAAGGGAGGTATTATTGTCGTTCCTAATGATAAAGATGAATCTATTCCGCAAAAAAATATTACCGGTTATAGGATGGTAATTGATTTCCGCAAATTAAATAAAGCTACTAAAAAGGATCATTGCCCTTTGCCTTTCATTGATCAAATGCTAGAAAGATTATCCAAACATACACATTTTTGCTTTCTAAATGGTTAATCTGGTTTCTCTCAAATACCTGTGTCAGTAGATGATCAAGCAAAGACCACTTTTAATTGCCCTTTCGGTACATTTGCTTACAGATGTATGCCTTTTGGTTTATGTAATGCACCTGCTACCTTTCAAAGATGCATGATGGCTATATTCTCTGATTTTTGTGAAAAGATTTGTGAGGTGTTCATGGACGATTTCTCCGTTTATGGATCCTCTTTTGATGATTGTTTGACCAACCTTGATCAAGTTTTGCAGAGATGTGAAGAAACTAACCTTGTCTTGAATTGGGAGAAGTGCCACTTTATGGTTAATGAAGGTATTGTCTTGGGGCATAAAATTTCTGAAAGAGGTATTGAAGTTGATAAAGCTAAAGTTGATGCTATTGAAAAGATGCCATGTCCCAAGTACATCAAAGGTATAAGAAGTTTTCTTGGTCATGCCGGTTTTTATAGGAGGTTCATTAAGGACTTCTCAAAAATTTCTCGGCCTCTAACAAATCTGTTACAAAAAGATATTCCTTTTGTCTTTGATGATGATTGTGTAGAAGCATTTGAAATACTTAAGAACGCATTGATTTCTGCACCTATCGTTCAACCACCTGATTGGAATTTACCCTTTGAAATTATGTGTGATGCTAGTGATTATGCTATAGGTGCTGTTCTAGAGCAAAGGGTTGATAAGAAATTAAATGTTATTCAATATGCTAGTAAAACCCTAGACAATTCCCAGAGAAATTGTGCTACTACTGAAAAGGAATTCTTAGCAGTTGTTTTTGCTTGTGATAAGTTCAGACCTTATATTGTTAATTATAAAGTAACTATTCACATAGATCATGCTGCTATTAAATACCTTATGGAAAAGAAAGATGCTAAGCCTAGACTTATTAGATGGGTTCCCTTGTTACAAGAATTTGATTTGCATATTATTGATAGAAAGGGAGCTGAGAACCCCGTTGCAGATAACTTGTCTAGGTTAGAAAATGTTCTTGATGACCCACTACCTATTGATGATAGCTTTACTGATGAACAATTAGCTGTCATAAATGCTTCTCGTACTGCTCCATGGTATGCTGATTATGCTAGTTACATTGTTGCTAAATTTATACCACCTAGTTTCACATACCAGCAAAAGAAAAAGTTTTTCTACGATTTAAGACATTACTTCGGGGATGACACACACCTTCATAAAGAAGGAGTAGATGGTGTTATTAGACGTTGTATACCTAAGCATGAACAGGAACAGATCCTACGCAAGTGTCACTCCGAAACTTATGGAGGACACCACGCTGGAGATAGAACTGCGCATAAGGTATTGCAATCCGGTTTTTATTGGCCTACTCTCTTCAAGGATGCTCATAAGTTTGTCTTATCTTGTGATGAATGTCAAAGAATTGGTAATATTAGTAAACATCAAGAAATGCCTATGAATTATTCACTTGTTATTGAACCATTTGATGTTTTAGGCTTTGATTACATGGGACCTTTTCCTTGCTCTAATGGGTATACACATATTTTAGTTGTTGTTTATTACGTTACTAAGTGGGTTGAAGCTATTCCAACTAGTAGTGCTGATCATAACACTTCTATTAAGATGCTTAAAGAAGTTATTTTTCCGAGGTTTGGAGTCCATAGATATTTAATGACTGATGGTGGTTCACATTTTATTCATGGTGCCTTTCGTAAAATGCTTGCTAAGTATGATGTTAATCATAGAATTGCATCTCCTTATCACCCACAGTCTAGTGGTCAAGTAGAATTGAGCAATAGAGAGCTCAAATTAATTTTGCAAAAGACTTTTATTTGATCTAGAAAGAATTGGTCCAAGAAACTTGATGATGCATTATGGGCCTATAGAACTGCTTATAAAAATCCTATGGGTATGTCTCCGTATAAAACGGTTTATGGAACAGCATGTCACTTACCTATTGAACTAGAACACAAGGCATATTGGGCCATTAAAGAACTCAACTATGATTTTAAACTTGCCGGTGAGAAGAGGCTTTTTGACATTAGCTCACTTGATGAATGGAAAACCCAGGCCTACGAGAATGCCAAACTGTTTAAAGAAAAAGTTAAAAGATGGCATGACAAAAGGATACAAAAACATGAGTTTAATGTAGGTGATTATGTATTGCTGTACAACTCTCGTTTAAGATTTTTTGCAGGAAAACTTCTCTCTAAATGGGAAGGTCCTTACGTTATCGAGGAGGTCTATCGTTCCGGTGCCATAAAAAGCAACAACTTTGAAGGCACAAATCCGAAGGTGGTAAACGGTCAAAGAATCAAACATCATATCTCAGGTAATCCCATAAATGTTGAAACTAATATTATTGAAAATGTAACCCCGGAGGAATACATAAGACACACTTTCTAGAACGTTTCAGACTCCGAAAAGGAATAGGTATGTGGTACGGTAAGTAAACCAACTCCACGAGGGTGGAATATTTTCTCCGTTTTGGAATATTGAAGAAAATAGGAAAATAAGAAGCATTCCGGGAAGGACACGAGGCCTCCACGAGGGTGGAGGGCGCGCCCTACCCCACCGGGCGTGCCCCCTGCCTCGTGGGCACCTCGTGTGCTATCCGGACTTCGTTTTCTTGCACAATACTTCTTTTGGTCGGTAAAAGTTCATTATATAATCTCCCGAAGGTTTTAACAACCGTATCACGCAATTATCCTCTATTTTTGTCTTGAGCTATTTCTGTAGCACATTGGGAGCAAGATGTCATCTCAGGATTCTGACGGAGAGAGCTACGTCTCACACCTCATTGCTGACCAAAGACCTATGGGGATCTATCTCCTTGTGGTCAAACTACGGATGAGGAGGAGGATGCTCATTTTATGAGGATCAATGATTCAAGTTCGGAGGAGGAGGATGTCCCTCTACCTCAACCTGGGGATATGCACGTGAAGTTCAAGAAGTCTAGTCTTCCTAAGAGGGCTAAACTATCTAACAATCGATCTATCCCTTCTCGTTTTTAGCAGAAAAGCAAAGGAGATTTATGTGACAAGATCTTGAAGCTGGAGTCAGAGGTCGATGATTTAAAGGAGGAAATTGCTCTTCTGAATTACAACATGAAGAAGCTGAAAGCACAATTTACATCATCAACAACTCCATTATCATCACCTCCGAAGAAAGAGATATAATCACATGTGTATGGGCACTCCCCTTGGCAACCGCAAAGCTTGGGGGAGGTGCCCCGGTCTCGTATCACCATCACACTCCTATCTTTACCCTTTTTCTTAGTTCGATCCTTTTAGTAATATCTTGATCTAGTAGAATAAAGTTTTTGGTATGATCTAGTTTTGAGTTTTTCTTTATGACCCCTTTATGTAATCGAGTCTGTGAGCTATATAATAAAGATTAGTGTTGAGTCAAGGGCTTGATTATCTTGCTATGATCTTGAAAAAATAAAAAGAAACAAAGAGATCATATTGATCTTATGTAGAGTAATGACTTCACATATAAAGACTGTGACGATTAAAAATTGTTGAGAGTTGACAAACATAGTTTTGGTCATCGTTGCAATTAATAGGAAGTAATAAAGAAAGAGAGGCTTCACATATAAATATACTATCTTGGACATCTTTTATGATTGTGAGCACTCATTTAAAATATGACATGCTAAAGAGTTGATGCTGGACAAGGAAGACAACGTAATGGGTTATGTTTTCTTATATCTGAAATAAAGTATATTGTCATGGATCATCCAACATGTTGAGCTTGCCTTTCTCCCTCATGCTAGCCAAATTCTTTGCACCAAGTAGAGATACTACTTGTTCTTCCAAATTCCCTTAAACCCAGTTTTGCCATGACAGTCCACCATGTCTACTTATGGGTTGAGTAAGACCCTTCAAGTAAGTTGTCATCGGTGCAAGCAATAAAAATTGCTCTCTAAATATGTATGATTTATTAGTGTGGAGAAAATAAGCTTTATACGATCTTGTGATGTGGAAGAAGTAAAAGCGACGGACTGCATAACAATGGTCCATATCACAAGAGGCAATATAAAGTGACATTCTTTTGCATTAATATTTCATGCATTCAAGCATGAAAGTGCATGACTACCTCTGCTTCCTTCTGCGAAGGGCCTATCTTTTACTTTTATCTCTTACCATTATGCAAGAGTCTTGGTGATCTTCACCTTTCCTTTTTACATTTTATCTTTTGGCAAGCACCTTGTGTTGGAAAGATCCTGATATATATATATATATATATACAATTGGATGTAAGTTAGCATGAACTATTATTGTTGACATTACCCTTGAGGTAAAAGGTTGGGAGGCGAAACTATAAGCCCCTATCTATCTCTGTGTCCGATTAAAACTCCGTAACCACACGTATTGCGTGAGTGTTAGCAATTGTGAAAGACTAAATGATAGTTGAGTATGTCCACTTGCTGAAAAGCTCTTACATAGAATCTTTCTGTGACGCCCTCGATTCAATCGTACACCAATCATACACGCAAATGTGTACGATCAAGATCAAGGACTCACGGGAAGATATCACAACACAACTCTAGACACAAATTAAAACAATACAAGCTTTATATTACAAGCCAGGGGCCTTGAGGGCTTGAATACATAAGCTCGAATACACAAGAGTCAGCGAAAGCACTAATATCTGAGTACAAACATGAGTTAGACAAGTTTGCCTTAAGAAGGCTCGCACAAAAGCAACAACGATCGAAAAGGCAAGGCCTCCTGCCTGGGAGCCTCCTAACTACTCCTGGTCACCGACGGTCTCCACGTAGTAGTAGGCATGGGCGGTGGCATCTTGCTCCTGGGCTCCGACATCTGGTTGCATCAACCGGAAAGAAGAAGAAATGGGGGAAAGGGGGAGCAAAGCAACCGTGAGTACTCATCCAAAGTACTCGCAATCAAGGATCTACACTACATATGCAACATAATCAAAGGAAGGCTGTATATGTGGACTAGGCTGCAGAAATGCCAGAATAGAGAGAAGGCCTTGTCCTATCGAAGACTAGCATCTTCTGGAAACCACCATCTTGCAGCAACCGGAGGGAGTAGAGTAGCTTAAAGTAAAGTAGTAGAAGTGTTATCAACCTCGGCCGGAGATCCTTTCTCGACTCCCTGCGAGAAAGAAATCTCAGAGCCATACTATCCAGTTACCATCACAATCCATTACTCATCACCATCCAGTTCTCATCTCAAGTCTCCAGTTCTAGTTGTATCGATTAGGATACAACTCCAAGTGTCCATTACCGTAGGACAGACTATCGATAGATATTTTCTTCCCTGCAGGGGTGCACCAACTTACCCACCACGCTCGATTAACTCCGGCCGGACACACTTTCCTGGGTCATGCCCGGCCTCGGCCAAACAATATGCCGCAACCCGACCTAGGCTTAATAGAGAGGCCAGCATGCCGGACTAAACCTATGCCCCCAGGGGTCATGGGCCATCTCCCCGGGAACTCCTGCACGTTGCGTGGGCGGCCGGTGAGCAGACCTAGCTACCTCCTTCAACAAGGCAGGCGCTTACGCAGTCCAACCCAGCGCGCGCCGCTCAGTCGCTGACGTCTATTAAGCTTCGGCTGATGTACATGACGCAGAACGCCCATACTATGCCCACGTGATGGTTAGTGCTATCAGGCCAGAGGCCCCTCGGATCAAATATCCAAATCGTAGTGGATTAGGAACGCGCGGTAACAAGCAGAGACTCACAAAAGATGTGACCCCGTTGCCCCGTCTCGAGGACTTGCGGCAAGGGCTAGGAATGCCCGGCCACGCCTCGTAATTATCTCGCGGGCACCCTCCAGGTCAACCCGTCTCCACATCACTCGCAATTAAGCTCGCGCGGGTACCCCTCAGGGTCGACCCGTCTTTCCAAGTAACAATGGTAAAGTCCAAGTATCCGTGTGTCCAAACATCAAGGGGAAAACCCGAGGAATCACCCCGATGAATTCCACTAGATGTAATCATCAAGGTGAACGTAAGAGGAATCACCCCCGAGGTTCACACTTGAGGGGTTGCACGACAGAGTCGTATCGAAAGTGGTTAAGGAGGAAATCACCCTCGATGACCACGACCGAATGACTACTCTACAGGGTTAACATCAGAAGTGCTGAAGAGATTCACCTTCGGTACTCGATAGTAACCCAGTAGTGTCAAGCAACTAAGGGGAAGTGATGTGCGGTGACGGGGCCTGGTCTTCGATCACGTAGATTGAGTCGTCGATGATGAAGCAGGGGCAACAAGGACAAGTGGGGGTCACTGATGGATCACTAACCAACCTATGCTAAGCAGTTTAGGATAAGCAGGTAAGGTACAACAGCAGATACAAAAGCAGGCTATGCATCAGAATAGGAGCAAACAATAACAGTAGCAAAATCTAATGCAAGCATGAGAGAATGGAATAGGCAATATCGGGATGATCAAAGGGGGGGCTTGCCTGGTTGCTCTGGCAAGGAGGGGTCATCATCGACGTAGTCGATCACAGGGGCGGCATCGGTCTCGGGGTCTACCGGAGAGAAGTGGGGGAAGAAACAGTAAATATAAGGCAAGCACAACATCACAAAGCGTAACATGGCAATATGCTATGCCGGGTGTGACCTAACGTATGGCTACACGATATAGGTGAAGGGGGAATTCAACCGGGAATGTTTTCCCGGTTCCGGACCTGTGTCAGACAGATGACCGGAGGGGGAATGTTCCATGTTCAAATAGTTAGAGGCATCTGACAGGTATGTGGATAGCGTATTCGGGTTCGCCTCGTTTTTCTGAGCAACTTTCATGTAGAAAACATTTTCATCCGAGTTATGGATTATTTTATATGAATTTCCAAAGTTTAAAACAATTTCTGAATTAATTATTAAATTCGACAGAAATGAATAATGACATCAGTATGATGTCATCATGACATAAACAGTCAACCAGTCGGTTGACTGGTCAACCTGTCAACCAGGGCCCGCCTGTCATAGGCATAGCTAAATAAACATGTTTTAAATAACTAAACCAGTTAATTAGGCAAATTAAACAGAAGTAATTAAGTTAAGTTAGTTAAATTAATTAATTAATTAATTAATATTTTTCTTAAAGTTATTTTTTAAACTCTTTTTTTAAACAGGGGTGTGGGGCCCAGTCGTCATAGGCCCTGGGCCAACTTGGGGTGGTTAGCGGGCGAACGGGCACTGGGGTTTGGCGGCTGGCCTGTGCGGTTGCTCGCCCAGCAGGGCTGCCAAGGCCATGGCCACGACCGGCCACACCGGGAGTTGGCCGGCGAGCGTCGGCCGGCGAAGGCAACGAGAGGCGAAACGGGCGCAGCGGGGCGCCGCCGGCATGCGGGAAGCGGCGAGGCGCAGCAGGCGCGGCGCGGCCACGAGCGGCAGCACGTGGCGCGGGCAGGGGAAGCCCGATGTGGCTAGCAGGGACGCGCGGGATCGACGGCCGGGACCATGTCCGACGACGACGGAGCTACGGGTACGAGCGGGAGGCGCGCTAAGGGTTGAACCGGCAGGGAAGGGGAAGAAAAGGGAGCGGGGGGGGGGGGGCTCACGAGGCCCTGTAGATGTGCGAAAGTGAGCTCAGGGAGGAGCCGGTGCTTGGGGCGACGATGGTCGACGACGGCGCGGTGACGAGCGACGGGCGTGGCGTCAGCAGGCGTCGGCCGACTACGGAGAGGCGACACGGCGCGAGGGAGGAGCTGCGAGGCGTCCAGGTCGGGGAGAGAACGGGGGAGGCGACGCGGTTGGGTCGGTGGCGACCGTTGCGGTGGCGTCGGCGTTAGGGTGCCGCGGGGGGCGGTCGTCGGGGCGGATCTGGCGATCCAGATGGGGGGGGGGGAGAGATGAGCGGGGGCAAGCGAGTGGGGGAGTGGGGATCGGGAGTGGGGGAAAACGTGGCTAGGGTTTGCTCGGGGTGAGGGGATAAGGGGAAAGGTGGGCCGGCCGGGGTGGGCTGGCCAACTGGGCTAGTTAGGCCTACTGGTGCGGGTGCCAAGGCCCAGAGGGGGCACAGGGGCTTCTCTCTATATTTTCTCTTTGTACAACTTTTTAGCTCTTATTTTTATTAAAAACTTCTCTGCTTTATTTAATATAGAGCATTAAATCATCTTAGAAAAATGTTGGCTCATAACCATAATTAGTTATGAAATATTTTCCACACTCTGAACATTTTAGTTTGCATGTTTAGAGAATTTTGAAATTTGACTTAAATTTGATTTTGAAGATGAATGGTGTTTGAAAGCAAATGAGGACTAGTAACAATAAGAGTGATGACATGGCACCGTCAACAGGGGATTACTGTAGCATGATTCTCCGGGTGTTACAAATCTCCTCCACTACAAGAAATCTCGTCCCGAGATTTAAGGGGTGGAGTAAGGGGGAAAGACTCGGGAAGGACGAAGCTCAACACAAGATAGGTACCTCGGGGATATCTTAGTGAACGTGGCATAGAGGCACCTCTCGAATTGAAATTCAAGAAAGTCATTAAGAGCAAGATGAGAAGGTGAAATAAGAACCTTCAACCGGGTAGGCAATCGTTCGATGCCTGAAACAGAGGGTGAAAGGGGGTTCAGAGCAATGGGAATAAGTATTATGTCTGATACCAGAATAGATCGCCTCTCAGAAGGCGGCTTGGGATTTTTATATGAAGCCAAGCATGAGAAATAATCTTAGAAACAAGGGTGTACAAGAGAGTCAGTTTTTGATCCTAGGACTTGTGGGTTATGGGCCCACCATGTGGGTTAAAAGTAGGAGGAGGGCCAATAGCAAAGCATGTCAGATGATAGACTGTCAGTTATGTTGCAAACAACGTTGGTACCAAGGGCGAGGGATGAAGAGAACTAATTTCCTGCCCGTTGAACGAGGCGGACCAATAGGCAAAGTTCTCGTCCATCGGTGGTTACCGGAATGTCATCAACAATAATAACAGGGTCTTACTGACAGAGTTGGGCACCGAGGTGCTTCCTTAAGCGGGGATTTATTACTGCTTAGATCATAAAATTTATAAGAGAGTTTAATCAAACCAACGGAAAGGAAAATATGTCTGTCAAACTTAACAGACCAATGGAAAGGAAAATGTGTTTCACACAAGAATTGGGAGTATATCCTTCCCAAAGAAAAGCGGAGCATGATATACATGATAGGGCATTAAGTGCAAAAGCATTTAAATAGGGGGCGAGCAAAGAATTAGGATATTACCCATACAACGGTGTTTGGATAATTGATCAAGAAACATTTAGCATTGCACCTCCAATGTTATTAATTATGTTTGGAGTAACACAGTCATACTTTTGGATAGCGTTGACATTGTCATCAGGTAAAGGCCGAACCTTGGGAACACAAAGGATCCATCGGGAATTACTTGAACACCTCATGCAATTTTATCAGGGAAGATGAGGAGGTGGCCGATGGTTTCAGCAAAAATCCATCGACATGCCAAAAAGGATGTATTCACAAAATTTATATGAAAAAATTCGTGTTGGGGAGGCAAGAATGTTGTCGATGATAACACAAATCATCGAGGGGCAAAGATGGTATTTCTCATCATGGATCCGATTGATATCCTGGAAGAGCTCAGAATGTTGATGATGATCACGACACATTTGTCGAGGGCTTTCATGAAGATGTAATCGATCGGTGATGACATCAAGTCGAAGGAATGATAAAGCGAAAGGTTATTGGAACCACGGGTGCGACACAAGCTCGAATTCAAGCTTGTTGTTTGAGGTGAAAAGATAAGATGAGGAAGATCGACGTAAGCATAGCTCGCCGTCGGAAGTTGTGCTCCAGAAGAAGGACCGGATAGCACAGTTAAAATTAGCTCGATAATGATATAGCCGATCAGGCTAGGAATGATGTGATGGAGTATCATTCCAATGAGAATTCACAAGAGGTAGTGCAATGACACAATATCCTCGAGATAACAGGGGGCAACACTCGAGGTAGATCGAAATAGAGGTTGGACCGATTAAAGGATCTATAGAAGACAAGTATTTTAACTTGTCCGAGAAATGGAATCAAAGGGGAACAATCATGGTCAGAACCACGGTTGCAAAGGACCAAACATAGTTACCAGATGAACTTATAACAAGGGGATTATTATTATCACAAGAAGCTTCCATGATAAGTTTCACATTGGGTCCATGGGCATGAACACAAAGTTCAAGGTCGACTCCCACTTCTTCAATGCATAACCTTTCGTTCACTTCTCGCGTTCAATGAAGTTGTAGTGTTGAAATGATATCGGGCAAAACACCAGAAGAGTAAGACTCATTAAAAACTCTTGGGTTCAAACGGATTAAGGGAGGCATAGGTTCAATCCATAGGGGCATCTTAGGAACATATTCCACAAACTTCAAAAGTAAACAACACAAGCTCGAAGCAGAGCATGGTTGACAAAAGGAGAGGATACAATTTACCAAAGGCTTTATGTATCCGAGGAAAGGCTCACAAGGTTATTGCATATGAAGGATGTTGTCGGATAACAACCCGGCAATGGGCCTGCCGGTCCACAATGGAGCTGATGTGAGTATCGGTATTCAATCAGAGGAAGAAAGAATGCAAAGGCATCGGATTATAGAACATCTAAATAATTCGATGCTTAGATAACAAAGGAATTATCATTTCCTAAACGAAGGATCAGAAGCAGACGCTCTGATCAAGGATGGATAAGTAGAATAGACCTAGGGGCACAATTGATGACAAATAGATTGGTCGAGAACCAGCTCATGTTCAAAATGACGTCTGAGCCGAAAAGATATAGAAGGATCACTGATGATTGTGTGCCTTCACACACATCTTGAATCAATAGGATCACAATGACGATGCCGAAGGATACTAATGAATATTGCTACACATATGGAAAGCATCCATAATGCAAGCAGACAAGTACTTGCAGAGCAATAGTTTGAAGAGGATACTCGGAAGATCGGGTAGTATTTCCAAGTATTTTGGAAAGCATATGAACAACTGGGGATGAGCGGACCCCGGTTAAGTGAATTATCCTTAGTGCAAAAAGAAGCTGCAAAGCAGAAGGCACAAGGATTCTCGGAACAACGGAGAGTGCTAGGGGTATCTTGTAACAACATGATCAACTGGATGAAGGTACAAGCGGCAAGGATATTATTCACGGGGATTGTCGGCTATCAGGAACTGCAAAGCAGTGGGCACAGGGTCTCGAAAAACATCCTGCAGAATCTTCTGACGAAGCAAGCGATCATCTGTAGAGAAGGGACTCTCCGGAAGGAAGTGGCTACGAGATCCTAGAGTCAGAGTTAGTAAAAAGTTTAAACCGAATAGACGAGAGATCAGAGTCCCAGAGTATAGACGAGAAATAAAAGACCCTAATACCACCCAATGGCGACGTGGGCCGGTAAGCCACACAGCCAAGTTAGTAAAACAGTTTTGGGTCACTAGACTCAACTTTGGCCAAGGAGTTGGAAAGGGGGCTACCTACAGGCAGTCGGCTCTGATACCAACTTGTGACGCCCTCGATTCAATCGTACACTAATCATACACGCAAATGTGTACGATCAAGATCAAGGACTCACGGGAAGATATCACAACACAACTCTAGACACAAATTAAAATAATACAAGCTTTATATTACAAGCCAGGGGCCTCGAGGGCTCGAATACATAAGCTCGAATACACAAGAGTCAGCGAAAGCAACAATATCTGAGTACAGACATGAGTTAGACAAGTTTGCCTTAAGAAGGCTAGCACAAAAGCAACAACGATCGAAAAGGCAAGGCCTCCTGCCTGGGAGCCTCCTAACTACTCCTGGTCATCGACGGTCTCCACGTAGTAGTAGGCATCGGCTGCGGCATCTTTCTCCTGGGCTCCGACATCTGGTTGCATCAACCGGAAAGAAGAAGAAAGGGGGGAAAGGGGGAGCAAAGCAACCGTGAGTACTCATCCAAAGTACTCGCAAGCAAGGATCTACACTACATATGCAACATTATCAAAGGAAGCCTGTATATGTGGACTGGGCTGCAGAAATGCCAGAATAGAGAGAAGGCCTAGTCCTATCGAAGACTAGCATCTTCTGGAAACCACCATCTTGCAGTAACCGGAGGGAGTAGAGTAGCTTAAAGTAAAGTAGTAGAAGTGTTATCAACCTCGGCCGGAGATCCTTTCTCGACTCCCTGCGAGAAAGAAATCTTAGAGCCATACTATCCAGTTATCATCACAATCCATTACTCATCACCATCCAGTTCTCATCTCAAGTCTCCAGTTCTAGTTGTATCGATCGGGATACAACTCCAAGTGTCCGTTACCGTAGGACAGGCTATCGATAGATGTTTTCTTCCCTGCAGGGGTGCACCAACTTACCCACCACGCTCGATTAACTCCGGCCGGACACACTTTCCTGGGTCATGCCCGGCCTCGGCCAAACAATACGCCGCAACCCGACCTAGGCTTAATAGAGAGGCCAGCACGCCGGACTAAACCTATGCCCCCAGGGGTCATGGGCCATCTCCCCAGGAACTCCTGCACGTTGCGTGGGCGGCCGGTGAGCAGACCTAGCTACCTCCTTCAACAAGGCAGGCGCTTACGCAGTCCAACCCGGCGCGCGCCGCTCAGTCGCTGACGTCTATTAAGCTTCGGCTGATGTACACGACGCAGAACGCCCATACTATGCCCACGTGATGGTTAGTGCTATCAGGCCAGAGGCCCCTCGGATCAAATATCCAAATCGTAGTGGATTAGGAACGCGCGGTAACAAGCAGAGACTCACGAAATATGTGACCCCGTTGCCCCGTCTCGAGGACTTGCGGCAAGGGCTAGGAATGCCCGGCCACGCCTCGTAATTATCTCGCGGGCACCCTCCAGGTCAACCCGTCTCCACATCACTCGCAATTAAGCTCGCGCGGGTACCCCTCAGGGCCGACCCGTCTTTCCAAGTAACAGTGGTAAAGTCCAAGTATCCGTGTGTCCAAACATCAAGGGGAAAACCCGAGGAATCACCCCCGATGAATTCCACTAGATGTAATCATCAAGGTGAACGTAAGAGGAATCACCCCCGAGGTTCACACTTGAGGGGTTGCACGACAGAGTCGTATCGAAAGTGGTTAAGGAGGAAATCACCCTCGATGACCACGACCGAATGACTACTCTACAGGGTTAACATCAGAAGTGCTGAAGAGGTTCACCCTCGGTACTCGATAGTAACCCAATAGTGTCAAGCAACTAAGGGGAAGTGATGTGCGGTGACGGGGCCTGGTCTTCGATCACGTAGATCGAGTCGTCGATGATGAAGCAGGGGCAGCAAGGACAAGTGGGAGTCACTGATGGATCACTAACCAACCTATGCTAAGCAGTTTAGGATAAGCAGGTAAGGTACAACAGCAGATACAAAAGCAGGCTATGCATCAGAATAGGAGCAAACAATAACAGTAGCAAAATCTAATGCAAGCATGAGAGAATGGAATAGGCGATATCGGGATGATCAAAGGGGGGGCTTGCCTGGTTGCTCTGGCAAGGAGGGGTCATCGTCGACGTAGTCGATCACAGGGGCGGCATCGGTCTCGGGGTCTACCGGAGAGAAGAGGGGGAAGAAACAGTAAATATAAGGCAAGCACAGCATCACAAAGCGTAACATGGCAATATGCTGTGCCGGGTGTGACCTAACGTATGGCTACACGATATAGGTGAAGGGGGAATTCAACCGGGAATGTTTTCCCGGTTCCGGACCTGTGTCAGACAGATGACCGGAGGGGGAATGTTCCATGTTCAAATAGTTAGAGGCATCTGACAGGTATGTGGGCAGCGTATTCGGGTTCGCCTCGTTTTTCTGAGCAACTTTCATGTAGAAAACATTTTCATCCGAGTTACGGATTATTTTATATGAATTTCCAAAGTTTAAAACAATTTCTGAATTAATTATTAAATTCGACAGAAATGAATAATGACATCAGTATGATGTCATCATGACATAAACAGTCAACCAGTCGGTTGACTGGTCAACCTGTCAACCAGGGCCCGCCTGTCATAGGCATAGCTAAATAAACATGTTTTAAATAACTAAACCAGTTAATTAGGCAAATTAAACAGAAGTAATTAAGTTAAGTTAGTTAAAATAATTAATTAATATTTTTCTTAAAGTTATTTTTTTAAACTCTTTTTTTAAACAGGGGTGTGGGGCCCAGTCGTCATAGGCCCTGGGCCAACTCGGGGCGGTTAGCGGGCGAACGGGCACTGGGGTTTGGGCGCTGGCCTGTGCGGTTGCTCGCCCAGCAAGGCTGCCAAGGCCATGGCCACGACCGGCCACACCGGGAGTTGGCCGGCGAGCGTCGGCCGGCGAAGGCAACGAGAGGCGAAACGGGCGCAGCGGGGCGGCGCCGGCATGCGGGAAGCGGCGGGGCGCAGCAGGCGCGGCACGGCCACGAGCGGCAGCACGTGGCGTGGGCAGGGGAAGCCCGATGTGGCTAGCAGGGACACGCAGGATCGACGGCCGGGACCATGTCCGACGGCGACGGAGCTACGGGTACGAGCGGGAGGCGCGCTAAGGGTTGAAACCGGCAGGGAAGAGGAAGAAAAGGGATCGGGGGGGGGGGCTCACGAGGCCCTGTAGATGTGCGAAAGCGAGCTCGGGGAGGCGCCGGTGCTTGGGGCGGCGATGGTCGACGACGGCGCGGTGACGAGCGACGGGCGTGGCGTCAGCAGGCGTCGGCCGACGACGGAGAGGCGACGCGGCGCGTGGGAGGATCTGCGAGGCGTCCAGGTCGGGGAGAGAACGGGTGAGGCGACGCGGTTGGGTCGGTGGCGACTTTTGCGGTGGCGTCGGCGTTAGGGCGCCGCAGGGGGCGGTCGTCGGGGCGGATCTGGCGATCCAGATGTGGGGGGGGGGGGGAGATGAGCAGGGGCGAGCGAGTGGGGGAGTGGGGATCGGGAGTGGGGGAAAACGTGGCTAGGGTTTGCTCGGGGTGAGGGGATAAGGGGAAAGGTGGGCCGACCGGGGTGGGCTGGCCAACTGGGCTAGTTAGGCCTGATGGTGCGGGTGGCCAAGGCCCAGAGGGGGCACAGGGGCTTCTCTCTATATTTTCTCTTTGTACAACTTTTTAGCTCTTATTTTTATTAAAAAATTCTCTGCTTTATTTAATATAGAGCATTAAATCATCTTACAAAAATGTTGGCTCATAACCATAATTAGTTATGAAATATTTTCCACACTCTGAACATTTTAGTTTGCATGTTTAGAGAATTTTGAAATTTGACTTAAATTTGATTTTGAAGATGAATGGTGTTTGAAAGCAAATGAGGACTAGTAACAATAAGAGTGATGACATGGCACCGTCAACAGGGGATTACTGTAGCATGATTCTCCGTGCGTTACAAATCTCCTCCACCACAAGAAATCTCGTCCCGAGATTTAAGGGGTGGAGTAAGGGGGAAAGACTCGGGAAGGACGAAGCTCAACACAAGATAGGTACCTCGGGGCTATCTTAGTGAACGTGGCATAGAGGCACCTCTCGAATTGAAATTCAAGAAGTCATTAAGAGCAAGATGAGAAGGTGAAATAAGAAGCTTCAACCGGGTAGGCAACCGTTCGATGCCTGAAACAGAGGGTGAAAAGGGGTTCAGAGCAATGGGAATAAGTATTATGTCTGATACCAGAATAGATCGCCTCTCGGAAGGCGGCTTGGGATTTCTATATGAAGCCAAGCGTGAGAAATAATCTGAGAAACAAGGGTGTACAAGAGAGTCAGTTTTCAATCCTGGGACCTGTGGGTTATGGGCCCACCATGTGGGTTAAAAGTACCCTCCGGGAGGGGGAAATCCTCGCCATCGTCATCACTAACGCTCATCTTATCGAGAGGGGGCCAATCTCCATCAACATCTTCACTAGCACCATCTCCTCTCAAACCCTAGTTCATTTCTTGTATCCAATCTTTGTCCCAAAGCCTCAGATTGGTACCTGTGGGTTACAAGTAGTGTTGATTACTCCTTGTAGTTGATGCTAGTTGGTTTATTTGGTGGAAGCTGTCGGCGTTCTGGGAACGGGGGTCCCCAGACTTGCCTGCCTGCGGCCCGCGGCGTGGCTCGAATGAAGGCCCAGTACGGCCCACCTTCATCAACAAAAGACTCAAGACCCTCGCGAGGGGGTAAGCCTCGCGGGGAGGACGACACAACGCTTCCTCGGGCGCGGCCTCCTCGGGCTGGCTCAGGAGGAGGCGGAGAGATCAAGGCAGGGTACCTCGCGAGGTGCCCATGACGCAAGCCATGACGACCAAGGGTGCCAGGCGGGCGCCAGACCGCACAGTGTCCTCCCCTTTCCTCTTTGGTGCAAAGGGGGCAAGCGCAGGCGAGAGGATCAAGCAAAGGCATCCATTTCGGTGCAACGAGACCAAGACCAGTCCAACGGTGGGAATGAGCTCATCGTGGAGCCCAGAGCGGCGTCACCACAGGGCCTTTGGCAGGCGAGGACCAACTTTGGTCAGGATAAGTGTACTGTATGTTCCCCTTCGAATTGGCCAATTGTTGGCGCCCTTCCCGCTAAATATTTGGGAAGAGGCCCAAGGCCTTTGCCTATAAATAGGACTAGCCACCCCCAGGGTAGAGGGATCGGGTATCCAGAATCCGAGCAAGGAGAGAGAGAGAGAAGGGCGGCTGAACTCCCCTAGCGGTTCAACGACCCAGCTAGAACACGCCCTCGCGAGGCTGTTCTCCCTTGTACTGTTCTTCATCATCAGCCCAAGAGGCAATCCACCTCACCACACGGGAGTAGGGTATTACACCACACCGGTGGCCCGAACCAGTATAAACTCCGTGTCTTTTGTGTTGTTCTTTTGGTAGTTTAGATCCTTGCGAGACGGAGAGGTAGAGGGCAGAATCTCCGCGCGCACCCCAGAGTTCGAACCTTAAGGGTCTGCCGAAACCCACGATCCGACATTTGGCGCACCAGGTAGGGGTGCGCCGGAATCTGTCTTCCACCGCTCCGTTCTCCTCCGACCGTCGCATCCATGTCTGACGCTCGTCGGGCCCGCGCCGAGCGCCGGGCCGCCGTCGCTTCCCGCGTCGCCCAGACAGCTCCCGTCGGCGGGCGTCCTCGTCGTTCCCCGTTGCCCGCCGTCAACGCCGCCACCGGCCCGGCGGGGAACGAGCAACAAGCGTCGTCTCAGCACCCGTCCGTGCGGCGAGACAGCCGCACCGCTACTCTGTCGCTCACGCCAGCTGGCTCTTCGTCCCACGCGCTCCGCGCGCCCTTGGAGGCTCGAGCTGCACTCATCGCGGAAAACGAGCTCCTGCGCTACCGTCCCGTCGACGACGTCTACGAAGAGTGGCTCGACCGCATCGCCGAGCTCGTCCGCGCCGCAGGGGGCTCTCCTGCACCGTCCGCTCCGCTGCGCCGCACCCCGCCCCGCGCGGGCAATGAAGCTCCGGGGGCGTACCAGCCACCTCCACTCCAAGAAGACGCCATGGCTCCAAGGCGCATGGCCCGTGGGCGGAACCCGCTCCATCAGGCGCCAGCCCAGTAAGAACGGAGCTGCCAAGAAGTCCCTCGACCGCAAGAGGCTGCCCGAGCGCTCCCTGCTCCGGCTTGCCGCGACCCTGCTCCAGCTTCGGCACGTCAAGACCTTGCGCTGCTCCCAGCTGCAGCGCAAGGGGGCCCGCAAGGCCAAGCTCTCCCTCAACCAAATCCTCCCGTGGCCACCGCAGGCTGCCGCGCCTACACCACCGAGCTGCGTAGCGTCGCGTGGCCCGGCAAGTTCAAGCCGGACCTGCCTCCTCGCTACGATGGCACGACCGATCCCGCAGAGTTCCTCCAGCTCTATGAGCTGGGCATCGAAGCTGCTAGCGGGGATGAAAAGGTCATGGCGAACTGGTTCCCCATGGCACTGACGGAAGGAGCTCGCACCTGGCTCCTGAATCTGGCTCCAGGCACGATCTCCTCCTGGGAGCAGATGCGCACCCGCTTCATCGCCAACTTCCAAGGTACTCGCGACCGGCCGCCCGCCATGAGGGACATGCGCCGCATCAAGCAGCAACCTGGGGAGACCCTGCAAAAGTACATCCAGCGCTTCAACAGTGCGTGCCTCAAGATCCCCAAGGTGTCCGAGGAAGCCATCATCTCAGCCTTCTCTGATGGCGTGCGCGACGTCAAGATGAAGGAGGAGCTGGCGATGCACGTAGACCTCTGCACCTCCCTGGAGCTGTTCAACTTGGCGACCAAGTGCACGAGGGCTGAGGAGGGACGTCTCTCCCTCCTCGAGCTGCCCGCCGCAGATCCAGAAGAGAAGAAGCCCAAGGCCAAGGACGTGAAGCACAAGGGGGCTGACGTACTCGCGGCAGAACCGGACACCAAGCGGGGCAAAGATCTGCCCGAATCCTCCAGGGGCAGCCTGTACTGTGTGTACCACGACCTCCACACCCACAACACCAACGAATGTCAAGAACTCCGCGCTGTGAGAGAAGGAAGGATCGGCCGTCGCCCTGACCGCGCCGACCGGGGCTACGGCCGAGGAGGAGGAAGAAACCCAGGACGCTGGGAAGATCGCGGCCCGCGCCAGGGGTGGCGCGACCAACCTCGCGAGGACCGCTGGCGGGACCTGCCTCGCGAGGGGGACTGGAGGGATCAGCCTCGTGAGGACCGCCCTCATGGCAACGCAGGCCTCCCTCCACTGCCGCCTCAGCCAAGGAGGAACGAAGACCGCCATCAAGACGAGGGGGCTGGGGGCTTCCAAGAGCCGCGCGCAATTGCCTGCATCCTAGGCGGAGCTCAAGCCCCAGCCTCCCAACGCATCTTCAAGCAGTTTGCCCGTGAAGTCAATGCAGTCCTCCCCAAGCTCGAAGGAACGCGCCCCCTCAAGTGGTGGGCGTGCGCCATCACGTTCAGCTCAGCAGATCAGCTCAAGTGCACGGCCACAACCGGGGTCCTCCCAATGCTTTGCTCCCTAGTCATCAGCAACGTACTGGTCACCAGGACCCTTATCGATGGTGGAGCAGGGCTCAACGTCCTATCCGTGGAAACATTCGACAACCTCCAAGTGCCCTATGACCAGCTTCAACCAACCAAGCCTTTCTCCGGAGTCACCGACGGTTCCACAATCCCGATCGGGCAGGTCCGCCTCCCTGTCACCTTCGGGGCCCGCAGCAACTACCGCACCGAGCTCATCGACTTTGACGTCGCTCACATCCGCCTGCCGTACAACGCCATCCTCGGGTACCCAGCGCTGGCCAAGTTCATGGCCGTAACTCACCACGGCTACAATTTCCTCAAGATGCCAGGGAGTGGCGGCGTCATCACGCTGCCATGTGAAGAGAGGGATGCAATGTGTTCCCTGGAGCGAGCCTTTCAGGCCGCGTCGCTAGAAGACCCAGATCGCGGGAGCAGGAGGCTTCCCGAGACCACACCCAAGAAGAAGAAGTCGTCAGGCTCTGCCCCTCAGGAGGCAGCCCCTCAGGGCCTGTGCCTGTCCAGGGGGACCCTCCTTCCATCGCATAGGAAAGCGCGCCCGACGCCCTCCTCAGGCAGGGCTCGGGGGCTCTCACCATGAGGGCCACCGACCTAGCCAGGGTCACGAGGGAGGCGCTTGGGCACCACGTGGAGGCGTGCTTCGACGCACGTTTCCCTCAAGAAGGAGCGAAGCAAGCAGAGTCAGACCAGCAAGAGTTCGTTAATCAGGCCATTTAAGAACTATAGGAGTCGAGAATCATGAGAGGTTGCCGCCGCTTACCGGCTGTGGCTCCCCATCCAGGCGGGGATGGTGGGCTGCGTGTCTGCATCGACGTACCAGGGCTCAATCAAGTCGCCACGACAGAGCGCCTCTGGCCCTCTTAAGTGGGGCGTTGCGGAGGTCCACCCCACAGCTATGTTTGCATGCCCTACGGCTTGCCGAGCGTGGCTGCTGCGTACCAGCGCCTCATGAGGGGCATCATGGAGACTCAGGAAGACAGGCGTTCCGCAGTCCTGGCGGAGATGGAGATGATTCGCGAGGAGCCACCAGCGCCTCCGGAGCCTCCCGAGGCCCCAGGGCCTGGGGGCTCGTGAGGATCTGCTTCCGCAGCCCACCGAGTCTGCCGCACCAACGCCATTTCGCCGTCGACATCTTCAGGTGACATCTTTCAAGCTCCATTCCCAGCTGGGAGCGCCCTCTTAGGGCTGCATTACTCCCAGTCCGCGTGGGTCCGTCCCTGCGGCGTGTATGCCTTTTTAGTTTTCGATCGTTAGCTTCCTTTGTTGGGGGCGCCCCTCGGGCTGCATCATCCCCAAGCCGCTTGGGCTAGGCCCAGCGACGTGTATCTCCCTCACGTTTATTTCCAACTATGCATTCGCCTATCATGCTTGATCACTTGATGCTTGTCCACTACAACTTTTCTTCTCCATGTCGACCACTTGCACGTTAAAGGGGGGGTGCCTGAGCATCGCGACTCAGGGCTCTTACCGGCTCTCCAGCCCTCACCCTCTGGCCTTGTCCACGGCATCGCGACCTGGCATACCAGCGACGGCTGAGACAAGCTCAAGGGCCAAGACCCGAGGACGTAGAGTGCCGGCATCTAACCAAATTTTGCAGGAACACATCTCAAGATACGGCCCAGTGCCACGCGCAACCCGCCTAGAGGTAGGGCCTCGTGAGTCCCGCGCTGGCTCACGGGCGCCCAGATAAACCTCACCTACCCCAACCAGCGGGCTTTTAAGCGACTAACGGTCGACTAATGACTGTCATGGCAGCCCCTTCTTCTTTCTGTGATGAGTCTGCAGGATCCTTGGAGGGAATTGCGCTAACCGAGGCCCTCGCGGAGTCCTCTTCACCCTCGCCCGTGCAAACCGCTTGCGCGTTAAAGGGGGGGGGTGCCTGAGCATCGCGATTCAGGGCTCTTACCGGCTCTCCATCCCTCACCCTCTGGCCTTGTCCACGACATCGCGACCTGGCATACCAGCGACGGCTGAGACAAGCTCGAGGGCCGGGACCCGAGGACGTAGAGCAGAAAGGGGAGCAGAGGCGAGGGAGAAGGGGCGCGCGAGGACCACGCCGAGCAACTCCGTTCTAACTACCCACGGACCCGATGATGCGCTGGGGACGACCCCCGGTCCTCCGGATAAGTCACCATCCAAAGCACTGGGTGCCATGGCGCTACCCCCGCACCCAATGCAATTCCGTACCAGCGACGCTGTTTCCCTTTCTTATCAAGCGACGGCTGCTTGGGCGCCAAAGGGGACCTCCTGAGCATCGCGACTCAGGGGCTCTTACCAGACCCCGGGTCGCTCACCTCCTGGCCTTGACCACGGCATCGCGACCTGGCATACCAGCGACGGCTGACGCCGCCTTGGGACTGGGACCTGTCGACACAGAGCGCCAAGCCCTCGCGAGGTTCGAAAGGGAAGACTAAGCTATGACGGAATTAGCGACCCGCATAGTTCCATAGCAAAAGTCACATATTAACAGAAAGGATCACAGACACCTTACAAGCCCCCACGGGGCGCGGTATGATTCCTTGCAGGAAACGGATCCTAAGGGATGCTATCTACATGCGCCCCAGCAGACGACGCCATCATCAACAGTGGGCCGTCAGGCACTGGCGTCAACCCCATCCAGATCAGAGTCGGCGGCGGCCGAGCGAGCCCGCCCTGCTCCGGGAGCGGCGCTGGCTCGCGGGCTCGTAGCTGTCGTCGCTCATCTCCAAAGTCGCGAAGACCTCGCTGGGGTCGCTAGATCCTCCGGCGCTCCCGTCGCTTGTGGAGCTATCCGGGGGGCGGTTGGTGGGCCCAGCCGTCGCCATCGCGAGGTCCTGGCCACCTCTCCTGGGGCAGCACTCAAGCCGGCGCCCGCTCGCGTCGAAGACCTTGAAGAACATCACCGAAGCGCCATCATACTCCAGGTGGATCGTGAGGGCGCCCCTTGCTCTCCAGCCCCGAGCGATCTCGCCCCAGCCACGAGTCATGAGGACCTCGCCCGAGGTGAGCTTCGCGACCTCTGCCTCGGTCGCGGGGGTGCTGCAGTCGGCGTGCTGCAGCCACAACTCCAGGAGTCTTCCCTGTGGGAAGACGGAGGCGAAGAAGGAAGGAAAGCGAATCCAAGTTCACGAAGGCATGGCGGCGTGGAGCACGAGCTCGCGGGAGGAGCCCTCGGCATGGACTCCAGGCGGAACGACCAACACCTTCGTGACCCGGCGGCGACGGCGCCTGCCACTGGGATCGACGTCGCCCCCTCCGAGGCCATCGGCGTGGGCAAACAAGGGAAGCGGAAACCCCGACGGAGGCTGCTCGTACCAAGGCCTTGATACCACCGGGTGATCTCCTTCGTCTCGGCTGCGAGGGGCAAGTCGCTTCTTCGGCGGGAGCGGATCTGGCACTTCTTGGAGAGCTTTTCCCTTCTCCGCCGCAGAGAACCGGCGAATCGGGGCCATCGCGTCAAGAGGGAGCAAGAATCAAGGCGAAGGAGAAAACAAGAAGAGATGGACTGGAAGGGCACGCGCGGTGCCGTACTTATAGCTAGCGGAGGCCAACCGTCGGCCTCCACGATCACAGGTAATCGTGACACGATTTGCATGCACGGACTTGTCCAATCCGCGCGATCGTCGAGGCGTCATGGGGAAGCGGAGACGCCCGCGCCCAATCAACCGCCACGTGGCACCCAAGGCCGCAGGCTGTTAGGGCCCGCGGCGCTTCGCCCTTGCCCTTTCGCCTCTCGGCACGGCCATGTCCGCGCGCGCCTTGGGCCCGGGGGCTACTGTCAGCGTTCTGGGAACGGGGGTCCCCAGACTTGCCTGCCTGCGGCCCACGGCGTGGCTCGAATGAAGGCCCAGTACGGCCCACCTTCATCAACGCAAGACTCAAGACCCTCGCGAGGGGCCAAGCCTCGCGGGGAGGACGACACAACGCTTCCTTGGGCGCGGCCTCCTCAGGCTGGCTCATGAGGAGGCGGAGAGATCAAGGCAGGGTACCTCGCGAGGTGCCCATGACGCAAGCCATGACGACCAATGGTGCCAGGCGGGCGCCAGACCGCACAGTGTCCTCCCCTTTCCTCTTTGGTGCAAAGGGGGCAGGCGAGAGGATCAAGCAAAGGCATCCATTTCGGTGCAACGAGACCAAGACCAGTCCAACGGTGGGAATGAGCTCATCGTGGAGCCTAGAGCGGCGTCACCACAGGGCCTTTGGCAGGCGAGGACCAACTTTGGTCAGGATAAGTGTACTATATGTTCCCCTTCGAATTGGCCAATTGTTGGCGCCCTTCCTGCTCAATATTTGGGAAGAGACCCAAGGCCTTTGCCTATAAATAGGACTAGCCACCCCCAGGGTAGAGGGATCGGGTATCCAGAATCCGAGCAAGGAGAGAGAGATGGGAGGCTGAACTCCCCTAGCGGTTCATCGTCCCAGCTAGAACACGCCCTCGCGAGGCTGTTCTCCCTTGTACTGTTCTTCATCATCAGCCCAAGAGGCAATCCACCTCACCACACTGGAGTAGGGTATTACACCACACCGGTGGCCCGAACCAGTATAAACTCTATGTCTTTTGTGTTGTTCTTTTGGTAGTTTAGATCCTTGCGAGACGGAGAGGTAGAGGGCAGAATCTCCGCGCGCACCCTAGAGTTCGAACCTTAAGGGTCTGCCGGAACCCACGATCCGACAAAAGCTTATATGTTCAGATCCATTATGCATATTAATACCCCTCTGATTATGAACATGAATATGATTTGTGAGTAGTTATGTTTGTTCCTGAGGACATGGGAGAAGTCTTGCTATTAGTAGTCATGTGAATTTGGTATTCGTTCGATATTTTGATGAGATGTATGTTGTCTCTCCTCTAGTGGTGTTATGTGAATGTCGACTACATGACACTTCACCATTGTTTGGGCCTAGAGGAAGGCACTCGTAAGTAATAAGTAGATGATGGGTTGCTAGAGTGACAGAAGCTTAAACCCTAGTTTATGCGTTGCTTCGTAAGGGGCTGATTTGGATCCATATGTTTCATGCTATGGTTAGGTTTACCTTAATAGTTCTTTTGTATTTGTGGATGCTTGCAATAGGAGTTAATCATAAGTGGGGTGCTTGTCCAAGTAAGGACAACACCCAAGCACCGGTCCACCCACATGTCAAATTATCAAAGTACCGAACGCGAATCATATGAGCGTGATGAAAACTAGCTTGACGATAATTCCCATGTGTCCTCGGGAGCGCTTTTCTCTATATAAGAGTTTGTCTAGGCTTGTCCTTTGCTACAAAAAGGATTGGGCCATCTTGCTGCACTTTATTTACACTTGTTACTCGTTACCCGTTACAAATTACCTTATCACAGAACTATCTGTTACCGATAATTTTAGTACTTGCAGAGAATACCTTGCTGAAAACCGCTTATCATTTCCTTCTGCTCCTCGTTGGGTTTGACACTCTTACTTATCGAAAGGACTATGATAGATCCCCTATACTTGTGGGTCATCACACCACATCACCCCCGTCGGCTCGGGCGTGCTCCCAATGGTTGGCACGCCCACCATTTGCATCGTAGCTGTCACCAAGACCCTCATCGAGGGCGGCGCTGGCCTCCATGTGCTCTCCGTGCAGGCTTTTAGCCTTCTTCATGTACCACTCGAACAGCTCCACCCCAGCAAGCCCTTCTACGGGGTCGGCGGCAGCTCCGCCAGCCCCCTGGGGCAGATCCGCCTTCCTGTGACCTTCGACACCCGCGACAACTTTTGCACCGAGATGATCGACTTCGACATCGCCCGCATTGGCCTCCCATACAACGCAATCCTCGGGTACCCAGCTCTGGTTCAGTTTATGGCGGCGACCCATCCGTCCTACAACCTCATGAAGATGCCCGGGAGCAAGGACGTCCTCACTGTAGTTGGAGACACCAAGGAGGCTCTGGCGGAGCTCAAGCTTGCCCTCAAAACCGCCGCAGCGGCGCGAACGGCCGACGAGGCCACCCCTGGAGCTAAGGAGGTCACGCCAGCAAAGAAGAAGCAGTTCTTCACTCAAGATCGGGCCAAAACTAAGCAGGTGCCGGTCAGGAAGATGGGTCCTTAGGAGCCACCTTCACCATAGGCGCCAACCTCGACCCGGATCAAGAGGAGGCATTGGTGAGGTTCTTGCGTGCGAAAAAGGATGTATTCGCTTGGGGACCCAAGCAGCTAGTAGGGGTCCCGAGGGGGGGGGGGGTGATCGAGCATCTCTTGAGGGTGTGACCCAATGTGCGCCCTGTGAAGCAGAAGGCGCGGCGACAGTCCATAGAGAAGCAGTCCTTCATCGTACAAGAAACCCTCAAGCTGGAAGCAACACGTGTCATCCGCGAGGTTCGGTACCCTGAGTGGCTGGCAAACCCCGTCGTCGTACCGAAGAAAGGCGGGAAGGAGTGCATGTGTGTCGACTTCACCAACCTCAACAAGGCATGTCCCCAAGACCCATTCCCGCTTCCGCGCATCGACCATATTGTCGACTCCACCACCGAATGCGACCTGCTGTGCTTCCTGGACGCGTTCTTAGGCTATCACCAGATCAAGATGGCAGCGGAGGATGTGGAGAAGACAGCCTTCCTGACCCCGTGTGGGGTGTACTGCTACACTTGCATCCTGTTCGGGCTGCGCAACGCAGGCGCGACCTTCCAACGGCTGATGCACATCGCCCTGGGTCAGCAGCTCAGGAGGAACGCTGAAGCCTACGTCGACGACATTGTCGTAAAGTCTCGGGAGGCAAGAACTTTGATTCAGGACCTAGAGGAGACCTTCGCAAGCCTACGCCAGGTGGACCTCGGCTCAACCCAGAGAAGTGTGTGTTCGGTGTCCCCTCCGGCAAGCTCCTGGGCTTCCTCGTGTCCCACAAGAGGATCGAGGCTAACCTGAAGAAGGTCAAGGCAATAGAAGACATGAGCCCGCCACAAGCTGTCAAGGAGATGCAGAAGCTTTGCGGGCTGCATTACCACACTAGGGCGCTTCAAGTTAATGAAGAAGAATGGCCCGTTCGAGTGGACCCTGGAGGCCGACCAAGCATTTCATAACCTCAAGAGATACTTGACCAGCCCTCCGGTGATGGTGGCGCCTCGCGCTCTCGAGCCCCTGGTGCTTTACCTTGCCACCACTCCCTACCCCGCTAGCGCAGCTCTAGTGGCGGTTCAAGAAGAGCGCCAGGCCAAGCGTGCGCCGCACCGTGCCACACCTCCAGCCGGGGCGATACGGGACCTAGAGGGCACCACAAAGGCTGCAACAACGCCAACGAGTGATTAGGCCCAGCAACGCGGTGTTCGCGGGCCTACAGAGGCCCTAGTGGGCGACCAGGATCTTGGGGTCTCGTCACCTCAGGAGACGCCCTGACCTGCAGCAGACGCAGGCTCCGTTGACGTTCCCGCCCTCGTCGAGCACCTAGTGTACTTCGTCAGCACGGTACTGCGGGATGCAAGGGCACAATACCCCATGCCTCAAAAGCTCTTGCTCGCGCTCTTGGTGGCCTCGCGGAAACTACGTCACCACTTCCAAGGTCACCCAATCAAGGTCGTCTCAGCCTACCCGCTGGAGAGGGTGCTCCGGAGCCCCAACACTGCTGGAAGAGTCACCGAATGGAACATTGAGCTGCAAGCATTCCAGCTGGAGTTCCACACAACCAGGGTCATCAAGGGGGGCGCACTCACCGACTTTGTGGCAGAATAGACTGACACCCCGAGGCTTGAAGCAGGCAAGGACCGATCCCTCTCACCAGGAAGTGAAGCGCCAGATGGCTGGGTTATGTATTTCGATGGCGCGTTCACACGCCAGGGCACGGGGGCTGGAGCAGTGCTCCTCTCGCCCACTCAGGACAAGCTCTGTTACGCCGTGCATCTCTGCTTCCATCAGGGCGAGAAGGTCTCCAACAACATCACTGTCGGTGTCAAAACCGGCGGATCTCGGGTAGGGGGTCCCGAATTGTGCGTCTAGGATCGATGGTAACAGGAGACGAGGGACACGATGTTCACCCAGGTTCGGGACCTCTCTATGGAGGTAATACCCTACTTCCTGCTTGATTGATCTTGATGAATATGAGTGTTACAAGAGTTGATCTACCACGAGATCGTAATGGCTAAACCCTAGAAGTCAAGCCTATGTGAATATGGCAATGAGTATCTCTTCGTCCGAACTACGCTCTCCGGTTTATATAGACACCGGAGAGATCTAGGGTTACATTAGAGGGAATCCACATAGTCGGTTTCCAAGCTTGCCTTCCACGCCAAGTAGAGTCCAATCCAGACACGGGTACAATCTTCGGTCTTCATGTCTTCACAGCTCATCAGTCCGGCCCACGGATAACAGGCCGAACGCCCGAGGACCCCTTAGTCCAGGACTCCCTCAGTAGCCCTAAACCAGGCTTCAATGATGAGGTGTTCGGCGTGCAAATTGTCTTCGGTGTTGCAAGGCGGGTTCCCTCTCCAAGTAATATATTCGGCCGTTGATTCGATATCACTCTCCTCGGCTTCTGTGCTCTAATAATTTCATCTTCCACATGTCGAGCGAATGTGGAGAGTCAGTGTATTTTTGTGAATAACACCCCATCCACGCAAGGCAAAGCGGCTATTTAGAGATACTGGATCTTAGATCCAGGCGACACTGCGCCGAGAAAATCCCCCGAGACTGCCAGGAGAAACCATTCCATCATGGCTAGCATTCTCAGCTCGTCCTCCCGCTCTAGCCCAAAGAGAAGCGAGTGGGAGAAGTGCTCTGTGACTCATAGTCAACTAGCAAAGTTGCAAACGCAGGGATTTCTTCCTCCCGCAGATCTGGTCCTTGTCCGAGCAGGGTCGGCCTCCTTCAATGGCGTGACTCGGGCGAAGGACTTCCCTAATCCATCTGGGTGGAGCGAGTGTGCTTTGTCTTCTACCTACTAAGGTGTGTTGGATTTCCCGTCCGTCCATTGCTCCAGGGGCTTCTGGAATATTATGGCCTCCAGCTGCACAACTTCACTCCCGCCTGAATCCTGCACATCGCAGGTTACATCGCTCTATGCGAGTTATTTCTGGGTGTTGTAGCCCATTTCGAACTGTGGAGAAAATTGTTCTGTCTTGTCCCGCGCAACCACGAGGGGTCCATATTTGAAGTGGGCGGAGCCGAAGTGTGGCGCATCGCCGATACCGGATACCTGTCTGGCACACCAAGGAGGGCAGCAAAGGAATGGCCTTCCGAATGGTTCTACCTTGAGGACGTTGCCATTCCCGACCCAGTTCGAAAGGGTCTCCCTGAATTTGCAAGCGTCCCTCTAAAGAAAAGCTATAGTTGGCATCCTCGAAGCCTCAAAGAGGATGACAGTGTGGAGGTTCATCAGCTCCTGGGCAAGATAAAGACGCTCGCCCAGTCTGGATTAACAATGTTTGAGGTAGTGGCGATCTCCTTAGTGCGAGGGGTTCAGCCGCTTCAATATAGAGGGCTCCCGATGTGGCACTACAACGGGGAGGACGACGCCTCCCGCTGTGGTCAGAAAGGTCCCGACACCCCTACCGCTCTAGCCAAGATACTGGCCGCGTTGTTCAAAGGGGGGGAAGAGGAATTTTGTCGGATCACGGGTTCCGGCAGACCCTTAAGGTTCGAACTCTGGTGCGGGCGGAGATCATGCCCTCTACCTCTCCGTTTCGTAAGGATCTAACTACTACAAGAACAACACAAGAGACACATAGTTTATACTAGTTCGGGCCACCATTGTGGTGTAATACCCTACTCTAGTTTGTGGTGGGTGGATTGCCTCTTGGGCTGATGATGAAGAACAACACAAGGAAGAACAGCCTCGCGAGGGTCAGTTCTTGGCTAGGGGATGAACTGTTGGAGGAGTCCAATCGCCCTTCTCTCTCTCTCTAGATGCCTCTTTTCTGGCTGTCTCTACTCTGGGGGTGGTTAGTCCTATTTATAGGCAAAGGCCCTGGGCCTCTTCCCAAATATTGAGCGGGAAGGGCGCCAACAATTGGCCATTTTGAAGGGGAACATCTGGTACACTTATCCTGACTAAAGTTGGTCTTCACCTGCCAAAGGCCCTGTGGTGACGCCGTCCTGGGCTCCATGGTGACCTCCTTCCCACCGTTGGACTAGTCTTGATCTCGTTGCACCGAAATGGGTGCCTTTGCTTGATCCTCTCGCCTGCGCTTGCCCCCTTTGCACCAAAGAGGAAAGGGAGACGCTGCGCGGGCTGGCGCCCGCCTGGCACCCTTGGTTGTCATGGCTTGCGTCATGGGCACCTCGTGAGGTACCCGCCTTGATCTCTCCGCCACCTCGCGAGCCAGCCTAAGGAGGTCGTGCTTGAGGAAGCGCCATGTCGTCTGCCTCGCGAGGCTTGGCCCCTCGCGAGGGTCTTGAGCCTTGTGCTGATGAAGATGGGCCACGCTGGGCCCCCATTTGAGCCACGCCGCAGGCCGCAGGCAGGCAAGTCTGGGGACCCCCGTTCCCAGAACGCCGACAGTAGCCCCCGGGCCCAAGGCGCGCACGGACTTGGCCGTGCCGAGAGGCGAAAGGGCAAGGGCGAAGCGCCGCGGGGCCTAACAGCCTGCGGCCTTGGGAGCCACGTGGCGGTTGATTGGACGTGGGTGCTTTTGCGACTGCGCAGGATACTAAAGGCGTGGCATCTGCTCGGGCTTTGTTCTTCTCCTTCGCTGCTCAGATCCCCTTTCTTGTGCTTCTCCTCCCTTCCTCCAAGCTTCCAGATCTGCTCCACCTGCTCGACCCAGGTAGGCATGGCGCCTTGCCGGGCCCCGGCCGAAGCTTGGTCCTCGCCTGCTTTGGACTCGCCCAACGTGTTGGAGGCGAGCCTCGCCCTACTGCACCGGATGGCTGCGGCTCGGGGCATTGACGGGGCGCAGATGTTCAAGGTCGGCTCCGATGCCCCTGAAGGCCAAGGGAGCACCTTCTATCCTTTCTTCGTGAGCTCCATTACAGCAGGCCTGGTGCCTCCTTTCTCTGAGTTCTTCCTCGCCATTCTCCACCATTACAACTTGCAAGCTTTGCATCTCCACCCCAACTCCGTCCTTCTCCTGGCGATCTTCGCCTACTACTGCGAGGCGCATGTGGGGGTGCAGCCTTCAGTGGCCTTGCTGCGCCACTACTTCTACCTCCGGACCTCCAAAGGTTCCCCTTCTGTGTGCGCGGGCTTCGTCGTGTGCGGCAGCTCCATGGCCATCTCGAATCCGGGGAAGAGGATCGAGGGCTTCCGGAGCAAGTGGGTATTGGTTGACGCCGGGCGCGTCCACCCTCAGTTGACCCTTCCCACGGAGCCTCCCGTGAGCTCGGGCGACTGGTGCCGAGCGGAGCTCACGGATCCCCGCACGAAGTCGATGCTGGCGAAGATGGACGCCGATCTGAAGCCAGCCAACATGGCGACGGCGAAGCTGACCGGGGCGTCGCTGCTGAGGGAGTTCCTAGAGCACCAGCTGGCTCCGCTTCGGCAGTACTCTCCCCCGATGTGGAGGCCTCACCCGAGCCCCGCAGCGGTGGGTGAAGAGGACGTGACCGCGGTTCTCCAATTCCTGGTCGGGGGCGAGGTAGCAAGGCTGGAGGGCACGCCTTCGCCCCTGTTCCTCCGCGACGATTGGGAGCAAGTGGTGAAGTCCATGCCCGTCTTCAACGGGGACGGGCTCGTGCCCGTGGTGGCTCCCGAGGAGCTGGTGGATGTGTCTTCCGGCGACTCCAGCGGAGGAGCGGGCGAGGAGGAGCGGGAGGGAGGTCCCGACTCCGAGGCGACTGACGGAGAGTCTTGGGCTCCCCCGCTCCAGCGCAAGCCCCGCGCTCTCCGCCTTTCGCTGAGCGATGATGACGATGATGACGACGTGCTGGGCAGCGGGAGCTCACCCCCGGTCCCGAAGAAGGGCAGGACCGGGTTGATTCCCCGCGGGTCCGCCCTAACTCCGGGGCGAACCGCTGACGCGCCTTCTGCTTCCGAGGTCGACCCCTCCAGCCGGCTCTCCGGCTTCAAGTTTGGCAGGAGACCGCTGGAGCTTTCTGGCGACGACCTGTAAGTGCTTGATCCTTGATCCCTGGTTTCTTGTTCCGCCGACGAGGCATGACGATTACCTCTCCTGAGCAGGCTGGCGCCCGTGGTGAAGAAGCTGAAGGGAGCCCCTAGGGCCCCAGCTGTGGCGACACCTCCGCCTGCAGGGGAGGGTGACCGCGACGCACGGGCTTCTCCTGCCCCCTCGTCCTTGCGGGGCTTGGCCGAGCTGGCCGGGGCGTCAGCCCCCGTGGCTCAAGTGACCTCCGAGGTGCTCTTGTCTGGCGCTGCTGCTACGGCAGGGGAGCTGCTGCTATCTTCTCCTCCCGTTCCACTTGCCGCTGCTTCCACGACCCCTCCTGCTGCCTTGAAGCGCACTGATGCTTCTCCGCCTTCTTCTTCCATCTTGGAGCGGGCTGTTGCTGGACTGGACCGGCTGCGGCAGGATCTTCTAGGCGCCGACCCTCACCTGGTGGCCGGGCGCCTGGAGCTGGCCTCGGGGTGGATTCGCTCCGACGCCTCGATTCAGGCAGCGCTGGTTCAGGCCTCAACGGCCTGTGACGGGGAGAGGGAGGCCACCCTCGAGGCGAAGGCTGCCTGCGACGCGGTCCTGGGAGAGGCGGTTGGCATCCGCGGCCGCTGCAAGGAGCTGGAGGACGAGTTGCAAGGCCTGTGGGATCAACTTGCAGAGGAGACCCGCCTTCGCCAAGACCAGGAGAAGGGGGTGAAGGCTCGCGAGGCGGCGCTCGAGGACCGGGAGGCGAAGCTCAAGAAGTGCCGCAGCCACCTAGGCGCGTTGAAGAAGGAGCTGGAGGCGACGAAGGCAGAGCTGGACACAAAGGCCCGGGTCCTTGCCGAGGATCGCGTGGCCTTCGCGGACATGGAGAAGGATGCTCGCGCTTCACTGAAGACGCTTTACGAGAGTGGCTTGGATAGCCCACTGGCTGGTGACAGGGACGGCCCCGCCAAACTGCTTCCCTTCTTGGTGAAGGCTCTTGGAGATGTCGCCCTTGGACTCGCCCCCACGGCTGAGGCCGAGGCGCGAGTCCTGTCTTCTGCCGCGCTGACGCGGGTCTTCGCCCATGTCTACCTTCGCGATCCCAGCGCCGACCCCGACAGCCTGCTGGAGCCGGTGAGCGACGAGGGCGCCGCTACCGCTGTCGAGGCCGTGAAGGGGCATGCAGAGGCGCTGCTAGGGGAAGTTCCAGGCCTTCAGCACCAAGCCGAAGCGAGGCGCTGCCGGCCTCAGTACTCCACAAGGCGAAGCCACTCCACGCGACTCCGCTGCCGACAAGTGACTCCGCTATCGTTCCTGTTCTTCTTTCGATTCCTGCACATGCACGACGCCTCGGGGAGGCATTTAAATTTGCGTTCGGTACCAAGGCGACAGTATGGGTTGTAATACTTACTTTTAAGTTCCTTGAATTTTATGTTCCCCTTCCCTACTTGCTTATGTCCTACGCCAGCAGAGCCCGGCCCCGCGCATGCCTCACGCAGCATCAGCCCCGACCGGAAACTAGGACGGGACCAAAGGAATGAGGGGCCACGTGACAAGTTAGGCTCCTGAGTCGCGATGCTCAGGAGTCCCCCTTGGCGCACGAACAACAAGTAGGGAAGCGCGATGTAGGTGCGTTTCCCGTTCTATGTCTGCAGAGCCCGACCCCGCGCGTACCTCACCCAGCATAGCCTTTCGGAGCTAAGGAGTGAGGGGCTACGGAGTCAGTTAGGGTCCTGAGTCGCGATGCTCAGGAGTCCCCCTTGACGCGCAAACGGCCTTCGTACCTTGGCTCCGCACAGGGAGAGACGCGCGACGAACCAGGCCCGAGGGGCCTGGCTGGGGCGTACGGCTGGGCGTGACCCAGTCGTAGCCCCCGTGCCCAGCCCCCTCGCGCGGCGCTTCCGGGGGGAGGCGTTGCAATGAGGCCGACCGCTGAGCTCTGGGCTCCTTGAGGTTAACACGGCCCAGAGGCCACCCTCAGTTGTTTATCACCAGCGCGGAGCATAGCGCTTCCGTATGTGTACGGGCATAGCCGCTCCTCGGCAGTGTCGTCAGCCAGCGCGGAGCATGGTGCTTCCACTGGTACGTGGGAGGGGGCTCCCCTCCGGGAGGAGCCCCCGGGGCGTGTACAGCCCCGCCCTGACACGTGGCTGGCACGGTAGAGCTAGGTGAGGTGTATCTGGGCACCTGTGAGCCAGCGCGGGACTCACGGGGCCCTACCTCTAGGCGGGTTGCGCCTGGCACTGGGCCGTATCTTGAGATGTGTTCCTGCAATATTTGGTTAGATGCCGGCACTCTACGTCCTTGGGTCCCGGCCCTCGAGCTTGTCTCAGCCGTCGCTGGTATGCCAGGTCGCGATGCCGTGGACAAGGCCAGAGGGTGAGGGCTGGAGAGCCAGTAAGAGCCCTGAGTCGCGATGCTCAGGCACCCCCCTTTAACGTGCAAGTGGTCGACATGAAGAATAAAAGGTGCCGTGGACGACATCAAGTAATCAAGCATGATGCATAATTGGAGATAAATGCGGAAGGGATACATGCCGCTAGGCCTAGCCCGAGTGGCCTGGGGATGATACAGCCCGAGGGGCGCCCCCAGCAAAGCAAGCTAGTGACTGAAGAGATAAAAAGGGATACATGCCATAGGGACGGACCCACGCGGCCTGGGAATGACGCAACCCTGGGAGGGCTCTCCCAGCTGGGAATAAAACTTGAAAGGTGTCACCTGAAGATGTCGTCGGTGCAGTGGCGTTGGTGCAGCAGACTTGGTGGGCTGCGGAAGCCGATCCTCATGAGCCCCCAGGCCCAGGGGCCTTGGGAGGCTCCGGAGGCACTGGTGGCTCCTCGTGAGCAGCCTCCATCTCCGCCAGGGCCGTGGAACGCCTATGTTCTTGCGCCTCCGAGACGCTCCTCATGAGGCGCTGGTACGCCGCAGCCACGCTCGGCAAGCCATAAGGCATGCGAACATAACTGTAGGGTGGTCCTCCGTAGCGCCCCACTTGTGAGGGCCAGAGGCGCTCCGCCGTGGCGATCCGGTTGAGCCCTGGTACGTCGACGCAGACGCGCAGCCCACCATCCTCGCCTGGATGGGGAGCCACAGCAGGCGGGCGACGGCAACCTCTGATGATCCTTGACTCCTGTAGTTCTTGAATGGCATTGCTAACAAACTCCTGCTGGTCTGACCTTCTTTCCCTGGCTTCCTTTCGAGGGAAACGTGCTTCGAAACACGCCTCCACATGGTGCCCCAGCGGCTCCGTCGTGACCTTGGCGAGGTCGGTGGCCCTCCAGGTGAGAGCCCCCGAGCCCTGCCTGAGGGGGGTGCCGGGCGCGCTTTCCTATGCGATTGAAGGAGGATCCCCTGGGGCAGATGCGGGCCCTGAAGGGCCTGCCTCCTGAGGGGCTGAGCCTGACGTCGTCTTCTTCTTCTTGGGGGTGGTCTCAGGAAGCCTCCTGCTTCCGCAATCTGGGTCTTCTAGTGACGCGGCTTGAAAGGCTCGCTCCAGGGTACACACTGCATCCTTCTCTTGACAGGGCACCGTGATGACGCCGCCGCTTCCTGGCATCTTGAGGACGTTGTAGCCATGGTGAGTCACGGCCATGAACTTGGCCAGCGATGGGTACCCGAGGATGGCGTTCTATGGTAGGCGGATGTGGGCAACGTCAAAGTCGATGAGCTCGGTGCGGTAGTTGTTGCGGGCCCCGAAGGTGACTGGGAGGCGGACCTGCCCGATCGGGACTGTGGAACCATCGGTGACTCCAGAGAACGGCTTGGTTGGCTGAAGCTGGTCATAGGGCACTTGGAGGCTGTTGAATGTTTCCACGGACAAAACATTGAGCCCTGCCCCTCCGTCGATGAGGGTCCTGGTGACCAGAACATTGCTGATGACTGGGGAACAAAGCATTGGGAGGACTCCGGCTGTGGCCGCGCACTTGAGCTGGTTTGCTGAGCTGAACATGATGACGCAGGCCGACCACCTGAGGGGACGCGTTGCTTCGAGCTTGGGAAGAACTGCATTCACTTCGCGAGCAAACTGCTTGAAGATACGTTGAGAGGCTGGGGCTTGAGCTCCGCCCAGGATGCAGGCGATTGCGCGAGGCTCTTGGAAGCCCCTAGCCCCCTCGTCTTGGTGGCGGTCTTCATTCCTTCTTGGCTGAGGCGGCAACGGCGGCAGACCTGGGTTGCCATGAGGGCGATCCTCACGAGGCTGGTCCCTCTAGTCCCTCTCGCGAGGCGGGTCACGCCAGCGGTCCTTGTGAGGTTGGTCACGCCAGCCTTGACGTGGGCCATGATCTTTCCAGCGTCCCGGGTTCTTTCCTCCTCCTTGGCCGTAGCCCCGGTCAGCACGGTCAGGGCGTCGGTCGACTCTTCCTTCTCGCACGGCACGGAGTTCTTGGCATTCATTGGTGTTGTGGGTGTGGAGGTCGTGGTACACACAGTACCGGCTGCCCCTGGAGGATTCGGGCAGATCCTTGCCCCGCTTGGTGTCCGGCTCTGCCGCGAGCATGACATCCCCCTTGCGCTTCACGTCCTTGGCCTTGGGCTTCTTCTCTTCTAGTTCTGCGGCAGGCAGCTCGAGGAGGGAGAGCCGTCCCTCCTCAGCCCTGGCGCACTTGGTCGCCAGGTTGAACAGCTCCAGGGAGGTGCAGAGGTCTTCATGCATCGTCAACTCCTCCTTCATCTTGACGTCGCGCACGCCATCGGAGAAGGCCGAAATGATGGCTTCCTCGGACACCCTGGGGATCTTGAGGCGCGCACTGTTGAAGCATTGGATGTACTTTTGCAGGGTCTCTCCAGGTTGCTGCTTGATGCGGCGCATGTCGCTCACGGCGGGAGGCCGGTCGCGGGTACCTTGGAAGTTGGCGATGAAGCGAGTACGCATCTGGTCCCAGGAGGAGATCGTGCCTGGAGCCAGGTTCAGGAGCCAAGTGCGAGCACCTTCCTTCAGCGCCATGGGGAACCAGTTCGCCATGACCTTTTCGTCCCCGCTGGCAGCTTCAATTCCCAGCTCGTAAAGCTGGAGGAACTCTGTGGGATCAGTTGTGCCATCGTAGCGAGGGGGCAGGTCCGGCTTGAACTTGCCGGGCTATGCGACTCCGCGCAGCTCGGCGGTGTAGGCGCGGCAGCCAGCGGTGACCGTGGGAGGTTTTGGTTGAGGGAGAGTTTGGCCTTGCGGGTCCCCTTGCGCTGCAGCTGGGAGCAGCGCGGGGTCTTGACGTGCCGGAGCTGGAGCGGGGTCTCGGCGAGCCGGGGCTGGGAGCGCCCGGGCGGCCTCTTGCGGTCGCAGGACTTCTTGGCAGCTCCGTTCCTGCTGGGCCGGCGCATGACGGAGCGGGTTCCGCCCAGGAGCTGCGCGCCTTGGGGCCATGGCATCTTCTTGGAAAGGAGGCGGCTGGAATGCCCCCGGGGCTTCATTGCCCACGCGGGGCGGAGTGCGGCGCAGTGGTGCGGAAGGCGCGGGAGAGCCCCCTGCGGCGCGGACGAGCTCGGCGACGCGGTCGAGCCACTCCTCGTAGACGTCGTCAACGGGGCGGTAGCGCAGGAGCTCGTTCGCCGCAATGAGCGTAGATCAAGCCTCCAAGGGCGCGCGAAGCGCGTGCGACGAAGAACCGGCCGGGGTGAGCGACGGAGTGGCGGTGCGGCCATCCCGCCGCACGGACGGGTGATGAGAGGATGCTTGCTGCTCGTTCCCCGCCGGGCCGGTGGCGGCGTTGACGGTGGGCGACGGGGAACGACGAGGACGCCCATCGACGGGGGCCGTCTGGACGACGCGGGAAGCGATGGCGGCCCGGCGCTTGGTGCGGGCCCGACGAGCGTCAGACATGGATGCGACGGTCAAAGGAGAGCGGAGCGGTGGAAGACAAATTCCGGCGCACCCCTACCTGGCGCGCCAAATGTCGGATCACAGGTTCCGACAGACCCTTAAGGTTCGAACTCTGGAGTGCGCGTGGAGATCGTGCCCTCTACCTCTCCGTCTCGTAAGGATCTAACTACTGCAAGAACAACACAAGAGACACAGAGTTTATACTAGTTCGGGCCACCGTTGTGGTGTAATACCCTACTCTAGTTTGTGGTGGGTGGATTGCCTCTTGGGCTGATGATGAAGAATAGTACAAGGAAGAACAGCCTCGCGAGGGTCAGTTCTTGGCTAGGGGATGAACTGTTGGAGGAGTCCAATCGCCCTTCTCTCTCTCTCTAGATGCATCTTTTCTGGTTGTCTCTACTCTGGGGGTGGTTAGTCCTATTTATAGGCAAAGGCCGTGGGCCTCTTCCCAAATATTGAGCGGGAAGGGCGCCAACAATTGGCCATTTTGAAGGGGAAGATCTGGTACACTTATCCTGACTAAAGTTGGTCTTCGCCTGCCAAAGGCCCTGTGGTGACGCCGTCCTGGGCTCCATGGTGACCTCCTTCCCACCGTTGGACTGGTCTTGGTCTCGTTGCACCGAAATGGGTGCCTTTGCTTGATCCTCTCGCCTGCGCTTGCCCCCTTTGCACCAAAGAGGAAAGGGATACGCTGCGCGGGCTGGCGCCCGCCTGGCACCCTTGGTCGTCATGGCTTGCATCATGGGCACCTCGGGAGGTACCCGCCTTGATCTCTCTGCCTCCTCGCGAGCCAGCCTAAGGAGGCCGTGCTTGAGGAAGCGCCATGTCGTCCGCCTCTCGAGGCTTGGACCCTCGCGAGGGTCTTGAGCCTTGTGCTGATGAAGATGGGCCACGCTGGACCCCCATTTGAGCCACGCCGCAGGCCGCAGGCAGGCAAGTCTGGGGACCCCCGTTCCCAGAAGCCGACAAATTTCTTCGCATCAATCGCAGAGATGGATATTCTATGTATAATCCTCCCAGTTGGGTAAGCCCCAATCCTTCTTCTATACTCATTTTTCCTCCCAGATTACCTTTGTTAAATATCTAATCCGCTTATAACAGCATTTGCGAAAGATCACTTAGGGGTTTCACAGCCCTGCCCCACAGCCTGAGAACCACAACCAGGAGCTGGATCCTGGGTTGGAAGAAGATCCGGATATATTTGTGGTACTCGCGGAAGGGGTGTTTTACCAGGCAAGCTATGATGGAACGGAAGTGGCCATTATTGCCGATTACCCTGGTCTTCTTCCTGCTTCCCACGTAAGTCATCAAGAGAAAACCTCACTTGCAAGAGCTTCCTCGTACGGCCTCACCCATCGCACTGTCTCGTGCTCCACAGGGGGGGTGTTCGACGCGTCACGCTACTCCGGGGGCGCCTCCAAAGAGAGCGGCTCCGGCGTCGAGCAAGGCTTCCAAAAGGAAGGTCGGTGAAGACACGACCGATCCCTCGTCAAAGAGGTAAGGATTTGAAGGTATACTTTAGTAGTCGCATCCAACTATAACTTGTACGTCTATTTGGTACCAGGAAAAAGGTTCGCCGGACTAAGTCCGTGGGCCCAGCCGGCCGTACTCCCAGCGCCCGGGATTTAGACCCCGTTGGAGAGGAAGAAGCCGATATAGGAACGGTGCCGGACTGTCCTTCGGCTGAGGGTTCGGAGAATATGTCCATTACCAACTCGGAGGTAGAGAGCGCCATGAATCATTAGCACTGTAGGGATATTTTACGAGACCCTAAGTTTTTGGAAGAGGCATTCAATGCCTTCAGCTCGGCTGATGCGTACATCTGAGCTACTCGGAGCGGGCTTAGTAGAGCCACAAAGCAACATTTAACAGACGTGCGGGTAAGTTTTCTTTGTCCGAATAGGATAGCCATATGACAGTAACCCCCGGGACTGAAAGCAGTTGGTACAACTGATTTAAGGACCGTTGTATCACCAGGTTCTTACAGAGAAGAACAACCTGCTAACCCAAGAGCTGGAACAGTGTCGGGCGCAGCTAAATGTTGCTACCGCCGAACTGGAAGACTTCAAGAAGCTGTCCACTGGTAACATCCCCCTCCATCGAGGAACAATAATTGTACACCAACTGTGCTAATACTGCCACTGATCGCATAATAGGGTTTCCTGATCAACTTGAGAAGAAGTTGACGATCGGCCAACAGGGAGAAAGAGAGGCAAAGAGGCAACACACCGCAGGCGAGCGTGTGCTGACCCGCGTCAGGGACGAGAAACACAAGCTACATGATTCCAACACTACATTGGGTGAAGAGTTCAAAGATGTGCGGGCCCAGCTAGCCGACTCCGTGAAGGAGAACAAGAAGCTGCGGTGCGGCATATTCAGTATGTTTCCAAACTTGTTTTTTTGTTAAGTAGTTCGTAGATAAATGGAACTGATATAGCTATGTTTGCAGGTATATTGACGGACCGTGCTGAAGAGGAGATGTCCGGCTCAGCAAGTGATCTGCCGCAAAGACTGTCGCAAGTGCACGAGCATGCTCGGCTGGCCATGTGGAGTGTTGCCAAGGCCTTATGGCCATCCGCCTCCACTCCAGGAAGTGTGGAGGAGCTTGTAGAGCTGTTCAAGGGAGTGCGGCGTCGTATCCAATTATGGAAGATATCGGCCTGCGGAGAGGGTGCGCGAGAGGCCTGGGCCATGGTGAAAACGCGATATACCAAGCTGAATCCTATTCACATGGCCCGGGTTGGACCGTTAGGGCCAAATGGGGAAGAAATTCCCGTTAGTTTAGTATATGACCAAGTAGAGGTGGCCGCCAAATATTCCCAACAAGATTGTTAGTTAAACTGCCTGTTAGATGGTATAGAGGAGGAAGTGTTTGAGTCCAAGTGACTATGTACTTCCTCACCATGTGGAATTCTAGCTGAATTGTATATCATTTGTCATGGCAGACCTTTTCGCTTCAACCTCAGGACCCGAAGGTGCGGAGTGTTTTCGAATACAGTCACGGCTGAATAGGCCAGGGTATGCATGGAAAACTAAGCGTAGGGGTCATAGTTTCTTGAACAAACAAGTAGTATCCGACTAGCTATGTTATATTACATTTAGATCGTAAGAAACATCTTCCAGGTAGAATAGTTCCGTTAAGGGTTCCTTTCCCTGGGTGTGCATGCATTAGTAGACATGTTAGAATTGTGATGTGAAAATCACAGTGTGTATAGCTTCTGGGGGTTCACAATAGAGTGAGTGCAAAGAATATTTTTCATCCACCGACCGAATATTCCCTTAAGAACGCTAGCTTTCGGCATCACCCAGTCTGAGGTATACATCCAGATGACCCGACAGTAACAATCGCAGAGGTGCTCCCTTTACCGCCTAGCCGAACAATCGGGAAAGTAGGGGTAAGCACAGGAGCCAGGCAACCCAGCTTGGGCAAAAGTTAAGTCATATCTATGCATCTAATGGTGAAGAAAAGACATATGGGAAAAACGTGTATGTATGATGACCTTGACACTCGTAAAATAATATTAACAAGCTTTTGTTCAAGAAGCCCCCAGGTATACTGGACGTACATATGTAAAGATGTGTACGTCAGTGGTGTTTGGTCGAGCCATATGAGAGCTTTAAAGCGAAAAATAAAGGTGGAAAACAGAGAAAAAGTAATGGAAACTACAGGGGAGAAGGGGACTGATGGTGTCCTGGACTAGGGGGTACTCACCACGTCGTCTCCCGATCTATTAGATTGGGCCGAGGACCCCCATGGCCGTATACTGATGGGCCAGTTCGGACAGCTGCCGCATACAAGGAAGATTCCACAAGACTTGGCGATCAAGACAAGGACTTCTCCCCACCGGCGTATTCGGCTAGGACTCTTGTTATCCTAGGCCTCTGGTGCATTATATAAACCGAGGCCAGGCTAGTCGATATATCATATACAACATCATCATACACAATCATACCATAGGCTAGCTTCTAGGGTTTAGCCTCCTTGATCTCGTGGTAGATCTACTCTTGTACTACCCATATCATAAATATTAATCTAGCAGGAGTAGGGTTTTACCTCCATCGAGAGGGACCGAACCTGGGTAAAATAAAGTGTCCCCTGTCTCCTGTTATCATTCGACCTTGACGCACAGTTCGGGACCCCCTACCCGAGATCCGCCGGTTTTGACACCGACATTTGTGCTTTCATTGAGAGTTACGCTGTGTGATCGACAAAAGGATCGATGGCTCGCCTGCAGATCAAATGCGACTTCGGCATCTCCGTCACCAGCTCGACTGGTCGCCTTGGTTCGAGCAAGAATTACGCCCCGTGTTCAGGATCGCCATGTTCGAACGAGGGCCTTCATCAGACATCAACTCCGATCTCTATCAAGATCACGGAGGAATCATCCATGGAGCTCGGGGGCTCAACATCAACATTGCCCTCAAGCGACCGTGCTGTTTTTCTGGACAGCAAACTCGTATCTGCTGCCACCACCTCCTCGAGTATCGTTTTGACGATTGCTTTGGTGGAATTGTGCGGAATTGAGTCTACAACAACCCTGGAAAATTTCGTTGAGTTCCGATGGAGGAATCTCTGGCAATCCACGATATACCGGAGCCCTTTCAAATCTGGACGGGAATTTGGATGTGTTTAGGCGTGGTGTCCAGCTTCTAGCTCGGACGTCCTTTGGAAGATCCAACCGTTGATCGGCTACAGAATTCCCGTATCTACCACCTCTCAAAATTTCAGCTCGATCCGACCGTCCAAACTCCGGGAACCTTCCGATTAGTGCATCACTTTTCGGATCTGTTT
Organism: Aegilops umbellulata; assembly: GCA_032464435.1. Taxonomy (NCBI): domain Eukaryota; kingdom Viridiplantae; phylum Streptophyta; class Magnoliopsida; order Poales; family Poaceae; genus Aegilops; species Aegilops umbellulata. The sequence continues at coordinate 150,954,278 of CP136056.1, forward strand.
TCTGCGCGAAAACGAATCCGACCCGAGTTCATCTTTTCTATGAACGGGATTTCGGACATCCCTTTTGAAGGAAGTTTTGTATGGGGTATTGTGTGTTGTTCCCGAACACATCCCACTAACTTTAAGATCTTTTGAACATGATCTTCAACATCATGCTGGTGTCAAACCAGTCCGGCAATATTACTCCACGGCTGCCGACCTGCGCTAAGACACGACGTCACTTTGTTGAGCCGAGCTCAACTTCTCCGGATCATCATCTCGGCAAGCCGAGCAAGAGTCCGGCATCGTGAAGGATAAATCATCATCAACATCGCCGCCCCACGGATTACCCGGAGCGGGCATACCGGCATCGCCGCACGGTTGCTTCATCAAGCTGGCATCGACCACGTCACGACCTGCATCGACAGGGCCGCACTATCGCTTCTTCAAGCTGGTGTCCATCACGCCGACCTACTTTGACTCATTGGTTGACATCGGGGCTTCGACATCTCGGCTGGACCGGGGGCTTCGCCATCTCTTCATCAACCTACTCTGGACACTTCGGCGTCACTAGCCGACCAGCTCCGTCACGTTAGCTGGGCCGAGGGCTTTGCCTCGGCGAGCCAACCTTTACCAGCATTGCCATGCCATCGTTTTATCGCCCATCAGGCAATGGGTGTGCGGAGCGAGTCCCAATTTTAGGAATCACCTTCCTTCGGATTGCTACAACAAATAAACCAGGTGCTATCAATCCCTAATATTTTTTGCTTGTTTGGGCTCATTTTTTCCAAGGAATTATTACTCTGTTTTGTCCATCATATATACACAGGTCTATCAAATGGTGGCTGCATTCACGACAGTCGCATGGTGGTTCGGTCAGTTTCCGTACAAAGTCCGGCGAACGCCGCATCCAGACCTCGGACCGACCTGCGAATTCAGGCTTTGCCACGCTTTTACCGCATCACGCCGACGCCCTGCACCGACATTGACTTCGGCGCCAGGCCATATTTCTTTTATTACTCACTTTGCATAAATTATTCATTATGCAATGATTTTTTTAATTGTCATTATTACTATTATCTCCCGTTTGCACTTTTTTTGTGCACAGGAAAATGATCCGGGGACTTCGGCGTCACTCTGCCGGTCTGCATCGACCGTGCTATGTCACCACTTCGGCGTGTCGAGCTCTTCCCTCCGCCACCTCGGGACCGGCTTGGGGATAGAACCTGGTCCCGCATCAAGCTCGGACTGCGAACACATTGACCAGCTAAGTCGCTTTCATGCTCAAAGCTTTAATTTCTAACTTGTGTTCGGTTCGACCAAGCATTATACTTTTTTGAAAAAAAGTTGCTTGTAAATTTTTTTGTCCAAACTTTGTTTGTGACGCATAAGTTCAAATACCCCGTTTACTTGGGGGCTTCCTTTATGAAGCTTTTCCTGTTGCATATGATTATACTTGTGCGGCTTCGTTCCTTGTTCAAGTATTACGCCACAATATGCACCATATTGACTTAAGCGATTTGCAAGCTGGGTTGCCTCGCTCCTGTGTTTACCCCTACGTTCCCGATTGTTCAGCTAGGGAGTAAAGGGAGCACCTCTGCGATTGTCACGATCGGTTCGCCCGAGTCGGACCTCAGACTGGGTGAAGCCGAAAGCTAGCGCTCTTATAGTTTTCAATGATGGTCGGCACACAACGGAACTCATGAGTACAAAAAATCTATTGCACAAGTCTCATAATAACAATGAGCACCAAAGAAAGGTATCGGTGGGGGTACTAGTTTCTTCAAAGATGCTTCTTACTCTTTGCAGTAATATAGCATAAGTTCCCTGAGCGCGCTTTGTCTGTTACAACCTTATGGCCTGATTGCCTGGTTATTGGAAACACCGTCGATATTCTCGACCGATGGAGTACATAACACTTTTTGGTCCTTGACCTAAGAGGGAGAAGCCGACGGTTGGTTAAGACACGTTTAAAGTTTGGTTGAACATAGATATGATATAAGTACTTCGGTACATGCAATCATTCTCCTACCCAAGTAACTTGGGGGTTCTCAGGTTTATTTGAGCCGTTTTATAATAAGTGTTCTTCTTCTTAGTCATTGCAAAGTTTTATTATTATCATTTATCACTCCTTTTTTCGACACGAGTGTGCGGTCACTAGCCGGGGAGCCTAATTTCTCTCTCAAAGCCGCTAGAGTTTAGTTTGCTAAACTGGCCTGATGAGAAGTACTCCGCCCTCGGGATAGGAGGTTGAAGCCGTAGGGTGACCCGCTCGAAGTCTTGAGATAGGATGTATCATGTTAAAGCACGACAGAAGCACTTCTTTTTTCTAAGACAAATTTTCGGATTGGCACCGAACACTTGATATTGTTCGGACGTCACGTTTTTACTGACGTTTCTTGGTTTTCCAAGCTTTTTGGCACTTTTAAACTCTTTGTGCTTTTCCAGCATTAGTCTCGCAGTGCAACGTCGGACACCTTTTAGGGATTCGGCAAAAACATTCTCAGATATTGCTATATATCCATCGGTTTCGAATTGTGTCTTCGGTCAATAGTTGGGTTGCCCGGCTCCTGCACTTGCTTCCTACGTTCCGTTTTGTTTGGCTAGGCATGCAAAGGGAGAACCACTGCGATTGTGCTTCCAGCTCACATGGTTAAGCACCTCAGTGGAGAAAGCCGAAAACTGACTGTCACAATAAGCGTAAACTGGTCAACGATCCGATGACTATGTTAAATAACAGGCCGTTCATAACATTGGCCGAAGTGTTTACGGCTTGACCTCGACTATCGCCGAACACTACCGGGGGCTATTAACTAGCCTCCCAAACTAAATCCTCGATATTTTGCTCTTACATTGGAGCTGAGGTTTTATGATCATGCTTAGCATGACAACCCAAAGAAAGGAACCGATAGCGGAACTATTTTCTTTGAAGACATTTCTTCTGTTAAATAGTAATATAACATATCTCTCCGTGTACCTTTGTTTATAAACCGTATGGCCAGATTGCCTTGTTTGTCGTAAATCTTTGCCCTCGTAAAGGCTTTATAAAGTAAGACAAACACTCCTCGGCTACTGGCCGAGGAGGTGTAAGCCGATGGTCGGTCAACAAAGTTTTGTACAATGGGGATCCGAGCATTAAATGACGTAAAGTACTTGGATACATAGAGTCATTATACACAATTTGTGATTTTACTATGGATATCGATCCTTAATTCGGCCACCCGTGCCCGCATTAAGGCTCGGGGGCTACTGGGCTTCGGGCTTATTATTTAAACATATTAAAGGGGCACATCGATCCCCTGATCTGGTGTTGCCACACGACCAGTGTCTCGGGGGCTACTGCATTGCTTGTCCAATGCAGAAAATTTTATGTGCAATATAGTTTCCGAGGAGATTTTGATCCTTAGGTTGGTCGGCCACACCCAACCTGAGTCTCGAGGACTGAGCACGCCGCTTTTAGTGCCCCGAAGTATTCTGCCGAGCTAGGACTTGATCCTCAGGCCGATTTTGCAAATCGACCTGAGTCTCAGTGGCTACTGGGATCAGCGGTCTTATGTCATCCTTCATGTGCATCTCGGGTTTTAGACCGATACCCACCTTGAGGGCTACTGGCTATATATCTCGGCAGAGAATAAATTGCACCAATCAAAAATATTGACAAAAATCGGCCCACATTCGGGGTGGTGCACCACCTCGGAAGCAGTCCAGCATAAAGCTCGGGCGCTAGTGGCTGGCTCCATAGAGGGCATTTCCGGCATTAAGCTCGGCTAAACTCCTTCAACTTTTCTGAACCAAGGTGATCTATGACACCTCGGATACAGTCCGGCGTTGGAGCTTGGACATAGTCCGACGTTGGAGCTCGGATACAGTCCGGCGTTGGATCTTGGACATAGTCCGGCGTTGGAGCTCGGATACGGTCCGGCGCTAGAGCTCGGATGCAGTTCGGCGTTCGAGCTCGGCTGTAACAATACTCCTCGAATACAGTCCGGTGTTGGAGCTCGGACGCAAGAGGACGCTGCCACCCGGGGACAACTTCAAACCCGATGTGTGGCATAAAAATAACAAGGCATTGATAAAGGCCAGACACTTAAAGGGGCTCCTCGTAAACCCGTCGAATGCATTTCGGCGATCCTCAAGATCGAAGATAAAGAAGATTTGTTGAACCAGTTTTCAAGACCGACGACCGAAGATGAAGAACAGTTCGGAAGAATCGAGGAGCATCCCTAACTTGAAGACCTGTTCAGGGGGCTACTGATGGTGTCCTGGACTAGGGGGTACTCACCACGTCGTCTCCCGATCTATTAGATTGGGTCGAGAACCCCCATGGCCGTATACTGATGGGCCAGTTCGGACAGCTGCCGCATACAAGGAAGATTCCACAAGACTTGGCGATCAAGACAAGGACTTCTCCCCACCGGCGTATTCGGCTAGGACTCTTGTTATCCTAGGCCTTTGGTGCATTATATAAACCGAGGCTAGGTTAGTCGATAGATCATATACAACATCATCATACACAATCATACCATAGGCTAGCTTCTAGGGTTTAGCCTCCTTGATCTCGTGGTAGATCTACTCTTGTACTACCCATATCATGAATATTAATCTAGCAGGAGTAGGGTTTTACCTCCATCGAGAGGGCCCGAACCTGGGTAAAATAAAGTGTCCCCTGTCTCCTGTTACCATCCGACCTTGACGCACAGTTCAGGACCCCCTACCCGAGATCCGCCGGTTTTGACACCGACAGGGACGAACAAAGAATTCGGTGCTAGGCATAAAACCTTCGGAGTCTGGCCGCGTTCTAGGGGTTCGGCTCTAGGCGATTTTCTGATGCATCACGAATACGGTACGCTCCGCCAGTAAGAACTTCGTCGATTATGAAGGGACCCTCCCATTTTGGCATAACTTTGTCCTTTTTGTTCTCCGGCAAGCATAGAACAAGTTTGCCAACGTTGTAAGTCTTGGCCCGTACTTCTATGCTTTGATATCTTTGAGCGTGCTGTTGATAAAATGCTGAACGGAATTTGGCGACATCACGCTCCTTGTCGGTGTCAAAACCAGCGGATCTCGGGTAGGGGGTCCCAAACTGTGCGTCTAGGCGGATGGTAACAGGAGACAAGGGACACGAAGTTTTACCCAGGTTCGGGCCCTCTCGATGGAGGTAAAACCCTACGTCCTGCTTGATTAATATTGATGATATGGGTAGTACAAGAGTAGATCTACCACGAGAACAACGAGGCCAAACCCTAGAAGCTAGCCTATGGTATGATTGTTGTATCTTGTCCTACGGACTAAAGCCCTCCGGTTTATATAGACACCGGAAAGGGTTAGGGTTACACAAAGTCGGTTACAATGGTAGGAGATCTAAATATCCGCATCGCCAAGCTTGCCTTCCACACCAAGGAAAGTCCCTTCCGGACACGGGACGAAGTCTTCAATCTTGTATCTTCATAGTCCAGGAGTCCGGCTGAAGGTATAGTCCGGCTATCCGGACACACCCTAATCCAGGACTCCCTCAGTAGCCCCTGAACCAGGCTTCAATGACGACGAGTCCGGCACGCAGATTGTCTTCGGCATTGCAAGGCGGGTTCCTCCTCCAAGTACTTCATGGAAGATTTTGAACACAAAAGACAGTGTCCGACTCTGCAAAATAAGTTTCCACATATTAGCATAGAGAGAATAATATTTACACAAATCTAATCTGCTGACGTATTCCGTAGCGTGACATCACACCACGGCCAAGTCTTTATTCGAATTGTTTTTACTCCGCCACCTCAGCGCATTTCGCGAGGCGGTTTCCTTGGCACGTCTTGTCAAAGCAGAGACCGTGTCCCCTTATTTACGGGATTCTCATCAATACGGACGTGGGTAGCCCAACCGCGCCATTCATCACGGCGGTTGGGAGATAAGCGAGTTTTACCAGGCTGGTGGGGACACTTAACTGCATCCGCCCATATAAGGGGATAAGGATCCACCTTTTTACCTACGCCTTCTTCCTCCTTTGCCTATCCATCTTCCGCGCACTCGAGCTCCAACGCCTAAGCCCGCACTTCCCACCTCAACCTTCTCCAGCCATGTTCGGAGCGGGAGACAAGTGGATGGTCTCCTCCGTTACGGAGGGACACGTCAAAAACTGAGGAAAGCCAGATACTTGTCTAATGACATCGCGCACCGGCTTCCCAAAGTGGGGCAGCTCCTCTCCACCCCAAGGCCCCATGAGAGGGTAGTATTCCTTCCCCATTTCCTCCGCGGACTGGGCTTTCCTCTCCACCCTTTCGTCCGGGGGCTCATGTTCTACTATGGCCTAGATTTCCATGATCTGGCCCCGAGCTTCGTCCTCAACATCTCGGCGTTTATCGTCGTGTGTGAGGCTTTCCTCTGCGTCCGCCCCCATTTCGGTCTATGGCTCAAGTCTTTCAACGTTAAGCCTAAGGTGGTGCGTGGCAACCAGGTGGAGTGTGGAGGCGGCATGGCAGGCAAGATAGCCAACGTCCTATGGCTGGAGGGCTCCTTTGTGGAGACCCTAAAGGGGTGGCAATCGGGGTGGTTTTACATCACCGAGCCGCGCGATCCCAAATGGGTCGCAGCCCCCGAGTTCCGGTCCGGACCCCCTACGCGGCTCACGTCTTCGAAAGAGATGGGCCTGTCATGGGGCAATAAAGAAGAGGTAACCGGACTGCAAAAATGCATCCAAACCTTGGTGAACAAGCAGCTCAAGCTTATCGACGTACTCCAGGTTATGCTCATTCGCCGGATCCTCCCGTGTCAGCAACGGGGCTTCAATTTGTGGGAGTTCGACCTGGCGCAGCACCAAACCCTGAGCAGGCTCTTCGACACAACGTACGAAGATGCCTGGAAGGTGCTATTCAAAGGCGCAGAGGCTCCCGCATCCGCTTCCGAGGACCGCGGATTCAGCACGCAGCTTCCCGCTAGTGCGGTAAGCTATTTTTACCTTTTACAGGATGTTGGTTTCCATAGTTTGACTCTATGCGGCATCTAAACTCCCTTTCCTTTGACAGGCTTGGCTGGCGAAGTCCAGACAGATCGACTGTCCGACTCCTTTGCCCGAAGACCCAGCCGATGCTTGCTTAGCGAAGCTGTTGGCTCTGGCACCTTACGTGGTGCCGGAGAAGAAGGCCAAGAAGAGGGCCACAGGGACTCGAAAGAGTTCCCGGCGCCAGGAGGTGTCAGATTCTTCATCCGACGAATCCGAGACGTGCTCCTCCCGTGAAAATGAGGAGGAGGAAGAAGAAACCTCTCCCCCTCCAGCAGGGGGAGGAAAGAAAAGGAAGGCCGCCCCGACCGGGGAGGCCGAAGGGTCCAAAAAGGGGAAAACCCTTCCTCCGGACTACCCCGCCGACGCCGATGACGATGAAGAGGAGTGGCCGCGCAGGGCCAAGCATCCGGCGGAATCGTAAGCATCCGGGCACCCGAGTAATTCATAGCATTCCTTTATTGCACAGCCTTTCCTTATGTCGAATATGATTATGCAGTCCGCCCAAGGCCGGGCTCGACGAGTCGTCGAGCGGCTCCCTGGATTCATCGGACGTGAATTCACTTTCGCCCGCCACCTCTCCCCGCCCTACAGGTGACGCCGAAGTGTTGTCCCAATAGGCTCCAGGCCAGGAGGAGGTGGTCCTGGAGGCGCCACAAGGCGACCTCCCGGACTCCAGGAGTAAAGGGGATAAAACCCCCTAGGCCTCCGAGTCCGGCTTTGAGCTGGACACCGCGCCGGAATCGTCAACGGTTCCGGACCGCGGTAGGTGAACTCCTTCCAAGAGGAGCTAGCCTACTGAGCTGGCGGCCCCCGTCCAACCGGAGGCGCCGAACAATCTGCTGGAGATGCTTAACGGCGCCTCCATCGACGAGGAGCACCACACTATTATAAGTGCGGTGAACCAGAAGGTTCAGTCCGCCAGGAGCGGACTGACTGAAGCTTGTGCCAGCCTTCTAACAGGCTTCGAGGTAAGTGTAGGATATATAAAAAATATTACCACATAGATAGTAGCCCCTGATGCTCTGTTTGGTGTTCGGAAAGAAAAGCCGAATAGAGGCTCTAATAAAATTCGCAGGAGTCTAACAGAAAAAGAGTCAATATGCGTATGCAGGCTTCGCTGCTGGCGACCGCCGCACTGACTGCGGAGGTGGGCACACTGAAGCAGGGCCTCGAGCGGACCGAGCAAGAGCTCGTCCTTGCCAAACGGCAGCTCGAGGAGAAAGAAGGTAAAAAATACCTTATAGAAAAAAAAGAAAATATAAAAGTGCAATTGCAAAAATATGACAGGATTAACATGGTTATTGTAGGGGCCACAACTGAGGTGGCAACCCTCAAGCAAGCGTTGGCCGAGGTCGACAAGAGAGCGGCCACGGAGCACTCCGAGCGGGAGAGGTATGAAGCCGAGGTTGGCGAGGTGCGGCAAGAGCTCCAGGCTAAACATGAGAGTTTGGAGCTTGACTCAAAGATGCGAGCATCCAAGCTTGCGGCAGCTATTGAAAATGCCAAGTCTGCCAAGGCTGAATCCCAGAAGGCCCTCCAGGAGTTGGATGCGGCGAAGAATATAGCGGTGGGTAGGGCATTCTTTATGCAAAGCAAACATGTAAAAGTGAGCTTCTTGTTACATACCCGAATCCGGAGCTCTCCAGGAGCATTCGCAGATCTTCCCCGTAGCGTGTCCGATGCCGCCGCATTCTACCGAGCCGAGGAGGGCAGCTCGACGAAGAAGGTGTTCTGGTCTCAGTATGCTGACGCCGGACACCCAGTGCCCCTGAGCGACCAGCTGAAGCAGCTGGTCGAGCTCCACAAGGTGGCCGAACAGGCCATGAAGGGCCTCATAGTTCGGCTTTGTGTCACATCCCTAGCTTCTGGCTTTGCACTAGGATAGCTTCATGTGTGCATCATGTCTAAACTTTTCTTAAACTTGTAATGGGGACTAACAAACCCCAATACCCCCCCTTTTGAAATACTAGGTTCCAAAAATTGGAATTTCAATGAACCCAAAATGCCCTTCATAAATGTTCACCAGCTTTGGTCCTGGCTAAACCCTCTGCCAAAAATGGTTTCATATTTTTGGAGGCTATTCTGGATTTTTGCACCAAGCCATAAGCATTTGCATTTGGGAAATTTAAATTCTATAAATATTTTAAAATGCCCAAATAATCTTGAAGGTATTTTTAGGCTGTTGGGAATATTTTCAAATGTGCCTCTGAATATTTTCAGGTTTTTCCTAAATGGAATAGTATTTCTACTATTTCAAAACACAGAATAGAAACAAATAAAAAGAAAATATAAATCAGAGAGGAGAGAGAGTTTTACCTGGGCTTACCTGACCGGCCGAGTAGATAGCCCAGCCCACTGGCCTGGTGCCAGTCATCCCTAACCTCTGCCAGTAGGCAGAGGCGGGACATCGCACGCGTGCGCAAGGCGCCACGCCTCCTCCTGCTTGCCGCCGAGCCTCAGGACGCGTGGGTGAACGCCCCGGCATCGTCCCAAACCGCTCGACCCCTCTCACTCTCCCCCTGCTCTCTTCCTCGTTGATCCCCACCGCACCGAACGCAGCCACCATCGCCGCTCGCCGTTGCTGCGCCCACAACCTTCCCCGTGCCTCTCCGACATTACCCCGAGCTCCACCACAACGTCGTCGTCCTCTCCGTCGAGTCACGCGGCGCCAGAAGCTCTGCTGCATCTCCAACGCCGCCGTCTCCGACCTCGGGTGCCGGCGATGCCCGCCGTCGATTCGCCGGACCCCGTGCCTCCCCTGCCTCGTCAGCAGCACCTAAAGAACCGCGGTGAGCCGCTGCTTTGTTTCCCCCATGCCCCGTCACCTAAGTCTCCCCCTAGCCGCATCAACCACCGGAGCCGAGCGCTCCCCACCGCCGGCGATGTTGCCACCGCGGATGCAACACCCGCACATCGCACCAGGGCACGTAGGCGTGCTCAACGCTTCCTCAGTAAGCCGCAGACCCCACCAGTTCGTCTCGAAACGCGCCGTAGCGCCTAACTGTCGGTGGCTGAGCTTCGGTCGCCGCCACGAGCTCTGCTCCGGCGAGCTCCGACGCCCCTGCAGTCTTCCACTTACCTCCCTGGATTCGGGTGAGCCCGGGCTACGCCCTGGTGCCCTCAGCCGCCGCTCCCGTTGCCTTTAGCGCAAGTCCGACGAGTTGCCGCCGCAGTTTTGGTCGTCGCCGGTGAAACTCCGGCGACTATCGAAGTGGACATCATTAACCGCTAATGACGCCGTAACTAACCCCCGTAGCTCACTGACACCTGGGCCCCACTCCCTAATTAACCTAGGTTTTATTTATGTTTAGAATAAACTAACCGCCATGGGCCCCACAGGTCAGTTTGACCTGGCCATGTCACACGTTGACCGACCCCACACGTCAGTATTGACCTGCTGACGTGTGTGTTGACCCGGCCCCATCTGTCAGCAACACAAACTAGCACTGAGCCAATGACAGGTGGGCCACACCTGTCAGGTTTGACCTGGGCTGTGCCTGTTGACCTGCTGAGGTCAGCATGACGCTATGCTGACGCGGTAATAGGTTTTTCTGGATTTAATCTTATTCAGGAAATTCCAGAAAATGCCCAAAACTTCTAAAAATCATAGAAAATCATCTATAACTCCAAATGAAATAATTTATATATGAAAAATGATCAGAAAAATTCAATCTATCCATCTGCACTGGTTTCATGCATGATAAAACAACTTAAACCTGCTGTTTATGTCAAAAAGTGATAAGGCACTGTTTAAATTCATAATTTGAGTTTGGGATTGAACCCTGGTTCAAAATGACCCAAACCCATCTGGTTGTAGTTGCACTAGGCCAACACACTCATATTACCATGTCATGATCATGCATCATATTGCTGCATTGCATTGATTGTGTCCTTTCGGTGTTTGCCGGTATTTGTCCCCTCTCGATAGACGTGGTTTCGACGATGAGATCGATGACACCGATGAAGAGCTATAATATCTTCAGAAGTGCCAGGCAAGCAAAACCACCTTGTTCATTCTGATACAATCCCACTCTCTCGCCCCTGCTCTCTTTTACTACATTAGGACAACAACGATTCAACTGTTACATGCTGCGGTAGTTGAACCCCTTTTCCTTTGCATGACCTGTCATTGCCACAGTAAATAGATGAAACCCACTAGCATGAGTAGGAGTTGTTTGAGCCCTGATGTGCCTACTCATTCATGCTTGTTTGTCATGCCTGCTACTGCTTATAGTTGAATCAGGTCTGATTCATCAGGAATGAATTGGAATGTGGTGAACATGTCCTACTGTTGAGAGCTAAGTGTGTGAACACGATTTGGTAAAGGTAGCGGTGAGAGGCCATGTAGGATTACATGGTGGGTTGTCTCATTGCAGACGTCCTCAGGAACTGAGTTCTGTGTTTGCGATCCATGAACAGTTACAACCACACATTGGGCTCCGGGCGCTCCAAGCTCTCTCGACTTATTAATCAACTTGATCTCTGTCCAGGAGTTGCAACTAGTTTCTGGTGTTTGTAGGTAGTGTTAGTAGTCTACCAAGTGGTACCCGGTACAGGTGGGCTTGGGACAGACTAGGCACCATGGAACGGTGTACCAAGCATAGATCCACCCGTCGAGGTGGGCTTGGGAACCCTGCACACATCGTTTGGGGCCGTGAGCGACACCCCGGCCGGATCTCCTTGCGGATGGAACCCGAATAGGTGATAAACCTGGACTAGAGACCTGTGTGGTTAGTTAGGTCGTGGCCGACTCCCTCGCCAGGCTTCCACTTGAAGGTTGCCGAGATACACGACGTGTACATGGTGGTAAGTGGCGAGAGCATGTGTGAAGAAGTACACCCCTGCAGGGTTAACATGATCTATTCGAATAGCCGTGTCCGCGGTAAAGGACTTCTGGGTTGCCTATATCAGTTCATAGACAAGTGAAAGTGGATACTCTAAAATGCGCAAGATAAGCGTGAGTGCTATGGATGGCGTTCTCGTAGGGAGACGGGAGCAGGTAAATAGTGGTGTATTGAAATGGTGAATATGTGGACTCGTGTGCGCCACCTCAAAAGAGTTACTTGCAGTCGTAGTTCAGGTTAGCCACTGAGTCAAAGCTGGCTTGCTGCAGTCAAACTCCACCACCGCCTTTGTTGATACCGATGCATATGTAGATAGTTCTGATGTAAGTCTTGCTGGGTACATTTGTACTCACGTTTGCCTATTTTATGTTTTGCAGAGAGACGTCAGTCTCGCTAGTAGTTCCGCGTGGACTTCGACGTTTAGCTTGTTACCTCAGCTACGATCTTGTGCCCTCGGCAGGATCTAGTAGATAGTCGGGCTTCTCAGCCCTTTTCATTTGTATATGTCTGTACTCAGACATGTTAAGCTTCCACATGTGCTTTGACTTGTATGCTCTGAATGTTGGGTCATGAGACCCATGTTTGTATATCTCGCTCCTCGGAGCCTAATGAATAAATACTTTGAGTCGTAGAGTTATGTTGTGATGCCACGTTGTATTTACACATATCGAACATATTGTGTGTACGATTGAGATGCTTGGTATGTGTGGGATCCGACAATCTAGTTGTTTATCCTTGGCAGCATCTCTTATGGGGAAATGTAGTCTAGTGCTTCCTTGAGCCATAGTAGTCCGCTACAGCCCGGTTCACCGGAGTCCTGCTAGCCCAGCACTACTGCTCAGGACACCTGACTGGCCGACATGTGTTTCACTTCGTTCCTATGTCTGTCCCTTCGGGGAAATGTCACGCGGTGACATCCGGAGTCCTTCCTAGCCTGCTACAGCCCGGGTTACCGGAGTCCTGTTAGCCCAGTGCTATAGCCCGGATTCACACGCTGCTGACCGACATGCTCGATGTGATTCATGTATGCTTGTCCCCATGGGTTAGTGCCACTTTGGGTTCACGACTAGTCATGTCGGCCCGGGTTCTCTGTCATATGGATGCTAGCGACACTATCATATACGTGAGCCAAAAGGCGCAAACGGTCCCGAGCCAGGTAAGGTGGCACCCGTGGGAATACCGTGCGTGAGGCCGCAAAGTGATATTATGTGTTACATGCTAGATCGATGTGGCTTTGGATCGGGGTCCTGACAGCTTTGGTATCAGAGCCTAACTGCCTGTAGGTTTACCAAGCCAAACTGGTCGAAGTTGAGTCTATAAATGCTTTAGTTATATAAGGGAATTGATTGTGGAAGGGAACGTAAGGCTCTTTTTACTCCTTATACCTCATGGCCTTCTGATCTGAGTCAACCTCTTCTCTTCTACGGGGATTAAGAACTAGGCCTTCTCATCTATCTATCAGGATGACGAGTTACTATGCTAGAGACTTATAGGTATGATGGATTCGAGTCTCAGTTCAGTTTCTAGTACTTTCGTGTGTTAACAATTGACCTCAGAACCTTGATATTGTGATGTTGAGTGGTTATGCCACCATTTTGCAGGATGTCTCAAATCATTTTGAGCATTTATAGCTGTTATGCTGTCCGAGTCATCCCAGGTTTCTAATTAGTTTGATGCATTTGCAAATCCTTCCTCCGTTCCCGATGTCCTTTTGGTCAGAATAAGCACACTAGCTAGTGAGTTGAGGTACTCTGTTGCCTCGACATATATGTTGGAGCTATTATTATGACCCTAGGTGTCTTAGAGAGTCACCTAGTAATCTAGCAATGCTTTGTATTCCCGGTGTGATGATTCTGACAATTGTTCTCGAAAGAATCCCGTGATGCCACTTAGTAGTAGGCATTCTACTCCTGGGTTTTGAACCCGAGATTCACCCTACTTACTTCATGTTGATATTGTTTGCTCGTTCCTTTAGGTTATTAGTAACCTTTGCATTAGTCCTCGAGGTCCATGGTATTTCCTTCTTCCAAATACTATGAACCACTTATGGCACAAGTTTGTTGGATCAAAGGATCACAACAGGAGTGCTCTCGATGAGTTCTCCATTCTATATTGTGACTCTACCAGTTCTACTTCTCTGCATGGGTTATCTGGAAGAAACCTGTTGAACTTGGTTCGACATATTAATCTATGCATCCACAACTCAGTAAAATATAAGTTCCCTTGAGTTGTCCCTCTTTAGTTGTATTCTGACCCCCGTCTATCATTTGATAGTCAAGGGTATGTGTGCGATCATGTTCATCGGTGCCTACTATTCTTGTGGTCCGTCAAGCCGTTCTATTTCAGAATGAATAGTAGAAACAAACTCCAGTACCTCATCCATTTTTAGGATTGGGTCAAAGTAGTTGTATTCCACAAATCAAAATGTCAATCCAGCTTTTGTTCTGTTCTACCTTGGAGTGTTACCATCTTTATATCAAGAATGTCGTGGAAATTGCACACCATCCTATGAATTCTTGATGCAGTGATACTTCTCGCCATCATCATTTATTTCCTCGGTCTCCGTGTTGTTGTAACCGGAATGCCGACAAGTGAACTGTGATGTGTGAAATCAATACTCCTAGCAACTCCGTTGCTTGGTAGTTAATGGACAATATTCTCATTCTTAGTGTGAGGGTTACTGAACCATCATTATAAGATTGATCGTGCTACCTAGTCCTTATTTCTGGTGCACTCTTCGATCAAAGAGTTAGGATTGTGTCAATCCCTCACTCTTTTGACCATATCATCTTGCCCTGAAAAGCAAGATTGTTCTCGAGCTTAGTAACATATCGATGGTTCGTGATGTTCCGAATATCTTCTCGGAAGTATTACCAGGTTATCACCTGACCGCTATGTTGAGTTCGTGATTGTGTTGGTTTTCCTTCAAACCACCCATTCTCCAAGAATCTGTGTTAGATACCCCTGAGCTAGTTGGTTAAGCTAAACAACAACTTGGAGAGTTGGAAGATAAAAGCTTGTCTGACTTAGTTCATGTTAAGGGATATCTTTGTATGTGTGTGTTGAAGAAAGATGATATCTCCATCGATTGCTCCTCGTGATCAGTTGTTGGATCTATTGACTTGTCAAAACTTTGACTTGAGTATGGGCTATCGTCAAGTCAAATCAGAACAAATGATGTTCATAATGTTGCCTTACTCGTGGTTGATCCCTCGAGCATACACCATTACATTTTTTTGGTCTGACCAATGCTATCACCGTGTTCACATGATGGTGGAAGTCCAGTGATATGGAAATTCCGATGAGTCGTTGTTGAGCCCATCAGCAGCATTTTGTCTTCCCCCATGATTCATGTTGAACATCAAGCTAGTGTTGAAAACTTTGTGAGCTATGTCTTCGTGTTTCGTTCATGAAGCTTATGCTTGGATGGAAGAAGTGACTTCCTCGAATTCATGTGCAGTTGGTGCAAGTTGCCGATGTGAATTTGAGAAAGGTTTGTTTTGCTTCCTCTGGAATAATCCCAAGTCATTCATGCATACGTTCGAGGTATTCTATGGTTCGGAGACTTGCAACCTTCGTTCTACATGTGTCCCTAGCATGCCAAGCCACTAATTGATTTGTTCAAGGAGAAGAAGTTCCTTCCTAAGAGCTAATCCAGACTTATGTAAGGACTTCGATATCCTCGATGATGGTTCCCCCACCTGAACTCGGTAGTGTTTTATTATAAGACTACTACGTGGTCATGCTTGTCTGGAACAACGTGTTCAAAGGTTAGTAGCAGATTCGGCTCATGTTTTGGAGCTTGCTATAGTAGTTCATTTCCCGAGAATCTCGCAACGCCATCTCGTCGATTTGTGTTGCAAACTTTCATTTTCTTCTAGACTCGATGAGTCTGGAATATCCTGACACCAACCGGATCTGAATCTCAGGCAGATATGATGGTTGGAACATTCCCGACATTTGCATTTTGTTCCCAGCTTGCACCCCATCGTGCCAATTTTCCATGGGATTCCCTTCTCAGCAGTTGCTGTCCAGGATCATCCTCAAAAGTGGTCCTGTCATGGGTCCCATCCATTTCCGGTGATAAGCAAAATACATCCATTGCGTTGTCTTCAACAAGGTAGTCCACATCATCCATTCTGGTATGAGTATGCCATTCTTTCGAAATTCATTCAAACGATCAATTGTAAATTGCCTTATGCTGGTATGAAGAGTTTCAATGATCTATGTATCAAAAGTAATTCTTTTTGCCACCTAAGGGAATAACTTTACGAGCCACCTCCCTAAGGTGCCCCGTTATGGAATCATGGCAATTATTTTCTCGCTACTTTGAAACCATGCACTATTTTATTTAAGTGTGGAATCGTTTCCTACCAATTTGAACTTTCGTCATCTGTTTGCTTCCATCTCTCCTGATGCATGTTTTACCTCTCAGCTTGAGAGATGTTCTTATGTCTCATTCCATGATTTGATCGTGAGTTGCTTGATCTTCGATAAGATCGAGTCCTGTAGAGTTTATTTCTGTCATCGTGTTGGATGAAGATCTCGAAAGCAAAGATGTCAGGATCAAGATGGTGATCGAATCAACGTTCTTGAGAAGTGCAACCTGGATCGTGATGATCGTGTTAGCTAGTGTCCCCTTTTTCTTCTTACCTCACGTCTTGAATCTCGGGACAAGATTCTTGTTTAGTGGGGGTGAGTTGTCACATCCCTAGCTTCTGGCTTTGCACTAGGATAGCTTCATGTGTGCATCATGTCTAAACTTTTCTTAAACTTGAAATGGGGACTAACAAACCCCAATACCCCCCTTTTGAAATACTAGGTTCCAACAATTGGAATTTCAATGATCCCAAAATGCCCTTCATAAATGTTCACCATCTTTGGTCCTGGCTAAACCCTCTGCCAAAAATGGTTTCATATTTTTGGAGGCTATTCTGGATTTTTGCACCAAGCCATAAGCATTTGCATTTGGGCAATTTAAATCCTATAAATATTTTAAAATGCCCAAATAATCTTGAAGGTATTTTTAGGCTGCTGGGAATATTTTCAAATGTGCCTCTGAATATTTTCAGGTTTTTCCTAAATGGAATAGTATTTCTACTATTTCAAAACACAGGACAGAAACAAATAAAAAGAAAATATAAATCAGAGAGGAGAGAGAGTTTTACCTGGGCTTACCTGACCGACCCTGTAGACAGCCCAGCCCACTGGCCTGGTGCCAGTCATCCCTAACCTCTGCCAGTAGGTAGAGGCGGGACAGCGCACGCGCGCGCAAGGCGCCACGCCTCCTCCTGCTTGCCGCCGAGCCTCTGGACGCGTGGGTGAACGCCCCGGCGTTGTCCCGAACCGCTCGACCCCTCTCACTCTCCCCCTGCTCTCTCCCTCGTTGATCCCCACCGCACCGAACGCAGCCACCGTCGCTGCTCGCCGTTGCTGCGCCCACAACCTTCCCCGTGCCTCTCCGACATGACCCCGAGCTCCGCCACGACGTCGTCGTCCTCTCCGTCAAGTCACACGGTGCCAGAAGCTCTGCTGCATCTCCAACACCGCTGTCTCCGACCTCGGGTGCCGGTGATGCCCGCCGTCGATTCGCCGGACCCGGTGCCTCCCCTTCCTTGTCAGTAGCACCTGAAGAACCGCGGTGAGCCGCTGCATCGTTTCCCCCATGCCCCGTCAGCTAATTTGCCCCCTAGCCGCATCAACCACCAGAGCCGAGCGCTCCCCGCCGCCGGCCATGTCGCCGCCGCGGATGCAACACCCGCACGTCGCACCAGGGCACGTAGGCGTGCTCAGCGCTTCCTCAAGAAGCCGCAGACCCCACCAGTTTGTCTCGAAACATGCCGTAGCGCCTAACTGTCGGTGCCCGAGCTTCGGCCGCTGCCACGAGCTCTGCTCCAGCGAGCTCCGGCGCCCCCGTAGCCTTCCACCTACCTCCCTGGATTCGGGCGAGCCCGGGCTACGCCCCGGTGCCCTCAGCCGCCGCTCCCGTTGCCTTTAGCGCAAGTCCGGCGAGTTGCCGCCGCAGTTTTGGTTGTCGCCGGCGAAACTCCGGCGACTGTCGAAGTAGACATCATTAACCGCTAATGACGCCCTAACTAACCCCCGTACCTCACTAACACCTGGGCCCCACTCCCTAATTAACCTAGGTTTTATTTTTGTTTAGAGTAAACTAACCGCCATGGGCCCCACAGGTCAGTTTGACCTGGTCATGTCACACATTGACCGACCCCACACGTCAGTATTGACCTGCTGACTTGTCTGTTGACCCGGCCCCATCCGTCAGCAACACAAACTAGCACTGAGCCAATGACAGGTGGGCCACACCTGTCAGGTTTGACCTGGACTGCGCCTGTTTACCTGCTGAGGTCAGCATGACGCTATGCTGACGCAGTAATAGGTTAATCTGGATTTAATCTTATTCAGGAAATTCCAGAAAATGCCCAAAACTTCTAAAAATCATAGAAAATTATCTATAACTCCAAATGAAATAATTTATATATGAAAATTGATCAGAAAAATTCAATCTATCAATCTGCACTGGTTTCATGCATGATAAAGAAAATTAAACCTCCTGCTTATGTCAAAACATGATAAGGCACTATTTAAATTCATAATTTGAGTTTGGGATTGAACCTTGGTTCAAAATGACCCAAACCCATCTGGTTGTAGTTGCATTAGGCCAACACACTCATATTACCATGTCATGATCATGCATCATATTGTTGTATTGCATTGATTGTGTCCTTTCGGTGTTTGCCGGTATTTGTCCCCCCTCGATAGACGTGGTTTTGACGATGAGATCGATGACACCGATGAAGAGCTATAATATCTTCAGAAGTGCCAGGCAAGCAAAACCCCCTTCTTCATTCCGATACAATCCCGCTCTCTCTCGCTCCTGCTCTCTTTTACTGCATTAGGACAACTACGATTCAACTGTTACATGCTGCGGTAGTTGAACCCCTTTTCCTTTGCATGACCTGTCATTGCCACAGTAAATAGATGAAACCCACTAGCATGCGTAGGAGTTTTTTGAGCCCTGATGTGGCTACTCATTCATCCTTGTTTGTCATGCCTGCTACTGCTTAGAGTTGAGTCAGGTCTGATTCATCGGGAATGAATTGGAATGTGGTGAACATGTCCTACTCTTGAGAGCTAAGTGTGTGAACACGATTTGGTAAAGGTAGCGGTGAGAGGCCATGTAGGAGTACATGGTGGGTTGTCTCATTGCAGCCGTCCTCAGGAACTAAGTTCTGTGTTTGTGATCCATGAACAGTTACTACCACACATTGGGCTCCGGGCGCCCCAAGCTCTCTTGACTTATTAATCAACTTGATCTCTGTCCAGGAGTAGCAACTAGTTTCTGGTGTTTGTAGGTAGTGTTAGTAGTCTACTAAGTGGTACCCGGTTGTCGGGGAAGTCTGCCTCCGCGAGCACCTATGGGGACGAAGCCCCTTCTCGGTTCGGCGGGAGGGGGGGGGGGCGGAGGCCGTGCGAAGAGCAGATCGAGGCGAGGCACACGAGCGGTTTTACCCAGCTTCGGAGCTCTCAGGAGAGATAATACTCCTACTGCTGCTTTGTGGTTTGTATTGAGTTCTTGCTCGGGAGCGCTGAGTGCTACAGTACACACAGGCGGCTAACGAGGCCGAGCGTGAATGTTCTTCTCCCCTCCTTCTACGTTGTGCATGGGCCTCCTTTTATATGATCAAGGGGTCTCCAACAGGTGGCAACGTAGGCAAGGGCAAAAATGGAAAGGTGCTGCGGTAGGTACAGCTACCTACACAGTGTATCGTACCTAACTCTGACGGCAGGGGACAAGGGCATTAAATGCCTATCTACGTCGCCCAAACAGTGCAGAAAAGGGACCGTCAGGGACGCCACCGCTCGCCATGATGGCGATCTTGTCAGCGCCGCTTGCCACAGTGCACCCCTGGCTGCACAGCCTCCCGCCACGTACGGCTGGAAGGGTCTCAGAGCGACACGTTGGTGGGTGAGCTGGAGCACAGGTACAGAGTGGTTGCTTGCCGCGGTTGTTGTCTTGTCGCGTCTGGGAGCTTGTCGCTCGCCGGGTCTTGCTGGGACGCGTGGCGCGTCGCGACAAGTTCCTTGAGATGCCTTGGTTGGCCTCCCCGGCAAGCTCCTCTTGCCGGGGTCTTGTGTCTTGAGTGGCCTTCCCGGCAAGCTCCTCTTGCAGGGGCCTTGTCTCCTTGGCTTAAATACTTTGTTCTTGAATGGTTCCAAAGGAACCACGGGGGTCCTTGGCGGTCACCCGGCAAGCCTTGCCGTGGGGCGCTGCGACTGCCCGTGGACGAGTTCGGGATACTAGGGTACCCCTACTCTAGTACACCGACAGGAGCCCCCGGGCCTGGGCCATACACGGTGCCGAGCGCTGTTGGGCCAGGCCCAAAACAGGGCACGGGCACGCGCCGCCTCGGTCACGCCGCATCTTACTCCGCATCCTCCACGCCCTCCCCGAACGGCACGCGTCAATTGCAGCGTCGTGGGAGAGTTCGTGGGTTCTTTCTTTATTCGGAAAGGCGAAACGTCCGCCCCCTCCCAGCAGGGAAAACAGGGGCAGTTCGCGCCTTCTTCATAAACGGAGGGAGGCGTGGAGGCGTGGTCTTCGAGGCGTCCACTCCCCATGATCACGGGGTGGGGAGAGGTTGCCTCATCCGTCACCCCGGTTCTGTACGCCTGCCACGCGGCCTCCATTCGCTTGGGGTGGCGAACGGTGGAGGCGGGAAACCGGGCCGTCACGGGTCGAGGCAGCGGGTCGGGCCCAGTTCCCTGCTCCTTTCGTGTCTTGATTGGCTGAGCGGGGCGGCCGAGCCCCCACCCCGTTCCTTTATAAGGAGCGGGAGGGGGGGACGGAAACCCGTATTCTTTCATCTCCTCTTGACTTCAGCTTCTGCTCCCCTCTCTCTCATTCGCCATGGAGAAAGGGAACCCTGGTCCTTCAACGGTGGCGACGAGGGTCGCCGCTAGACAACGTGTCCCTCCTTCCCCCGCACCCGTGGTGGCAGAGCCAGCCGCAAGGGGAAGAGGGAGGGGGCGAGGCCGCGGGCGAGGTCGAGGGCGAGGCCGAGGCGTTAGGGGAAGAGCTGGACGGGGCAGCTCGCCGGCCTCGCCTCCGGCAGCGGTTCCTCTTCCCTTGGCGGACCATATTGGGGACGACCCTTGCGAGTTCTTCGTCAGGCTGCGTCGGCCGCCTCATCGTCACCCTCGTCTCCCGACTCCATTTGCGAGCGAGATGGTGTTGGATCCGCCCGAGACACTGAGGTTGCACATGAGAGGCTGTGGAATCAGCGGTACGCGAGTCCGCGTTGATTTCCTGGCCCCTAATGTGATGTATCTTGGTCGAGGGTGGAAGACGTTCGCCCGTATCCACAGCTTGACGGAGGGGCTCACCCTCCATTTTAAGCTGATGGAGGGCGGTCTCCTCTCCATCAAGGTCTTCGGGTGCTTTGGGACTCGGGCAAGGTGCTGCGTGGAGAGTTCCTCCGATAGCGAAGACTCCTCCTCGAGCGAGAGTGATGAGGAGGACAGCGGCAGCGACGACGAGGGTAGCGGGTGGCAGGATGACGGGTCCGACTAGGTGTCGGGCGCCGCTCCGTGTGGCACCGGTGACCCCATCATCCGTGTCGCCGGCTCCTCGAGCTTCTCGGGGTCATCTCCTTGGGCGGCTGGCGTAGGGAGGCTGCATAATAGGAAGAGGGCAGGCGGCACGGCCGTCAACTCGGAGTACGTGGGCACGACGCCCTCGACAGCGTGCCGACGTCCTGCCGCCTCGTCTTCGAGCCCTGCCTCCGGCGCCGCCATCACCATCCAGCCTTTGGACGACCACCGAGATGTTCTCTTGGTGTCTTCTGCCACCCGTAGCTCGCCTAGGCGCCCCTTTTGCCCTTTTCGCCTCCTTGACCTGCCTCTTGAAGAGAGGGACAAGAAAGGGATTACGGGCACCTTATCTCTTTTTAATTTGTAAGCCCTCGGGCCTTAGCTGCATTTAAAGCTTGTAATCCCATCGTTCATGTTTTTCATTCTCTATGAACTGTACCTGAGTGGAATGCTTTTTTATGAAAAGGGGATGCTTGCCGGGTCACTTGTCTTGTGGGTGGAACCCACGTCAAGGAGCGAATCCTTTGTATCTTTAAGATAGACACTTCTTTTCCCGGCAGCAGGCCCCGTCTTCGTCCCACGTCGCTCGACCTTTCTCACGCTTTTGGCGGAGGCAGGGATGAGGCGGGTTCAGGCTCCTCGTTTCGTTCCTTTGCTGCCGCGACTACGACCAAACCTGGCCCCGGGAACGAGCCCTAGGGCCTAGAGGTAGGGGAGCACGGTAGCTTTTAGGAAGAAACGAGGTTTCACATACCTCAGTCCATAAGAGAATGCATGATAAGGGATGAAAAACTTATCTGAGATTGCATCCCCCGGCAACTCTAGTTTGCCGTGGGTGAGTCTTTGTACTTGCAGCCCCCGGCAACACTGGCTTGCCGGGGTCCAGATGCTGGTCCGTCCTCCTTCTCTTTTTCGTCCTCAAGTGGTCCGGCCAGGATATGCGAGCCCTGCGAACCAAGGGAAACGAAAGAAAGGCAGAGGGACGCACACCCGACCTCTAAGCTAGGGGTTAGCCACTACTAAGCACTATCAACCCTAACCAAGGACGAGACTCGACCCAGCATGCATGCTATAACTTAGGGCGCCAGCGCTTCATCTACGCTCACGGTCTTCGCGTGGCTTTGTACAAAGGATTACATGCAACAGCGGCAAGACTTGTACAAAAGGGTGGTTGCCGGAACAGGGTCCGGCAACCGCGCCTTATGGTTAAAACTTACGAAGATGCTCGATGTTCCAGGAGTTGCTCACCGGAATGCCATCTTCGGTCTCAAGGCGGACAGCGCCAGGCCTAGTGACTCGTCTCACCCGATAAGGGCCTTCCCACTTCGGCGTCAACTTGTTGGAATTCTTGGCGGAATGAACGCGCCGAAGAACAAGGTCACCTTCCTCGAGACTTTTGGCATTAACTTTGCGGCTATGGTAGCGGCGCAAAGCTTGCTGGTATCGAGCAGCTCGTACAGCAGCCTGAAGACGGTCTTCCTCAAGGAGCAGCGCGTCATCTTGTCGCAGCTGCTCTTGCTCAAGCTCATCAAAAGTGAGCACTCGAGGTGACCCGTATACGAGTTCCGTGGGGATAACTGCCTCTGCTCCATAGACTAGAGCGAAAGGTGTCTAGCCAGTGGCTCCATTTGGCGTCGTCCTGATCGACCAAAGAACCATCGGCAGCTCCTCAATCCAGTTTCTTTCGCACCCGTGCAGCCTGTCGAAAGTCCTAGTCTTGAGTCCGCGCAGCACTTCAGCATTTGCCCTCTCCGCTTGACCGTTGCTCCTGGGGTGAGCAACAGAAGCGAAGCAGACCTTGGCGCCAAGATCTTGGACGTACTGCATGAAGGTGCGACTCGTGAATTGTGTACCGTTGTCGGTGATGACCCTGTTAGGGATCCCGAAGCGGCAAACAATCGACCTGAAGAAATTGACTGCTGACTGTGCTGTCACCTTCCTCACTGCTTCTACTTCCGGCCACTTTGTGAACTTGTCGATTGCGACGTACAAGTACTCAAAGCCCCCGACTACTCGGGGGAAGGGGCCGAGGATGTCGAGCCCCCAGACCGAAAATGGCCAGGATAAAGGGATCGTCTGGAGAGCTTGAGCTGGCTGGTGTATCTGCTTGGAATGGAACTGGCACACTTCACACTTGGTTACTTGTGCAGTTGCATCCTGGAGGGCTGTCGGCCAAAAGAAACCTTGCCGGAAAGCTTTGCCAGCAAGTGCTCTTGCGCCAATGTGGTGACCACAGATGCCTCCATGTATCTCTACCAACAGCTTCTGTCCATCTTCCCGGTGAATACACTTCAATTTCACACCGTTGAGTCTTCTTCTGTACAGTGCATTGTCGACGAACTGGTACATACTTGACTGCCGGGCTACTCTTTCCGCTTCTTCTTGCTCTTTGGGAAGTTCTCCTGTCTGAAGGAAACGGACGATCTGCTGTGCCCATGCTGGAGCCTGTGGCTCGACAACAAGGACTAAAGGCATATCTGCTGCTGCGGGAACATCCGCTTCTACGGCGAGAACCTGCGGTTCACCCGGAGCTTGACGTTCCCCGGTAAGCTTGCCGGTGCAAAACTTGTCGGGAGCGTCTGCTTCAACGAAACAAACCCTGGGGTTCACCGAAGCAGACAACTCCTCAGCACTCTTGGCGTTGATCTTGGGGACCTTCTTGGCGGCGGCTTCGGGAAGCTCTGCCGGAAAATAGTCACCAGAAATCAACTTCCTCTTCTTGCTCTGTCCAGTTGATGGCGTCACAGACGGTTGAGTCAGCTTGAGCACAAAGATCCCTGGTTCCACAGGTAACTTAAGTGCTGCGCACTTTGACAGGCCATCGGCTATGTCGTTCTGAGCTCTTGGAACATGTTCCATCTGTAGGCCGACAAAGTGCTCTTCTAGCTTCCTCACTTCATCAACGTAAGCTTCCATCAACGGACCCTGATAATTCTTGTTCACTTGGCGGACGACGAGCTGCGAGTCACCCCTGACAATGAGCTGCTTGATCCCAAGGTCTGCCGCGATCCTGAGACCGGCAAGCAATCCTTCATACTCTGCAATATTGTTTGTTGCTTGCTCCTTGGGGAAGTGCATCTGGACTATGTACTTGAGGTGCTCTCCGGTGGGTGCGACAAGCAGCACGCCAGCACCGGCGCCTTGCAGCGAGAAAGCACCATCAAAGTACATCAGCCACTCTTTGCTTGCTTCCTTGACGGGGATGTTCATTTCTGGAATTTCTTCGTCGGGCGTTGGCGTCCACTCTGCTATGAATTCTGCCAATGCTCTGCTTTGGATAGTTGAAGTGCTCTCAAACTTGAGGCCAAAGCTTGACAGTTCCAGTGCCCACTCAACAATCCTGCCTGTTGCTTCTGGATTCTGCTGTATCCTCTTCAGCGGAAAGCGAGTGACAACTGTTATCTCATGTGCTTGGAAGTAATGGCGCAACTTTCTCGAGGCCATGAAAAGGCCGAGAAGCAATTTCTGCACACCAGAGTACCTTGACCTAGCCCCCTGCAGAAGGGAAGTGACAAAGTAGACTGGGCGCTGCACCATTTTCTTCTGTATCTCCTTGGGCGCCTGCGCAGATCCATCTTTGCCGGGACCAGAGCTTGTCGGGGAAGCCCCCTGCTTGTCGCAGGATGTGCTTGCCGTGGTTGCTGGCTCACCATCTGCCTCCCTCTCCGCTACTAACGCAGCACTAACCACTTGATTGGTTGCCGCCAGATACAACAGCATCTTCTCTTTTGGCTTAGGTGCGACAAGTATTGGAGTGGAGGACAGGTATCTCTTCAAGTCCTGCAGCGCAGCCTCCGCTTCTGGAGTCCATTTCATTGGACCTGCCTTTTTCAAAATTTAGAAAAACGGCAGGGCGCGCTTAGCAGACTTAGAGATAAACCTGCTGAGAGCCGCCACGCAGCCGGCAAGTCTTCGTACATCCTTGACGTGCTTCGGTGCTTCAATCTGCTCAATGGCCTTGATCTTGTCGGGATTGGCTTCAATTCCCCGCTGAGACACGAAGAACCCGAGAAGCTTGCCGGAAGGGACTCCAAACATGCACTTCTCGGGGTTGAGCTTGAGGCTGATCTTGCGCAGATTTGCAAAGGTCTCTTCTAAATCTTGAATCAAAGTTGACTTGTCCCTGCTCTTGTCCACTATATCATCCATGTAGGCCTCGACATTTCTGTGTATTTGCGGTTCAAAAGCAGTATGGACTACCCTTGCAAATGTTGAACCAGCATTATTCAAACCTAAAGGCATCCGTATGAAACAGTATGTGCCACATGGAGTGATGAATGCGGTTTTCTCCTCATCCTCTTCTGCCATGAAGATCTGATGATATCCTGAGTATGCGTCAAGAAATGAAAGCAAGTCACATCCGGCCGTGGAGTCAACATTCTGGTCGATGCGCGGCAAGGGAAATGGGTCTTTGGGACAAGCTTTATTGACATCGGTAAAGTCGATACAAAGCCTCCATTCCCCGTTTGCCTTGCGCACGACTACAAGATTGGCCAACCACGTAGGATGGAGCACTCCTCTGACAAGGCCTGCTGCTTCCAACTTCTTGATCTCTTCTGCGATGAATTCTTGGCGCTCCACCGCTTGCTTCCTGACTTTCTGCTTGACAAGCCGCGCATGAGGACAGATGGCAAGGTGGTGCTCAATTACTTTCCAGGGAACACCGGGGATGTCAGACGGTTGCCACGCAAACACATCGACGTTCGCTCGCAGGAAAGCAATGAGCGCGCTTTCCTATTTAGGGTCGAGAGTGGCACTGATGGTGAAAGTACCACCAGCGCCGTCCTCCTTGGCGGACACCTTCTTGGTCGCTGGCGGAGCTGCCATTGCCTTCTTACACTTGCCGGTGGAGCTCGATGGTGCGTCCTCGACGGTAGCGCAGCACTCCGAAGAGGTGCGCTTGCCGGAGTGGGCATCAGAACTCTTGCCGGACTTGGTCTTCTTCTTCCCCCCGGGAGCTTCAGCGGCAAGTGTCTCGCGATCCGTTGCGGCTGCTGCTTCCCGGTAGATCTTGTTGGCACAGATAAGAGCATCTTTCTTGTCGCCAGGGACAGAGATGACACTTATCGGGCCAGGCATCTTCAACATGTTGTACGCGTAGTGAGAGGCCGCCATGAACTTGGCGAGCGCTGGACGGCCGAGAATCCCATTGTAGGGCAATGGAAAATTGGCAACGTGAAAAGTGATCCTCTCAGTCCTGAAGTTCAACTCACTGCCAAATGTCACCGGCAGCGTGATCTTCCCCTTCGGCTTGCTCCTTCCCGGGTTGATTCCTTGGAATGTGCCGGTCTCTTCGAGCTCGCTGTCAGGGACTTGGAGTTTCTGGAGCACAGCGGAGGAGATCAGGTTCAAGCCGGCCCCGCCGTCAACTAGCATCTTAGTGACCTTGAGGTTGCGGATAGTTGGTGAGACCAACATCGGCATACACCCGACCGCAGTTGTGCGATCAGGGTGGTCCTCAATATCAAAGATGATAGGCGTGCTGGACCATTTCAGAAGCTTGCGCGACTCAACGGGTGGTTCTGCCGCATTGACTTCCTGCACCCACTGCTTGAGTTGGTGGCGTGAAGTATGCAGAGAAGCACCGCCGTCAACGCACAAGACCTCTGTGGCTTTCTGGAACTCCCGCTCACTGGTCTCGTCATCATCCATATCTTCGTCGTCGTCATCTTCATCCTTGTCGCGGCCGCGGGGGGGTCTGTCTCCTTGCCGCTGCTTGTCCTTGCCGCGGTGTCCTCCCCGGCCGGTGCGCTTCGTACCGGATCCTCCAGCACCCCCTTGGGCTTTCTCCTTGTCTCGTCGCTCATACTCGGCCTATTGCAGCTCGACAAGCTGCTCGACCTTCTTGCAGCTCTGGAGGTCATGGCCCTTGGTGCGGTGGATCTTGCAGTACTGTTTGTTGGTGTCGTCCTGCTTGTCGGCGGCCGCCACAGCCTGGCAGTTGGCGCATGCGGCAATCTCCTTGCCGGAGCTACCATCTTTGGCTTTCTTGGCGCCACCGTCGCTACCGGACTGCTCAACAACTAGCACGTCTTTGCCTTTCCTCTTCCTGTTGTTTCGCCGCTGGTTTTTGTTTGCCGGGGCAGCATCATCGCTCTCAGATCCTGCTGTTCCTGCATTCTCTCTGGGGAGTTTCCTCCATTCCTCAGTGCGTGCACATCTGTCGGCCAGGGCATACAGCTCACTGACGTCTCTGATCTTGCACATCGCCATCTCCTCCCGCATCCTCGGTTACACATGCTCTAATGGAACGCGCTGATGACCGCGGCAGGGTGGACATCTGGGATGTTGCATTGCACTTGGCTGAATCTCTGGATGTACTTGCGCAGGGGCTCTCCTTCTTTCTGGGAAAGCAGATGAAGATCGCTCTCCTAGCCATGAGGTTTGTGGCCACCTGTAAAGGCGCCGACAAACTGATGGCATAGGTCTGCCCAGGAAGATATGGAGTCCGGCAAGTGCATGAGCCAGGATCTGACGTTGGGCTTGAGCACCAGCGGGAAGTAGTTGGCAAGGATCTTGTCGTCCCGCCCCCCAGCAGCTTGCACCGCGATGGTGTAGATGCTGAGGAACTCCGACGGATGCAACTTGCCGTCGTACTTCTCGGGTACGTCTGGCTTGAAATTCTTCGTGCTGGGCCACTGGACTTGCCGCAGCTCATGGGTAAACGCAGGGCAACCTACCGTGTAAGGCAGGTCGCCTGGTTCCCCTGGCGCATGCATGTCGACAGTGGGTCCAGCGCGCCGGTCTGACTGACGTCGCGTTTCTCTTCGGCGCTCGATGCGAGTATGAGCGTCTTCTTGCTGTCGTTCGTGAAGAACTTGGCGTTGATCGCGACGAGCTCGCGGATCTGATGAAGCGGTGGAGTCGCTGTCGCGGTGGACCCGGCGAGTCGGCGATCTTGGCCTTCGGGGCGGAGAGTGCACGGTGGTTGCACCCCCACCGGTCTTGTCGCCATCGGGCCGCGCCTGGCTGACTTGCCGCGGCTGCAACGCAGTCGGCTGCTGTGGAGTGTCGCCGTTGGCGAAGCCGATGAGACTCTGAATGGTGGCCCTCCAGTCGTCGATCTTGTCTGGTGTTGGAGGGAAGTCTAGGAGTAGTTGAGCTTGTGCCAAAGCTTCTGCTGGAGTGGCGGGTAGCGGTGGCGAACGGTGCGAGGAGCGGAATATGCTCGGACTTCTAACTGCGTTAGAAGGAGCAATATCCCGTCTAGGCGACCGTGCCTCGCTCACGCCAGCACGTTGGCGCGCGTGCTGGCCTGTAGCGTCCCGAGATACGCCAGCTGGATTTGGGTCCAGCGAGCGTATGGTACCGTGGGTACCACGACGCTGCTGGTCCTGCGCCTCCTGAGATGGGCGCGGTGCATCTACGGACGCTCGATCGTCGTGGGAGCCGGCTACACCGCCGATGGGCAGCGCAGCCTTGTCCTTGGACCTGGCGGCACCATGGGCTCCCTCGTCGATGCCCGTTCTTCCGCCGGCGTCTTCCCCACCAGCCGTTCGCTCCGGCGGCGGTGGGTTCGACGCGGACGGAGCAGCTGCCTCCGAATCCTTCTTCTTCGGCGGCATGTCGATGAAGTCGATGAAGATCTAGCTCGCGTGAACGCTGGATCAGGTTCACACAACCTCGACGCCCCCTACCTGGCGCGCCAAAGATGTCGGGGAAGTCTGCCTCCGCGAGCACCTATGGGGACGGAGCCCCTTCTCGGTTCGGCGGGGGGCGGAGGCCGCACGAAGAGCAGATCGAGGCGAGGCACACGAGCGGTTTTACCCAGCTTCGGAGCTCTCCGGAGAGATAATACTCCTACTGCTGCTTTGTGGTTTGTATTGAGTTCTTGCTCGGGAGCGCTGAGTGCTACAGTACACACAGGCGGCTAACGAGGCCGAGCGTGAATGTTCTGCTCCCCTCCTTCTACGTTGTGCATGGGCCTCCTTTTATATGATCAAGGGGTCTCCAACAGGTGGCAACGTAGGCAAGGGCAAAAATGGAAAGGTGTTGCGGTAGGTACAGCTACCTACACAGTGTATCATACCTAACTCTAACGGCAGGGGACAAGGGCATTAAATGCCTATCTACGTCGCCCAAACAGTGCAGAAAAGGGACCGTCAGGGACGCCACCGCTCGCCACGATGGCGATCTTGTCAGCGCCGCTTGCCACAGTGCACCCCTGGCTGCACAGCCTCCCGCCACGTACGCCTGGAAGGGTCTCAGAGCGACACGTTGGTGGGTGAGCTGGAGCGCAGGTATAGAGTGGTTGCTTGCCGCAGTGTTGTCTTTTCGCGTCTGGGAGCTTGTCGCTCGCCGGGTCTTGCCGGGACGCGTGGCGCGTCGCGGCAAGTTCCTTGAGATGCCTTGGTTGGCCTCCCCGGCAAGATCCTCTTGCCGGGGTCTTGTGTCTTGAGTGGCCTTCCCGGCAAGCTCCTCTTGCCGGGGCCTTGTCTCCTTGGCTTAAATACATTGTTCTTGAATGGTTCCAAAGGAACCACGGGGGTCCTTGGCGGTCACCCGGCAAGCCTTGCCGCGGGGCGCTGCGACTGCCCGTGCACAAGTTCGGGATACTAGGGTAGCCCTACTCTAGTACACCGACAGGATGTCGGGGAAGTCTGCCTCCGTGAGCACCTATGGGGACGGAGCCCCTTCTCGGTTCGGCAGGGGGCGCAGGCCGCGCGAAGAGCAGATCGAGGCGAGGCACACGAGCGGTTTTACCCAGCTTCGGAGCTCTCCGGAGAGATAATACTCCTACTGCTGCTTTGTGGTTTGTATTGAGTTCTTGGTCGGGAGCGCTGAGTACTACAGTACACACAGGCGGCTAACGAGGCCGAGCATGAATGTTCTGCTCCCCTCCCTTTCTACGTTATGCATGGGCCTCCTTTTATATGATCAAGGGGTCTCCAACAGGTGACAACGTAGGCAAGGGCAAAAATGGAAAGGTGTTGCGGTAGGTACAGCTACCTACACAGTGTATCATACGTAACTCTGACGGCAGGGGACAAGGGCATTAAATGCCTATCTACGTCGCCCAAACAGTGCAGAAAAGGGACCGTCAGGGACGCCACCGCTCGCCACGATGGCGATCTTGTCAGCGCCGCTTGCCACAGTGCAGCCCTGGCTGCACAGCCTCCCGCCACGTACGCCAGGAAGGGTCTCAGAGCGACACTTTGGTGGGTGAGCTGGAGCGCAGGTACAGAGTGGTTGCTTGCCGCGGCAAACACCTTGCCGCGGTTGTTGTCTTGTCGCGTCTGGGAGCTTGTCGCTCGCCGAGTCTTGCCGGGACGCGTGGCGCGTCGCGGCAAGTTCCTTGAGATGCCTTGGTTGGCCTCCCCGGCAAGCTCCTCTTTCCGGGTCTTGTGTCTTGAGTGGCCTTCCCGGCAAGCTCCTCTTGCCGGAGCCTTGTCTCCTTGGCTTAAATACTTTGTTCTTGAATGGTTCCAAAGGAACCACGAGGGTCCTTGGCGGTCACCCGGCAAGCCTTGCCGCGGAGCGCTGCGACTGCCCGTGCACAAGTTCGGGATACTAGGGTACCCCAACTCTAGTACACCGACAGGAGCCCCCGGGCCTGGGCCATACACGGTGCCGAGCGCTATTGGGCCAGGCCCAAAACATGGCACGGGCACGCGCGGCCTAGGTCACGCCGCATCTTACTCCGCATCCACCACGCCCTCCCCGAACGGCACGCGTCAATTACGGCGTCGTGGGAGAGGTCGTGGGTGGTTTCTTTATTCGGAAAGGCGAAACGTCTGCCCCTCCCAGAAGGGAAAACAGGGGCAGTTCGCGCCTTGCCCATAAACAGAGGGAGGCGTGGAGGCGTGGTCTTCGAGGCGTCCACTCCCCACGATCACGGGGTGGGGAGAGGTCGCCTCATCCGTCGCCCCGGATCTGTACGCCTGCCACGCGGCCTGCATGCGCTTGCAGTGGCGAACGGTGGAGGCGGGAAACCGGGCCGTCACGGGTCGAGGCAGCGGGTCAGGCCCAGCTCCCTGCTCCTTCCGTGTCTTGATTGGCTGAGCGGGGCGGCCGAACCCCACCCCGTTCCTTTATAAAGAGCGGGAGGGGGGAGGGGACGGAAACCCGTATTCTTTCATCTCCTCTTTCCTTCAGCTTCTGCTCCCCTCTCTGTCATTCGCCATGGAGAAAGGGAACCCTGGTCCTTCAACGGTGGCGACGAGTGTCGCCGCTAGACAACGCGTTCCTCCTTCCCCCGCACCTGTGGTGGCAGAGCCAGCCGCAAGGTGAAGAGGGAGGGGGCGAGGCCACGGGCGAGGTCGAGGGCGAGGCCGAGGCGCTCGGGGCAGAGGTGGACGGGGCGGCTCGCCGGCCTCGCCTCCGCCAGCGGTTCCTCTTCCCGTGGCGGATCAAATTGGGGACGACCCTTGCGAGTTCTTCGTCAGGCTGCGTCGGCCGCCTCGTCGTCGCCTTCGTCTCCTGACTCCATTTGCGAGCGAGATGGAGTTGGATCCGCCCGAGACACTGAGGTTGCACATGAGGGGCTGTGGAATCAGCGGTACGCGAGTCCGCATCGACTTCCCGGCCCCTAATGTGATGTATCTTGGTCGAGGGTGGAAGACGTTCGCCCGTATCCACAGCTTGACGGAGGGGCTCACCCTCCATTTTAAGCTGATGGAGGGCGGTCTCCTCTCCGTCAAGGTCTTCGGGTGCTTCGGGACTCGGGCAAGGTGCTGCGTGGAGAGCTCCTCCGATAGCGAAGACTCCTCCTCGGGCGAGAGTGACGAGGAGGACAGCGGCAGCGACGACGAGGGTAGCGGGCGGCAGGATGACGGGTCCGACTAGGTGTCGGGCGCCGCTCCGTGCGGCACCGGCGACCCCATCATCCGTGTCGCCGACTCCTTGAGATTCTCAGGGTCGTCTCCTTGGGCGGCTGGCGTAGGGAGGCTGCGGAAGAGGAAGAGGGCAGGCAGCAAGGCCGTCAACTCGGAGTACGAGGGCACGACCGCCTCGACAGCGTGCTGACGTCCTGCCGCCTCGTCTTCGAGCCCTGCCTCCGGCGCCGCCATCACCATCCAGCCTTTGGACGACCACCGAGATGTTCTCTTGGTGTCTTCTGCCACCCGTAGCTCGCCTAGGCGCCCCTTTTTCCCTTTTCGCCTCCTTGACTTGCCTCCTGAAGAGAGGGACAAGAAAGGGATTACGGGCACCTTATCTCTTTTTAATTTGTAAGCCCTCGGGCCTTAGCTGC
Organism: Aegilops umbellulata; assembly: GCA_032464435.1. Taxonomy (NCBI): domain Eukaryota; kingdom Viridiplantae; phylum Streptophyta; class Magnoliopsida; order Poales; family Poaceae; genus Aegilops; species Aegilops umbellulata. Next base: position 150,986,898 of record CP136056.1, read on the forward strand.
ATTTAAAGCTTGTAACCCCATCATTCATGTTTTCCATTCTCTATGAACTGTACCCTAGTGGAATGCTTTTTTATGAAAAGGGGAGGCTACTTGTCTTGTGGGTGGAACCCACGTCAAGGAGCGAATCCTTTATATCTTTAAGATATACATTTCTTTTCCCGGCAGCAGGCCCTGCCGTCTTCCCACGTCGCTCGACCTTTCTCACGCTCTTGGCGGAGGCAGGGATGAGGCGGGTTCAGGCTCCTCGTTTCGTCCCTTTGCTGCCGCGACTACGACCGATCCTGGCCCCGGGAGCAAGCCCTAGGGCCTAGAGTTAAAGGAGCACGGTAGCTTTTAGGAAGAAACGAGGTTTCGCATACCTCAGTCCATAAGAGAATGCATGATAAGGGATGAAAAACTTATCTCAGATTGCAGCCCCCGGCAACTCTGGTTTGCCGTGGGTGAGTCTTTGTACTTGCAGCCCCCGGCAACACTGGCTTGCCGGGGTCCAGATGCTGGTCCGTCCTCCTTCTCTTTTTCGTCCTCAAGTGGTCCGGCCAGGATATGCGAGCCCTGCAAAACAAGGGAAACGAAAGAAAGGCAGAGGGACGCACACCCGACCTCTAAGCTAGGGGTTAGCCGCTACTAAGCACTATCAACCCTAACCAAGGACGAGACTCGACCCAGCATGCATGCTATAACTTAGGGCGCCAGCGCTTCATCTACGCTCAGGGTCTGCGCATGGCTTTGTACAAAGGATTACATGCAACAGCGACAAGACTTGTACAAAAGGGTGGTTGCCGGAACAGGGTCCGGCAACCGCGCCTTATGGGTAAAACTTACGAAGATGCTCGATGTTCCAGGAGTTGCTCACCGGAATGCCATCTTCGGTCTCAAGGCGGACAGCGCCAGGCCTAGTGACTCGTTTCACCCGATAAGGGCCTTCCCACTTTGGCGTCAACTTGTTGGAATTCTTGGCGGAATGAACGCGCCGAAGAACAAGGTCGCCTTCCTCGAGACTTCTGGCGTTAACTTTGCGGCTATGGTAGCGGCGCAAAGCTTGCTGGTATCGAGCAGCTTGTACAGCAGCCTGAAGACGGTCTTCCTCAAGGAGCAGCGCGTCATCTTGTCGCAGCTGCTCTTGCTCAAGCTCATCATAAGCGAGCACTCGAGGTGACCCGTATACGAGTTCCGTGGGGATAACTGCCTCTGCTCCATAGACTAGAGCGAAAGGTGTCTGGCCAGTGGCTCGATTTGGCGTCGTCCTGATCGACCAAAGAACCACCGGCAGCTCCTCAATCCAGTTTCTTCCGCACCCGTGCAGCCTGTCGAAAGTCCTGGTCTTGAGCCCACGCAGCACTTCAGCATTTGCCCTCTCTGCTTGACCGTTGCTCCTGGGGTGAGCAACAGAAGCGAAGCAGACCTTGGCGCCAAGATCTTGGATGTACTGCATGAAGGTGCGACTCGTGAATTGTGTACCGTTGTCGGTGATCATCCTGTTAGGGATCCCGAAGCGGCAATCAATCGACCTGAAGAACTTGACTGCTGACTGTGCTGTCACCTTCCTCACTGCTTCCACTTCCGGCCACTTTGTGAACTTGTCGATTGCAACGTACAAGTACTCAAAGCCCCCGACTGCTCGGGGGAAGGGGCCGAGGATGTCGATCCCCCAGACCGAAAATGGCGAGGATAAAGGGATCGCCTGGAGAGCTTGAGCTGGCTGGTGTATCTGCTTGGAATGGAGCTAGCACGCTTCACACTTGGTTACTTGTGCAGTTGCATCCTGGAGGGTTGTCGGCCAAAAGAAACCTTGCCGGAAAGCTTTGCCGGCAAGTGCTCTTGCGCCAATGTGGTGACCACAGATGCCTCCATGTATCTCTGCCAACAGCTTCTGTCCATCTTCCCGGCGAATACACTTCAATTTCACACCGTTGAGTCTTCTTCTGTACAGTGCGTTGTCGACGAAATGGTACATACTTGATTGCCGGGCTACTCTTTCCGCTTCTTCTTGCTCTTTGGGAAGTTCTCCTGTCTGAAGGAAACGGACGATCTGCTGTGCCCATGCTGGAGCCTGTGGCTCGACAACAAGGACTAAAGGCATATCTGCTGCTGCGGGAACATCCGCTTCTATGGCGAGAACCTGCGGTTCAGCCAGAGCTTGACGTTCCCCGGCAAGCTTGCCGGAGCAAAACTTGTCGGGAGCGTCTGCTTCAACGGAACAAACCCTGGGGTTCGCCGGAGCAGACAGCTCCTCAGCACTTTTGGCGTTGATCTTGGGGACCTTCTTGGCGGCGGCTTCGGGATGCTCTGCCGGAAAATAGTCACCAGAAATCAACTTCCTCTTCTTGCTCTGTCCAGTTGATGGTGTCACAGACGGTTGAGTCAGCTTGAGCACAAAGATCCCTGGTTCCACAGGTAACTTAAGTGCTGCGCACTTTGACAGGCCATCGGCAATGTCGTTCTGAGCTCTTGGAACATGTTCCATCCGTAGGCCGACAAAGTGCTCTTCTAGCTTCCTCACTTCATCAACGTAAGCTTCCATCAACGGACTCTGATAATTCTTGTTCACTTGGCGGACGACAAGCTGCGAGTCACCCCTAACAATGAGCTGCTTGATGCCAAGGTCTGCCGCGATCCTGAGACCGGGAAGCAAACCTTCATACTCTGCAGTATTGTTTGTCGCTTGCTCCTTGGGAAAGTGCATCTGGACTACGTACTTGAGGTGCTCTCCGGTGGGTGCGACAAGCAGCACGCCAGCAACGGCGCCTTGCAGCGAGAAAGCACCATCAAAGTACATCAGCCACTCTTTTCTTGCTTCCTTGATGGGGATGCTCATTTATGGAATTTCTTCGTCGGGCGTTGGCGTCCACTCTGCTATGAATTCTGCCAATGCTCTGCTTTGGATAGTTGAAGTGCTCTCAAACTTGAGGCCAAAGCTTGACAGTTCCAGTGCTCACTCAACAATCCTACCTGTTGCTTCTGGATTCTACAGTATCCTCTTCAGCGGAAAGCGAGTGACAACTGTTATCTCATGTGCTTGGAAGTAATGGCGCAGCTTTCTCGAGGCCATGAGAAGGCCGAAAAGCAATTTCTGCACACCAGAGTACCTTGACCTAGCCCCCTGCAGAAGAGAACTGACAAAGTAGACTGGGCGCTGCACCATTTTCTTCTGTATCTCCTCGGGCGCCTGCGCAGATCCATCTTTGCCGGGACCAGAGCTTGTCGGGGAAGCCCCCTGCTTGTCGCTGGATGCGCTTGCCGTGGTTGCTGGCTCATCATCTGCCTCCCTCTCCGCTACTAACGCAGCACTAATCACTTGATTGGTTGCCGCCAGATACAGCAGCAACTTCTCTAGTGGCTTAGGTGCGACAAGTATTGGAGTGGAGGACAGGTATCTCTTCAAGTCCTGCAGCGCAGCCTCCACTTCCGGAGTCCATTTCATTAGACCTGCCTTTTTCAAAATTTTGAAAAACGGCAGGGCACGCTCAGCAGAGTTAGAGATAAACCTGCTGAGAGCCGCCACGCAGCCGGCAAGTCTTCGTACATCCTTGACGCGCTTCGGTGCTTCAATCTGCTCAATGGCCTTGATCTTGTCGGGATTGGCTTCAATTCCCCGCTGAGACACGAAGAACCCGAGAAGCTTGCCGGAAGGGACTCCAAACACGCACTTCTCGGGGTTGAGCTTGAGGCTGATCTTGCGCAGATTTGCAAAGGTCTCTTCTAAATCTTGAATCAGAGTTGACTTGTCCCTGCTCTTGACCACTATATCATCCATGTAGGCCTCCACATTTCTGTGTATTTGCGGTTCAAAAGCAGTATGGACTACCCTTGCAAATGTTGAACCAGCATTCTTCAAACCGAAAGGCATCCATATGAAACAGTATGTGCCACATGGAGTGATGAATGCGGTTTTCTCCTCATCCTCTTCTGCCATGAAGATCTGATGATATCCTGAGTATGCGTCAAGAAATGAAAGCAAGTCACATCCGGCCGTGGAGTCAACAATCTGGTCGATGCGCAGCAAGGGAAATGGGTCTTTGGGACAAGCTTTATTGACATCGGTAAAGTCGATGCAAAGCCTCCATTTCCCATTTGCCTTGCGCACGACTACATGATTGGCCAACCACGTAGGATGGAGCACTCCTCTGACGAGGCCTGCTGCTTCCAACTTCTTGATCTCTTTTGCGATGAATTCTTGGCGCTCCACTGCTTGCTTCCTGACTTTCTGCTCGACGGGCCACGCGTGAGGACAGACGGCAAGGTGGTGCTCAATTACTTTCCTGGGAACACCGGGGATGTCAGACGATTGCCACGCAAACACATCGACATTCGCCCGCAGGAAAGCAATGAGCGCGCTTTCCTATTTAGGGTCGAGAGTGGCACTGATGGTAAAAGTACCACCAGTGCCGTCCTCCTTGGCGGACACCTTCTTGGTCGCTGGCGGAGCTGCCATTGCCTTCTTACACTTGCCGGTGGAGCTCGATGGTGCGTCCTCGAAGGTAGCGCAGCACTCCGAAGAGGTGCGCTTGCCGGAGTGGGCATCAGAACTCTTGCCGGACTTGGTCTTCTTCTTCCCCCCGGGAGCTTCAGCGGCAAGTGTCTCTCCGTTGCGGCTGCTGCTTCCCAGTAGATCTTGTCGGCACAGATAAGAGCATCTTTCTTGTCACCAGGGACAGAGATGACACTTATCGGGCCCGGCATCTTCAGCATGTTGTACGCGTAGTGAGAGGCCGCCATAAACTTGGCGAGCGCTGGACGGCCGAGAATCCCATTGTAGGGCAATGGAAAATCGACAACGTCAAAAGTGATCCTCTCAGTCCTGAAGTTCAACTCGCTGCCAAATGTCACCGGCAGCGTGATCTTCCCCTTCGGCTTGCTCCTTCCCGGGTTGATTCCTTGGAATGTGCCGGTCTCTTCGAGCTCGCTTTTAGGGACTTGGAGTTTCCGGAGCACAACGGAGGAGATCAGGTTCAAGCCGGCCCCGCCGTCAACTAGCATCTTAGTGACCTTGAGGTTGCGGATAGTTGGTGAGACCAACATCGGCGTACACCCGACCGCAGTTGTGCGATCAGGGTGGTCCTCAATATCAAAGATGATAGGCGTGCTGGACCATTTCAGAAGCTTGCGCGACTCAACGGGTGGTTCTGCCGCATTGACTTCCCGCACCCACTGCTTGAGTTGGCAGCGTGAAGTATGCACAGAAGCACCGCCGTCAACGCACAAGACCTCTGTGGCTTTCTGGAACTCCCGCTCACTGGTCTTGTCATCATCCATATCTTCGTCGTCGTCATCTTCATCCTTGTCGCGGCCGGGGGGGGGGGTCTGTCTCCTTGCCGCTGCTTGTCCTTGCCGCGGCGTCCTCCCCGGCCGGTGCGCTTCGTACCGGATCCTCCAGCACCCCCTTGGGCTTTCTCCTTGTCTCGTCGCTCGTACTCGGCCTTTTGCAGCTCGACAAGCTGCTCGACCTTCTTGCAGCTCTGGAGGTCATGGCCCTTGGTGCGGTGGATCTTGCAGTACTGTTTGTTGGTGCCGTCCTGCTTGTCGGCAGCCGCCACAGCCTGGCAGTTGGCGCATGCGGCAACCTCCTTGCCGGAGCTACCATCTTTGGCTTTCTTGGCGCCACCGTCGCTGCCGGACTGCTCAACAACTAGCACGTCTTTGCCTTTCCTCTTCCTGTTGTTCCGCCGCCGGTTTTTGTTTGTCGGGGCAGCATCATCGCTGTCAGATCCTCTTGTTCCTGCATTCTCTCCGGGGAGTTTCCTCCCTTCCTCAGCACGTGCACATCTGTCGGCCAGGGCATACAGCTCACTGACGTCTCTGATCTTGCACATCGCCATCTCCTCCCGCATCCTGCGGTTACGCACGTTCTGATGGAACGCGCTGATGACCGCGGCAGGGTGGACATCTAGGATGTTGCGTTGCACTTGGCTGAATCTCTGGATGTACTTGCGCATGGGCTCTCCTTCTTTCTGGGCAAGCAGATGAAGATCGCTCTCCTGGCCATGAGGTTTGTGGCCACCTGTAAAGGCGCCGACAAACTGATGGCATAGGTCTGCCGAGGAAGATATGGAGTTGTCCGGCAAGTGCATGAGCCAGGATCTGACGTTGGGCTTGAGCACCAGCGGGAAGTAGTTGGCAAGGATCTTGTCGTCCCGCCCCCCAGCAGCTTGCACCGCGATGGTGTAGATGCTGAGGAACTCCGACGGATGCAACTTGCCGTCGTACTTCTCGGGTACGTCTGGCTTGAAATTCTTCGTGCTGGGCCACTGGACTTGCCGCAGCTCATGGGTAAACGCAGGGCAACCTACCGCATACGGCAGGTCGCCTGGTTCCCCTGGCGCATGCATGTCGACAGTGGGTCCAGCGCGCCGGTCTGACTGACGTCGCGTTTCTCTTCGGCGCTCGATGCGAGTACGAGCGTCTTCTTGCTGTCGTTCGTGAAGAACATGGCGTTGATCGCGACGAGCTCGCGGATCTGATGAAGCGGTGCAGTCGCTGTCGCGGTGGACCCGGCGAGTCGGCGATCTTGGCCTTCAGGGCGGAGAGTGCACGGTGGTTGCACCCCCACCGGTCTTGTCGCCATCGGGCCGCGCCTGGCTGACTTGCTGCGGCTGCGACACAGTCGGTTGCCGTGGAGTGTCGCCGTTGGCGAAGCCAATGAGACTCTGAATGGTGGCCCTCCAGTCGTCGATCTTGTCAGGCGTTGGAGGGAAGTCTAGGAGTAGTTGAGCTCGTGCCAAAGCTTCTGCTGGAGTGGCGGGTAGCGGTGGCGAACGGTGCGACGAGCGGGATATGCTCGGACTTCTAACTGCGTTAGAAGGAGCAATATCCCGTCCAGGCGACCGTGCCTCGCTCATGCCAGCACGTTGGCGCGCGTGCTGGCCTGGAGCGTCCCGAGATCCGCCGGCTCGATTTGGGTCCAGCGAGCGTATGGTACCGTGGGTACCACGACGCTGCTGGTCCTGCGCCTCCTGAGATGGGCGCGGTGCATCTACGGACGCTCGGTCGTCGGGGGAGCCGGCTACACCGCCGATGGGCAGCGCAGCCTTGTCCTTGGACCTGGCGGCACCGTGGGCTCCCTCGTCGACGCCCGTTCTTCCGCCGGCGTCTTCCCCACCAGCCGTTCGCTCCGGCGGTGGTGGGTTCGATGCGGACGGAGCAGCCGCCTCCAAAGCCTTCTTCTTCGGCGGCATGTCGATGAAGTCGATGAAGATCTAGCTCGCGTGAACGCCGGATCAGGTTCACACAACCTCGACGCCCCCTACCTGGCGCGCCAAAGATGTTGGGGAAGTATGCCTCCGCGAGCACCTATGGGGACGGAGCCCCTTCTCGGTTCGGCGTGGGCCGGAGGCCGCACGAAGAGCAGATCGAGGCGAGGCACACGAGCGGTTTTACCCAGCTTCGGAGCTCTCCGGAGAGATAATACTCCTACTGCTGCTTTGTGGTTTGTATTGAGTTCTTGCTCGGGAGCGCTGAGTGCTACAGTACACACAGGCGGCTAACGAGGCCGAGCGTGAATGTTCTGCTCCCCTCCCATTCTACGTTGTGCATGGGCCTCCTTTTATATGATCAAGGGGTCTCCAGCTGGTGGCAACGTAGGCAAGGGCAAAAATGGAAAGGTGCTGCGGTAGGTACAGCTACCTATGGAGTGTATCATACCTAACTCTGATGGCAGGGGACAAGGGCATTAAATGCCTATCTACGTCGCCCAAACAGTGCAGAAAACGGACCGTCAGGGACGCCACCGCTCGCCACGATGGCGATCTTGTCAGCGTCGCTTGACACAGTGCACCCCTGGCTGCACAGCCTCCCGCCACGTACGCCTGGAAGGGTCTCAGAGCGACACATTGGTGGGTGAGCTGGAGCGCAGGTACAGAGTGGTTGCTTGCCACGGTTGTTGTCTTGTCGCGTCTGGGAGCTTGTCGCTCGCCGGGTCTTGCCGGGATGGGTGGTGCGTCACGGCAAGTTCCTTGAGATGCCTTGGTTGGCCTCCCCGGCAAGCTCCTCTTGCCGGGGTCTTGTGTCTTGAGTGGCCTTCCCGGCAAGCTCCTCTTGCCGGGGCCTTGTCTCCTTGGCTTAAATAGTTTGTTCTTGAATGGTTCCAAAGGAACCACGGGGGTCCTTGGCGGTCACCCGGCAAGCCTTGCCGCGGGGCGCTGCGACTGCCCGTGCACAAGTTCGGGATACTAGGGTACTCCTACTCTAGTACACCGACACCGGTACAGGTGGGCTTGGGACAGACAAGGCACCGTGGCATGGTGTACCAAGCGTAGATCCACCCGTCGAGGTGGGCTTGGGAACCCTGCACACATTGTTTGGGGCCGTGAGCGACACCCCGGCCGGATCTCCTTGCGGATGGAACCCGAATAGGCGATAAACCTGGACTAGAGACTTGTGTGGTTAGTCAGCTCGTGGCCGACTCCCTCGCTAGGCTTCCGCTTGAAGGTTGCCGAGATACACGGCGTGTACATGGTGGTAAGTGGCGAGAGCGTGTGTGAAGAAGTACACCCCTGCAGGGTTAACATGATCTATTCGAATAGCCATGTCCGCGGTAAAGGACTTCTGGGTTGCCTATATCAGCTCATAGACAAGTGAAAGTGGATACTCTAAAATGCGCAAGATAAGCGTGAGTGCTATGGATGGCGTTCTCGTAGGGAGACGGGAGCAGATCCATAGTGGTGTATTGAAATGGTGAATATGTGGACTCGTGTGCGCCACCTCAAAAGAGTTACTTGCTGGCTTGCTGCAGTCAAACTCCACCACCCCCTTTGTTGATACCGATGCATATGTAGATAGTTCTGATGTAAGTCTTGCTAGGTACATTTGTACTCACGTTTGCCTATTTTATGTTTTGCAGAGAGACGTCAGTCTCGCTAGTAGTTCCGCATGGACTTCGACGTTTAGCTTGTTACCTCAGCTACGATGTTGTGCCCTCGGCAGGATCTGGTAGATAGTCGGGCTTCTCAGCCCTTTTCATTTGTAGATGTCGGTACTAAGACATGTTAAGCTTCCGCGTGTGCTTTGACTTGTATACTCTGAATGTTGGGTCATGATACCCATGTTTGTATATCTTGCTCCTCGGAGCCTAATGAATAAATACTTTGAGTCGTAGAGTTATGTTGTGATGCCATGTTGTATTTACACATATCGAGCATATTGTGTGTATGATTGAAATGCTTGGTATGTGTGGGATCCGACAATCTAGTTGTTTATCCTTGGCAGCCTCTCTTATGGGGAAATGTAGCCTAGTGCTTCCTTGAGCCATAGTAGTCCGCTACAGCCCGGTTCACCGGAGTCCTGCTAGCCCAGCTTTACTGCTCAGGACACCTGAGTGGCCGGCATGTGTTTCACTTCGTTCCTATGTCTGTCCCTTCGGGGAAATATCACGCGGTGATATCCAGAGTCCTGCCTAGCCTGCTACAGCCCGGGTTACCGGAGTCCTGTTAGCCCAGTGCTACACCCCGGATTCACACGCTGCTGACCGACATGCTCGATGTGATTCATGTATGCATGTCCCCATGGGTTAGTGCTGCTTTGGGTTCACGACTAGTCATGTCGGACCGGGTTCTCTGTCATATGGATGCTAGCGACACTATCATATACGTGAGCCAAAAGGCACAAACGGTCCCGGGCCAGGTAAGGTGGCACCCGTGGGAATACGTGCGTGACACCGCAAAGTGATATGATGTGTTACATGCTAGATCGATGTGGCTTAGGATCGGGGTCCTGACACTATGGCCTGGAGCGGCTCTGCCTGGGAGCTACTTTGGGATGGTGCGGTGGCTGGTGGAGGCCTGTCCAAGGCTCGAGGTCATCAAGCGCTCCATTTGCATTGAAGTTGCCCATAGGGCCCTTGCCCGTGCTAAGGTGCACTGGGGCAAGCTGGATGGTGAGAAGCTTGTGACGGACGGGCCACCGCCGGGGAAGGAGCTTCGCAAGCCCGAGAACTATTATAAGGATGTTCTGAAGGGTGCCCGCCTTGTGGCGGATGAATGTTCCATGGATGTAATTTTGGAGTAAACTCGCTCGTGTTATCCTATGCGCTGAAAACTTGTTCATGTGAGCTTACGCAATGCGTTTTGAATTTAAAATATTACCTTCTGTGCGGCCGTTTATCAAATTTGAGAGATGGCGAGTCGTCGGCTTCTGCCCCCATGCCACTAGTGCTGGGGTGTTCGGGAGAAACCTGAGCGCTCTTTTTCCCATGTATGGGTCCTTCGAGGGAGGCGCTCAGCACAACGAACAAGGCAATCGGACTATAGTGCTTGAACACTCTCACTTAGCCATAGAATTCTATAATTTTAAATTTCAGCGAAGCCCCTAGTGTTCGGAAGACCGACTTCGGGGTGCTATCCACGCCTTTGGCCGGGCAAAGCCGACTCCTCGCTCTAAGTGGCATAAGTCTTTAGGGACTCGAAAAACCTCTCGAACAGCGACCAGTCTCTCGCTTCATCATGACAGTCAGTTTTAGCTTTCTCTACTGAGGTGCTCCGCCCAGCTCAACTGGGGCACAATCGCAGTAGTTCTCCTAGTGCTACCTTAGCCGATACAACGGAACGTAAGGCACCAAAACATAGGAGCCGGGCAAACCCAACTATTGACCCAAGACATGATTCGGAGCCGATGCATATAATGCTATAAGTTCGTGGTGCCGCACTTGTTAAAGTGTTCGGACTTCTCACACCATATAAGGGGGGTACTGAAGCCCCTGGCGTATTGACCGTACCAAAGTGTACGGGTGCAACATGTCGTTAATGAACATATATTTGTAAAAAACAGTAATGCGAAAGTAGACAAAAAGTTATGCATTGTTTATAAAAAGGCTGCGATCAAAGCAGAACGATACAAATAGTGTGATAAGCAAAAGTGGGACTGTTTAACATGTCCGTTCCAGGGGCAGGCTGCGGAATAATATGCAAAACAGGTATACTGCTCGTGATAGAGACCACCTGGGAGTTATATAATGCGGCGTAGCTTTTCTGCTTCCCTGGTTCTTGCATCGTTTGAGCGGCAGTTGGATTGCCAAACAGGTCTTCCGAAGTGTGGAGTCCTGAAAGTAAGAGAAAATAAAGAAATCGGCAGCCCCTAGTGCGGTTTAAGCCGTGTTTCAGGCGCGCCGTGATGGTGCCCCTCCCCCTGTGCCCATGGTATTTCGAGAGCGTAGTTATGTATGCGAGGCACTGGTTTCGCTAGTTCGCGAGGGCTGGGGTTGGGGCCGCATTGCTACGCCTGCTCAGAACGTGCCAGGCGGTCTTGTTGTAGGTTACTCTGGGCGCGCTTGACGATGTCCGGACGTTTAACAACGACCGGACTGTTGAGCTGCCTTGAGAGGCTGCTTTGTACTTCCGCTGCGAGGGCCGCCGTGCATTCCTCCGTTCGGAGGGAGTGTTCGGTGTTTCCGTTGACCGTGATTACTCCTCGAGGGCCTGGCATCTTGAGATTAAGGTATGCGTAGTGCGGCACCGCATTGAACTTTGCGAATGCGGTTCGCCCGAGCAGTGCGTGATAGCCACTGCGGAACGGGACTATGTCTAAGATTAACTCCTCGCTTCGGAAGTTGTCTGGAGATCCGAAGACCACTTCAAGTGTGACTGAGCCTGTACAGTTGGCCTCTACACCTGGTATGATGCCTTTAAAGGTCGTTTTGGTGGGCTTAATCCTCGAGGGATCTATGCCCATTTTCCGCATTGTATCCTGGTAAAGCAGGTTCAGGCTGCTGCCGCCGTCCATAAGGACTCTTGTGAGATGAAATCCGTCAATAATTGGGTCTAGAACCAATGCGGCGAATCCGCCATGACGGGTGCTAGTGGGGTGGTCCCTTCGATCGATGGTGATCGGGCAGGAGGACCATGGGTTGAACTTTGGGGCGACTGGCTCCATCGCATATACGTCCCTTAACGCACGCTTCCGCTCCCTCTTGGGGATGTGGGTTGCATATATCATGTTCACCGTCCGCACTTGTGGGGGAAAACCCTTCTGTCCATTGTTGTTCGGCGGCCGGGGCTCCTCCTCGTCATCGCTACGCAGCCCCTTGCCTCTATTTTCGGCATTTAGCTTGCCTGCCTGCTTGAACACCCAACAATCTCTGTTGGTGTGATTGGCTGGCTTTTCGGGGGTGCCATGTATTTGGCACAAGCGATCGAGTATTCGGTACAAACTGTACGGGCCCTGAGTATTTCTTTTGAATGCCTTTTTCCGCTGACCGGATTTATAGCCTCTGAATCCGGCGTTGACTGCCGTATCCTTGTTGCTGTCGCTGTTAACGCGACATTTTTGCTTGTTCCGACGCGACCTGCCACTGTTGTCCTTGGTGTCCGAATTACCAAGGCTCTTGGTCAAGTTATTGCTACGAGCTAGCCAGCTGTCTTCTCCTGCGCAAAAGCGGGTCATGAGCGTCATGAGTGCTGCCATGGATTTCAGCTTTTCCTGTCCAAGGTGCCGGGCAAGCCACTCGTCGCGGATATTATGCTTGAAGGCTGCTAGGGCCTCAGCGTCCGGACAGTCGACTATTTGGTTTTTCTTTGTTAGGAACCGTGTCCAGAATTACCTGGCCGATTCCTCTGGCTGCTGAATTATGTGGCTTAGGTCATTGGCGTCTGGTGGTCGCACACAGGTGCCCTGGAAATTGTCGAGGAATGCGGCTTCCAGGTCCTCCCAACACCCGATAGATTCTGCTGGCAAGCTGTTCAGCCAATGCCGAGCTGGTCCCTTGAGTTTGACTGGGAGGTATTTGATGGCGTGTAGATCGTGCCGCGGGCCATGTGGATATGAAGGAGATAATCCTCGATCCACACAGCGGGATCTGTCGTGCCATCGTATGATTCGATGTTCACGGGTTTGAAACCCTCAGGGATTGTTGATCCATTACTTCATCTGTGAAGCATAGGGGGTGTGTGGGGCCTCTGTATTGGGCTATATCACGACGCAGCTCAAATGAGCTTTGTCTATTTTGTCCGGCCCGGCCGGATTTATTATATCCGGAGTGACGATCGTCGTCACGTGTCATGGGGCGTCCGCGCGATCCATAGATCGATCTTGTTTGCTTTGCCTTGTCCTCCAATATGTCTCGCAGGTCTGGCGCATTTCCCGTGCCTTAAAATGTTTTGAACAGCGCCGGGGTGCGGCTTGAGTGGAGGGCCGAGAGGCCTCTCTGTCGTGTCCACGAGGTGGTTGGTCGGCCGTATCATGCGCTGGTGATGTAGGTTTAGGTGCTTCCTCCTCTAATCGGGGTAGCAGCCTGCGCTTTGGGTAGCTCTTGGAGGGACGTTCGAGTTCATACTCTTCGGCCGCAAGGACTTTAGTCCATCTGTCGGCTAGCAAATCTTGATCAGCTCTAAGTTGTTGCTGTTTTTTCTTGAGGCTGCTTGTCGTGGCCATAAGCCTGCGTTTGAAACGCTCTTGTTCGATGGGATCCTCTGGCACGACGAATTCGTCGTCGTCGAGGCTTGCCTCGTCTTCGGAGGGAGGCATATAATTGTCATCCTCGACCTCTCTGTCTGCCGCTCTCTCGTGAGGGCTAGCTTCTCCATCCTCCTGCGCTGAATCTTGCTGGAGGGAGTGTTCTTTGGCGCTATCCGGAGTATTATTATCTCCTGTGCCGGAATCACCGTTTTTGCTTTGGCGGGATTTAGAGCGGCGCCACTGACGCCGACGCTTAGGCTGTTTCTTGGAGGGGTCATCCCCCGCTGTTGCATCGCCATCTCCTTCTTTTGGGGTATCCACCATGTATATGTCATACGACGAGGTGGCTTTCCAGTGCCCTATAGGTGCTGGTTCTTGGTCGTCTCCTACATCGGCGTCCATACCGTTGATGTCTTCGGAATCGAAGTCGAGCATGTCGGTTAAATCATCGAGAGTGGCTACAAAGTGGGTGGTGGGTGGGCTTTGAATTTCTTCGTCGTCTGTATCCCAACCTTGCTGACTGCAGTTCGGCCAGGGCTCTCCTGATAAAGAGAGAGACTTTAATGACTTCAGAATATCGCCAAAGGGTGAGTGCTGAAAGATGTCCGCGGCGGTAAACTCCATGATCGGCGCCCAATCGGATTCGATCGGCAGGGGCGCGGGGGGCTTGGAGTCCGGAGAGGAGTCCGGCCCCACTGAGTCACGGGCCTTGCGGAGTGCGGGGCTGGTGTTCGGCTCGATCGCCGTTGGGATCGCAGCCCCCGAGGCGGCGTCCAACCACTGGTCCTCGATCGGCGCAGTTGGTTCCGAATCCAGGGTCAGAACCGATGCGTGCGCGGCCTCCAGGGCATTGTTCGGCTGCAGAGCTAGATCATGCCCATCGCGACAGTGCGACGCGCTCGGCTGTGGCTCGAATCCGTCGAAGATCAAGTCCCCGCGGGCGTCAGCCGTGTAGTTTAAACTTCCAAATCTGACTTGATGGCCAGGGGCGTAGCTTTCGATCTGCTCCAGATGGCCAAGCGAATTGGCCCGCAGTGCGAAGCCGCCGAAGACGAAGATCTGTCCAGGGAGAAAAGTCTCACCCTGGACTGCATCATTATTGATGAGCGGAGGAGCCATCGGGCCTAAAAGCGACGACACAGAGGAACTCTCAATGAAAGCACCAATGACGGTGTCAAAACCGGTGGATCTCGGGTAGGGGGTCCCGAACTGTGCGTCTAGGCGGATGGTAACAGGAGACAAGGGACACAAAGTTTTACCCAGGTTCGGGCCCTCTCGATGGAGGTAAAACCCTACGTCCTGCTTGATTAATATTGATGATATGGGTAGTACAAGATGTCGGCGTTCTGGGAATGGGGGTCCCCAGACTTGCCTGCCTGCGGCCTGCGGCGTGGCTCGAGTGGGGGCCCAACGTGGCCCATCTTCATCAACACAAGGCTCAAGACCCTCGCGAGGGGCCAAGCCTCGCGAGGCGGACGACACGACGCTTCCTCAAGCACGGCCTCCTTAGGCTGGCTCGCGAGGAGGCGGAGAGATCAAGGCGGGTACCTCATGAGGTGCCCATGACGCAAGCCATGACGATCAAGGATGCCAGGCGGGCGCCAGCCCGCGCAGCGTCTCCCTTTCCTCTTTGGTGCAAAGGGGGCAAGCGCAGGCGAGAGGATCAAGCAAAGGCACCCATTTCGATGCAACGAGACCAAGACCAGCTCCGCGACAAGGAGGAAGTCACTATGGAGCCCAGGACGGCATCACCACAGGGCCTTTGGCAGGCGAAGACCAACTTTAGTCAGGATAAGTGTACCAGATGTTCCCCTTCAAATTGGCCAATTGTTGGCGCCCTTCCCGCTCAATATTTGGGAAGAGGCCCAGGGCCTTTGCCTATAAATAGGGCAAGCCACCCCTAGGGTAGGAGGGGGGATCTAGAATCCGATCTGATCGAGTACCAAGGAACCAGTAGAAGCAAGTAGAGAGAGAGAGAGAAGGGTGATCGAACTCCCCCTAGCAATTCATCCCCTAGCCAAGAACATGCCCTCGCGAGGCCGTTCCCCCTTGTACTATTCTTCCTCATCAGCCCAAGAGGCAATCCACCCACCACCCTGGAGTAGGGTATTACACCACAATGGTGGCCCGAACCAGTGTAAACCCTGTGTCTCTTGTGTTGTTCTGGCAGTAGTTTAGATCCTTACGAGACGGAGAGGTAGAGGGCTCAATCTCCGCGCGCACCCCAGAGTTCGAACCTTAAGGGTCTGCCGGAACCCCAGAATCCGACATTTGGCGCGCCAGGTAGGGGTGCGCCGGAGGCCGTCTTCCACCGCTCCGCTCTCCTCCGACCGTCGCATCCATGTCTGACGCTCGTCGGGCCCGCGCCGAGCGCAGGGCCGCCATCGCTTCCCGCGCCGTCCAGACGGCCCCCGTCGGTGGGCGTCCTCGTCATTCCCCGTCGCCCGCCGTCAATGCCGCCATCGGCCCAGCGGGGAACGAGCAACAAGCATCCTCTCAGCACCCGTCCATGCGGCGGGATGGCCGCACCGCCACTCCGTCGCTCATGCCGGCCGGTTCTTCGTCGCACGCGCTTCGCACGCCCTTGGAGGCTCGGGCTGCGCTCCTCGCGGCGAATGAGCTCCTGCGCTACCGCCCCGTCGACGACGTCTACGAGGAGTGGCTCGAACGCGTCGCCAAGCTCGTCCGCGCCGCAGGGGGCTCTCCCGCGCCTTCTGCACCACTGCGGCGCACTCTGCCCCGCGTGGGCAATGAAGCCCCGGGGGCGTTCCAGCCGCCACCTTTCCAAGAAGATGCCATGGCCCCAAGGCGCGCAGCTCCTGGGCGGAACCCGCCCCGTCATGCGCCGGCCCAGCAGGAACGGAGCTGCCAAGAGGTCCCGCGACCGCAAGAGGCCGCCCGGGCGCTCCCAGCCCCGGCTCGCCGAGACCCTGCTCCCGCTCCGGCACGTCAAGACCCCGCGCTGCTCCCAGCTGCAGCGCAAGGGGACCCACAAGGCCAAGCTCTCCCTCAACCAAAACCTCCCGCGGCCACCGCTGGCTGCCGCGCCTACACCCCCGAGCTGCCTCCTTGCTACGACGGCACAACTGATCCCAGGGAGTTCCTCCAGCTCTATGAGCTGGGAATCGAAGCAGCCAGCGGGGACGAAAAGGTCATGGCGAACTGGTTCCCCATGGCGCTGAAGGAAGGTGCTCGCACTTGGCTCCTGAACCTGGCCCCAGGCACGATCTCCTCCTGGGACCAGATGCGTACCCGCTTCATCGCCAACTTCCAACGTACCCGCGACCGGCCTACTGCCGTGAGCGACATGCGCCGCATCAAGCAGCAACCTGGGGAGACCCTGCAGAAGTACATCCAGCGCTTCAACAGTGCACGCCTCAAGATCCCCAGGGTGTCTGAAGAAGCCATCATTTCGGCCTTCTCCGACGGCGTGTGAGACGTTAAGATGAAGGAGGAGTTGGCGATGTACGAAGACCTATGCACCTCCCTGGAGCTGTTCAACCTAGCGACCAAGTGCGCCAGAGCTGAGGAGGAATGCCTCTCCCTCCTCGATCTGCCTACCGCAGACCCAGAAGAGAAGAAGCCCAAGGCCAAGGACGTGAAGCACAAGGGGGCTGCCGTGCTCGCGGCAGAGCCGGACACCAAGCGGGGCAAGAATCTGCGTGAATCCTCCAGGGGCAGCCGGTACTGCATGTACCACGACCTCCACACCCACAACAACAATGAAGGCCAAGAACTCCGCGCCGTGCGAGAAGGAAGAGTCGGCCGACGCCCTGACCATGCTGACCGGGGCTATGGCCGAGGAGGAGGAAGGAACCCGGGACGCTGGGAAGACCGTGGCCCACATCCAGGCTGGCGTGACCAACCTTGCGAGGACTGCTGGCGTGACCCGCCTCGCGAGGGGGACTGGAGGGATCAGCCTCGTGAGGATCGCCCTCATGGCAACCCGGGCCTTCCGCCTCAGCCAAGAAGGAAAGAAGACCGCCACCAAGACGAGGGGGCTGCGGGCTTCCAGGAGCCTCGCGCCATCGCCTGCATCCTGGGCGGAGCTCAAGCCCCAGCCTCCCAACGTATCTTCAAGCAGTTTGCTCGCGAAGTGAATGCAGTTCTCCCCAAGCTCGAAGCAACGCGTCCCCTCAGGTGGTCGGCCTGCACCATCACGTTCAGCTCAGCAGACCAGCTCAAGTGCGCGGCCACAGCCGGAGTCCTCCTAATGCTTTGTTCCCCAGTCATCAGCAACGTTCTGGTCACCAGGACCCTCATCGACGGAGGGGCAGGGCTCAATGTCTTGTCCGTGGAAACGTTCAACAGCCTCCAAGTGCCCTATGACCAGCTCCAGCCAACCAGCCCCTTCTCCGGAGTCACCGACGGTTCCACAATCCCGATCGGGCAGGTCCGCCTCCCAGTCAGCTTCGTCACCTACGACAACTACCGAACCGAGCTCATCGACTTTGACGTCGCCCACATCCGCCTGCCGTACAATGCCATCCTCGGGTACCCGGCGCTAGCCAAGTTCATGGCCGTGACTCACCATGGCTACAAAGTCCTCAAGATGCCAGGAAGCAGCGGCGTCATCACGGTGCCATGCCAAGAGAAGGATGCAGTGTGTGCCCTGGAGCGAGCCTTTCAGGCCGCGTCACTAGAAGACCCAGATCGCGGAAGCAGGAGGCTTCCTGAGACCACCCCCAAGAAGAAGAAGACAACGTCAGGCTCAGCCCCTCAGGAGGCAGGCCCTTCAAGGCCCGCGTTTGCCCAGGGGGACCCTCCTTCAATCGCATAGGAAAGCGCGCCCGACGCCCTCCTCAGGTAGGGCTTGGGGGCTCTCACCTGGAGGGCCACCGACCTCGCCAAGGTCACGAGGGAGGCGCTGGGGCACCATGTGGAGGCGTGTTCGAAGCATGCTTCCCTCGAAAGGAAGCCATGGAAAGAAGGTCAGACCAGCAGGAGTTTGTTAGCAAGGCCATTCAAGAACTACAGGACTCAAGGATCGTGAGAGGTTGCCGTCGCCCACCAGCTGTGGCGCCCCATCCAGGCGAGGATGGTGGGTTGCGCGTCTGCGTCGGAGTACCAGGGCTCAATCAGATCGCCACGACGGAGTGCCTCTGGCCCTCACAAGTGGGGCGCTGCGGAGGACCACCCCACAGCTATGTTCGCATGCCTTATGGCCTGCCGAGCGTGGCTGCGGCATACCAGCGCATCATGAGGAGCGTCTTGGAGGTGCAAGAAGACAGGCGTTCCACAGCCCTGGCGGAGATGGAGGCTGCTCACGAGGAGACACCAGTGCCTCCGGAGCCTCCCGAGGCCCCTGGGCCTGGGGGCTCATGAGGATTGGCTTCCGCAGCCCACCGAGTCTGCTGCACCAACGCCACTGCACCGACGACATCTTCAGGTGACATCTTTCAAGTTTCATTCTCAGCTGGGAGCACCCTCCCAGGGTTGCGTCATTCCCAGGCCGCGTGGGTCCGTCCCTGTGGCACGTATCCCTTTTTCTCTTCTCAGTCGCTAGCTTGCTTTGCTGGGGGCGCCCCTCGGGCTGCATCATCCCCAGGCCACTCGGGCTAGGCCCAGCGGCATGTATCCCTTCCGCGTTTATTTCCAATTATGCATCATGCTTGATTACTCGATGCCGTCCGCGGCACCTCTTCTTCTTCATGTCGACCACTTGCACGTTAAAAGGGGGGGGTGCCTGAGCATCGCGACTCAGGGCTCTTACTGGCTCTCCAGCCCTCACCCTCTGGCCTTGTCCACGGCATCGCGACCTGGCATACCAGCGATGGCTGAGACAAGCTC
Organism: Aegilops umbellulata; assembly: GCA_032464435.1. Lineage (NCBI taxonomy): Eukaryota > Viridiplantae > Streptophyta > Magnoliopsida > Poales > Poaceae > Aegilops > Aegilops umbellulata. The sequence goes on from CP136056.1 coordinate 151,006,068, forward strand.
GAGGGCCGGGACCCGAGGACGTAGAGTGTCGGCATCTAACCAGATTTTGCAGGAACACATCTCAATATACGGCCCAGTGCCAGGCGCAACCCGCCTAGAGGTAGGGCCTCGTGAGTCCCGCGCTGGCTCACGGGTGCCCAGATACACCTCACCTAGCTCTATCGTGCCAGCCACGTGTCAGGGCGGGGCTGTACACGCCCCGGGGGCTCCTCCCAGAGGGGAGCCCCCTCCCACATACCAGTGGAAGCACCATGCTCCGCGCTGGCTAACGACACTGCCGAGGAGCGGCTATGCCCGTACACATACGGAAGCGCTATGCTCCGCGCTGGTGATAAACAATTGAGGGTGGCCTCCGGGCCGCGTTAACCTCAGGGAGCCCCGAGCTCAGTGGCCGGCCTCATCGCAACGCCTCCCCCCGGGAGCGCCACACGAGGGGGCTGGGCACGGGGGCTACGACTGGGTCACGCCCAGCTGTATGCCCCAGCCAGGCCCCTCGGGCCTGGTTCGTCGCGCGTCTCTCCCCGAGCGGAGCCAAGGTATGAAGGCCGTTTGCGCGTCAAGGGGGACTCCTGAGCATCGCGACTCAGGAGCCTAACTGGCTCCGTAGCCCCTCACTCCTTAGTTCTGAAAGGCTATGCTGGGTGAGGTACGCGCGGAGTCGGGCTCTGCAGACGTAGAACGGTAGCCCCGCCTGCATTTCATCTCGTCACCTGCTGTTCGCGCGTCAAGGGGGACTCCTGAGCATCGCGACTCAGGAGCCTAACTGGCTCCGTAGCCCCTCACTCCTTAGTTCCGAAAGGCTATGCTGGGTGAGGTATGCGCGGGGTCGGGCTCTGCAGACGTAGAACAGAAACGCACCTACATCGCGCTTCCCTACTTGTTGTTCGTGCGCCAAGGGGAACTCCTGAGCATCGCGACTTAGGAGCCTAACTTGTCACGTGGCCCCTCATTCCTTTGGTCCCGTCCTGGTTTCTGGTCGGGGCTGATGCTGGGTGAGGCATGCGCGTGGCCGGGCTCTGCCAGCGTAGAACATAAGCAAGTAGGGAAGAGGAACATAAAATTCAAGGAACTTAAAAGTGAATATTACAACCCATAATGTCGCCTTGGTACCAAACCCATAATGTCGCCTTGGTACATGGGCAGGAATCGAAAGAAGAACACGAACGATAGCGGAGTCACTTGTCGGCAGCGGAGTCGCGTGGAGTGGCTTCACCTTGTGGGGTAGTAGAGCCGGCAGTGCCTCGCTTCGGCTTGGTGCTGAAGGCCCGGAACTTCCCTAGCAGCGCCTCTACGCGCCCCTTCACGGCCTCGACAGCAGCAGCGGCGCCCTCGCCGCTCACAGGCTCCAGCAGGCTGTCATGGTCGGCGCTGGGGTCGCGGAGGTAGACATGGGCAAAGACCCGCGTCAGCGCGGCGGAAGACAGGACACGCGCCTCGGCTTCGACCGTGGGGACGAGTCCGAGGGCGACATCTCCAAGAGCATTCACCAAGGGAAGCAGTTTGGCGGGGCCGTCCCCTTCGCCAGCCAGCGGGCAATCCAGGCCACTTTCGTAAAGTGTCTTCAGTGAAGCACGGGCATACTTCTCCATGTCCGTGAAAGCCACGCGATCCTCGGCAAGGACCCGGGCCTTGGCGTCTAGCTCGGCCTTCGTCGTCTCCAGCTCCTTCTTCAACGCACCTAGGTGGCTGCAGCGCTTCTTGAGCTTCACCTCCCGGTCCTCGAGCGCCGCCTCGCGAGCCTTTACCCCCTTCTCCTGCTCTTAGTGAAGGCGGGTCTCCTCTGCGAGCTGACCACGTAGGCCTTGCAACTCGTCCTCCAGCTCCTTGCAGCGGCCGCGTATGCCAACCCGCCTCTCCAAGGGTCGCGTCACGGGTAGCCTTCGCCTTGAGGGTAGCCTCCTTCTCCTCGTCACAGGCCGTCGAGGCCTGAACCAGCGCTGCCCGGATCGAGGAGTCAGAGTGAATCCACCCCGAGGCCAGCTCCAGGCGCCCGGCCACCAGGCGAGGGTCGGCGCCTAGAAGATCCTGCCGCAGCCGGTCCAGTCCAGCAACAGCTCGCTCCAGGATAGAAGAAGAAGGCGGGGAAGCATCAGTGCGCTTCGGGGCAACAGGAGGAGTCCTGGAACCAGCAGCCGGCGGAACGGGAGGAGAAGGTAGTGGCGGCGAGGCTGCAGTATCCCGAGGTGGAGTCTGTTGCGCCTCCCCACCCGTAGCAGCAGCACCAGGCAAGGGCACCTTTGGGGTCGACCGAGCCAAGGGGGCTGCGGCCCCAGCCAGATCAGCCAAGCCCCGCAAGGGCGAGTGGGCAGGAGGAGCCTGTGCGTTGCGGTTGCCCTCCCCTGCAGGTGGAGGTGTCGTCGCTGCTGGGGCCTCAGGAGCCCCCTTCAGCTTCTTCGCCGCGGGCGCCAGCCTGCTCAGGAGAAATAATCGTCAAGCCTCGTCAGCGGAACAAGAAACCAGGAATCAAGGATCACGCACTTACAGGTCGTCGGCAGAAAGCTCCAGTGATCTCCTGCCAAACTTGAAGCCGGAGAGCCGGCTGGAGGGGTCAACCTCGGAAGCAGAAGGCGCGCTAGCGGTTTGTCCCGGAGTCAAGGCGGACCCGAGGGGAATCAACCCGGTCCTGCCCTTCTTCGGGACCGGGGGCGAGCTCCCGCTGCCCAGCACATCGTCATCATCATCATCATCACTCAGCGAAAGGCGGAGAGCACGGGGCTTGCACTGGAGCGAGGGAGCCCTGGACTCTCCGTCAGTCGCCTCGGAGTCGGGGCCTGCCTCCTGCCCCTCCTCGCCCCCGTCTCCGCTGGAGTCGCCGGAAGACACATTCACCAGATCCTTGGGAGCCACCGCGGGCATGAGCCCGTCCCCGTTGAAGACAGGCATGGACTCCACCGCTTGCTCCCAATCGTCGTGCAGGAACAGGGGCAAAGGCGCGCTCTCCGGCCTTGCTGCCTCGCCCCTGACCAGGGACTGGAGAACCGCGGTCACGTCCTCTTCGCCCACGGCTGCGGGGCTCGGGTGAGGCCTTCACATCGCGGGAGAGTACTGCCGAAGCGAAGCCAGCTGGTGCTCCAGGAACTCCCTCAGCAACGATGCCTCGGTCAGCTTCGCCGTTGCCAGGTTGGCCGGCTTCAGATCGGCGTCCATCTTCGCCAGCATCGACTTTGCGCGGGGATCCGTGAGCTCCGCCCGGCACTAGTCTTCCGAGCTCACGGTCGGCTCCGTGGGAAGGGCCAACCGAGGGTCGACGCGCCCGGCGTCAACCAATACCCACTTGCTCCGGATTCCCTCGATCCTCTTCCCTGGATTCGAGATGGCCATGGAGCTGCCGCACGCGACGAAGCCCGCGCACGCAGAAGGAGAACCCTTGGAGGTTCGGAGGTAGAAGTAGCGGCACAGCAAGGCCACTGAAGGCTGCACCCCCACATTCGCCTCGCAGTAGTAGGCGAAGATCGCTAGGAGAAGGACGGAGTTGGGGTGGAGATGCAAAGCTTGCAAGTTGTAATGGCGGAGGACGGCGAGGAAGAACTCAGAAAAAGGAGGCACCAGGCCCGCTGCAATGGAGCTCACGAAGAAAGGATAGAAGGTGCTCCCTTGGCCTTCAGGGGCATCGGAGCCGACCTTGAACATCTGCGCCCCGTCAATGCCCTGCGCCGCAGCCATCCGGTGCAGTAGGGCGAGGCTCGCCTTCGACACGTTGGGCGAATCCAAAGCAGGTGAGAACCAAGCTTCTGCCGGGGTCCGGCGAGGCGCCATGACTACCTGGGTCGAGCGGGTGGAGCAGATCTGGAAGCTTGGAGGAAGGGAGAAGAAGCGCAAGGAAGGGGATCTGAGCAGCGGATGAAGAAGGAGAGGAACAAAACCCGAGCAGATGCCACACCTTTAGTATCCTGCGCAGTTGCAAAAGCACCCTCGTCCAATCAACCGCCACGCGGCGCCCGAGGCCGCAGGCTGTTAGGGCCCGCGGCGCTTCGCCCTTGCCCTTTCGCCTCTCGGCACGGCCAAGTCCGTGCGCGCCTTGGGCCCGGGGGCTACTGTCGGCGTTCTGGGAACGGGGGTCCCCAGACATGCCTGCCTGCGGCTTGCGGCGTGGCTCGAGTGGGGGCCCAACGTGGCCCATCTTCATCAACACAAGGCTCAAGACCCTCGCGAGGGGCCAAGCCTCGCGAGGCGGATGACACGGCGCTTCCTCAAGCACGGCCTCCTTAGGCTAGCTCGCGAGGAGGCGGAGAGATCAAGGCGGGTACCTCATGAGGTGCCCATGACGCAAGCCATGACGATCAAGGATGCCAGGCGGGCGCCAGCCCGCGCAGCGTCTCCCTTTCCTCTTTGGTGCAAAGGGGGCAAGCGCAGGCGAGAGGATCAAGCAAAGGCACCCATTTCGGTGCAACAAGACCAAGACTAGCTCCGCGACAAGGAGGAAGTCACTGTGGATCCCAGGACGGCGTCACCACAGGGCCTTTGGCAGGCGAAGACCAACTTTAGTCAGGATAAGTGTACCAGATGTTTCCCTTCAAATTGGCCAATTGTTGGCACCCTTCCCGCTCAATATTTGGGAAGAGGCCCAGGGCCTTTGCCTATAAATAGGGCAAGCCACCCCCAGGGTAGGAGGGGGGATCTAGAATCCGATCTGATCGAGTACCAAGGAACCAGTAGAAGCAAGTAGAGAGAGAGAGAAGGGCGATCGAACTCCCCCTGGAGGTTCATCCCCTAGCCAAGAACAGGCCCTCGCGAGGCCGTTCCCCCTTGTAATGTTCTTCCTCATCAGCCCAAGAGGCAATCCACCCACCACCCTGGAGTAGGGTATTACACCACAATGGTGGACCGAACCAGTATAAACCCTGTGTCTCTTGTGTTGTTCTGGCAGTAGTTTAGATCCTTACGAGACGGAGAGGTAGAGGGCTCAATCTCCGCGCGCACCCCAGAGTTTGAACCTTAAGGGTCTGCCGGAACCCCAGAATCCGACACAAGAGTAGATCTACCATGAGATCAAGGAGGCTAAACCCTAGAAGCTAGCCTATGGTATGATTGTTGTATCTTGTCCTACGGACTAAAGCCCTCCGGTTTATATAGACACCGGAAAGGGTTAGGGTTACACAAAGTCGGTTACAATGGTAGGAGATCTAAATATCCGCATCGCCAAGCTTGCCTTCCACGCCAAGGAAAGTCCCTTCGGGACACGGGACAAAGTCTTCAATCTTGTATCTTCATAGTCCAGGACTCCGGCTGAAGGTATAGTCCGGCTATCCGGACACCCCCTAATCCAGGACTCCCTCACTCCTCCTCCAGGGTGTCTAGGCTGTCCTACCGATCCAACTCGGCCTCTTTCTCTTTGTACATATGCACTCGAGGTGAGTCATGTATAATATCGCAGGGCAATACAGCCTCTGCACCGTACACCTCGAAGAAAGGTGTGTATCTGGTAGTACGGTTGGGCGTGGTCCGCAGCCCCCAGAGTACGGATTCGAGCTCCTCGACCCAGTGCTTGTCTGATTCTTTCAAAGACCGCACTAGCCTGGGATTGATGTCGCTCATAATAAGATCATTGGCTCGCTCGACTTGACCGTTTGTTTGCGGGTGGTAGACAGAGGCGTAATCGAGCTTAATGCCCAAATTAGCACACCAGGTTTTCACCTCATCGGCTGTGAAATTGCAACTGTTATCAGTGATGATGCTGTGCGGGACACCATAACGGTGCAGCACATCAGATATAAATGCAATCACCAGTCCGGACTGGGCCGTTTTAACTGGTCTAGCCTCCATCCACTTGGTGAATTTGTCCACCATGACCAGCAGATATTTTTTCTTATGGCTTCCCCCTTTAAGGGGTCCAACCATGTACAAGCCTCAGACCGCAAAGGGCCATGTAATGGGGATTGTTTGTAGGGCGGTTGGGGGCATATGGATTTGGTTGGCGAAGAGTTGGCATCCAACGCAGCGCTGGACGAGGTCATGTGCGTCTGCTCGAGCCGTAGGCCAATAAAATCCTGTCTGGAAGGCCTTGCTGACAAGTGCCCGGGCTGCGCCGTGGTGCCCACCGAGACCGGCGTGAATTTTTGCCAAGAGTTGCCGCCCCTCCTCCTCGGAGATACAGCTTTGAAGGACTCCGGTAGTGCTTTTCTTGTAGAGCTCTCCTTCGTCAACTTTATAGGCCTTCGAACGCCGGACAATGCGGGGAGCCTCGTTCTGATCTTTTGGGAATTCCTTCCTATTAAAGTAGGCCAAGAATGGTTCAGTCCACAGGCCAATTACTGCCATGATGAGGTGGGCTGATGGTGTTATTTCGGTGGCTCAGCCTCCGATGATATCATCATGTTCGCTATATATGTTTGTGTTCGGAACGGGACTGTCGTTGTTGTCTCCCCCTTGCCACACTACATATGGCTTAAAGAGCCTTTCGAGGAAGATGTTAGGTGGGACGGGGTCACACTTGGCACCGATGCGAGCAAGGACATCTGCCGCCTTATTACTTTCGTGGGCGACGTGATGAAGTTTGAGCTCCTCGAACCGAGCCGACATCTTTAAGACGGCATTGCGATAATCTACCATCTTTGGATCTTTGGCATCAAAGTATCCATTAATTTGGGATATTGCCAGGTTTGAGTCCCCGCGCACCTCCAGGCGTTGTATGCCCACTGATACAGCCATCCGAAGGCCATGTAGCAAGGCCTCGTATTCGGCTGCGTTGTTGGAGTCTGTGTATAATATTTGGAGTACGTACTGGACGATATCTCTAGTGGGGAACGTTAATACGATGCCCGCCCCTAGGCATGCCAGCATTTTGGAGCCGTCAAAATGCATGACCCAGTTGGAATACGCGCCGTACTCTTTAGGGAGTTCGACCTTTGTCCATTCGGCGATGAAGTCAGCCCGTCCCTGGGATTTTATGACCCGACGTGGTTTGTACATGATGTCGAATGGCAAGAGCTCAATGGCCCATTTGGCAATCCGGCCCGTTGCATCTCGGTTGTTGATTATATCATTGAGGGGCACTTCGGAAGCCATCGTGATCGAGCACTCCTGAAAGTAGTGTCGCAATTTTCGAGATGCCATGAAGACTGCATATGCTATCTTTTGATAGTGAGGGTACCGGGATTTGCATGATGTGAGGACGGTGGATACATAGTATACCGTCTTTTGGAGTGGAAATTTGTGTCCGTCCTATTCTCACTCGATGATGAGTACGGCGCTCACCACCTGGTGTGTTGCCGATATATATAGGAGCATTAGTTTGCCGACGTTTGGCGCGGCTAGGATTGGGTTGCTTGCCAAAAGGGCTTTTATTTCTTCCAGTACGGCTGTTGCCGTGTCTGTACACTCGAAGTTATCGGTGCGCCATAGAAGTGTTAAAGGGGCAGCGCATTTTCCCCCAACCTGGAGATGAATCCGCTTAAAGCTGCCACGCACCCGGCGAGTTTTTGGACCTGTTTGAGTTCAGTTGGAGTGGCCAATCGTGACAGAGCTCGGATATTGGCTGGATTTTCTAAATTTCCTCTATTGGAAATGATGAAGCCCGGTAGTTTACCGGCGGGGACGCCGAAGACGCACATTTCCGGGTTAATCTTGATGTCGTATGCGTGGAGGTTGTCGAATGTGAGATGCAAGTCGTCCATTAGTGTTTCGACGTGTCTAGTTTTGATGATGACGTCGTCCACGTAGGCCTCCACTATCTTGCCGATCTATTTCTTGAGGCATGTTTTGATCATGCGCTGGTAGGTGGCGCCGACGTTCTTGAGCCCGAAAGGCATGGTGTTGAAGCAAAACGGCCCATGTGGTGTAATGAATGTTGTTGCAGCTTGATCGGACTCCTTCATTTTGATATGATGGTATCCGGAATATGCATCGAGGAAGCACAGCGAGTCGTGTCCTGCGGTAGCGTTAATGATTTGATCAATGTGAGGATGGGGGAAGGGATCCTTAGGGAAAGCCTTGTTAAGGTCTTTGAAATCGATGCATAGGCGCCAGGATTTAATATCTTAGATGAATCCGGCCTCGATGAGTTTGGCTAGCTCCTCCCCCATAGCTTGTCCTTTGGGTTCGGAAAAGCGCCGCAGTGTTTTTTTGACCGGCTGATATCCCTTTAGTATGTTGAGGTTGTGTTCGGCCAACTTACGCGGGATTCCTGTCATCTTTGAGGGGTGCCAGGCGAATATATCCTAGTTTTCTCGCAAGAAGTCTCGTAGTGTTGATGAAGATGGGACGTACGGGCCTACTAGTAGAGCCACATCGTGGGCCGCAGGCAGGCAAGTCTGGGGACCCCTATTCTCAGAACATCGACAATAGCCCCCGAGCTCAAGGCGCGCTCGGGCTTGGCTTCGAGGCGAAGCCAAAGGTCAAGTACGGAGCGCCGCAGGCCCCAACAGCCTGCGGCCTTGGTCCATGCATGGCGGTTGATTGGACGTGGGCGTCTCCGCTTCCCCACGCTGCCTCGACAACTACCCGACTTGATAAGTTCCTGCGACATGCAAGGAAAACCATCATTACCTTCGATCGTGGGGAGCGCTGGTTGGTCTTCTCCTAGTATAAAGGAGGAGGGGGGCAGAGCCCCCATCGCCCATTTCTTCCCATTCTTCTTGCTTCTTCTTCTGCTCCACCACCGACTCCAATGGCGCCATCAAAGAGGTTCTCTGCCGCAGAGAATGGAAAGACCCCTCGCAAGGGGCCCGGCTCCCAGGGGCCCAAGCGTGGACGCAGCCGTCCCCGTAAGCACACCGCGACCCCTGCCGTGGCCCCCCGTTCCCCCGGTGGCGCCGCTGCGCGTGGCAGGGGTCGTTCCAGTCGTGGGGGCCGTGTTGATGAAGGGAGACATGCCATGGTCGCGCGGCCTCCCCGGCCGCGCTTCCGTTCTCCAGAGGTGTTGCTGGAGTTCGTTGTCTGGTCGGCGAACCCGGCCGACAACTGGCTTCAGCTTCCGCGCTTCTTCCCCGAGGAGCTGTCGGCCTCCGGTCCAGGCGGGCTCAGGCTGCAGGCGGACGACTGCTGTAGCAGAGCTTCTTGGGTTATGGTTGAAGTCTCCGCCGCGGGCAACATAGCTCTGGTCCGCGGTTGGCAGACATTCGCCCGCGCGCGTGGCCTGGGCAGGCGGTGCACGCTCCATTTCAAGTATGACAGTGATGTGACCCTCTACGTGAGGGTGTTTGGAGAAGATGGTCGCCGCGCTGGGTGCTGCCTCGAGGTGAACGACGGCGAGGAGGTGCTCGGCCTTGGCGATGGTCGGGACGAGGAGGAGGGCGAACCCGCCCTTGGTGCCGACCGCATCTCGTACAGCTACGTCGGCTCTTCCTCTGGCGACAGCTCCAGCATCGGTGGCTACGACCAGCCGCCGCGCCCGCTTTGAAGGTGGCAGCGGGTCATCTCGCCGTCGCGTCTTCGTGAAGCGCGAGGAGGGGTTTGGCTGAGCTCAGGACGGTGCCAGGAGTCTGCTTCCATGGACCGCCGTAGGGGCAGGCGCCGCTTTATTTTGTTCTTCCTTTCTTTTCTGCATCAAGAAGAAACTAGTATGGGCCCCGGGGGGCGTGTATTGAACTATGATTTCCCAATCATTATGCTGTGTTTTTTGTTTCTGTGTTGCGCCATTATTTTGTGTAGAGGTAACTTAGCTTGGCATGCTTGGGGTAGCCTCCTCCTCGCGAGGGACTCGCTTCCTGGTGCCTGTGGAGGCCTTCCTTGACTTGGCGGGTGTTAGGGAAATGCAAAAAACTTGTTAGGAGCGTCACGCGGAGGCTTATCGTTTAGCTGAGCCTAGACCCAACGCTTCATATCGCGATACCCGAGGGGCACGGATCAGGAGAGGTGCACCATCTTGTTGGCTCGAACGAGAATGCCTTGCGAAGAAATAGACGAAGGGCCTTGCGAAAAACAGACGAAGGGCCACGCGAAAAACAGACGAAGGGCAGAGGAAAGGAAAAAGGCTCGCGAGGGCACCTGCCTAGCCCCCTCGCCAGGTACGCGAGAGGGCGAAAACAGGTTAAACTATAACCCGAAACAACAACAGAAAGCGACGGAACCAAACCAACAAGGAAGTCCAGAAGCAACTTTCAATTAAAAGGAGGTGAGCCAACTACGGAAAGCAAATGAAAAGCCGCGTCCAGCACCTAGCCTAGTCTTTGAGTCTTCTCACCAGCGTAGAGCTAAGTGCTGCCACTAAGACATGGGAGGGAGCCCCCAAGACCCGACAACGGAACTCCTGAGACTCCGGGGCACGTACAGCCCCACTCATTATTACGGGAGAGTGTCACAGGCAGCGATCTTATCAGGCACTGGGCCTTCTTCACAGGCACTGGGCCTTCCTTCATAGGCGCTGGGCCTTGCTTCATGGGTAGAACTTCCGGAGGTGCTGGATGTTCCAGGCGTTCTGGATGGGCACCCCGTCCTGTGTCTCCAGGTGCGCGGCGCCAGCCTGGAGACATGGATGAGCTTGAACGAGCCCTCCCACATGGGTGAGAGCTTTTGCAGCCCTTCCCTGGAGAGGACGCGCCTCAGGACGAGGTCACCCGCCTTGAGCGTCCTGGAGCGCATATTGCGGCAGTGGTATCGCCGCAGCGCCTGTTGGTACCTTGTTGCTCCTAGTGCGGCTTCGCGCCGCCGTTCCTCCCCCAGCACGAGGTCCATCCCCCATGTGGCGTCCTGTTGCGTTTCATCAAACGCCATGACCTGTGCGGAGCGATGCCTGACCTCGTGAGAGAGGACCGCTTCTGGTCCATAGACAAGAAAGAATGGGGTCTCGCCCGTTGGCTTGGTGGCGGTGGTGCGGATAGACCACATCACGGACTGGAGTTCGTCGTACTAGCCCTTCTCGTAGGCCTCGAGCTTCTTCTTGAAAGTCCTAGTCTTGAGGTCCCTCAGGACCTCTGCGTTGGCGTGTTCGGCCTGACCATTGCTCCTGGGGTGCGCCACCGAAGGATAGCAGATCTGCGTTCCAAGGTTAGCACAGTATGTTCTGAAGAGATTACTAGTGAACTGCGAGCCTTTATCAGTGATGATGCGGTTGGGGACTCCGAAACGACTCACGAGACCCTTGATGAACTTGACCGCGGAACCAGTTGGGATGGTGCAGACGGCTTCCACTTCCGCCCACTTGGTGAACATGTCGATGGGGACGTAGACGTAGCGGTAGCCCCCTGGCGCTCGAGGAAATGGGCCCAAGATATCCAGCCCCCAGACCGCAAACGGCCATCTGAGCGGGATAGTCTGGAGGACCTGAGCTGGCTGATGGATCTGCTTGGCGTGGAACTGGCAGGCTTCATAGGACTTCACTAGCTCGGCTGCATCGTTGAGCGGCGTGGGCCAGTAGAATCCGCTGCGGAATGCCCTGCCGACGAAGGTTCGTGACAATGAGTGGTGCCCGCAGTCCCCATCGTGTATGTCGGTCATCAACTGCTTCCCCTGGTCTCTGGAGATGCAACGCAGTGAAACGTCATTTGGTCGCTTCCTGTACATCTCACCGTCCCGGATGCAGTATGACATGGCCCGCTGGGCCACGGGCTCTGCGTCCTCCTCCTTCTCTGGCAGCGTCCCTTGTATCAGGTATTCCTTGAATTCCTTGGTCCAGCATCCCTCCTGGGGCTCGAGCGCCAGGAGTAGGCGCGCTCCTGAAGTCGGGCCAAAGGCTGGGGCTCCTGTGGTAGGCGGCCGCGGGAGCTCCTCCCGAAGCTGAGCTGTCCTTGAAAGTGGTGGCGTTATGGACAACTTGAAGAGCCGCTCCTCGAAGACGCCAGGCTCTTGGGGCTGCTGCTTGGACGCCCTCTTGGCGATGTCGTCAGCTTCCTTGTTGGTGCCACGAGGCACGTGCTGCAACTCCAGGCCCAGGAATTGCTTCTCCATCTTACGCACTTCTGCGAGGTATGCCTCCATGTGCTCGTCCTTCGGCTCGTATACTTTGTTGAAGAAGTTGAAGAGGAGCTGCGAGTCGCCCCTAACTATGAGGCATTTCACCCCCAGAGCTGCCACAACCTTTAGGCCAGGTATTAGGCCTTCGTATTCTGCGATGTTGTTGGAGACCTTCTCGCCCCGCTGAAAGCAGAGCTGCACGACGTAGTAGAGTTTGTCTTGAGCGGGCAAGATGAGTACACCTCCATCCCCCGCGCCCTGGTGCACGAAGGCGCCATCGAAATACATGATCCAGCCATCTGGCGCCTCACTTCCTGGTGATGTGGACCGGTCCTCACCTACTTCAAGCATCTGGGCATCCATCCATTCTGCCACAAAATCAGCAAGTGCGCCTCCCTTGATGACCCTGGTAGTGCTGAACTCCAACTGGAATGCCTGCAGCTCGATGTTCCACTCAGCGACCCTTCCAGCAGAGTTGGGGCTCCTGAGCACTCTCTCCAATGGGTAGGCTGAGACAACCTTGATGGGATGGCCCTGGAAGTAGTGCCGCAACTTGCGCGAGGCCACCAAGAGCGCAAGAAGGAGCTTTTGGGGCATGGGGTACCACGCCCTTGCGTCCCCCAACACCGTTTGACGAAATACACTGGGTGCTCGACGAGGGCTGGCGCGTTGGTGAGGCTCGTGTCTTGCGGAAGCTAGGATGTCTCCTGAGGAGATGGAACCTCCGACGCTTGATCGCTTGTCGGGACCTTGGCGACGTCGTCCTGCCGAGCATGGTCCCCTGTTGATGCCGCTACGGCTCTTACTGCGCCTTCCTGATCTTGTGTCAGCCCGATTGTGGCTTGGCGCGATGCACCTTTGGCTTGGTGCTCTTCCCGAACCGCCACCAGTGCTGTGCTGGCGGAGTACAGAGTGGCGGCAAGGTAAAGTACTAGGGGCTCGAGAGGTCGCTGCGCCACCATCACTGGAGGGCTGGTCAGGTAGTTCTTGAGGTCTTGAAAAGCTCGGTCGGCCTCTGGGGTCCATTTGAATGGGCCCTTCTTCTTCATCAGCTTGAAAAAGGGTAGGGTGCGCTCTCCCAGCTTGGAGATGAAGCGCCCCAACGCGGCCACCAGACCAGCCAGCTTCTGCATTTCATTGAGGGTCTGCGGTGGGCTCATGTCTTCAATAGCCTTGATATTCTCCGACTTTGCATCGATCCCTCTGTCGGACACGAGGAATCCCAGCAGCTTGACGGAAGGGACACCGAACACGCACTTTTCTGGATTAAGTTGCAAGTTCACCTGGAGAAGGCTCACGAAGGTTTCCTCCAGATCTTGGATCAAGGTTATTGCCTCCCGAGACTTCACCACAATGTCGTCGACGTAAGCCTCCGCGTTCCTCCCGAGCTGCCGCCCTAAGGCGAAGTGCATCTACCACTCAAAGGTCGCGCCCGCGTTGCGCAGTCTGAAGGGCATGCAGGTGTAGCAGTACACCCCACACGGGGTCAGGAAGGCTATCTTATCTACATCTTCTACAACCATCTTGATCTGGTGATACCCTGAGAATGCATCCAGGAAGCACAGCAAATCGCACTTGGCGGTAGAGTCAATGATCTAGTCGATGCGTGGGAGCAGGAACGGATCTTGGGGGCATGCCTTGTTGAGGTTGGTGAAGTCGACGGACATTCGCTCCTTCCCGCCTTTCTTCGGCACTACGACGGGGTTCGCCAGCCATTCGGGGTACCCAACCTCGCGAATGGTACCCGCCGCCTCCAATTTGTGGGTCTCTTGGGCGATGAAGGCCTGCTTCTCCGTGGACAGCCGTCTCGCCTGCTGCTTCACTGGGCGTACGTTGGGGCACACCCTCAAGTGATGTTGAATCACTTCTCTTGGGACCCCCACCAGCTGCTTGGGCTCCCATGCGAATATCTCCTTGTTTGCGCGCAAGAACTTCACCAACGCTTCCTCTTAGCCTGGGTCGAGGTCGGCACCTATGATAAAGGTGGCTCTCGAGGATCCGTCTTCATCGACCGGAACCAGCTTGGTTTCCGCCTTGTCTTGGGTGAACAACTGCTTATTTTTGGTTGGTGCGGCCCCCTTGGCCTCGGGGGCGCCCGCGTCGACAGGCTGCGCTGCCACGGCGGTCTTGAGGGCAAGCTTGAGCGCCGCCAGGGCCTCCTTGGCATCCCCCTTGATGGTGAGAACGCCCTTGCTTCTAGGCATCTTCATGAGGTTGTATTCCGGGTGGGTTGCTGCCATGAATTGGGCCAGTGCTGGGTACTCGAGGATGGCGTTATACATGAGGCCAATGCGGGCGATATCGAAGTTGACCAGCTCAGTACGGTAGTTGTCGTGCGTGCCGAAGGTGACGGGGAGGCGGATCTGCCCCAGGGTGTGGGCGGTGCCTCCACCAACTCCTAAGAAAGGTTTGCTGAGGCTGAGCCGCTCGAGCGGAACGTGAAGAAGGCTGAAGGCCTCCACGGAGAGCACGTTGAGGCCTGCGCCGCCGTTGATTAGGGTCTTGGTGACGGCTACGTTGCAGATGGTGGGCGTGTAGAGCATCGGGAGCATACCCGAGCCGGCGGTGGTGACGGGGTGGTCTTCTGAGTCGAAGGTGAGGTCGGCCTCGGGCGCAGCCCAGCCCGGCAGAGCCCCCGAGCACTTGGAAGCTGCGCCGATCTGGCGAAGGAATGGCTTGACATGGCGACCTGAAGGCGGTGCTTGAGAGCCGCCTAGTAGGGCCGCGACCGCGTGGTGCGCTGGTGCCGCGTAGTGCGCAGCGAAGAGGTTGCCCAGCTCCTCCCAAGATGCCACCGTGGATCCGGGGAGGTTGAGCAGCCAGGCGCGCGGCGCGCCGGTGAGGGCCGTGGGAAACCAGTTGGCCATGTGTAGGATCGGAAGTATGTCTAGAGGGGGGGGGTGATTAGACTACTTGACCAAATAAAAATCTAGCGTTTTCCCAATTTTAGTTATTGGCAAATTTTAGCTATCTTAGCACAAGTCAAGCAATCTCCACACAATTCAAGCAAGCATGCAAAGAGTATATGAGCAGCGGAAAGTAAAGCATGCAACTTGCAAGAATGTAAAGGGAAGGGTTTGGAGGATTCCATCGCAATTGGAGACATGGATATTTTTGGCATGGTTCCGATAGGTGGTGCTATCGTACATCCACGTTGATGGAGACTTCAAGCCACGGAGGGTAGCGGTTGCGCGAGTCCACGGAGGGCTCCACCCACGAAGGGTCCACGAAGAAGCAACCTTGTCTATTCCATCACGGCCGTCGCCCAGGAAGGACTTGCCTCACTAGCGGTAGATCTTCACGAAGTAGGCGATCTCCTTGCCCTTACAAACTCCTTGGTTCAACTCCACAATCTTGTCGGAGGCTCCCAAGTGACACCTAGCCAATCTAGGAGACACCACTCTCCAAGAAGTAACAAATGGTGTGTTGATGATGAACTCCTTGCTCTTGTGCTTCAAATGATAGTCTCCCCAATACTCAACTCTCTCTCACAGGATTTGGATTTGGTGGAAAGAAGATTTGAGTGGAAAGCAACTTGGGAAGGCTAGAGATCAAGATTCATATGGTTGGAATGGAATATCTTGACCTCAACACAAGTGTAGGTGGTTCTCTTTCAGAACATGTGTATTGGAAGTGTAGATCTGTTCTGATGGCTTTCTCCACGAATGAAGAGTGGGTGGAGGGGTATATATAGCCTCCACACAAAATCTAACCGTTACACACAATCTGCCAACCTCGGTGGGACTGAATAGTTAACCTCGGTCGGACCGATTCGGCAAACCTAGTGACCGTTAGGATTTTCGGTGGGACTGAGATGCAACTCGGTAGGACCGATATAGTTAGGGTTAGGGCATAACGTAATCTCGGTCTGACCAATTACACAAACTCGGTGGGACCGAATTTGGTAACAAGCTAACCAGAGAGTTGGTCAGGTAAACTCGGTGGGACCGATTCGCTCTTTTCGGTGAGACCGAAATGTTACGAAAGGGAAACAGAGAGTTTACATTGCAATCTCGGTGGGACCGATCGCTCACTTTGGTTAGACCGAAACGTTACGAAGGGAAACAGAGAAATTGCAATCCCATCTCGATGAGACCAAGATCCCTATCGGTGAAACCGAATTGCTAGGGTTTGTGGCAGTGGCTATGACATGTGAAACTCGGTGGCGCCGGATAGAAAGAATCGGTGGGGCCGAGTTTGACTTTTGGTTTAGGTCATATGTGGATGTGGGAAGATAGTTGAGGGTTTCGGAGCATATCACTAAGCACATGAAGCAAGAGGCTCATTAAACAACACCTCATCCCTCCTTGATAGTATTGGCTTTTCCTATAGACTCAATGTGATCTTGGATCACTAAAATATAAAATGTAGAGTCTTGATCTTGAAGCTTGATCCAATCTTTTGTCCTTATAATTTTGAGGGATCCACTTTCCTCATCCATGCCATGCCATTCATTGAGCTTTTACTGAAGTATTAGTCTTGGAATAATGTTAGCTCAATGAGCTATATGTTGTTAGGAATTACCAAAACCACCCAGGGATAGTTGCACTTTCAATCTCCCCCTTTTTGGTAACTGATGACAACATATAGATCAAAGCTTGGACAAATGATAATAAGAGTGAAAGATATCGTCGCTTTGAGAAGTATGTGATAAGCAAGAGCTCCCCCTAAATTTGTGCATATTTTAAGATTTGCTTTGGACTGCTAATGCACAATGAGTTAGGATCATGGGTTACTCTTCCATGTCACATACATCTTGGTGGAGCGCTCAAAATGATAAGAATTAAATACATGCACTCATCACCAAGCAAAGTGAAAGATCAAAATAAGGATAAACTGATAGTAACATCTAAAAAGCATTAAGTGTAGCTTATGATCAAACACATGATCATCAATGTCTCACAGATAAAAGCATAGTATCTCAAGCACTCAAAAGCAAATAAAGTTCAACCAAGAAGACATGAGAGAACAACAAGAGAGAACAAATGCAAACTCTCTCTCTCGAAGCCTATGATCTATACATTTTCTCCCCCTTTGGCCACAAGTTACCAAAAAGTTCATAGAAAATGCATAGCACTAAAATGACTCTCAGGCTTGGTCTTCAAGTGGTGGAGTCCGGATGACGCCAAGGACGAAGGCTTCAGTAGAAGTTGTTGGAGCTACTGGGGTAGGAGCTAGAGCTGGTGGAACTGAGGTTGTAGCTGGTGCAGAAGTAGTAGCTCTGGTGTCAGGAACTGGCACTGCAGATGATCTCTGAGCTCTAGGCACTCTGGCAAATGCATCAGTTGTGGTCTTGCCCTTCCTCTCCTACATATCATCCTGTAGTTGCTCCTAAGCAGACTGAATCTCAGTTACTTTCACATCTAGGTCATAGAACTTTTGTTCCATGATTCTTTCCAGGCTCTCTTGGTTTCGAGTCAGGGTTGCCAGTCCTTTCTCAATCCTCGGAGTTGATGCTATCAGGTAACCGAGCTGCTCCTGCTTGTTCTTCAAAACGTACTCAGATGCCTCCTCTTGAGTTGGCATCCTGGATGCTTTCTCCATCTTTTCCTTCTCCTTCTTTGCTTGAGCTTGTGCAGATGATGGTTCATTCTCATTCATCACAACTTGATTGTCCTCAAAGTCTAGATGGATGGGCAGGTGTTCCTTATCCAACAGATATGTGCCTGTGCCCATGTTTGAGTTAATAAACTCCTAAATTTGTGGGGCATATCCACAACTCCTCTTTTGATCAGTTGCTGTCCTCTTGATGGTCTCAACTATGAGGCTCATTACCTTGAACTTCTATGGCACATCAAATATGTGAAGCAAGTTTATTGCATGGCCTCTGACCATTTTGTGATCACCTGACTTGGGCAAGAGAGTGTGCCTTAGAATCCAGTTGATTATAGGCAGCCCTGACAGAAGGAAGTGAACTGACCCAAACTTGAAAGTCTCAGGAGCTTTGTCTGGGATCTCCTTGTACATGTTTGACATGGAATTGTGATCCATCTTCTTCTTGGCATAGACATCCAAGTCATCTTCTAGATCTTCTGGGGCATTGATTAGCCGAGCCCATTATGCAACTATAGATTGGTATCTTGTGCCTTCAGTCATCCATACTATCCTGCCATCTGGATAGAAATGTGCTGTGGAGTAGAATTGCATTATGAGCTCCTCATTCCACTTTCTGAGCTTCTACCCAACAAAGTATGCAACTCCACAAGCTTTGAAGCTGTCAAGCACTCCAGGATAGTGTTCTTCATTCTCCTTGATATACTCCGAGTCAACGCATCTCATGTCACACACTATGGGTTTCTTGTCCAGCATCACTGTCTCATAGAAGTCTTGTTGTTCCTTGGTGTGGAATCTGTAATCAACAGCAGTTCTTCTCCTTGAAGCATATGGATCTGCCTCTCTCCATTTCCTTAGCCCTGAATCTCTCCTCATTTTCATGTCCTCAACCACAGGATAAGCATCATTGTGGTCTGGAATCTTGGGCTTGAGCTTCCTGAGAACTTGTCCTTCTTCTTCTTCTTCAGCAGCAACATCAGGCACTAGGGCCTTGTTCTTCTCAGCAGCAGATATGTTCCTAGTGTTCCTCTTAGGTGCACTCTTGGGCTTGGAGGTAGCTTTGGGTGCTTCTTTGGGCTTCGATGATGCAACCCCTTACCTTACAACATCACCCATAAGCTTTTGTGCCTTGGGTGCTGGTGCAGCAACCTCTTCTTCCTCTTCTTCTCCCTCAAAGTCTATCCTCATGGAGGGTTTGCCAAGAACTCTAGCAGTAGTGGTTCTGACTCTCTTTTTCTTCTTGTCTTGGCCACCTGCTTCTTCTTCAGACTCCATGGTAAATTTCAAGGTTTCTCCAGTGGCAACCTTCCTAGGCTTGGAAGTAGGAACTCTCCTTGCAGGTGCCTTCTTATGCATACCTGGTTTTGTGGCTGCAGCTGAGCCATATTCTTTCTTGAGCACTTTCTTCTTTGAGGTGGCTTCCTGTCACATCCTAGCTAGACCATGCATTAGAGTGTTGCATCATGTCTTCTTTCAACAGAAACTTGAAATGGGGAAGGCAGAACCCCCAGCACCCCCCCTGAAATCAACTAGGGTTTACTAAAAATATTTTCAATGAACCTGAAATGCCCTTCTAAAATGTTCACCCTCTTTGTCTTGGGTTAGAACCTCTAGCAAAATTGGTGCACAATTTTCTAGGTCAACCAAAGGTCACTGAATTAATTCATAAATAATTTGCTTTTGGACATTTAAATGCTAGTAATTATTTTAAATGTTCAAATAATTGTGGAAATAAGTGTAGGTTGTTGGAAATATTCTATACATAGCCCATGGTTAAATCCAGGATTTTTGGAAGTACCTAGCTATTTTTAATAAATGCCACAAACCTACAGAAAAATAGAACAACAGAAACTAGAAGAGAGAGAGGGAAACTAACCTGGCCGCAGCCCACCAGCCGGCCCACCTGGCGGCCGAGCGCTGTGCTGGCCCATACCAGCCAGATGCTTAGTCCCTGCCTGGCACGCAGGGAGCTGACGCCGGCGAGCGCGAGCTCGCCACGGCGCCAGCAGCTTGCCGCTTCGCGCGCCTGGACGCTGGGCGACCTCCACGTCGCCGTCCCGACCCCGTGGACACGTCATTCGCCCCCTGCCTCTCTCCCTCACTCCCCCTCCGCCATGGCCGACGCTGCTGCGCCCGCGCCACCGTGAAACCACGCCCTCCGTCGCCCCGTGCTGCTCCACCATGTCCTGTAGCTCCGCCACTTCCTCCTCGTTCGCCCCACCAAGCCACGCCCCGCCGGAGGCCCACAAACGTCTCCACCGAGCTCGTCTTCAAGCTTCGGTCGACCAGATCGCCTCTGCCGCCCCGCTTGCTCCGGCTCGTCCCCGACCACGCCGTCAACTCCGTCGCAACCGCCGTGAGCTTAGCCACCCCCATCCTCTCCGTTCTTCTTCTCGTGCACCACAGCGAGCACACGAAGCTCACCGCACGCGCCGCCGCCTGACCACGTCGCCGGCGTTGCTCCGGTGACCATTTGGTCACAGGCTTGTGCCCGTCACACTCCTCGCACCGCGTAGATGCCGTAGGTGCTAGAGCCACGCCGCCTAGGCCACCGCAGCCCCATGCACGAGCTGTCCTGAGCCTCGGCCTCCGCCTGACCTCGTCGCCGGCGATGCTTCGGCCACTCCCCGGCCAAGCCATCACGATGGCTGGATGCGGGCGAGCACCAACTGCCCGCAGCTGCTCTCCGCGCAGCAAACGGAGCCCTGTGGGCGAATCCCTCAGCACGCCGCCACGTCTGGCGTCCCCGGCGGCTAAACGCCGGCAGGCTTTGACCCATTGACCGACGGGTTTGACCCGCTGACATGGACTAGGTGGGCCCAGGTTGACTCCTCTGAGTCAATGACAAGTGGGCCCACTCTGCTAACTAAATCTAATTGTTTTAACCAAAATTAGTTAGTTTAATTAACTGCTTACATGCAGGACCCACTGGTCAGTTTGACCTGGACGACCCCGTTGACCTCTGACGTCATCCTGACATAATGCTGAAGCAGTAATTGTTTTACCGGAATTATTCTTATATAGGAAATTCTAGAAAATAGTTCAAACTTCAAAAAATCATAGAAATTAATCTGTAACTCCAAATGCAAAGATTTACATATGAAATTTGATCAGAAAAATTCAATCTATCCACTGGTACTTGTTTCATGCATGTCAGAACAAGTTAACCTTGCTGTTTAAGCAATACAAGATGATGCACTTATATGGCTATGCTAAATGAACTAACTTTTGCACCTTTGGTTCAAATAAGCACATTCCTTTCTGTTTTTGCTCGCATTAGGCCAACACACATTCATATTGCCATGTCATAGCATGCATCATATTGTTGCATATCATCATGTATTGATTGTGTACCGATGTGTTCTTCGTGGTAGGTTCTGCCCCCGAGGATATTCACGAGTATCCAACTAAAGGGCAGTATCCCACTACCACTCCATCAGGCAAGCAACCCATTGATCATTCCGATACAAACCCATGTTCTCGCTTCTGCTCTCGTTTACTGCATTAAGACAACGCGATTCAAACTGCTGCGTGTTGCAGTAGTTGAACCCACTTCCTTTGCATGACCTGTCATTGCCATAGTAACTAGATGAAACCCACTAGCATGTGTAGGAGTTGATTGAGCCATGTGTGTGTGTTTCCTACCATGTTATGCTTGCTATGCTTAGAGTTGTGTCAGGTCTGGCTCATCGGGATGATGAACTAGAGTGAAAGGTTGTGTCGGTAACAGGAGTGAAGTGTTGAATACGATTTGGTAAAGGAATCGATGAGAGGCCATGTAGGAGTACATGGTGGGTTGTTTCATTGAGGCCGTCCTTAAGAACTGAGATCTGTGTGTGTGATTTAAGATTCAGCTACTACCACACATTGGGATCCTTAATTGACTCTCTCGACTTATTAACCACTCTTGTCCTCAGTCCGGGAGTTGCAAAGTAGTTTCTGGTGTTTGTAGTATGCTGGGGGCCGCACGCAGCGCTGACTGCCGGGGTTTTCCTGGGCTCCCCGAGCACCTATGGGGACGGAGCCCCTTCTCGGTTCGGCGGGGGGTGGAGGCCGCGCGAAGAGCGGATCGAGGCGAGGCACACGAGGGGTTTTGACCCAGCTTCGGAGCTCTCCGGAGAGATAATACTCCTACTGCTGCTTTGTGGATTGTATTGAGTTCTTGCTCGGGAGCGCCGAGTGCTACAGTACACTCGAGCAGCTAACGAGACCGAGCGCTTCTCTGAGGATCGATCCCCCCCTACGTTGCGCATTGGCCTCCTTTTATATGCCCAAGGGGTCTCCAACAGTTGGCAACGTAGGTAAGGGTAAAAGTGTAAATATGATGCGGTAGGTACAGCTACCTACACAGTGTATCATACCTAACCCTGACGGCAGGGGACAAAGGCATTAAATGCCCGTCTACGTCGCCCACACGGTGCAGAAAAGGGACCGTCAGGGGCGCTATCGCTCGCCACGATGGCGATCCTGTCAGCGCTGCATGCCACAGTGTACCCCTGGCTGCACAGCCTCCCGCCACGTACGCTGGGAAGGGTCCCGGAGCGACACGTAGGTGGCTGAGCTGGAGCGCGGGTACAGAGTGACTGCCTGCCGCGGCAAGTGCCTTGCCGCGGCCGTTGCCTTGTCGCGCCCGGGAACTTGTCGCTCGCCGGGTCCTGCCGGGACGCGTGGCGTGCCGCGGCAGGTTCTTTGAGATGCTCTTGTTGGGCTTCCCGGCGAGCTCCTCTTGCTGGGGTCTCGTACCTTGAATGGCCTTCCCGGCAAGCTCCTCTTGCCGGGGACTTGTCTTCTTGACTTAAATATTTTGTTCTCGAATGGCTTCAAAGGAACCATAGAGAGCCTTGGTGATTGCCTGGCGGGCCTTGCCGCGGGGTGCTGCGACTGCCCGTGCACAAGTTCAGGATACTAGAGTACCCCTACTTTAGTACACCGACACTGACCATAGGGGTGGGCTGTATTGCGGTAGGCACGTGGCCCGGTGTACCGATTCGCCTGTTTGGTGTCTCGGGAACCCTGCACACATCGTTCGGGGCCGTTAGTGGAAACCTCGGCCGGATACCCTGCGGATGGAACCCGAATAGGCGATAAACCTGGACTAGGGACTTGTGTGTTTAGTCAGGTCGTGGCCGACACCCTCGCTGGGCTTCCGCTTGAAGGTTGTCGAGTACATGTTGTGTAAACGGCGATAAGTGGTGAGAGCGTGTGTGAAGAAGTACACCCCTGCAGGGTATGAAACTATTCGAATAGCCGCATCCGTGGTAAAGGACTACTTGGTCACCTATGCAGTTCATAGACAATGTCGGATTTTGGGTTCCGGCAGACCCTTAAGGTTCGAACTCTGGGGTGTGCGCGGAGATTATGCCCTCTACCTCTCCATCTCGCAAGGATCTAACTACAGAAAGAACAACACAAAAGACACAGAGTTTATATTGGTTCGGGCCACCGAGATGGTGTAATACCCTACTCCAGTGTGGTGTGGTGGATTGCCTCCTGGGCTGATGATGAAGAACAATACAGGGAAGAGCATCCTCGCGAGGGTCTGTTCTTGGTTAGGGGGACGAACTACTAGGAGGAGTCCGGCCGCCCTTCTCTCTCTCTCTTTCTCTCTGCTTGCTCTAATTCTAAGTTCTGCTGGCTTGATCGCTCGGTGCTCGATTCCCCCCTTTTCTTCTTTTTCCCTACCCTAGGGGTGGCTAGTCCTATTTATAGGCAAAGGCCCTGGGCCTCTTCCCAAATATTGAGCGGGAAGGGCGCCAACAATTGGCCAATTCGAAGGGGAACATCTGGTACACTTATCCTGACTAAAGTTGGTCCTCGCCTGCCAAAGGCCCTGTGATGATGCCGTTCTGGGCTCCACGATGAACTCCTTCCCACCGTTGGACTGGTCTTGGTCTCGTTGCACCGAAATGGATGCCTTTGCTTGATCCTCTTGCCTGCGCTTGCCCCCTTTGCACCAAAGAGGAAAGGGAGGACACTGCGCGGGCCGGCGCCCGCCTGGCGCTCTTGGTCGTCATGGCTTGCGTCATGGGCACCTCGCGAGGTACCCTGCCTTGATCTCTCTGCCTTCCCGTGAGCCAACCTAACGAGGCCGTGCCTGAGGAAGTGTTGTGTCGTCCGCCCCGCGAGGCTTGGCCCCTCGCAAGGGTCTTGGGTCTTGTGTTGATGAAGTTGGGCCGTGTTAGGCCCCCTTGAGCCACGCCGCAGGCCGCAAGCAGGAAAGTCTGGGCACCCCCATTCCCAGAATGCCGACAGTAGCCCACGCGCCTAAGGCGCGCGTGGACTTGGCCGTGCCGAGAGGCGAAAGGGCAAGGGCGAAGCGTGTTGGGGAACGTAGTAATTTCAAAAAATTCCCTACGCACACGCAAGATCATGGTGATGCATAGCAACGAGAGGGGAGAGTGTTGTCTACATACCCTTGTAGACTGAAGCGGAAGCGTTGACTCAACGTAGAGGAAGTAGTCGTACGTTCTCCTCATGATCCGACCGATCACAGCACCGTTACTCCGGCACCTCCGAGTTCTTGGCACACGTTCAGCTCGATGACGATCCCCGGGCTCCGATCCAGCAAAGCGTCGGGGAAGAGTTTCGTCAGCACGACGGCGTGGTGACGATCTTGATGTGTTACCGGCGCAGGGCTTCGCCTAAGCACTGCAACGATATGACCGAGGTGGAATATGATGGAGGGGGGCACCGCACACGGCTAAGGAACGATCACGTTGATCAATTGTGTGTCCAAGGGGTGCCCCTTGCCTCAGTATATAAAGGATGGAGGAGGAGGAGGCCGGCCAAGGCAAAGGGTGCGGCCAAGATGTGGAGTCCTACTAGGACTCCAAGTCCTAGTAGGAGTCCACCAAGAGGGAAGGAAGGGAGAAGGAATAGGAGGAGAAGGAAAGGTGGCCGGCCCCCTTTTCCCTAGTCCAATTCGGACTAGAGGGGAGGGGGGGCGCAGCAGCCTTTTTCCTTTTCCCACTAAAGCCCATCAAGGCCCATTACTTCTCCCGTAATCCCGTAACTTCCCGGTACCTCCGAAAATACCCGAACCACTCAGAACCCTTCCGATGTCCGAATATAGTCGTTCAATATATCGATCTTTACGTCTCGACCATTTCGAGACTCCTCGTCATGTCTCCGATCTCATCCGGGACTCCGAACTCCTTCGGTACAGCAAAACTCATAAACTCATAATATAACTGTCATCGAAACCTTAAGCGTGCGGACCCTACGGTTCGAGAACAATGTAGACATGACCGAGACACGTCTCCGGTCAATAACCAATAGCGGGACCTGGATGCCCATATTGACTCCTACATATTCTATGAAGATCTTTATCGGTCAGACCGCATAACAACATACGTTGTTCCCTTTGTCATCGGTATGTTACTTACCCGAGATTCGATCGTCGGTATCCAATACCTAGTTCAATCTCGTTACCGGCAAGTCTCTTTACTCGTTCCGTAATACATCATCTCACAACTAACACATTAGTTGCAATGCTTGCAAGGCTTATGTGATGTGCATTACCGAGAGGGCCCAGAGATACCTCTCCGACAATCGGAGTGACAAATCCTAATCTCGAAATACGCCAACCCAACATGTACCTTCGGAGACACCTGTAGAGCACCTTTATAATCACCCAGTTACGTTGTGACGTTTGGTAGCACACAAAGTGTTCCTACGGTAAACGGGAGTTGCATAATCTCATAGTTAAAGGAACATGTATAAGTCATGGATAAAAGCAATAGCAACATACTAAACGATCGGGTGCTATGCTAATGGAATGGGTCATGTCAATCAGATCATTCATCTAATGATGTGATCTCGTTAATCAAATAACAACTCTTTGTTCATGGTTAGGAAACATAACCATCTTTGATTAATGAGCTAGTCAAGTAGAGGCATACTAGTGACACTCTGTTTGTCTATGTATTCACACATGTATTATGTTTCCTGTTAATACAATTCTAGCATGAATAATAAACATTTATCATGAATTAAGGAAATAAATAATAACTTTATTATTGCCTCTAGGGCATATTTCCTTCAGTCTCCCACTTGCACTAGAGTCAATAATCTAGTTCACATCGCCATGTGATTTATCAGCAATAGTTCACATCACCATGTGATTAACACCCATAGTTCACATCGATATGTGACCAACACCCAAAGGGTTTACTAGATTCAGTAATCTAGTTCACATCGCTATGTGATTAACACCCAAAGAGTACTACGGTGTGATCATGTTTTGCTTGTGAGAGAAGTTTAGTCAACGGGTCTGCCATATTCAGATCCGTTATGTATTTTGCAATTTTCTATGTCTACAATGCTCTGCACGGAGCTACTTTAGCTAATTGCTCCCACTTTCAATATGTATCTAGATTGAGACTTAGAGTCATCTAGATTAGTGTCAAAACTTGCATCGACGTAACCTTTTACGACGAACCTTTTTGTTACATCCATAATCGAGAAACATATCCTTATTTTACTAAGGATAATTTTGACCGATGTCCAGTGATCTACTTCCTAGATCACTATTGTACTCCCTTGCTTAACTCAGTGGTAGGGTATGCAATAGATCTGGTACACAGCATGGCATACTTTATAGAACCTATGGCTGAGGCATAGGGAATGACTTTCATTCTCTTTCTATCTTCTGCCGTGGTCGGGCTTTGAGTCTTACTCAATTTCACACCTTGTAATACAGGCAAGAACTCTTTCTTTGACTGTTCCATTTTGAACTACTTCAAAATCTTTTCAAGGTATGTACTTATTGAAAAACTTATCAAGCGTCTTGATCTATCTCTATAGATCTTGATGCTCAATATGTAAGCAGCTTCACCGAGGTCTTTCTTTGAAAAACTCCTTTCAAACACTCCTTTATGCTTTGCAGAATAATTCTACATTATTTCCGATCAACAATATGTCATACACATATACTTATCAGAAATGCTGTAGTGCTCCCACTCACTTTCTTGTAAATACAGGCTTCACCGCAAGTCTGTATAAAACTATATGCTTTGATCAACTTATCAAAGCGTATATTCCAACTCCGAGATGCTTGCACCAGTCCATAGATGGATCGCTGGAGCTTGCATATTTTGTTAACACCTTCAGGATCGACAAAACCTTCTAGTTGCATCGTATACAACTCTTCTTTAATAAATCCATTAAGGAATGTAGTTTTGTTTATCCATTTGCCGGATTTCATAAAATGCGGCAATTGCTAACATGATTCGGACAGACTTAAGCATAGATACGAGTGAGAAACTCTCATCGTAGTCAACACCTTGAACTTGTCGAAAACCTTTTGCGACAATTCTAGCTTTGTAGATAGTAACACTACTATTAGTGTCCGTCTTCCTCTTCAAGATCCATTTATTTTCTTTGGCTTGCCGATCATCGGGCAAATCCATCAAAGTCCATACTTTGTTCTCATACATGGATCATATCTCAGATTTCATGGCCTCTAACCATTTCGCGGAATCTGGGCTCATCATCGCTTCCTCATAGTTCGCAAGTTCATCATGGTCTAGTAACATGACTTCCAGAACAGGATTACCGTACCACTCTGGTGCGGATCTCACTCTGGTTTACCTACGAGATTCGGTAGTAACTTGATCTGAAGTTACATGATCATCATCATTAGCTTCCTCACTAATTGGTGTAGTAGTCACAAGAACAGATTTTTGTGATGAACTACTTTCCAATAAGGGAGAAGGTACAATTACCTTATCAAGTTCTACTTTCCTCCCACTCACTTCTTTCGAGAGAAACTCCTTCTCTAGAAAGGATCCATTCTTAGCAACAAATGTCTTGCCTTTGGATCTGTGATAGAAGGTGTACCCAACTGTCTCCTTTGGGTATCCTATGAAGACACATTTCTCCGATTTGGGTTTGAGCTTATCATGTTGAAACTTTTTCACATAAGCATCCCAACCCCAAACTTTAAGAAACGACAACTTTGGTTTCTTGCCAAACCATGGTTTATTTTGTGTCGTCTCAACGGACTTTAGATGGTGCCCCTTTTAACGTGAATGCAGCTGTCTCTAATGCATGATCCCAAAATGATATTGGTAAATCGGTAAGAAACATCATAGATTGTACTATATCCAATAAAGTACGGTTATGACGTTCGGACACACCATTATGCTGTGGTGTTCCAGGTGGCATGAATTTGTGAAACTATTCCACATTGTTTTAATTGAAGACCAAACTCATAACTCAAATATTTGTCTCCGCGATCAGATCGTAGAAACCTTATTTTCTTGTCACGATGATTTTCACTTCACTCTAAAATTCTTTGAACTTTTCAAACGTTTCAGACTTATGTTTCATCAAGTAGATATACCCATATCTGCTCAAATCATCTGTGAAGGTCAGAAAATAATGATACTTGTCGCGAGCCTTAATATTCATCGGACCACATACATCAGTATGTATGATTTCCAACAAATCTGTTGCTTGCTTCATTGTTTCGGAGAACGGCGTTTTAGTCATCTTGCCCAAGAGGCATGGTTCGCAAGCATCAAGTGATTCATAATCAAGTGATTCCAAAATCCCATCAGCATGGAGTTTCTTCATGCGCTTTACACCAATATGACCTAAACGGCAGTGCCACAAATAGGTTGCACTATCATTATTAACTTCGCATCTTTTTGGTTTCAATATCATGAATATGTGTATCACTGCGATCGAGATCCAATGAACTATTTTCATTGGTGTGTATGACCATAGAAGGTTTTATTCATGTAAACAGAACAACAATTGTTCTCTAACTTAAATGAATAAACGTATTGCAATAAACATGATCAAATCATATTTATGCTCAACGCAAACACCAAATAACACTTATTTAAGTTCAACACTAATCCCGAAAGTATAGTGAGTGTGCGATGATGATCATATCAATCTTGGAACTACTTCCAACATACATCGTCACTTCACCCTTAACTAGTCTCTGTTCATTCTGCAACTCCCGTTTCGAGTTACTAAATTTTAGCAGCTGAACTAGTACCAAATACTAAGGGGTTGCTATGAACACTAGTAAAGTACACATGTATATCAAATATACTTATGTTCACTTTGCCATCCTTCTTATCCGCCAATCACTTGGGGTAGTTCCGCTTCCAGTGACCAGTCCCTTTGTAGTAGAAGCACTTAGTCTCAGGCTTAGGACCATACTTGGGCTTTTCACTTGAGCAGCAACTTGCTTGCCGTTCTTCTTGAAGTTACGCTTCTTTCCTTTTGCCCTTTTCTTGAAACTAGTGATCTTGTCAACCATCAACACTTGATGTTTTTCTTTGATTTCTACCTTCGCCGATTTTAGCATCGCGAAGAGCTTGGGAATATTTTCCGTTATCCCTTGCATATTATAGTTCATCACGAAGTTCTACTAACTTGGTGATGGTGACTAGAGAATTCTGTCAATCACTATCTTATCTGGAAGATTAACTCCCACTTGATTCAAGCGATTGTAGTACCCAGACAATCTGAGCACATGCTCACTAGTTGAGCGATTCTCCTCCATCTTTTAGCTATAGAACTTGTTGGAGACTTCATATCTCTCAACTCGGGTATTTGCTTGAAATATTAACTTCAACTCCTGGAACATCTCATATGGTCCATGACGTTCAAAACGTCTTTGAAGTCCCGATTCTAAGCAGTTAAGCATGGTGCACTAAACTATTAAGTAGTCATCATATTGAGCTAGCAAAACGTTCATAATGTCTGCATCTGCTCCTGCAATAGGTCCGTCACCTAGCGGTGCATCAAGGACATAATTCTTCTGTGCAGCAATGAGGATAAACCTCAGATCACGGATCCAATCCGCATCATTGCTACTAACATTTTTCAACACAATTTTCTCTAGGAACATATCAAAATAAACACAGGGAAGCAACAACGCGAGCTATTGATCTACAACATAGATATGCTAATATTACCAGGACTAAGTTCATGATAAATTTAAGTTCAATTAATCATATTACTTAAGAACTCCCACTTAGATAGACATCCCTCTAATCCTCTAAGTGATCACGTGATCCAAATCAACTAAACCATGTCCGATCATCACGTGAGATGGAGTAGTTTCAATGGTGAACATCACTATGTTGATCATATCTACTATATGATTCACGCTCGACCTTTCGGTCTCCGTGTTCCGAGGCCATATATGTTATATGCTAGGCTCGTCAAGTTAAACCTGAGTATTCCGCGTGTGCAACTGTTTTGCACCCGTTGTATTTGAACGTAGAGCCTATCACACCCGATCATCACGTGGTGTCTCAGCACGAAGAACTTTCGCAATGGTGCATACTCAGGGAGAACACTTCTTGATAATTTAGTGAGAGATCATCTTATAATGCTACCGTCAATCAAAGCAAGATAAGATGCATAAAAAGATAAACATCACATGCAATCAATATAAGTGATATGATATGGTCATCATCATCTTGTGCTTGTGATCTCCATCTCCGAAGCACCGTCATGATCATCATCGTCACCGGCGCGACACCTTGATCTCCATCGTAGCATCGTTGTCGTCTCGCCAATCTTATGCTTGCACGACTATCACTACCGCTTAGTAATAAAGTAAAGCATTACATTGCGATTGCATTGCATACAATAAAGCGACAACCATATGGCTCCTGCCAGTTGCCGATAACTCGGTTACAAAACATGATCATCTCATACAATAAAATTTAGCATCATGTCTTGACCATATCACATCACAACATGCCCTGCAAAAACAAGTTAGACGTCCTCTACTTTGTTGTTGCAAGTTTTACGTGGCTGCTACGGGCTCAAGTAAGAACTCATCTTACCTACGCATCAAAACCACAACGATAGTTTGTCAAATAGACTCCGTTTTAACCTTCTCAAGGACCGGGCGTAGCCACACTCGGTTCAACTAAAATTGGAGAGACAGTCTTCCGCAAGCCATCTATGTGCAAAGCACGTCGAGGGAACCGGTCTCGCGTAAGAGTACGCGTAAGGTTGGTCCGGATCGTCTCGTCCAACAATACCGCTGAACCAAAGTATGACATGCTGGTAGGCAGTATGACTTGTATCGTCCACAACTCACTTGTGTTCTACTCGTGCAAATAACATCAAACCATAAAAACCTAGGCTCGGATGCCAATGTTGGGTAACGTAGTAATTTCAAAAAAATTCCTACGCACACGCAAGATCATGGTGATGCATAGCAACGAGAGGGGAGAGTGTTGTCTACATACCCTTGTAGACTGAAGCGGAAGCGTTGACTCAACGTATAGGAAGTAGTCGTACGTTCTCCTCACGATCCGACCGATCACAGCACCGTTACTCCGGCACCTCCGAGTTCTTGGCACACGTTCAGCTCGATGACGATCCCCGGGCTCCGATCCAGCAAAGCGTCGGGGAAGAGTTCCGTCAGCACGACAGCGTGGTGACGATCTTGATGTGTTACCGGCGCAGGGCTTCGCCTAAGCACTGCAACGATATGACCGAGGTGGAATATGGTGGAGGGGGGCACCGCACACGGCTAAGGAACGATCACGTTGATCAATTGTGTGTCCAAGGGGTGCCCCTTGCCTCAGTATATAAAGGATGGAGGAGGAGGAGGCCGGCCAAGGCAAAGGGTGCGGCCAAGATGTGGAGTCCTACTAGGACTCCAAGTCCTAGTAGGAGTCCACCAAGAGGGAAGGAAGGGAGAAGGAATAGGAGGAGAAGGAAAGGTGGCCGGCCCCCTTTTCCCTAGTCCAATTCGGACTAGAGGGGAGGGGGGCGCAGCAGCCTTTTTCCTTTTCCCACTAAAGCCCATCAAGGCCCATTACTTCTCCCGTAATCCCGTAACTTCCTGGTACCTCCGAAAATACCCGAACCACTCAGAACCCTTCCGATGTCCGAATATAGTCGTCCAATATATCGATCTTTACGTCTCGACCATTTCGAAACTCCTCGTCATGTCCCCGATATCATCCGGGACTCCGAACTCCTTCGGTACATCAAAACTCATAAACTCATAATATAACTGTCATCGAAACCTTAAGCGTGCGGACCCTACGGTTCGAGAACAATATAGACATGACCGAGACACGTCTCCGGTCAATAACCAATAGCGGGACCTGGATGCCCATATTGGCTCCTACATATTTTACGAAGATCTTTATCGGTCAGACCGCATAACAACATACGTTGTTCCCTTTGTCATCGGTATGTTACTTACCCGAGTTTCGATCGTCGGTATCCAATACCTAGTTCAATCTCGTTACCGGCAAGTCTCTTTACTCGTTCCGTAATACATCATCTCACAACTAACACATTAGTTGCAATGCTTGCAAGGCTTATGTGATGTGCATTACCGAGAGGGCCCAGAGATACCTCTCCGACAATCGGAGTGACAAATCCTAATCTCGAAATACGCCAACCCAACATGTACCTTCGGAGACACCTGTAGAGCACCTTTATAATCACCCAGTTACGTTGTGACGTTTGGTAGCACACAAAGTGTTCCTACGGTAAACGGGAGTTGCATAATCTCATAGTTAAAGGAACATGTATAAATCATGGATAAAAGCAATAGCAACATACTAAACGATCGGGTGCTATGCTAATGGAATGGGTCATGTCAATCAGATCATTCATCTAATGATGTGATCTCGTTAATCAAATAACAACTCTTTGTTCATGGTTAGGAAACATAACCATCTTTGATTAATGAGCTAGTCAAGTAGAGGCATACTAGTGACACTCTGTTTGTCTATGTATTCACACATGTATTATGTTTCCTGTTAATACAATTCTAGCATGAATAATAAACATTTATCATGAATTAAGGAAATAAATAATAACTTTATTATTGCCTCTAGGGCATATTTCCTTCAAAGCGCCGCGGGCCCTAACAGCCTGCGGCCTTGGGCGCCGCATGGCAGTTGATTGGACGCGAGTGCTTTAGCAACTGCGCGGGTTACTAAAGGTGTAGCGCCCGCCCAGGCTTTGCTCTCGTCTTTCTCTGGTTGCTGCTCAGATCCCCTTTCTTGCGCCTCTCCTTCCTTCCTCCTAACTCCAGATCTGCTCTTCCCGTGTGACCTAGGAAGTCATGGCGCCTCGTCAGCCTCCGGCCGAAGCTTGGTTTTCGCCCGCCCTGGACTCGCCGAACGTGTCGGAGGCGAGCCTTGCCCAGCTGCGCCAGATGGCGGTGGCGCGTGGCATCGACGGGGCGCGGGTGTTCAAGGTCGGCTCCGCCACCCCTAAGGGCCGAGGGAGCACCTTCTACCCTCTCTTCGTAAGCTCCATTACTGCTGGCCTGGTGCCTTCTTTTTCCGAGTTCTTCCTCTCTGTCCTCCGCCCTTACGACTTACTAGCTCTGCATCTCCACCCCAACTCCATCCTTCTCCTGGCGATCTTCGCCTACTACTTCGAGGCTCATGTGGGGGTGCAACCCTCAGTGGCCTTGCTGCGCCACTACTTCTACCTTCGGGTCACTCGCGGTTCCCCTTCCGCATGCGCGAGTTTCGTTGCGTGTGGTGGCGCCATTGCCATATCGAATCCCGGGAAGAGGATTGAGGGCTTCAGGAGCAAGTGGGTCTTGGTGGACGCCGGGCGCATCCACCCTCGGCTGATCCTACACACGGAGCAGCCCGTGAGTTCTGGCGACTGGTCCCGGGCGGAGCTTACGGACCCCCGCGCGAAACCGGTACTGGAGAAGATGGACGCGGACCTAAAGCCGGCCAGCGCGGCGGCGACGAAGCTGACCGGCGCGTCGCTGCTGAGGGAGTTCCTGGAGCACCAACTGGCTCGGCTTCGGCAGTACTCACCTCCAATGTGGAGGCCTCATCCGAGCCCCGCGGCTGTGGGCGACGAGGATTTGACCGCGGTTCTCCAATCTCTGGTCGGGGGCGAGGTGGCAAGGCTGGAGGGCGCACCCACGCCCTTGTTCCTTCGCGACGACTGGAAGTAGGTGGTGGATTCCATGCCCGTGTTCAACGAGGACGGGCCCGTGCCCATGGTGGCTCTCGAGGGACTGGTGGACGTGTCCTCCGGCGACTCCAGCGGAGAGGGGGGCGAGGAGGAGCGGGGAGAGGGCCCTGACTCTGAGGCAACTATCGGAGAGTCTAGGGCTCCCCTTCCCCGGCGCAAGTCCCGCACTCTCCGCCTCTCGTTGAGCGATGATGATGAGGGTGACAACGTGCTGGGTAGCGGGAGCTCGCCCCCGATCCCAAAGAAGGACAAGACCGGGCTGATCCTTCGCGGGTCCGCCCTGGCTCCGGGGCGATCCGCGGACGCGCCTCCTGCTTCTGAGGTTGACCCCTCCAGTCGGCTCTCAGGCTTCAAGTATGGCCAGAGGCTGCTCGAGCCCTCCAGCGATGACCTGTAAGTGCTCGATCCCTCATCTTTTGTTCCTTGTTCCGCCGCTGAGGCTTGATGTTTGCTCCTCTTGGATAGGCTGGCGCCCACGGCGAAGAAACCGAAGGGGGCTCCCGAGGCCCCATCCGCGGCAACGCCTCCGCCTG
Source organism: Aegilops umbellulata (assembly GCA_032464435.1). NCBI lineage: Eukaryota > Viridiplantae > Streptophyta > Magnoliopsida > Poales > Poaceae > Aegilops > Aegilops umbellulata. The sequence goes on from CP136056.1 coordinate 151,039,940, forward strand.
CAGGTGTGGGCGATCGTGAGGCACAGGCTTCTCCTGCCCGCTCATCCTTGCGAGGCCTGGCTGAGCTGGCTGGGGAGAGCCCAGCCCCCATGGCCCAAGTGACTCCCGAGGTGCTCCTGCCTGCTGCCGCCACCACGGCCGCCGGCGCGCAACAGACTCCGCCTCAGGATGCTGTGGTCTCGCCGCCCCTACCTTCTCCTCCTGTTACACCAACCGCTGCTCCCCCAACTCCTCCTGCTGCCTTGGAGCGCGCCGATGCTTCTCCGTCTTCTTCTGCCGTCCTGGAGCGTGCCGTTGCTGAACTGGACCAGCTGCGGCAGGATCTTCTTGGTGCCGACCCTCGCCTGGTGGTCGGGCGCCTGGAGCTGGCTTCGGGGTGGATCCGCTCCGACGCCTCGATTCGGGCGGCGCTGGTTCAGGCCTCAATGGCCTGCGACGGAGAGAGGGAGGCCACCCTTGAGGCGAAGACTGCCCGAGACGCGGCCCTGGGCGAGGTGGTTGGAGTCCGTGGTCGCTGCAAGGAGCTGGAGGACGAACTGCAAGGCCTGCGAGACCAGCTCGCGAAGGAGGTCCTCCTTCGCCGAGAGCTGGAAGAAGGCATGAAGGCTCGCGAGGCGGCCCTCGAGGACCGGGAGGCCAAGCTCAAGAAACACCGCGACCGCCTAAACGCGCTAAAGAAGGAGCTGGAGGCGACGAAGGCCGAGCTGGACGCCAAGGCCCGGGTCCTTGCCGAGGATCGCGTGGCCTTCGCGGGCATGGAGAAGGATGCTCGCGCTTCGCTGAAGACACTTTACGAGAGCGGCCTGGAGAGCCCGCTGGCCGGTGACGAGGACGGCCCCGCCAAGCTGCTTCCTTTCCTTGTTCAAGCCCTTGGGGATGTCGCCCTTGGCCTTGGCCCCACGGCTGAGGCCGCGGCGCGTGTCTTGTCTTCTGCAGCGCTGACACGGGTCTTTGCCCACATCTACCTCCGCGATCCCAGCGCCGACCTCGACAACTTGCTGGAACTGGTGAGCGGCGAGGGTGTTGCCGCCGCCGTCGAAGCCGTGAAGGGGCGCGCGGAGGCGCTGCTGGGGAAGTTCCGGGCCTTCAGCACCAAGCCGAAGCAAGGCGCTGCTGGTCCTGCTGCTCCGCAAGGCGAAGCCACTCCGCGCTGCTCCACCGCCAACAAGTGACTCCGCTACTGCTCCTGTTCTTCTCTTAGTTCCTGCACATGCACCACGCCTCGGGGAGGCATTTAAACTTGCGTTTGGTACTGAGACGACAGTATGGACTGTAATATTTTGCTTTTAATTTCCTTGAATTTTATGCTTTTCTTCCCTACTTGCTTGTGTTCTACGCCGGCAGAGCCCGGCCCCGTGCGTACCTCACCCAGCATTAGCCCCGACCGGAAACCAGGACGAGACCAAAGGAGCGAGGGGCTACGGGACAAGTTAGGCTCCTGAGTCGCGATGCTCAGGAGTCCCCCTTGGCGCACGAACAACAAGTAGGGAAGCGTGATGTAGGTGTATCTTCCGTTCTACGTCTGCAGAGCCCGACTCCGCGCGTACCTCACCCAGCATTGCCTTTCGGAACTAAGGAGTGAGGGGCTACGGAGCCAGTTAGGCTCCTGAGTCGCAATGCTCAGGAGTCCCCCTTGACGCTCAAATAGCGGGCGATGAGATGAGATGCAAGCGAGACTACTGTTCTACGTCTGCAGAGCCTGGCCCCGCGCGTACCTCACCCAGCATAGCCTTTCGGAACTAAGGAGTGAGGGGCTACGGGACCATCTAGGCTCCTGAGTCGCGATGCCCAGGAGTCCCCCTTGACGCTCAAATGGCCTTCATACCTTGGCTCCGCTCGGGGAGAGACGCGCGACGAGCCAGGCCCGAGGGGCCTGGCTGGGCGGCGTACGTCTGGGCATGACCCAGGCATAGCCCTCGTGCCTAGCCCCCTTGCGCGGCCACTGAGCTCTGGGCTCCTTGAGGTTAACGCGGCCCGGAGGCCACCCATAGTTGTTTATCACCAGCGCGGAGCATAGCGCTTCCGTATGTGTACGGGCATAGCCGCTCCTTGGCAGTGTCGTCAGCCAACGCGGAGCATGGTGCTTCCACTAGTATGTGGGAGGGGTCTCCCCTCCGGAAGGAGCCCCCGGGGCGTGTACAGCACCGCCCTGACACGTGGCCAGCACGGTAGGGCTAGGTGAGGTGTATCTGGGCACCCGTGAGCCAGCGCGGGACTCACGGGGCCCTACCTCTAGGCGGGTTGCGCCTGGCACTGGGCCGTATCTTGAGACTTGTTCCTGCAAATTGGGTTAGATGCCGGCACTCTATGTCCTCGGGTCCCGGCCCTCGAGCTTGTCTCAGCCATCGCTGGTATGCCAGGTCGCGATGCCATGGACAAGGCCAGAGGGTGAGGGCTGGAGAGCCAGTATGAGCCCTGAGTCGCGATGCTCAGGTACCCCCCCCTTTAACGTGCAAGTGGTCGACATGGAGAAGGAGAGGTGCCGTGGACAGGCGTCAAGTAATCAAGCATGATAGACGAAAGCATAACTGGAAATAAACGCAAGGGAGATACACGCCAGTGGGCCTGGCCCGAGCGGCTTGGGGATGATGCAGCCCGAGGGGCGCCCCCAACAAAGCAAGCTAATGACCGAAAAATAAAAAGGGATACACGCCGCAGGGATGGACCCACACGGCCTGGGAATGAAGCAGCCCTGGGGGGCGTCCCCAGCTGGAAATGAAGCTTGAAGGACGTCACCTGAAGATGCCGAGGATGAAGTGGTGTTGGTGCAGCAGACTCGATGCGCTGCGGAAGCCGATCCTCATGAGCCTCCAGGCCCAGGGGCCTAAGGAGGCTCCGGAGGCACTGGTGATTCCTCGCGAATCGTCTCCATCTCCGCCAGGACTGCGGAACGCCTGTCTTCCTGGGTCTCCATGATGCCCCTCATGAGGCGCTGGTATGCAGCAGCCACGCTCGGCAAGCCGTAAGGCATGCGAACATAGCTGTGGGGTGGACCTCCGCAACGCCCCACTTGCGAGGGCCAGAGGCGCTCCACCGTGGCGACCCGATTAAGCCCTGGTACGTCGACGCAGACGCGCAACCCACCATCCTTGCCTGGATGGGGAGCCATAGCCGGTAGACGGCGGCAACCTCTCATGACTCTTGACTCCTGCTACTCTTGAACGGCCTCGTTAATGAACTCCTGCTGGTCTGACCTTCCTTGCCCTGCTCCTTATTGAGGGAAACATGCCCTGAGGCACGCCTCCACATGGTGCCCAAGCGCCTCCCTCGTGACCCTGGCCAGGTCGGTGGCCCTCCAGGTGAGAGCCCCCGAGCCCTGCCTGAGGAGGGCACCGGGCGCGCTTTCCTATGCGATGGAAGGAGGGTCCCCTTGGGCAGACGCGGGCCCTGAGGTGCCTGCCTCTTGAGGGGATAAGCCTGACGATGTCTTCTTCTTCTTGGGGGTGATCTCGGGAAGCCTCCTGCTTCCACGATCTGGGTCTTCCAGTGACGCGTCCTGAAAGGCTCGCTCCAGGGAACACACTACATCCTTTTCTTCACACGGCACCGTGATGACTACGCCACTTCCTGGCATCTTTAGGACATTGTAACCATGATGAGTCACGGCCATGAACTTGGTCAGCGCTGGGTATCCGAGGATGGCGTTGTACGACAGGCGGATGTGAGCGACGTCGAAGTCGATGAGCTCGGTGCGGTAGTAGCTGCGGGCTCCGAAGGTGACAGGGAGGCGGACCTGCCCGATCGGGATCGTGGAACCGTCGGTGACTCCGGAGAAGGGCTTGGTCGGCTAAAGCTGGTCGTAGGGCACTTGAAGATTGTTGAATGTCTCCACGGACATGACGTTGAGCCCTGCTCCACCATCGATGAGGGTCCTGGTGACCAGTACGTTGCTGATGACTGGGGAGCAAAGCATCGGGAGGACCCCGGCTGTGGCTGGGCACTTGAGCTGATCCGCTGAGCTGAACGTGATGGCGCACGCCGACCACTTGAGAGGGCACGTAGCTTTGAGCCTGGGGAGGACTGCATTCACTTCGCGGGCAAACTGCTTGAAGATGCGTTGGGAGCCTGGGGCTTGAGCTCCGCCCAGGATGCAGGCGATTGCGCGTGGCTCCTGGAAGCCCCCGGCCCCCTCGTCCTGGTGACGGTCCTCGTTCCTTCTTGGCTAAGGCGGCAGTGGAGGGAGGCCTGCGTTGCCCTGCAGGTGATCCTCACGGGGCTGATCCCGCCAGTCTCCCTCCCGAGGCAAGTCTCGCCAGCGGTCCTCGCGAGGTTGATCGCGCCACCCTTGGAGCGGGCCGCGGTCTTCCCAGCCTCCTGGGTTCCTTCCTCCTCCTCGGCCGTAGCCCCGGTCGGCACGGTCAGGGCGACGGCCGATCCTTCCTTCTCGCACTGCACGGAGTTCTTGGCATTCGTTGGTGTTGTGGGTGTGGAGGTCGTGGTACACACAGTACCGACTGCCCCTGGAAGATTCAGGCAGATCCTTGCCTCGCTTGGTGTCTGGTTCTGCCGCGAGCACGGCGCCCCCCTTGCGCTTCACGTCCTTGGCCTTGGGTTTCTTCTCTTCTGGGTCTGCGGCCGGCAGCTCGAGGAGGGAGAGACGCCCCTCCTCAGCCCTGGCGCACTTGGTCGCCAAGTCGAACAGCTCCAGGGAGGTGCACAGGTCTTCATGCATCGCCAGCTCCTCCTTCATCTTGACGTCACGCACGCCATCAGAGAAGGCCGAGATGATGGCTTCCTCAGACACCCTGGGGATCTTGAGGCGCACACTGTTGAAGCGCTGGATGTACTTTTCCAGGGTCTCTCCGGGTTGTTGCTTGATGCGGCGCATGTCGCTCACGGCAGGCGGCCGGTCACAAGTACCTTGGAAGTTGGCGATGAAGTGGGTGCGCATCTGGTCCCAGGAAGAGATCGTGCCTGGGGCCAGGTTCAGGATCCATGCTGTTGATTGGCCTAATGCAACTAGCAACAAGTTAAATGAGGTTGGTTTGAACCTAAGATTCAAATTCAAACTCCACATGTGGTTATTTAAATTCCATTCATTCCATTTGTCCTAAACAGTAGTCATAAATTGTTCTAACATGCATGAAACCAGTACAGATGGATAGATTGTATTTTTCTGATCATTTTTCATATATAATTTATTTCATTTGGAGTTACGGTTGAATTACTATGCTTTTTAGAAGTTTAGGCAGTTTTCTGGATTTTTCTGAATAAGAATAAATCCAGAAAAGGGCATTAATGCGTCAGCCTGACATCATCATGACGTCAGCAGGTCAACGGGGCACGGTTCGGTCAAACCTGACCAGTGGGGTCCACTTGTCAGTGACTCAGAGTTGGGTTGGGTGGATGACAGGTGGGACCGGTCAACGCTGACTTGGTCAAAGTCAACCCTGACACATGGGTTCCGCAAGATTAGCACTAATCTAAACAAAAATTAGACTAACCTAAAAATAAATAAAGCCAGGGTTAATTCGGCGTGGGGCCTATCCGTCATCGACATGAGATTAGCTAATGGCGTCATTAGAGAAAATTACACCGGGGTTAGACCAGCGGCTAATCGCCGGCGACGCCAGGCGCGGCGGAGGGCGTCGGAATCGCCGCTCCGGCGACCAAATAGATCGCCGAGACCATCCACGCGGAGCTAGGAGTGCCCCGCATCTTTCTGGGTGACCGGGACGGGCTGAGACGGCTCGAGCTTGCCGGAGCGAAGCTCGCGGCGGTGGACGGAGTTCGGGCGAGGTCGGGGTTGGTGCTACGTTGCACGGGAGGGCGAATGAGTGGGTGCGTTAAGCTTCTGGGGCTTCCTGAGCATGGTGACACGCTCTATAGCGAGCTTGCGTGGTTGTGGCCACGGCTACGCCATGGCCCGCGGCGAGATGCTTCGGTCATGGTTGGGGATCAGGGCTAGAGCACGCGAGGGACGACGGGGCAAGGGGGAATCGGTTCAACGGCTCACCGCGGAGCTGCAGGGATGGTTAGCGGGCTCGGGGGCGCGTCGGAGTGGCCGAATCGACGAAGAAGGGCGCCGGAGCCGAAACTTGAAGACGATGATGATGGCGGCTGCTCGGGGCCTCCGTGCTTCCGTCCTTCGGTGCAAAGGTGAAGCGAGAGGTGGCGAAAGCTCTAGATAGCTCGGGGAGGCAAGGCAACGGCGGTGGGCGCGGCGGCTCACGGTGGTGTGCTCAGGCGCGTGAGGGGAAGAGCGACGGAGAGAGACAGAGGAAAGGGGTGGGAACGAGGAGAGAGTGAGAGAGGGTCGGGGTTGTACGTGGCGGCTCCAGGAGCCTGTCCCGCGTCGGTGGAAGAAGGAGGTGGCCACGGCGTGTGGCCGCAGGCGCCGGGCACGCGCCTCTCGTCCTCCAGGCGAGAGGAGTGGGATGACTGGCAGAGGGCCTGGTGGGCTGGGCCGGTACAGTGCCGGGCCACGTAATCTGGCCCAAGTGGCTTCTCTCTCTCTTGTTTCTATTTTTGTTCTGTTTTCTATTTATGCAAATTTGTTTCGATTTGGTTTTCAAACTAAATCACTTTTAAAAATTCCGGAAATAGTTATGGGCACTAAATGAATTATTCTAGAGGCCCTCAACTAATTCCAAAATTGTTGGAGCATTTAAAAATATTTATAGTATTTAAATGCACCAATTCAAATACAATATGAGTTAATTTAAAATCCAGAATGGCCTAGAAATATGTGCATCATTTTTGGCAGAGGTTCTAGTCCAATTCAAAAATGATGGACATTTATGAAGGGCATTTTGGGTTCATTTAAAAGATTTTACTTGAACCTGTTTGATTTAATTGGTGCTAGGGTTTGGATCACCCCCATTTCAAATTCAAATTGAATTTAAACATGATGCATGGAGTCTCGCTGATGCAACTAACTACAAGAAATTCTAGGGCTGTGACAACTCACCCCCACTAAACGAGAATCTCGTCCCGAGATTCAATACGTGAGGTAAGAAGACAGGGGGGACACAAAACTAGCACGATCTTCACGATCCAAGTACCCTTGTCGCAGATGTTGATTCCTTGCATCATCTTGGTCTTGACGTCTTTGTTTTGAGAACTACATCCAACATGACAACGAGAAGAAAGGGAAGATTTTAGAAGAATCGGTCTTCTTGAGGTTCGAGCAGTTTAGGATCATCTTAATGATCACAAGATCAACTGCTGGAATGGGACATAGAAACATCTCTGGAGTTGAGAGGCAAAACATGCATCAGGAGCGACAAAAGAAACAATTTGACGAGGGTTTCAAAGTAGCAAGGGAAATTGCCATGATTCCCAAACGGGGCACCTCAGGGAAGGTGACTCGAAGAACTATTCCCTGAAGTGGCAAAAGAATTACTTTTGATACAAAGATCATTGAAATTCTTTATACCAGCCTAAGGAAATTTACAATTGATCGTTTGAAAGAGCTCGAAGAAATGGCGTACTCGGAATAGGATGGATGATGTGGACTACCTTGTTCAAGACAACGCAATGGATGACTTTTGCTTATCACCGGAAATGGATAGGACCCATGACAGGACCACTTTTGAAGATGATCCTAGATAGCAACTGCCAAGAAGGGCATCCCATGGGGAAATGGCACGATGGCGGTGCAAACTGGGAATGAAATGCAACTATTGGGAAAGTTCCAATCATCCTATCTGCCTGAGATTCAGATCTGGTTGGTGTCAGGATATTCCAGACTCAGCATGTCCGAAAGGAAAGTTTGCAACACAAATCGACAAGATGAGGTTGCGAGATTCTTAGGATATGAACTACGATAGCAGGCTCCAAAACATGAGCCAGTTCTGCTACATACATGTGAGCATGTTGTCCAAGACAAGAATGACCACATAGTAGTCTTATAATAAAAACACTACCGAGTTCTGGTTGGGAACCATCATTGGGATAACGAAGTCTTGTGCATATCCGTCCGGGCCGTTCAGGATTAGTGCATGAACTCTTTTTCCTTTGAACAAATCAATCAGTGGCTTGGTGTGCTAGGATATACCGATGGAATGGAGGTAGCTAATCTCTCAAGCCATGGTATACTTCGCACGTGCATGACTGACTTGGGATGATTCCAGAGGAAGCAAAACTAACTTTCTCGCATTCACAACGACAACTTGCACCTAATGCACGTGAACTTAGAGGAAGCCACTACTTTCATCCAAGAATAAGCTTCATTAACGGAACATGAAGGCATTGCTTACAAAGTTTTCAACACTAGGTTGATGTTCAACATGAATCACGGGGAACACAAAATGCTGGTGATGGGCTCAACAACAACTCATCGGAATTTCCATATCACTAGACTTCCACCATCATGTGAACACGATGATAGCATTAGTCAGACCAAAAGATGTAATGGTGTATGCTCGAGGGATCAACCAAGAGTAAGACAACATTACGAACATCGTTGGTTCTGATTTGACTTGACGATAGCCCATACTCAAGTCAAAGTTTTGACAAGGCAATAGATCCAACAACTGATCACGAGGACCAATTGATGGAGATATCACCTTTCTTCAGCACACACACATACACACACAAAAGGATATCCCTTAACATGAACTAAGTCAGACAAGCTTCTATCTTCCAACTCTCCAAGTTGTTGTTTTAGCTTAACTAACTAGCTCAGGGGTATCCAACATAGATTCTTGGAGAATGGGTGGTTTGGAGGAAAACCAAGATGATCACGAACTCAACATAGCGGTCAGGTGACAACCTGGTAATACTTCCGAGAAGATATTCGGAACATCACAAACCACCAATATATTACTAAGCTCGAGAACAACCTTGCTTTTCAAGGCAAGATGATATGATCAAAAGAGTGAGGGATTGACAAAATCCTAACTCATTGACCGAGGAGTGCACCAGAAATAAGGACTAGGTAGCACGATCAATCTTAGGATGATGATTTAACAACCAACAAGCTAAGAATGAGAATATTGTCCATTTACTACCAAGCAACGAGTTGCTCGGAGTATTGATTTCACACATCACAATTCACTTGTCGGCATTCCGGTTACAACAACACGGGACCGAGGAATGAATAATGATGGCGAGAAGTATCACTGCATCAAGAATTCAAAAGATATGGTGCAATTCCCATAATATTCTTGACATAAATATGGTAACACTTCAAGGTAGAACAGAGCAAAAGCTGGATTTGCATTTTGATCCGTGGAATACAATTGTTTTGACCAGTCCAAGAAATGGATGAGGTGCTGGAGTTTGTTTCTCCTAGTCATTCTGGAATAGAATGGCTTGACGGACCACAAGAATAATAGACAATGACGAACATGATGGCACAACTATTCCTGACTATCACTTGATAGACAGAGGTCAGGATACAACTAAAGAGGGACAACTCAAAGGAACATATGTTTTCCTGAGTTGTGGATGCATAGATTAGTATGTCGAGCAAAGCTCAACATTTCTTCCGGACAACCCATGCAAAAAGGTAGGACTGGCAGAGTCACAAATTTTGAATGGAGTACTCCTCAAGAGCACCCTGGTTGTGATCTTTTGGTTCAAAGAACTTCTACCATAATGGTTCATGGTATTGGAAGAAGGATTTACCACAGACCTTGAGGACTATCACAAAGGTTACGAATATGATAAAGGTACGAGCAACACTATCAACACGAGGTAAGTAGAGTGAATCTTGGGTCAAGAACCCAGGAGTAGAATGCCTACTACTAAATGGCATCACGGGATGCTTTCGAGAATGGTGGCCAGAATCATCACACTGGAAACACAAAACATGGCTAGATTGCTAGGTGACTCCCTAAAACACCTAGGGTCATAATACTAGCTCCAACATATATGTCGAGACAACAGAGTACCTCAACTCGTTGATTAGTGTGCTTATGCTGACCAAAATGACATCGAATACGGAAAGAAAGGGTCTGCAAATGCATCAGATTGTTTAGAAACCTGGGATGACTCGGACAGCATAACGACTGTAAATGCTCAAAAATATTTGAGACATCCTGCAAAATAGTGGCATCACCACTCAACATCACAATATCAATGTTCTCAGGCCAGCTATGAACATACAGAAGTAATAGTAACTGAACTGAGACTTGAATCCATCAATCCTACAAGTCTATGGATTAGTAACACGTGATCGTCATAGAAAGATGAGAAGCCTAGTTCTTAATCCCCGTAGAAGAGAAGAGGGTGACTCATATCAGAGGGCATGAGGTATAAGGAGTAAAAAGAGCCTTAAGTTCCATCCAACAATCAATTCCCTTATCTAACTAAAGCATTTCTAGACTCAACTTTGACCAGTTTGGCTTGGCAATCCTATAGGCAGTCAGGCTCTGATACCAACGCTGTCAGGACCCCGATTCCAAGTCACATCGATCTAGCCGGTAACACCTCATATCACTTTGCGGCCTCACGCATGGTATTCCCACGGGTGTCGCCTTCCCATGGCCCGGGACCGTTTGCGCCTTTTGGCTCACGTATATGATAGTGTCGCTAGCATCCATAAGACAGAGAACCCGGGCCGACATGGCTAGTCATGAACCCAAAGCGGCACTAACCCATGGGGACATGCATACATGAATCACATCAAGCATGTCGGTCAGCAGCGTGTGAATCCGGGCTGTAGCACTGGGCTAACAGGACTCCGGGAACCCGGGCTGTAGCAGGCTAGGCAGGACTCCGCATGTCACCGCGTGACATTTCCCCAAAGGGACAGACACAGGAACGAACTGAAACACATGCCGGCCAGTCAAGTGTCCTTAGCAGTAGTGCTGGGCTAGCAGGACTCCGGTGAACCAGGCTGTAGCGAACTACTATGGCTCATGGAAGCACTAGACTACATTTCCCCATAAGAGAGGCTGCCAAGGATAAACAACTAGATTGTCGGATCCCACACATACCAAGCATTTCAATCATACACACAATATGCTCGATATGTGTAAATACAACATGGCATCACAACATAACTCTACGACTCAAAGTATTTATTCATTAGGCTCCTGGGAGCGAGATATTACAAACATGGGTCTCATGACCCAACATTCAAAGCATACATGTCAAAACACATGCGGAAGCTTAACATGTCTGAGTACAGACATCTACAAATGAAAAAGGCTGAGAAGCCTGACTATCTACCAGATCCTGCCGAGGGCACAAGATCGTGGCTGAGGTATCAAGCTAACCACCGAAGTCCACACAGAACTACTAGCGAGACTGACGTCTCTCTGCAAAACATAAAATAGGCAAACGTGAGTACAATTGTACCCAGCAAGACTTACATCAGAACTAGCTACATATGCATCAGTATCAATAAAGGGGGTGGTGGAGTTTAACTTCAGCAAGCCAGCTTTGACTTGGTGGCTATCATGCACTACGACTGCAAGTAACTCTTTTGAGGCAGCGCACACGAGTCCACATATTCACCATTTCAATACACCACTATGGATCCGCTCCCGTCTTCCTACGAGAATGCCATCCATAGCACTCATGCTTATCTTGCGCATTTTAGAGTATCCACTTTCACTTGTCTATGAACTATGCAAGGGGTCCAAGTTTCCATATCCGAGGAATTCGGCTATTCGAATAGATAATGATTACCCTGCAAGGGTGTACTTGTTCACACACGCTCTCGCCACTTACCACCATGTACACGTCATGTACCTCGGCAACCTTCAAGCGGAAGCCTGGCGAGGGAGTCGGCCACGACCTGACTAACCACAGAAGTCTCTAGTCCAGGTTTATCACCTATTCGGGTTCCATCCGCAAGGAGATCCGGCCGGGGTGTCGCTCACGGCCCCAAACAATGTGTACAGGGTTCCCAAGCCCACCAACCGGGTGCCACTTGGTACACCGGGCCACTATGCCTAGTCTCTCCCAAGCCCACCTGTACCGGGTGCCACTTGGTAGACTACTAACACAACCTACAAACACCAGAAACTAGTTGCAACTCCTGGACAAAGATCAGGTTGGTTAATAAGTCGAGAGGGGCACTTAAGCATTCCAATGCGTGGTAGTAGCTGTTGATGGATCAAAGACCATAGAACTCAGTTCCTAAGGACGGCTTGAATGAGACAACCCACCATGTACTCCTACATGGCCTCTCACCGATACCTTTACCAAATCGTGTTCACACACTTAGCTCACACACAGTAGGACATGTTCATCACTATTCCAATTCATCCCCGATGAATCAGACCTGACTGAACTCTAAGCAGTAGCAGGCATGAAAACAAACATGAATGAGTAGGCACATCAGGGCTCAAAAAATTCCAACTCATGCTAGTGGGTTTCATCTATTTACTGTGGCAATGACAGGTCATGCGGAGGAAAGGGGTTCAGCTACCGCAGCATGTAACAGATGAATCATTGTTGACCTAATGCAGTAAAAGGGAGCAGGAGCAAGAGAGTGGGATTGTATCGGAATGAACAAGGGTGTTTTTCTTGCCTGCCACTTCTGAAGATAATATAGTTCTTCATCGGTGTCATCGAACTCATCATCGAAATCACATCTATCGAGAGGGAACAATCACCGACAAACAAAGAAGAAACACAATCAATGCCATGCAACAATATGATGCATGAATGTGACATGGCAACATGCTATTGATTGGCCTAATGCAACTAGCAACAAGTTAAATGAGGTTGGTTTGAACCTAAGATTCAAATTCAAACTCCACATGTGGTAATTTAAATTCCATTCATTCCATTTGTCCTAAACAGTAGTCACAAATTGTTTTAACATGCATGAAACCAGTATAGATGGATAGATTGGATTTTTCTGATCCTTTTTCATATATAATTTATTTCAGTTGGAGTTACGGTTGAATTACTATGATTTTTAGAAGTTCAGGCAATTTTCTGGATTTTTTTGAATAAGAATAAATCCAGAAAAGGGCATTGCTGCGTCAGCCTGACATCATCATGACGTCAGCAGGTCAACGGGGCATGGTTCGGTCAAACCTGACCAGTGGGGTCCACTAGTCAGTGACTCAGAGCTGGGTTGGGTGGATGACAGGTGGGACCGGTCAACGCTGACTTGGTTAAAGTCAACCCTGACACGTGGGGTCTGCAAGATTAGCACTAATCTAAACAGAAATTAAACTAACCCAAAAAGAAATAAAGTCGGGGTTAATTTGGCGTGGGGCCCATCTGTCATGGACACGGGATTAGCTAATGGCGTCATTGGTGCTAATTGTACCGGGGTTAGGCCGGCGGCTAATCGCCGGCGACGCCAGGTGTGGCGGAGGGCGTCGGAATCACTGCTCTGGCGACCAAATCAATCGCTGAGATCATCCATGCGGAGCTGGGAGTGCCCCGCGTCTTTCTATGCGATCGGGACGGGCTGAGACGGCCCGAGCTTGCTGGAGCGAAACTCGCGGCGGTGGCCGGAGTTCGGGCGAGGTCGGGGTTGGTGCTACGGTGCACGGGAGGGCGAATGAGTGGGTGCGTTAAGCTTCTAGGGCTTCCTGAGCACGGTGACGCGCTCGGTTGCGAGCTTGCGCGGCTGTGGCCGCAGCTACGCCATGGCCGGCGGCGAGATGCTTCGGTCATGGTTGGGGATCGGAGCTAGAGCATGCGAGTGACGAGGGGCAAGGGGGAATCGGTTCAACGGCTCACAGCGGAGCTGCAGGGATGGTTAGTGGGCTTGGGGGCGCGCCGGAGTGGCCGAATCGATGGAGAAGGGCGCCGGAGCCGAAGCTTGAAGACGATGATGATGGCGGCTGCACGGGGCCTCCGTGCTTCCTTCCTTCAGCGCAGAGGTGAAGCGAGAGGTGGCGAAGGCTCTGGATAGCTCGGGGAGGCAAGGCGACGGCGGTGGGCGCGGCGGCTCACGGTGGCGTGCTCAGGCGCCTGAGGGGAAGAGCGACGGAGAGAGACAGAGGAAAGGGGAGGGCACGAGGAGAGAGTGAGAGAGGGTCGGGGTTGTACGTGGCGGCTCCAGGAGCCTCTCCCGCGTCGGTGAAAGCAGGAGGTGGCCACGGCGTGTGGCCGCAAGCGCCGGGCACGCACCTCTCGTCCTCCTAGCGAGAGGAGGGGGATGACTGGCAGAGGGCCTGGTGGGCTGGGCCGGCACAGTGCCGGGCCAGGTGGGTGTGCCAGGTAAGCTGGCCCAAGTGGCTTCTCTCTCTCTCTCTCTCTCTCTCTTGTTTCTATTTTTGTTCTGTTTTCTATTTATGCAAATTTGTTTAGATTTGGTTTTCAAACCAAATCACTTTTAAAAATTCTGGAAATAGTTATGGGCACTAAATGAATTATTCCATAGGCCCTCAACTAATTCCAAAATTGTTGGAGCATTTAAAAATATTTATATTATTTAAATGCTCCAATTCAAATACAATATGAGTTAATTCAAAATCCAGAATGGCCTAGAAATATGTGCATCATTTTTGGCAGAGGTTCTAGTCCAATTCAAAATTGATGGACATTTATGAAGGGCATTTTGGGTTCATTTAAAAGATTTTACTTGAACCTGTTTGATTTAATTGGTGCTAGGGTTTGGATCACCCCCATTTCAAATTCAAATTGAATTTAAACATGATGCATGGAGTCTCACAGATGCAACTAACTACAAGCAATTCTAGGGCTGTGACACTCCCACTTTTCACATTGCAGATTTGAAGCCTTATTTGGGTGAGGAAGATGACCTTTCGTCGAGGACGACTTCATTCCAAGAAGTGGAGGATGATGAGGACATCAATACCATTGTTACACCCACAACCCAAGTTGTTATACATAATTGGCCAATTACTAGAGCTCGCGCACGCCAATTGAATTCCCAAGTACTTTGGTTTCTTGGTAACGTTTCTAATATTCATGAGAATATGATGCTGCCTAAATTGGATACATTTGTTTTTCTTACAAATGAAGGGCCTAGCTTGGACAAGACAGATGAACCTTGGAGCAAGTTCAAGCATGGAGATGATGGCATGCGCAAGGGGCACAAGAACGGAGTTACAAGTGATGGTTCCAGGACTTTAAAGCCACCATAATGAGTGCATGAAGCCTTGGACGAAATATACAAGATGCCACTTCATAAATTTCATCCATAGGCTATTCTAGGTGCTGCGTCACCTTATTATTGGCCAGGCCCATGTAATTTCAAATACTTGATTATAGGCTGTTTTTAGAGTTCGTACACTGGTACACGTTGGTGCTATACAAACGGTTTTAACCCCTTTCCGTGATGGCATTTGGAACCATCACCAAGTGAGTGCGAGCGATGGGGGGGGCTTCCCACACGACCCATAAACCGTTGAGGATGGGCGAGGGGCTATTGACGATCGCCATAGAATAAACGTTTGAGAAGCCACCCCAGTCTCACATGTTACATCTCGACATTACGTTTCTGATCAGAGAGACATCCCGAACGATGACGTCACTATAGTCGTGTGAAAAAGGTGGACATCAACATTTAATCTGCCGATATGTTTGTGATAAGTACGTTATCGCACACGGTTCAAGAATGTACAATGTGTGCGGTGCCTCCACTAATGCCAACGTGTCCATTTTCAGAATTGTGTACGATTGGTACTCCTATCACACACGCACACTGGTTTGAAATGTGTGCCGTATTACCATGAATCGCACAAGCATATGATACAAAACCGTGTGTGCATCCGTCGGGCATCACAAACGTTTCACGTCAAAGAACCATCTGTTCTCTTTTTTTCATCGCACATGCTGTTTTCTTTCTAACCATGTGCACATTATTTTATTAGCTCCTGTATATATTTTTTTGCCTGTAATTTATTATTCGGATTGGAAATTTTGAAATATGAAACATGCAATTGAAACTCTCAGCACGATGGTTCAACAACGAATCCATAAATAAAATTGTCAGGACAATATGTTCTGTAATTACAGGATTAGACAACAATTAACTGTGATAAAACACAATATTTAAAGGTTGTAAAGGTGAAGAGATAAGTGTAAATAATTTTGACTGCCGATAGTGTTGAAGAAGCGGAATGCCCATAATGTGCCTTCCTAGATGCCATAGGTACGAACCACTTTTGTCCAACCCCTTGTGACGATCGGCCGCCCATCCTTCACCGCCTTCAAGAAGACTTCTAGAGCATTATCATGGTAGCATGAATTATATACTTTAACCTTAGTTGCCTCCACTCCAGTCATGTAGTTTGCAAGGTAATCATCAGTAAAGATCTTCGAAAACCACTAAAAAGAGAAAAATATCAGCTACTGAGGTTTAACAGAGTAACTTGTTGTGGGCAGGAGGAAAAGGCAACACATTACTTACCATCCTAAAGTTCACAGTTGCCTTGGACAAAGTGTAAATAAAGAGCTTAATTCCAATCACATGTTTCCTTCGCCTAATAAAGTTTACTAGTTTCCTCACTTGACGCTTGTTCATGAATGTCGCATTGCCCATACGCAAAAAGGATTGAAGTGTGGATCTGTACCGATCATATATGTACCTACAAGCAACCAGTAAATGTTAGAAGCTAAACTGAGATTCCACAAATGATGTAAAATACAACTACCTACGTTCCTATGTACAAGTATTTTTAGAGATTTCAATATGAACTACATACGGATGTATATAGAATTATAGATATTGTTTAGATTAGAATCTAGATTCACTCATTTTTCTCCTTATGTAGTCTATATTGGAATCTCTAAAAATACTTATATTTAGGAATAGATGGTGTATAAGACATGGGATGCAGCTAACCTCGACGGCAAACAACAACATCGCCCATTGTAGCCCCGTGTAAGTACATACAAAGCCAATGTTAAATACAACAGGGTTAACATCCACCAAAAATAGCAAATGGTAATAAAACGGCAGCATCTGTAGTGATGTCTTCATTATGAAAGAGTAGCACAGTAGCAAAGGGACGGATTAAAAAATGGATAGAACTGTTATTTGCAACCGGCTTAACAACATCCTAATTCATGTTTTCTAAGTTTGTAGCCATTGAAATACAACTATTTAAAAATGGATATGACTGTTAATTGCATAGGGCTGAATGGCCATTGAAACCGGTACTGATAAAAATGCAATTGGCAGAGTTAAGGATCAGAAGGCAGGTGCTGCCAGAGCAGATAATGGCCCAGTTGTCTATAAAAAGGTGGGGAAAATAGCTAAAATGTGTTAGGCATGTTTACTACAACATGCTTAATACGTCGACCGTACAAAACATAGCCATTAGTTGCAACTGGTATTGGTAAGATTGAGCTGGTGAGTACTTACTTGGTATGTCCTGGGTAGTTGCTGGGGCACTTCATCTTTGCCAGAGCCCGCCGAAAGTCAGCAGCAGCAGAGGCGAGCTATTCCTCCGGGTCGAAGCGTGGATCAGTGCCACTGACATGTGTACCTACAGGCAACCAGTAAATGGTAGAAGTTAAACTGCAATTGCACAAATGATGTGAAATACTATAAGACATGGGATGCAGCTAACCTTGACGGCAAACAACAGCATCGGTCGTTCTGACCCAGTGTAAGTATATGGACATGCATGTTACGTACAACAGGGTTAGCATCCACGAAACATAGCAAATGGGCAGCATCTCTAGTATATCTTCATTGCGAAGAGTAGCATGGTAGCAAAGGGATAGATTAATAAATGGATACAACTGTTAATTGCAACAGGCTTAACCACATCCTAAGTCATTTTTTATAAGATTATAGCCATTGAAATACAACTGTTTAAAAATGGATTCAACGGTTAATTGCAACAGGCTTAATACCAATTGAAATCGGTACTAATAAAAATTCGATAGGCAGAGTTAAACATCACAAGGCAGGTGCTGCCAGAGCAGAGAATGGCCCAATTGTCTATAAAAAGGTAGGGAAAGTGTCGGCGTACAAAAGTAGGGGCTCTACTTTTGACCCCTTTACTTGTGCACGGGCAGTCAGAGCCTCCCGCCACGGCCGCGCATAACGGGGCAGCGAAAGGGGAGCCGGACGACAAGGACCAAGGCCACAAGGATCAGATGGCCGAAGCAGGTTTCCCCGGCAAGGAGCCTTGCCGGGGGCAGCCTCAGTAGCCCCTGCAAGACCCTTGCCGGGGCAGCTCGCCCACGCCAGCCGAGCGAGCCACCCTCGAGCCCACCAACGCTCGACAAATGCGTTGGGACAGGGCTCGGGAGGCACCTCTGTGATGGCATGCAGATCTTTGTGAAGACAAAGAATAGTCAAGATCAAATGAGGATTGGAAGGCAGCCATCCTCGCCGAAGAAACCCGCAAGACCCCCGACAGGATCCTTGCCGGGGACGCCTGCGCGCCGCGGCAAGACCCTTGCCGGGCCACCCGGCAGGACCCTTGCCGGGCTACCCGACAAGGCCCTCGCCAAGCACACCAGCGGGGCCACCGTCAGGCCCGCACCAGCCAAGTCTCCGCTATCGTTCGCATGCAGCTGCCGACCC
Organism: Aegilops umbellulata; assembly: GCA_032464435.1. NCBI lineage: Eukaryota > Viridiplantae > Streptophyta > Magnoliopsida > Poales > Poaceae > Aegilops > Aegilops umbellulata. The sequence goes on from CP136056.1 coordinate 151,058,316, forward strand.
AACCAGGTGGGCAGGCACCTGCGTGGCGACATGTAGCCCTTTGTGGAGGCTCCACCACCGCGCCACCTCAGCTGCCTGCCTGCCTACATGGCACTGCATGCATCGCTGGCCAAGGCGCGTGTCGAAGCTTGGAGGAGTGGTGACGGACGGGATGGGCCTCGCCCCCGTCCCAGATAAAGTGAAGGGACACCTAAGCCTCGCATTAAATGCGCTTTGTCCTGTAATACCAGCGATAAACTCGTGTCATTGTAGACATTTCCACCTCCTGTGTGCCACTGTGGCAGCCCCTTTCACCTATAAAAGAGGCCCATGGCGCACGGGAGAAGGATTTGTCTTTTTGGAGCTCGTTACACTCTGTAGCTAGTTCAAGAACTCAGAATACATCCACCAAAGCAGGACTAGGGTTTTACACATGCTCGTGGCCCGAACCTGGATAAACGAACCGTGTGCTCTCTGCTAGACCCGCTCTTTTCTCAACCCCGCACCCCGCAACTTCAGTAGGGATTCTTGTGATCCCATAGGTGTTGTTTCCCACCGACATCTTTGGCGTGCCAGGTAGGGGACGCGTTTGTGACAATCTGGTCTGGTAGTTAGCCTAGCGGTTCTTCATAGCCATGGACCCTAAGAAGAAGATGGCCACAACGATGGAGTCGCTGGGGGCCAAACGGCCCGTGCCGGTGCGGACGAGCAGTGGACCGGTCTCGGACAGGACTCGGGCCGCGGCCCGCGAACACCAGCACCACCCAGGCAGTCGGAGCCTGGCGAGTGGCGTCATTCGTGCACCAGACGATCGGCCCCATGGAGTCGGACCCAAAGATGGAGCTGGCCCCCTGCCGGCGACGCGGGGCCCTCCGGGGGTGTCGTTTCGCCGACTCCGGGTGGCACGGCGACCTCCAGGACGCATACACAGGCGACCACCGCGCGTTCTTCCCATGGTGTGCGCGCCGAACAGCGTCAGCACGTTGGTGACCCTGGGCACCTCCGTCGGGAGAGCCCTGTGCGTCGTCAGCAAGACGAAGGAGTTCAACACGCTCGCCGAAGCACTGGTGAGAATGGCACACAGCCGCTGGGTCGTGACAGAGCTCCTTCTAACATAGTTAGAAGTCGAAGCGCGCCACGATCCACTCAGCTGTCCCCGCCACCCATGCCAGCGGAAGCCTTGGCGCGCGCGCAGCTGCTCCTCGACTTCCCTCCTGCTGCCGAGAAGCTCGATGAGTGGAGGTCCACAGTCCGGAGCCTCGTCGCCGTCGAGAACAAAGACGATCCGCGACCGGCGGGGCCCTCGGGTCGGTGCTCCACCGAACCACCACATGCTGGCGCTGGGAGGACTGGGGGAATTGCGGCCACGGTGCACTCTCCTCCTCCTCGCCAGCCGCCGCGGGTGTCGGCCCGTCGCGACGACACTGCTGACAACATCTCCATAGCGTCGTCTGATCCACGGACCCTCCGCGACCAGCGCCAGGTCCTTCGGGAGCGAGCCCACAAAGACGCTCGAACCACTATCGAGCGCCGACGCGAAACGCGCCGCCAGTCAGACAAGCGGGCGGGACCCACTATGGACTACCCGACACCAGGGGCCCCGGCGGCCTACCTTATGAGGTGGGCTGCTCGGCTTTTACCCGTGAGCTGAGGTAGTTCCAGTGGCCATACCACCGCACGTTCAAGCCCGACATCGGCGAGAAGTACACCGGCAAGACCCATCCATCTGAGTTCCTCAGCATCTACACCATCGCGATGCAGGCCGCTAGGGATCGCGACGACAAGGTGCTTGCCAACTACTTCCCGCTGGCGCTCAAGCCCAATGTAATGTCTTGGTTGATGCACTTGCTGGCGGACTCCATCTATTCCTGGTCAGATCTGTGCCATGAGTTCATTGGCGCCTTCATAGGAGGCCACCAAGCTCATGGCCAGGCCAGTGATCTGCATATCATTCCCCATAAGGAAGGAGAGACCCTGCGCAAGTACATCCAAAGATTCAGCCGGGTGCAGTACAATATCCCCAACGTTCATCCCGCCGCTGTGATTAGCGCGTTCCATCAGAACATGCGCAATCACAAGATGTGCGAGGAGCTGGCGATGACCAAGGTTAAGGATGTGGCCGAGCTCTATGTTCTGGCCGACAGGTGCGCCCGGGCCGAAGAGGGAAGGAAGTACCCCGGCGAAGATGACCGCGCGGAAACCGACTCTATCGATGAGGACGCCGCCGCCCCGACGAAGAAGAGTCGGCGTCGCAACAGGAAATGCAAAGGCAAGGCCGTGCTTGCTGTTGAGGGATCTGACGACACCGGTGGCGGCAAAAAGGTCAAGGCAGAAACCCCCGGCAAGGACATTGCCGGGTGCGCCGCCTGCCTGGCCTTGGCGGCTACCGGCAAGCCAGGAGGATTCGACAAGCAACACTGCAAGATCCACCGCACAAAGGGCCACGATCTCCCGAATTGCCGACAAGTCGAGCTGCTTGCTGAGAAGCAAAAGGCTGAGTACGAAAGGCAGGACAAGGAGAAGCACCAGGATGGTGCTGAGGGATCCGACAAGAAGCATGGCGGCCAAGGAGGCCGCCCCGGCAAGGACAACCAGCAAGAGAGGCTCTCCCGGGGCCGCGACAAGAAACAAGAAGACGACGATCAGGACGAGGACGACGAGTCCGGTGAGCAAGGGTTCCAGCAGGCTACGGAGGCCATGTGCGTCGATGGCGGTGCCTTGCTGCATGCCTCTCACCACCAGCTCAAGCAGTGGGCGCGACAGATTACAGCAGCAGAGCCGTCGTTCGATGCTCAGAAGCCACTAAAGTGGTCCAGCACGCCCCTCATCTTTGACGCCGAGGACCACCCTGATCGCACTAGTGTGGTCGGGTGTTTGCCGTTTTTGGTTTCGCCAACAATACACAACCTTAGAGTGAACAAGATGTTGGTTGACGGCGGTGCCGGCTTGAACCTGATCTCGGCTGTCGTGATCAAAAGATTGCAAATCCCTGACGGAGACCTCGAGGAAACGAGCACGTTTTAGGGGGTTGATTGTGGTAAAATAAAAAGCAAAGACTCAAATCATACAAGATGCTCCAAGCAAAACACATATCATGTGGTGAATAAAAATATAGCTCCAAGTAAAACTACCGATGGAACTAGACGAAAGAGGGGATGCCTTCCGGGGCATCCCCAAGCATTGACTTTTTGGTTTCCTTGGATTATCTTGGGGGTGCCATGGGAATCCCGAAGCTTAGGCTCTTGGCACAGTTGGCATTCTGGGAACGGGGGTCCCCAGACTTTCCTGCCTGCGGCCTGTGGCGTGGCTCAAAAGGCGGCCCAGCACGACCCATCTTCATCAACACAGACCCAAGACCCTCGCGAGGGGCCGAGCCTCGCGGGGCGGACGACACGGAGCTTCCTCAGGCACGGCCTCATCAGGCTGGCTCACGAAGAGGCGGAGAGATCAAGGCGGGGTACCTCACGAGGTGCCCGTGACGCAAGCCATGACGACCAAGGGCGCCAAGCGGGCGCCAGCCCGTGCAGTGTCCTCCCTTTCCTTTTTGGTGCAAAGGGAGCAAGTGCAGGCGGGAGTATCAAGCAAAGGCACCCATTTCGGTGCAACGAGACCAAGACCATCTCCGTTACAAGGAAGAAGTCATTGTGGAGCCCAAGCCAGCGTCACCACCAGAGCCTTTGGCAGGCGAGGACCAACTTTAGTCAGGATAAGTGTACCATATGTTCCCCTTCAAAATGGCCAATTGTTGGCGCCCTTCCCGCTCAATATTTGGGAACAGGCCCAGGGCCTTTGCCTATAAATAGGACTAGCCACCCCCAGGGTAGAGGCAATTAGAATTGGAAGGATCAAGACATCTAGACAGGGGGATCGATCGACAATTAGATCAGAGAGAGAGAAGGGCGACTGAACTCCTCCAAGCAGTTCATCGCCCCGGCCAAGAACAGACCCTCGCAAGGCTGTTCTTCCTTGTATTGTTCATCATCGTCAGCCCAAGAGGCAATCCACCACACCACACTGGAGTAGGGTATTACACCACAACGGTGGCCCGAACCAGTATAAACCATGTGTGTCTTGTGCTGTGCTTTCCATAGTTTAGATATTTGCGAGGCGGAGGGGTGCAGGTAGGTAGAAGGCGTAATCTCCGCGCGCACCCCAGTGTTCGAACCTCAAGGGTCTGCCGGAAACCAGAATCTGACATCTGGCGCGCCAGGTAGGGGTGAGCCGGAATTCATCTTCCACTGCCCCGTTCTCCTCCGACCATCGCGTCCATGTCTGACGCTTGTCGGGCCCGCGCCGAGCGCCGAGACGCTCTCGCTTCCCGCGTCGCCCAGACGGCTCCCATCGGTGGGCGTCCTCGCCGTTCCCCGTCACCTGCCGTCAATGCCGACACCGGCCCGGCGGGGAACGAGCAGCAAGCGTCGTCTTAGTATCCGTCCGTGCGTTAAGACGGCCGCACCGCCACTCCCTCGCTCACCCCAGCTGGTTCTTCGTCACGTGCGCTCCGTGAACCCATGGAGGCTCGAGCTATGCTCATCGCGGCGAACGAGCTCCTGCGCTACCGTCCCGTCGACGACGTCTATGAAGAACGGCTCGACCGCGTCGCCGAGCTCGTCTGCGCCGCGGGTGGTTCTCCCGCACCGTCCTTTCCGCTGCACCGCACTCCGCCCCGCGCGGGCGACGAAGCTCCGGGGGCGCCCCAGCCGCCTCCTCCCCAAGAAGGCGCCCTGGCTCCGAGGCGCGTGGCCCCTGGGCGGAACCCGCTCCGTCAGGCGCCAGCGCGGCAAGAGCAGAGCTGCCAAGAACTCCCTCGCCCGCAAGAAGCTGCCTGGGCGCTCCATGCCCCAGCGCGTCGCGACTATGCTCCTGCTGCCGCATATCAAGACCCCGTGCTACTCCCAGCTACAGCGCGTGGGGACCTGCAAGACCAAGCTCTCCGCCACCCAAGGCCTCCCGTGGACACAGCAGGCTGCCGTGCCTTCACCACCGAACTACGCAGCGTCACATGGCCGTGCAAGTTCAAACCAGACCTGTCTCCTCGTTACGACGGCACGGCCGACCCTGCAGAGTTCCTCCAGCTCTATGAGCTGGGCATCGAAGCTGCCAACGGAGACGAGAAGGTCATGGCGAACTGGTTCCCCATGGCGCTTAAGGACGGGGCCCGCACCTGGCTCCTTAACCTGGCTCCGGGCATGATCTCCTCTTGGGACGAGATGCGCACCCGCTTCATCGCCAACTTCCAAGGTACTCGCGACCAGCCACCCACCGTGAGCGACATGCGCTGCAGCAAGCAACAACCCGGAGAGACCCTCCAGAAATACATCCAGCGCTTCAACAACGCACGCCTCAAGATTCCCAAGGTGACCGAGGAGGCCATCATCTCAGCCTTCCCCGACGACGTGCGTGACGTCAAGATGAAGGAGGAGCTGGCGATGCATGAAGACCTGTGCACTTCCTTGGAGCTGTTCAACTTGGCGACCAAGTGCGCTAGGGCTGAGGAAGGGCGTCTGTACCTCCTCGAGCTGCCTACCGCAGACCCAGAAGAGAAGAAGCTCAAGGCCAAGGGTGTGAAGCGCAAGGGGGCTGCCGTGCTCGCGGCAGAACCAGACACCAAGCGGGGCAGAGATCAGCCAGAGTCTTCCAAGGGCAGTCGGTACTGTGTGTACCATGACCTCCACACCCACAACACCAACGAATGCCAAGAGCTCTGAGCCGTGCGAGAAGGAAGGATCAGCCGTCGTCCCGACCGCGGTGATCGGGGCTACGGTCGAGGAGGAGGAAGGAATGCAGGACGCCGGGAAGACCACGGCCCGCGCCAAGGGTGGCGCGATCGACCTCGCGAGGACCGCTGGCAAGACCCGCCTCGCGAGGGAGGCTGGAGGTATCAGCCTCGCGAGGACCGCCCGCAAGGCAACGCAGGCCTCCCTCCGCTGCCGCCGCCGCCAAGGAGAAACGAGGACCGCCATCAGGACGAGGGCGCTGGGGGCTTCCAGGAGCCGCGCGCGATCGCCTGCATCTTGGGCGGAGCTCAAGCCCCAGCCTCTCAGCGCACCTTCAAGCAGTTCGCCCGCAAAGTAAATGCAGAACTCCCCAAGCTCGAAGCCACGCGCCCTCTTAGGTGGTCCGCGTGTACCATCACGTTCAGCTCAGCAGATCAACTCAAGTGTGCAGCCACAGCCGGAGTCCTCCCGATGCTTTGCTCCCCAATTATCAGCAACGTGTTGGTCACCAGGACCCTCATCGACGGCAGGGCAGGGCTCAACGTCCTGTCCATGGAAACATTCAACAATCTCCAAGTACCCTACAACCAGCTTCAGCCAACCAAGCCTTTCTCCGGAGTCACCGACGGCTCCACGGTCCCGATTGGGCAGATCCGCCTCCCAGTCACCTTCGGGACACGCGACAACTACCGCACCGAGCTCATCGACTTCGACGTCGCTCACATTCACCTACCGTAAAACGCCATCCTTGGATACCCAGCGCTGGCCAAGTTCATGGCCGTCACTCACCACGGCTACAACGTCCTCAAGATGCCAGGAAGTTGCGGAGTCATCACGGTGCCCTGTGAAGAGAAGGATGCGGTGTGTTCCCTGGAACAAGCCTTTCGGGCTGTATCACTGGAAGATCTGGATCGCGAAAGCAGGAGGTTTCCCGAGACCACCCTCAAGAACAAGAAGACATCATCCAGCTCGGGTAGGCCCCTCAGGGCCCGCACTTGCCCAAGGGGATCCTCCTTCCATCGCATAGGAAAGCACGCCCGGCGCCCTCCTCAGGCAGGGCTCGGGGGCTTTCCCCTGGAGGGCCACCGACCTGGCTAGGGTCACGAGGGAGGCGCTTGGGCACCACATGGAGGCGTGTTTCAAAGCACGCTTCCCTCGAGAAGGAGTAAGGCAAGGAGGGTCAGACCCATAGGAGTTCGTCAGCAAGGCCATTCAAGAGCTACAGGAGTCAAGAGTAATGAGAGGTGGCCGCCTCCTACCAGCTGTGGCTCCCCATCCAGGCGAGGATGGTGGGCTGCGCGTCTGCATCGACATACCAGGGCTCAATTAAGTCGCCTCTCTGGAGCGCCTCTGGCCCTCGCGAGTGGGGCGCTGGGATGGTCCACCCCACAGCTACGTTCGCATGCCTTACGGCTTGCCGAACGCGGCCGTCACGTACCAGCGCCTCATGAGGGGTATCATGGAGGCTCAGGAGGCCAAGCGTTCCGCAGCCTTGGCGGAGATGGAGATGGTCCGCGAGGAGCAGCCATCGCCTCCGGAGCCTCCCGAGGCCCTTGGGCCTGGGGGCTCGTGAGGATCGGCTTCCGCAGCCCACCGAGTCTGCTACACCAACACTCGTTCATCCTCAACATCATCAGGTGACATCTTTCAAGTTTCATTTCCTGCTGGGAGCGCCCCCCCAGGGCTGCATCATTCCCAGGCCGCGTGGGTCCATCCCTGCGGCATGTATCCCTTTTATTTCATGTCGTTAGCTTACCTTGTTGGGGGCGCCCCTCGGGCCGCATCATCCCCAAGTCGCTCGGGCCTGACCCAGCGATGACTGCTTTCCCAGCGTCTATTTGAATGAATCCACCCCTTCGCGGCTAATGTGTTTGACCTAGTTGCCTGCTCAACTAACGCCAACTGACGGAGCTGCTCCCGAAACGGCACGACGCTTGCACACGGGTCCGTCCCTGCAACGCCGAAAAAATTGAATGGCTGAGCTCTGGCCGCGGCAGCCCCACATGGTGCCACCTCGTCAAGCCTTCAGTGCCTCCTCACCCCTCGGAAGCAACCAACGGCGGACTGTCAATTATCACGGCAACCCCTCGTTCTTTCTATGATAGGTCTACAGGGTCTCCTGAAAGTGCTGCGTCAGGCGAGGCCCTTGCGGTGTCTCCTTTGATCTCATCCGCGCGAACCGCTTGCATGTTAAAGGGGGGTGCCTGAGCATCGCGACTCAGGGCTCCTACTGGCCCTCCAGCCCTCACCCTCTGGCCTTGTCCACAGCATCGCGACCTGGCATACCAGCGACTGCTGAGACTCGCTCGAGGGCCGAGACCCGAGGACGTAGAGCAGAAAGGGGAGCAAAGGTGAGAGGGGAGAGATACGCGAGGACCTCGCCGAGCAACCTCACGCCTGCCGACGCATGGACTCGGCGGCACACCAGGGAGCGGTCCCTGATTCTTGAGATAAGTCACCCCCCAAAAGCATCAGTTACCATAGCACTGTCCCCACACCTAATGCAATCCCGTGTTAGCGACGCCGCTCCCCTTTCTCACCAAACGACGGCTGCTTGAGCACCAAAGGGGACCTCCTGAGCATCGTGACTCAGGGGCTCTTGCCGGACTCCGGGTCGCTCACCTCCTGGCCTTGACCACAGCATTGCGACCTAGCATACCAGCGACGGCTGAAGCCGCCTTGGGACTAGGACCTGTCGGCGCAGAGCATCAAGCCCTTGTGAGGTTCGAAAGGGAGAACTGAGCTAAGACGGAATGAGCAACTCGCACAATTTTACGACAAGGGTTATATTAACAAACAGGATCACATGAACCTTACAAGCCCCCACGGGACGCGTCTTTGATTCCTCGCATGGAACAGAACCTAAAGGGACGCTAACTACACGCGCTCCTGCAAAAGATGCCATCATCAATAGTGGACCGTCAAGCATCGGCGCCAACCCCATCTAGATCAGAGTCGGCGACGGCCTGACGAGCCCGCCCTGCTCCAGGAGCGGTGCCGGCTCGGGGCCTCGTAGCTGTCGTCACTCGTCTCCGGAGTCACGAAGATCTCGCCGGAGTCGCTGGACCCTCCGACGGCTCCACCGCCTGAGGAGCCGCCAAGGGAGCATTCAACGGGCCCAGTCCTCGCCGTAACGGGGTCCCGACCACCTCTCCCAGGGCAGCACTCCAGTCGACACCCGTTTGCATCGAAGACCATGAAGAACAACACCGAGGCACAATCGTACTCCAAGTGGATCACGAAGGCGCCTCTTGTCCTGCAGACCCGGGCGATTTCGCTCCAGCCTCGGGTCAAAAAGACCTCGCCCGGGGCAACGACCATGACTTCTGCCTCGGTCGCGAGGGTGTTGCTGCCGGCGTGCTGCAGTCAAAGCTCCAGGTGTTCTCCCTGCGGGACGATGGAGGCGAAGAAGGGAGGAAGGCGAATCCAAGACTGAGGAGGCAAGGCGGGGTGGAGCACGAACTCTCGGGAGGAGCCCTCGATGTGGACCCCAGGGGGGACGACCCACACCTTCGTGACTCATCAGTGCCGGTGGCGGCGCCGCCCGTGGCGATCAGCGTCGACTCCTTCAGAGCCCTCGACGTGGGCGTACAAAGGGAGCGGGAATCCCGGTGGCGCCTGCTCGCCCCAGGGCCTCGACACCACCTGATGGGCCCCCTCGTCCTGGCGGCGGAGGGTGAGCCGTTTCTTCGGCAGGAGCGGGTCTGGCATCTCTCGGGGAGCCTTTCCCTTCTCTACCGCCGAGAACCGACGGATCGGAGCCATTGCAGCAAGACGGAGCAAGGACCGGTAAGAAGGAGGAGCAAGAAGAGATGGACTGGAAGGGCGCGTGCCGTTCCTTACTTATGGCCGGCGAAGGCCAACCGTCGGCCTCCACGATCGCAGGTAATCATAACCAGCTTTGCATGGAGGGACTTGTTCAACCCGCGCGGTTACTGAGGCGCCCACGTCCAATAAACCACCACGCGGCGCCCAAGGCCGCAGGCTGTTAGGGCCCGCGGCGCTTCACCCTTACCCTTTCGCCTCCTTGCACGACCAAGTCCGGGCGCGCCTCGAGCCCGGGGGCTACTGTCGGCGTTCTGGGAACGGGGGTCCCCAGACTTGCCTGCCCGCGGCCTACGGCGTGGCTCAAAAGGGGGCCTAGCACGGCCCATCTTCATCTACACAGACCCAAGACCCTCGCGAGGGGCCGAGCCTCGCGGGGAGGACGACACGGAGCTTCCTCAGGCACGGCCTCATCAGGGTGGTTCACGAGTAGGTGGAGAGATCAAGGCGGGGTAACTCACGAGGTGCCCGTGACGCAAGCCATGACGACCAAGGGCGCCAGGCGGGCGCCAGCCCGCGCAGTGTCCTCCCTTTCCTTTTTCGTGCAAAGGGAGCAAGCGCAGGCGGGAGTATCAAGCAAAGGCACCCATTTAGGTGCAACGAGACCAAGACCAGCTCCGCGACAAGGAAGAAGTCATTGTGGAGCCCAAGCCAGCGTCACCACCAGAGCCTTTGGCAGGCGAGGACCAACTTTAGTCAGGATAAGTGTACCATATGTTCCCCTTCAAAATGGCCAATTGTTGGTGCCCTTCCCACTCAATATTTGGGAAGAGGCCCAAGGCCTTTGCCTATAAATAGGACTAGCCACCCCCAGGGTAGAGGCAGTTAGAATCGGAAGGATCAAGACATCTAGACAGGGGGATCGATCGGCAATTAGATCAGAGAGAGAGAAGGGCGACTGAACTCCTCCTAGCAGTTGATCGCCCCGGCCAAGAACAGACCATCGCGAGGCTGTTCTTCCTTGTATTGTTCATCATCGTCAGCTCAAGAGGCAATCCACCACACCACACTGGAGTAGGGTATTACACCACAACGGTTGCCCGAACCAGTATAAACCCTGTGTCTCTTGTGCTGTGATTTCCATAGTTTAGATCTTTGCGAGGCGGAGGGGTGCAGGTAGGTAGAAGGCGTAATCTCCGCGCACACCCCAGTGTTCGAACCTCAAGGGTCTGCCGGAACCCGGAATCCGACATCTGGCGCGCCAGGTAGGGGTGCGCCGGAATTCCATAATCCATCAAAAGATTTCACCCAAAACATGAAAACTTCACAACACAAAACTCAACAGAAATCTCGTGAGCTCCGTTAGCGAAAGAAAACAAAATACCACTTCAAGTTACTGTAATGAACTCATTCTTTATTTATACTGGTGTTAAACCTACTGTATTCCAACTTCTCTATGGTTTATAAACTACTTTACTAGCCATAGATTCATCAAAATAAGCAAACAACACTCGAAAAACAGAATCTGTCAAAAACAGAATAGTCTGTAGTAATCTGTAACTAACGCAAACTTCTGGAACTCCAGCAAATCATCCAAAATAGGAAGACTTAGGCAATTTGTTTATTGATCAACAACAATTGGAATCACTATTTTATCACGTTCTGGTGATTTTTAATAATTGTTTTCATGAATATAAAGTTTCTAGAAATTACAGCAAGGTCAAATAACTATCATCCAAGAAGATCCTATAGGTTTAACTTGGCACAAACACTAATTAAAAGATAAAACCACATCTAAACAGAATGTAGATGGATTATTTATTCCTAAACAGAAACAAAAACAAAAAAACTAAAAATGAAATTGGGTTGCCTCCCAACAAGCGCTATCGTTTAACGCCCCTAGCTAGGCATAAAAGCAAGGATAGATCTAGGATTTGCCATCTTTGGTCTTGGGGAAGAAGAGAGCAAACTTGCTATCTACGGAATCAATACTTCTATTTTGACAAAGTACATGGCCATTAATGGTAGAAGAAAGATTAAGTATGTTGCGGAAATTGGCATCTAGGCTAGCTTTTATCTCTTTAATAGATTCGTTTTGGTCAGAAAGCAAAAGAGATGTGATTTCAACTTTCTCGTTAATAGGGTGCCCAAATATAGTTTTCATCTTTTCATAGGTGTCTATAGGGTCCCCTTCAAGGAAACCCTCTTCAAAAATAGAATCCAAGACTTGTTTGAATGAAATGGACAACCCAACATAAAAGATTTTTAAGTAAACCTCAATCTGGTATTGAGGTACATAGCTAGCACGGAACCTTAAAAGCCTATCCCAAGCATCTTTCAAAGATTCATCAAGTAAAAAACGAAATATTCTAGAATATTCTACATTAAAATTGCTAAGGTTTTCATTGATAATTCCATCAGGTTTTTCATAATATTTTTATTTATGAGTTTAGATAAGATAGCAGGATTGTCTAGAGCACTAGAACTGGGGAGAGATCCCCTAATTCTTTTTGGTTCCGACATGGCAAGGGAAAAGTGAGCGGAAAGAGGTGAACGGAAAAATATAGGGCGAATAAAACGGCAAGGGTGAAGTGGGGGAGAGGAAAACGAGAGGCAAATGGCAAATAATGTAATGCGGGAGATAATGAATTGTGATGGGTACTTGGTATGTTGACTTTTGCGTAGACCTCCCCGGCAACGGCGCCAGAAATCATCCTGCTACCTCTTGAGCACTGCGTTGGATTTCCTTGAAGAGGAAAGGGTGATGCAGCAGAGTAGAGTAAGTATTTCCCTCAGTTTTTGAGAACCAAGGTATCAATCCAGTAGGAGGCTACGCGCGAGTCCCTCGTACCTACACAAAACAAATAGCTCAACGCAACCAACACGATTAGGGGTTGTCAAGCCCTTCACGGTGAATTACGAGAGTGAGATCTGATAGAGATGATAGATAATATTTTTGGTATTTTTGATATAGAGATGCAAAGTGAAATAAAAGGTAAGAAAAATGCAAAGCAATAATAAAGTGATAGAGATTGATATGATGAGAATAGACCCGGGGGCCATAGATTTAACTACTGGCTTCTCTCAAGAGCATAAGTATTCTACGGTGGGTGAACAAATTACTGTTGAGCAAATGACAGAATTGAGCATAGTTATGAGAATATCTAGGTATGATCATGTATATAGGCATCACGTTCGAGACAAGTAGACCGACTCCTGCCTACATCTACTACTATTACTCCACTCATCGACCGCTATCCAGCATGCATCTAGAGTATTAAGTTGAAGAAAATAGAGTAACGCCTTAAGCAAGATGACATGATGTAGATGAATAAATTCATGCAATATGATAAATACACCATCTTGCTATCCTCGATGGCAACAATACAATACGTTCCTTGTTGCCCCTATTGTCACTGGGAAAGGACACCGCAAGATTGAACCCAAAGCTAAGCACTTCTCCCATTGCAAGAAAAACCAATCTAGTAGGCCAAACCAAACTAATAATTTGAAGAGACTTGCAAAGATAACCAATCATACATAAAAGAGTTCAGAGAAGATTCAAATATTATTCATAGATAATCTTGATCATAAACCCACAATTCATCGGTCTCAACAAACACACCGCAAAAAGAAGATTACATCGAATAGATCTCCACGAGAGAGGGGGAGAACATTGTATTGAGATCCAAAAAGAGAGAAGAAGCCATCTAGCTACTAACTATGGACCCAAAGGTCTGAGGTAAACTACTCACACTTCATCGGAGGGGCTATGGTGATGATGTAGAAGCCCTCTGTGGTGGATTCCCCTTGCCGCGGAGCTCCAGAACAGGCCCCAAGATGGGATCTCGTGGGTACAGAAGGTTGCGGTGGTGGAATTAGGTTTTTGGCTCTGTATCTGATCGTTTGGGGGTACGTAGGTATATATAGGAGGAAGGAGTACGTCGGTGGAGCTTCGGGGGGCCCACATGCAGGGGGCGCGCCCTCCACCCTCGTGACCGCCTTGTGGCTTTCTTGACGGAGGGTCCAAGTCTCCTGGATCTTATTTGTTGAGCAAATCACGTTCCGAAGGTTTCATTTCATTTGGACTCCGTTTGATATTCCGTTTCTTCAAAACACTGAAATAGGCAAAAAATAGCAATTCTGGGCTGGGCTTCCGGTTAATAGGTTAGTCCCAAAAGTAATATAAAAGTGGAAAATAAATCCCAATATAGTCCAAAACAGTAGATAATATACAAGGTTGTCAGAATCGCGATTTTGAATCAGATCGGAGCTTCGATGGTAGGATCGCAAATCGTAGAATCTTCACTATCAGAATCATAGAAACGTAGATTCTAAGAACTAAAATCATAGAATCATGGGGGTTAGTTCGGATCGTAAAGTCGTAGAATCGTATAACAGAATCACGATTCTAACAACCTTGATAATATAACATGGAGCAATCAAAAATTATAGATACGTTGGAGACGTATCAGGGGTCAATCCGGGGAGAAGTCAGCCAAAGGGAAATGTCACACTGCCCGTGACATTTGGAGGAGAGTTGAACTACTGGACGGAGAGGATCGTCTTCGACGTGGCCGAGATCCACTTGCACTACCGCACGTTCAAGCCCGACGTCAGCGAGAAGTACACCGGCAAGACCCATTCATCTGAGTTCCTCAGCATCTACACCATCGCGATGCAGGCCGCTAGGGCTCGCGACGACAAGGTGCTTGCCAACTACTTCCCGCTGGCGCTCAAGCCCAATGTAATGTCTTGGTTGATGCACTTGCCGGCGGACTCCATCTCTTCCTGGTCAGATCTATGCCATGACTTCATTGACGCCTTCATAGGAGGCCACCAAGCTCAAGGCCAGGCCAGTGATCTGCATATCATTCCCCATAAGGAAGGAGAGACCCTGCGCAAGTACATCCAAAGATTCAGCCGGGTGTAGTACAACATCCCCGACGTTCATCCTGCCGCTGTGATTAGCACGTTCCATCAGAACGTGCGCAATCACAAGATGCGCGAGGAGCTGGCGATGACCAAGGTTAAGGATGTGGCCGAGCTCTATGTTCTGGCCGACAGGTGCGCCCGGGCCGAAGAGGGAAGGAAGTACCCTGGCGAAGACGCCGGCGCGGAAACCGACTCTACCGATGAGGATGCCGCCGCCCTGACGAAGAAGGGTCGGCGTCGCAACAGGAAACACAAAGGCAAGGCCGTGCTTGCCGTTGAGGGATCTGACGACACCGGTGGCGGCAAGAAGGTCAAGGAAGACACCCCCGACAAGGAGATTGCCGGGTGCGCTGCCTGCCGGGCCTTGGCAGCTACCGGCAAGCCAGGAGGATCCAGAAAGCAATACTGCAAGATCCACCGCACAAAGGGCCACGATCTCCCGAACTGCCGACAAGTCAAGCTGCTTGTTGAGAAGCAAAAGGCTGAGTACGAAAGGCAGGACAAGGAGAAGGACCAGGATGGTACTGAGGGATCCGTCAACAAGCGTGGCGGCCAAGGTGGCCGCCCCGGCAAGGACAACCAGCAAGAGAGGTCCGCCCGGGGCCGCGACAAGAAACAAGAAGACGACGATTACGGCGAGGACGACGAGTCCAGTGAGCAAGGGTTCCAGCAGGCTACGGAGGCCATGTGCGTCGATGGCAGCGCCTTGCTGCATGCCTCTCACCACGAGCTCAAGCAGTGGGCGCGAGAGATTACAGCAGCAGAGCCGTCGTTCGATGCTCAGAAGCCACTAAAGTGGTCCAGCACGCCCCTCATCTTTGACGCCGAGGACCACCCTGATCGCACTACCGTGGTTGGGTGTTTTCTGTTGTTGGTTTCGCCAACAATACACAACCTTAGAGTGAACAAGATGTTGGTTGACGGCGGTGCCGGCCTGAACTTGATCTCGCCTGTCGTGATCAAAAGATTGCAAATCCCTAACGGAGACCTCGAGGAAACAGGCATGTTTTAGGGGGTTGATTGTGGTAAAATAAAAAGCAAAGACTCAAATCGTACAAGATGATCCAAGCAAAACACATATCATGTGGTGAATAAAAATATAGCTCCAAGTAGAACTACCGATGGAAGTAGACGAAAGAGGGGATGCCTTCCGAGGCATCCCCAAGCTTTGACTTTTTGGTTTCCTTAGATTATCTTGGGGGTGCCATGGGAATCCCCAAGATTAGGCTCTTGCCACTCCTTGTTCGATAATCCATCAAAAGATTTCACCCAAAACTTGAAAACTTCACAACACAAAACTCAACAGAAATCTCGTGAGCTCCGTTAGCGAAGGAAAACAAAAGATCACTTCAAATTACTGTAATGAACTCATTCTTTATTTATACTGGTGTTAAACCTACTGTATTCCAACTTCTCTATGGTTTATAAACTATTTTACTAGCCATAGATTCATCAAAATAAGCAAACAACACTCGAAAAACAGAATCTGTCAAAAACAAAACAGTCTTTAATAATCTGTAACTAACGCAAACTTCTGGAACTCCAACAAATCATCCAGAATAGGAAGACTTAGGCAATTTGTTTATTGATCAACAGCATTTGGAATCACTATTTTATCACGTTCTGGTGATTTTTAATAATTGTTTTCGTGAATAGAAAGTTTCTGGAAATTACAGCAAGATCAAATAACTATCATCCAAGAAGATCCTATAGGTTTAACTTGGCACGAACACTAATTAAAAGATAAAACCACATCTAAACAGAAGGTAGATGGATTATTTATTCCTAAACAGAAACAAAAACAAAAAAAACTAAAAATAAAATTTGGTTGCCTCCCAACAAGCGCTATCGTTTAACGCCCCTAGCTAGGCATAAAAGCAAGGATAGATCTAGGATTTGCCATCTTTGGTCTTGGGGAAGAAGAGAGCAAACTTGCTATCTATGGAATCAATCCTTCTATTTTGACAAAGTACATGGCCATTAATGGTAGAAGAAAGATTAAGTATGTTGCGGAAATTGGCATCTAGGCTAGCTTTTATCTCTTTGATAGATTCGTTTTGGTCGGTAAGAAAAAGAGATGTGATTTCAACTTTCTCGTTAATAGGGTGCCCAAATATAGTTTTCATCTTTTCATAGGTGTCTATAGGGTCCCCTTCAAGGAAACCCTCTTCAAAAATAGAATCCAAGACTTGTTTGAACAAAACGGGCAACCCAACATAAAAGCTTTTTAAGTAAACCTCAATCTGGTATTGAGGTACATAGCTAGCATGGAACCTTAAAAGCCTATCCCAAGCATCTTTCAAAGATTCATCAAGTAAAAACGAAATATTCGAGAATATTCTTCATCAAAATTGCTAAGGTTTTCATTGATAATTTCGTCAGGTTTTTCCATAATATTTTTATTTATGAGTTTAGATAAGATAGCAGGATTGTCTAGAGCACTAGAACTGGGGAGAGATCCCCTAATTCTTTTTGGTTCCGACATGGCAAGGGAAAAGTGAGCGGAAAGAGGTGAACGGAAAAAGATAGGGCGAATAAAACGGCAAGGGTGAAGTGGGGGAGAGGAAAACGAGAGGCAAATGGCAAATAATGTAATGCGGGAGATAATGAATTGTGATGGGTACTTGGTATGTTGACTTTTGCGTAGACCTCCCCGGCAACGGTGCCAGAAATCTTCCTGCTACCTCTTGAGCACTGCGTTGGATTTCCTTGAAGAGGAAAGGGTGATGCAGCAGAGTAGAGTAAGTATTTCCCTCAGTTTTTGAGAACCAAGGTATCAATCCAGTAGGAGGCTACGCGCGAGTCCCTCGTACCTACACAAAACAAATAGCTCAACGCAACCAACACGATTAGGGGTTGTCAAGCCCTTCACTGTGAATTACGAGAGTGAGATCTGATAGAGATGATAGATAATATTTTTGGAATTTTTGATATAGAGATGCAAAGTAAAATAAAAGGTAAAGAAAAATGCAAAGCAATAATAAAGTGATAGAGATTGATATGATGAGAATAGACCCGGGGGCCATAGTTTTCACTAGTGGCTTATCTCAAGAGCATAAGTATTCTACGATGGGTGAACAAATTACTGTTGAACAATTGACAGAATGGAGCATAGTTATGAGAATATCTAGGTATGATCATGTATATAGGCATCACGTCCGAGACAAGTAGACCGACTCCTGCCTGCATCTACTACTATTACTCCACTCATCGACCGCTATCCAGCATGCATCTAGAGTATTAAGTTGAAGAAAATAGAGGAACGCCTTAAGCAAGATGACATGATGTAGATGAATAAATTCATGCAATATGATAAATACAACTTCTTGCTATCCTCGATGGCAACAATACAATATGTGCCTTGTTGCCCCTACTGTCACTGGGAAAGGACACTGCAAGATTGAACCCAAAGCTAAGCACTTCTCCCATTGCAAGAAAAACCAATCTAGTAGGCCAAACCAAACTAATAATTCGAAGAGACTTGCAAAGATAACCAATCATACATAAAAGAATTCAGAGAAGATTCAAATATTGTTCATAGATAATCTTGATCATAAACCCACAATTCATCGGTCTCAACAAACACATCGCAAAAAGAAGATTACATCGAATAGATCTCCACGAGAGAGGGGGCGAACATTGTATTGAGATCCAAAAAGAGAGAAGAAGCCATCTAGCTACTAACTATGGACCCGAAGGTCTGAGGTAAACTACTCACACTTCATCGGAGGGGCTATGGTGATGATGTAGAAGCCCTCCGTGGTGGATTCCCCTTCCTGCGGAGCTCCAGAACAGGCCCCAAGATGGGATCTTGTGGGTACAGAAGGTTGCGGTGGTGGAATTAGGTTTTTGGCCCTGTATCTGATCGTTTGGGGGTACGTAGGTATATATAGGATGAAGGAGTACGTCGGTGGAGCTTCGGGGGGCCCACAGGCAGGGGGCGCGCCCTCCACCCTCGTGAACGCCTTGTGGCTTTCTTGACGGAGTGTCCAAGTCTCCTGGATCTTATTTGTTGAGCAAATCACATTCCCGAAGGTTTCATTTCGTTTGGACTCCGTTTGATATTTCGTTTCTTCGAAACACTGAAATAGGCAAAAAATAGCAATTCTGGGCTGGGCCTCCAGTTAATAGGTTAGTCCCAAAAGTAATATAAAAGAGGAAAATAAATCCCAATATAGTCCAAAACAGTAGATAATATAGCATGGAGCAATAAAAAATTATAGATACATTGGAGACGTATCAGGGGTCGATCCGGGGAGAAGTCAGTCAAAGGGAAAGGTCACACTACCCGTGACATTTGGAGGAGAGTTGAACTACTGGACGGAGAGGATCGTCTTCGACGAGGCCGAGATCCACTTGCACTACAATGGGATCCTCGGCCACCCGACACTAGCCAAGTTCATGGCGGCATCACACTACGCCTACAACATGCTAAAGATGCCCGGGCCGTTGACCATCATCTCCGTCCCCTACGACAAGAAGGACGCGCTGATCTGCACCGACCAACTCTACTGGGAAGCAGTTGCAGCAGCTGCCGTCAAGGCACCAGCTCCTGCCGCCGAAGGCTCGGGAGGAAAGAAGAAGCCCGGCAAGACCTCTCGCACCCACTCCGGCAAGCGCACCTCCTCGGGGTGTTGTGCTACCGTTGAGGACGTGCCGGAGAGCTCTGCCGACAAGAGCAAGAGATCCAGAGCCGAGCCACCGCAGACCAAGAAGGTGCCCGTCACGACGGAAGGCACGGGAGGGGCTTTCATCATAGGCTCCGCCCTCGAAAGCAAATAGGAAGGCGAGCTTGTCACCTTCCTGCGGG
This sequence comes from Aegilops umbellulata, assembly GCA_032464435.1. Classification (NCBI taxonomy): domain Eukaryota; kingdom Viridiplantae; phylum Streptophyta; class Magnoliopsida; order Poales; family Poaceae; genus Aegilops; species Aegilops umbellulata. The sequence goes on from CP136056.1 coordinate 151,077,522, forward strand.
CGAATGTCGACGTGTTTGCATGGCAAGCGTCCGACATCCCGGTGTTCCTAGGGAGGTGATTGAGCACCACCTAGTTGTCTGCCCCCACGCGCGGCCCGTCAAGCAGAAGGTCAGAAAGCAGGCTCTGGAGAGGCAGGAGTTCATCACAGAGGAGACCAGGAAGTTAGAAGCGGCATGTTTGGTGAGAGGGGTGCTCCATCCGTCATGGCTGGCCAATCCGGTAGTGGTGCGCAAGGCAAATGGGAAGTGTAGCCTGTGTATTGATTACACAGATGTCAATAAGGCTTGTCCTAAGGACACCTTCCCATTGCCGCGCATCGACCAGATTGTTGACTCCACGGCCGGGTGTGATCTGTTATCATTCCTCGATGCCTACTCAGGCTACCACCAAATCTTCATGACAAGAGAAGATGAAGAGAAGACAACATTCATCACCCCATGTGGTACGTATTGCTTTTTACGGATGCCTTTCAGGTTGAAGAGTGCTGGTTCAACATTTGCAAGAGCAGTCCAAATTGGTTTTGAACCTCAGCTCCATACAAATATGGAAGCCTACATGGATGACATAGTGGTCAAAACCAAAGACGGACCGACTCTTGTGCAAGATCTAGAAGAGACGTTCGCCAACCTCCGCAAGATCAACCTCAAGTTGAACCCTGAGAAGAGCGTCTTCGGCGTCACGTCCTGCAAGCTTCTCGGGTTCTTCGTGTGACAGCGCGGGATCGAGGCAAACCCATACAAGATCAAGGCTATTGAGCAGATCGAGGCGCCCAAGCGGATCAAGGATGTGCGTCGGCTCACCGGTTGCGTTGCCGCCATGAGACGGTTCATCTCCAAGTCCTCCGAGCGCGCCCTCCCCTTTTTCAAGATCTTGAAAAAGGTGGGCCCAATGGAGTGGACCCCAGAAGCCGAGGCTGCACTGCATGACCTGAAGAAGTACCTTTCCTCCACGCCATTACTAGTCGCGCCTAAACCACAAGAGTCGTTGCTGCTGTATCTGACGGCGACGAATCAAGTGGTCAACGCCGCAGTAGTGGCACAGAGGGCGGTCGACGAGGAGGCAGAAATGGCGGCAGGACCAGCGGATGGCAGGCCAAAGACTCCCCCGGCAGGGCCTGGTGCCGACAAGGCGCGGCCCCCGGCACAGTCTGGTGCCACCAAGGCAATGCCCGCGCGGTCGAGTGAAGTGGTGCCCAAGAAAAAGATGATGCAGCACCCGTTTTACTTTGTCAGTTCCTTCTTGCAGGGGACTAGGTCAAGGTATTCTGGTGTGCAAAAATTGCCCTTCGGCCTCCTTATGGCCCCGAGGAAGCTGCATCACTACTTCCAGGCCCACGAGATCACTGTCGTCACCCGCCTCCCGTTGCAACGGATACAACACAAGCCGGACGCAACCGGAAGGATTGTGGAATGGGCCTTGGAGTTGTCAAGCTTCTGCTTAAAGTTTGAGAGTACCTCGATGATTCAGAGCAGATTCTTGGCGGAGTTCATCGCGGAATGGACCTTGACTCCTGACGAATAAATCCAGGAGACTACTCTCCCCGGCAAGGAAGCAGACCGCAACTGGATCATGTACTTTGATGGAGCCTTCTCACTGCAAGGCGCCGGTGCCGGTGTGCTTCTTGTCACACCCACCGGAGAGCACCTCAAGTACGTAATCCGGATGCACTTCCCCAGAGAGATGTCCACCAATAACACCACCGAGTTCGAGGGATTGCTTGCCGGTCTCAGGATCGCGGCAGACCTCGGGGTTAGGAAGCTCATCGTCAGGGGTGACTCGCAGCTCGTTGTCAGGCAAGTCAACAAAGATTATCAGAGCCCACTGATGGAAGCATACATAGATTAGGTGAGGAAGCTGGAGGAACGCTTTGACAGTATCCAGGCGGAGCACGTCCCCCGAGCGGAGAACGACATCGCCGATTGCCTGTCAAAGCATGCCGCATCCAAGCTACCTGTGGAACCAGGTACCTTTTTGCTCCGGTTAACTCAACCATCCGTCGATCCATCAGCAGGGCAGAACAAGTGGAGAAAATCAGGTCCGGGCAAGTACTTTCCTACTGCCCCCCGGGGCCGCCAGCAAGGGTACTGCCGCGGACGCTGAGCCTGCCCAAGAGCAACTGGCTCCGGCGGGGCATCAGGCCCTGGCCGTAGAGACAGTCGCTCCCATGGCGGAAGAGATTCCTTTAGTCCTTGCCATCAAGCCTCAGGCTACGGCATGGGCACAGCATACCATCCAATTCCTCCAAACAGGGAAACTTCCTGAGGAGCAGGAAGAAGCGGAGAAACTAGCCTGTCGGTCCGCCCTGTACCAGTTCGTCGATGACGTCCTGTACCGAAGGAGGCCGAACGGTGTGAAACTCAAGTGCATCCCCCGGGAGGCAGGACTATAGCTGTTGGCAGAGATACAAGGAGGCATATGTGGCTCCCACATAGGGTCAAGAGCCCTTGCCGGGAAGGCGTTCCGGCTAGGTTTCTTCTGGCCCACGACCCTCCAGGATGCGACGGCACTAGTCACCAAGTGTGAAGCGTGGCAGTTCCATTCAAAGAGGCTTCATCAACCAGCTCAAGCCCTTCAAACAATCCCTCTTTCTTGGACAATCTCGGTCTGGGGCTTGACATACTGGGCCATTTCCCCCGCGCTGTCGGGGGCTTTGATTTCTTGTACGTTGCAATTGATAGGTTCACAAAGTGGCCAGAGGTGGAAGCAGTGAGGAAGGTGAATGCTCAGTCAGCCATCAAATTCTTCAAAGGACTGGTCTGCCGTTTTGGTGTGCCAAACAAAGTCATCACCGACAACAGCACGCAGTTCACAAGCCACACCTTCATGCAGTACATCCAAGACCTCGGTAGCAAGGTCTGTTTTGCTTCCATGGCACATCCACGGAGCAACGGCCAAGCGGAGAGGGAAAATGCTGAAGTGTTGCGAGGCTTGAGAACGAAGACCTTTGACAAGCTGCACAAGAGTGGAAGGCGCTGGATTGATGAGTTGCCGGCGGTTCTTTGGTCGATCAGGACGACGCCAAATCGAGCCACCAGCCAGACACCTTTTGCCCTGATATACGGGGCGGAAGCAGTTCTCCCCACGGAACTCATATACGGGTCACCTCGAGTGCTCGCTTATGATGAGCTTGAGCAAGAGCTGTTGCGCCAAGATGATATGACGCTCCTTGAGGAAGATCGTCTTTGGGCGGCTGTGAGAGCGGCACGCTACCAGCAAGCCTTGCGCCACTACCATAGCCGCAAGGTTCATGCCCGAAGCTTTGAGGAAGGCGACCTTGTTCTTCGGCGCGTTCAGTCGGCCAAGAATTCCAACAAGTTGACGCCAAAGTGGGAAGGCCCTTATCTGGTAAGACGAGTCACCAGGTCTGGCGCAGTCCGCCTAGAGACCGAGGATGCCGTACCAGTGAGCAACTCGTGGAACATCGAGCATCTTCGCAAGTTTTACCCATAAGGCGCGGCTTGCCGGGCCTCCCGGCAAGCCACCTTTTGTACGAGCTTTGCCGACAAGGCATGTGACCCTCTGTACAAAGCGAGGCACAGACCCTGAGCATAAATAAACGAAGCGCTGGCGCCCTAAGATATAGCATGCATGCTAGGTCGAGTCTCGTCCTTGGTTAGGGTTGATAGTGCTTAGTGGCGGCTAACCCCTAGCTTAGAGGTCGAGTGCGCGTCTCTCTGTTCTTCTCTGTCTTCTTTGGTTCGCAGGACACATGAATATCCTTGCCGAGCTGCTTTGGAAGAAAGGAGATGGACCAGCGTCTGGGCCCCGGGAAGCCAGTATTGCCGGCGGCTACAAGAGCAAAGATCCACCCGCGGTGAGCCAAGGTTGCCGGGGGCTGCAGATTCAGATAAGTACTCTATCCCTTATCATGTGTTTCGTTATGGACTGAGGTATGTGAAACCTCTTTTTATCCTTAGGCTACCGTACTCCCCTCATTCCAGACCCTAGGACTCGTTTCCTAGGACCGAGTTTGGTCTTAGTCGCGGCAGCAAGGAAATGAAACGAGGAGCCTAAACCCACCTCATCCCTGCCTCCGCCAAGGGCGTGAGAAAGGTCGAGCGAAGTGGGGGGACGGCAAGGCCTGTTGCCGGGCGAGACAACGTTTATCTTAAAGGTAACAAGGATTTACTCCTTGTCGTGGGTTTTACCTATGAACGAAAAACCCGACAAACATCCCTTTTTCATTAAAAAAACATCCCGTACAGGTACAGTCCATACGAAATGAAAAACATGAACAAGCGGATTACAAGTTCTAAAGTTAACAAAGGCCCGAAGGCTTACAAGACTAAAAGGAGATAAGATGCCCGTAATCCTTTTCTTGTCCCTCTCCTCAGGAGGCAGGTCAAGGAGGCGAAAAGGGCAAAAGGGGCGCCTAGGCGAGCTACGAGTGGCATAAGACACCAAGAGAACGTTTTGGTGGCCCTCCAAGGGCTGGATGGTGATGGCGGCGCCGGAGGCAGAGCTCGAAGACGAGGCCGCAGGACGTTAGTACGCGACGAAGGCATCGGTGCCCGCGTACTCCGACTTGACGGCCTTACCGCTCGCCCTCTTCCTCTTCTGTGGCCTCCGAACGCCAGCCGCCCAAGGAGACGACCCCAAGAAGTTCAAGGAGCCGGCAACACGGATAATGGGGTCGCCGCTGCCACTCGGGGCGGCGCCCGATGCCTAGTCGAACCCGTCATCCTGCCGCCCGCTAGCCTCGTCGTCGCTGCCGTTGTCTTCCTCGCCACTCTCACTCGAGGAGGAATCTTCATCGTCAGAAGAGCTCTCCACGTAGCACATTATGCGAGTCCCGAAGTGCCCGAAGATCTTGACGGAGAGGAGGGCACCCTCCATTAGTTTGAAATGGAGAGTGAGCCCACCCGTCAAGCTGTGGAGGCGAGCGAAGGTCTTCCACCCTCGGTGGAGGTACATGACATGAGGGACGGGGAACTCGACGTCGGCCCATGTGCCGCTGTTCCCGCAGCCCCTCATATGCAGCCACAACACCTGCGGCGGATCCAGCTCCATCTCCCACGCGAATGGAGTCGGGAGGCGAAGACGATGGCGCGGTGGCTGGCGCAGCCTGATGAAGAATTCGCGGGGGTTGTCCCCGGCATGGCCCTCCATCGGAGGAGGAGCTGCTGGCGGAGGAGAGGCCAATCTGCCGCCCTGTCCTCCTCTCCCTCAAGCACCACCATGGCCTCGACCTCGCCCCTCCCCCTTCCTCTAGCGGCCGGCCCTGCCACTATGAGTTCTTGGGGAGGAGCGATGCGCTGTCTGGCCGAAGCCCTCGCTGCCACTGATGAGGTGTCGCCACACCCCTTCGCCATGGCAGGAGAAGAATGGAAGCAGGAATGGGGAGAGGCAGATGACGAAAGGTTGAGCGGCACCGTTCCTCCCGCCCCGCCCCCTCTTTATAAAGGGGCGGGGCGGGGCTCGGCCGCCCCCTCTCGGCCAATCCGGCTTGTTGAAGTGACCACAAGCGGGGCTGTCGACTGCCCTCCCCGCTCCATTGAAGGCGCATGGGAACCGACCCACGCACGCGCACGAATTCCCACATCCAGCGCGTCTGTCATTCGCTCTCCATTATGCATGCAGCAAACGTGGCGCAAGAGGCGGGCGCGGTGGGACGCGTGGAGTGACGGTTCCCGAGCGAGGGTAGTAAATGGGAGGCGGCCCTGCGGTCTCAAAGAGACACGCGAGCCGCCTCTTTACTTTCCACCACGGGATGACGCCAGCATGCTTCCGTCATGCGCGCGCACGACCCCCACGTCGCGCGTTCAACGCGGGTTGTGGAGAGGCGCAGCGGACGGAGCAGTTACCGTGGTAAAATCCGCCCCAAATGCCCGCACACCGTTCTGGGCCTGGCCCAACAACGTGCTGCGCTTATGTATGGCCCAGGCCCGGGGGCTCCTGTCGGCGTACAAAAGTAGGGGCTCTCCTTTTGACCCATTTACTTGTGCACGGGCAGTCAGAGCCTCCCGCCACGGCCACGCATAACGGGGCAGGGAAAGGGGAGCCGGAGAGAAGCCAAAGGCACATGACGAAGCAAAGCAACGTCAAGGACCAAGGCCACAAGGATTAGATGGATGAAGCAGGTTTCGCCGGCAAGGACCCTTGCCGGGGGCAGCCTGAGCAGCCCCGGCAAGACCCTTGCCGGGGCAGCTCGCCCACGCCAGCCGAGCGAGCCACCCTCGAGCAACGCTCGACAAATGCGTTGGGACAGGGCTTAGGAGGCACCTCTGTGATGGCATGCAGATCTTTGTGAAGACAAAGAATAGTCAAGATAAAATGAGGATAGGAAGGCAGCCATCCTCACCGAAGAAACCCACAAACCCCCGGCAAGATCCTTGCCGGGGACACCTGCGCGCCGTGGCAAGACCCTTTTCAGGCCACTCGACAAGACCCTTGCCGGGCCACCCGACAAGGCCCTCGCCAAGCGCACCAGCGGGGCCACCGTCAGGCCCGCACCAGCCAAGTCTCCGCCGCCGTTCGAATGCAGCTGCTGACCCAACCAGCTGGGCAGGCACATGTGTGGCGACATGCAGCCCTTCGTGGAGGCTCCACCACCGCGCCACCTCAACTGCTTGCCTGCCTACATGGCACCGCATGCATCACTTGCCGGTGCGCATGTCGAAGCTTGGAGGAGCGGTGACGGACGGGACGGGCCTCGCCCCCGTCCCCGATAAAGTGAAGGGACACCTAAGCCTCGCATTAAATGCGCTTTGTCCTGTAATACCAGCGATAAGCTCGTGTCACTGTGGACCTTTCCACCTCCTGTGTGCCACTGTGGCAGCCCCTTTCACCAATAAAAGGAGGCCCATGGCGCACGGGAGAAGGATTCGACTTTTTGGAGCTCGTTACACTCCGTAGCTAGGTCAAGAACTCAGAATACATCCACCAAAGCAGGACTAGGGTTTTAGGCATCCTCGCGGCCCGGACCTGGATAAATGAACCGTGTGCTCTCTACTAGACGCGCTCTTCTCTCAACCCCGCGCCCCGCAACCGCAGTAGGGATTCTTGTGATCCCATAGGTGTCGTTTCCCACCAACAGAAAGAAGCTAAAACGTGTTAGGCATGTTTACTAGAATATGCTTAATACATTGACTGTACAGAACATAGCCATTAATTGCAACTAGTATAGGTAAGATTGAACTCGTGTGTACATACTTGGTAAGTACTGAGAGGTAGTTGCTGGGGCACTTCATCTTGGCCAGAGCCCACCCAAAGTCAGCGGCGGCGGAGGCGAGTTGTTCCTCCGGGTCGAAGTGTAGATCAGTGCCATGATACGTCTCCGTCGTATCTACTTTTCCAAACACTTTTGCCCTTGTTTTGGACTCTAACATGCATGATTTGAATGGAACTAACTCGGACTGACGCTGTTTTCAGCACACTTTCCATGGTGTTATTTATGTGCAGAAACAAAACTCCTCGGAATGACCTGAAACTCCACGGAACAACTTTTCAGAAATAATAAAAAATCCTCGCCAAAGATGAAGACCAGGGGGCCCACACCCTGTCCACGAGGGTGGGGGGCGCGCCCCCCTACCTCGTGGGACCATTGGAGCTCCTCCAATGCCAACTCCAACTCTATATATTTGCTTTCGGAGAGAAAAAAATCAAGGAGAAGAAATCATCGCTTTTTACGAAACGGAGCCGCCGCCAAGCCCTAAAACCTCCCGGGAGGGCTGATCTGGAGTCCGTTCGGGGCTCCGGAGAGGCGGATTCATCGCCGTCGTCATCATCAACCATCATCCATCACTAATTTCATGATGCTCACCGCCGTGCGTGAGTAATTCCATCGTAGGCTTGCTGGACGGTGATGGGTTGGATGAGATCTATCATGTAATCGAGTTAGTTTTGTTACGGTTTGATCCCTAGTATCCACTATGTTCTGAGATTGATGTTGCTATGACTTTGCTATGCTTAATGCTTGTCACTATGGCCCGAGTACCATGATTTCAGATCTGAACCTATTATGTTTTCATGAATATATGTGTGTTCTTGATCCTATCTTGCAAGTCTATAGTCACCTACTATGTGTTATGATCCGGCAACCCCGAAGTTACAATAATCGGGACCACTCTTGGTGATGACCATAGTTTGTGGAGTTCATGTATTCACTATGTGCTAATGCTTTGTTCCGGTTCTCTATTAAAAGGAGGCCTTAATATCCCTTAGTTTCCATTAGGACCCCGCTGCCACGGGAGGGTAGGACAAAAGATGTCATGCAAGTACTTATCCATAAGCACGTATGACTATATTCGGAATACATGTCGACATTACATTGATGAATTGGAGCTAGTTCTGTGTCACCCTATGTTATGACTGTTACATGATGAACCGCATCCGGCATAATTATCCATCACCGATCCAATGCCTACGAGCTTTTCCTATATTGATCTTCGCTTATTTACTTTCCCGTTGCTACTGTTACAATCACTACAAAACACCAAAAATATTACTTTTGCTTTTTGTTACTTTTGTTACCGTTGCCACTACTATCATATTACTTTGCTACTAAACACTTAGCTGCAGATATTAAGTTATCCAGGTGTGGCTGAATTGGCAACTCAACTGCTAATACTTGAGAATATTCTTTGGCTCCCCTTGTGTTGGATCAATAAATTTGGGTTGAATACTCTACCCTCGAAAACTGTTGCGATCCCCTATACTTGTGGGTTATCAAGACTATTTTCTGGCGCCGTTGTCGGGGAGCATAGCTCTATTCTTTGAGTCACATGGGATTTATATCTGCTGGTCACTATGAAGGACTTGAAAGACGCTAAGACAAGAATTTATCCCTCAACTACGAGGCGAGGTAAGGAGCTGCCATCTAGCTCTGCACTTGATTCACCTTCTGTTTTTAGTAAGCTTGCGACACCTAAACCTGCTTCTGCTATTCGTTCTGATATGTCGCATGTTATTGATGATGCCACTTCTGCTATGGATGATACATATGATGAAACTACTTATATGCTTGATACTATTGTGCCCCTTAGTGAATTTCTTGATGAACAAATTGCTAGGGCTAGAGAGAAAGAAATTATTGAAACTGATTATATTGATGAAAGTGATGATGATGATAGGCCTGTTATTCCTGAGGGTTATGTTTTTGATATGGAATCTTCTGCAGCTATTTTAGCTTGCAAAGATAGATATAATCTCAAGAGGTTATTAGCTAATTAGAATAAGCAATCTCTTAAAGATAGAATGAAACTTGACCCCGCTTTTGCTACTTCACCTATCTATGTTGCCGATAAGGATTATGAATTTTCTGTTGATCCTGATATAATTACTTTGGTTGAATCTGATCCTTTTCATGGCTATGAATCTAAAACTATTGTGGCACATCTAACTATATTAAATGATATAGCCACCCTGTTCACTAATGATGAGAGATCTCGCTACTTTTATATCCTTAAAATATTTCCGTTCTCATTAAAGGGTGATGCTAAGATATGGTTTAATTCTCTTGATCCTCGTTGTGTGCTTAGTCCCCAGGATATGATTTATTATTGCTTTGAGGGAAATATACAACTTTGTGCAAATTGAAGACGAGAGTCTCCCACAAGCTTGGGGGGGATTCTCAAGTTACTTAATGCTTTGCCTGATGATCCTCTTAAGAAAAATGAAATATTGATATCTTTCATAATGCACTAACCGATGATTCCAGAGATTACCTGGATAGTTGTGATGGTTCTGTTTTCAGGGAAAGAACACCGGATGAAGCTGAAATTCTATTGAAGAATATGTTGACAAATGAAAATAATTGGGCACTTCCTGAGCCAGCTCCTGCTCCAATTACTGAACCTGTTCCTTAACCAACTCCGAAGAAGAGAGGTGTTCTATTTCTTAGTCCGGAAGATATGCAAGAGGCAAAGAAATCTATGAAAGAAAAAGGTATTAAAGCTGAAGATGTTAAGAATTTACCTCCTATTGAAGAAATACATGGTCTTAATCTACCGCCTGTTGAAGAAACATATGATCTTGATCCATTACCTATTGAAGAACCTCCTGGTCTTGATAACCTGACACAGGTAGTAAAGGTAAGTTCTCTCTATAGATATGATAGAGCTGAAATCCCTCCTACTAAAATTGCTAGCCCATGCTTAGATGAGTTTGATAACTTTATGTTTAAGCAAGAAGATTTCAATGCTTATTTTGGTAGACAATTAAAACAAAATGCTTATATGATTAAACACTTGGGTGATTATATGGCTAATATTAGAGGTGAACTTAAACTCGTTAGCAAACATGCTTCTATGGTTACCACTCAAGTAGAACAAGTACTTAAAGCTCAAAATGATTTTCTCAATGAAATGAATAGTAAGAAAAATGATTATGCTGTTAGAGTGGCTACTAGAAATGGTAGAATGACTCAGGAACCTTTGTATCCTGAAGGCCACCCTAAGAGAATTGAGCAAGATTCTCAGAGAAATAATATTTATGCACCTAGTTCTTCTAAAACGAAGAAAAAGAAAAATGATAGGACTTTGCAAACTTCTAGTGAACCTATTGCTGAACCACCTGAGAATCCAAATGATATCTCTATATCTGATGCTAAAACACAATCTGGTAATGAACATGAACCTAGTGAAAATGTTAATGATGATGTTCATGATGATGCTCAACCTAGTAATGATAATGATGTGGAAGTTGAACCTGCTGTTGATCTTGATAACCCATAACCAAAGAATCAACGTTATGATAAGAGAGACTTTGTTGCTAGGAAACATGGTAAAGAAAGGGAACCTTGGGTTCAGAAACCCATGCCTTTTCCTCCCAAACCATCAAAGAAAAAGGATGATGAGGATTTTGAGTGCTTTGCTGAAATGATTAGACCTATCTTTTTACGTATGCGATTAACTGATATGCTCAAAATGAATCCTTATGCTAAATATATGAAAGATATTGTCACTAATAAAAGAAAGATACGGGAAGCTGAAATTTCCACCATGCTTGCTAATTATACTATTAAGGGTGGAATAGCAAAGAAACTAGGAGATCCAGGAGTACCCACTATACCATGCTCCATTAAAAGAAACTATGTTAAAACTGCTTTATGTGATCTTGGAGCCGGTGTTAGTGTTATGCCTCTCTCTTTATATCATAGACTTGACTTGAATAAGTTGACACCTACAGAAATATCTTTGCAAATGGCTGATAAATCAACTGCTATACCTGTCGGTATATGTGAGGATGTGCCTGTTGTGGTTGCCAATGTTACTATTTTAACGGACTTTGGTATTCTTGATATTCCCGAGGACGATAGTATGTCTATTATTCTTGGAAGAACTTTCTCGAACACTGCAGGTGCTGTTATTGATTGCAACAAAGGCAATGTCACTTTTCATGTTAATGGTAATGAGCATACGGTACACTTTACGAGGAAACAACCTCAAGTTCACAGTATCAACTCTATTGGAAAAATTCCATCGATTATAATTGGAGGTTTCGAATTTCCTCTTCCTACTGTCAAGAGGAAATATGATATTATTATTATTGGGGATGTGCATATCCCCGTTGAGGTAACATAGTGTTATTCGAAATTTCTCCGGTTTCATGTTATTCGAAATGAGTTCGTTAAGAAGACTTGATCAACCTTGTTAGTGGATTCCTTTTGATGAGCATGACATGGTTGAAACTAGAAGACACAACCTTCTGTACCCTCTTTTTATTTTCGATTATTTAGTTGAAATAAAGTAAAAATAGTATTTTTCTGTCTGTTTTCTGATTTATCTGTGCAATATAAAAATACCCCAAAAATAAAAGTTCTCCAAATGCCCTGAAAATGAAATATGATTTTTTCTAGAATATTCGAGGAATTATGGAACTAAGAACACACCAACGGGTGAACCACCTGGCGACGAGGGTGGAGGGCGCGCCCTACCCCCCTAGGGCGCGCCCCCTGCCTCGTGGGCCCATGGTGGCCCTCATCCACTTATTCCTGCACCCATACAGTTCTTCTTCCTCCCACAAACATGAATATCTAGCTCAAGCACGAGTTCTAGCTCACTTTGCTACGATTTTCGATCTCCTCGCTCAAAGCACCTCTCACAAAACTGCTTGGGGACGTTGTTCCTTGGTATGTGACTCCTCCATTCGTCCAATTAGTTTTTGCTCTAGTGCTTTATTCATTGCAAATTTGTGCTGCATAGGTGACCATGTTCTTGAGCTTGCATGTCAAATTTGTATGGTTCCAAGTAGTTCTAATGCTTGATATAGGCTCTAGGAACTTGTAGGAGTAGTTGCTATCAATTTTGCTGAGCTTGGTTCACTTTTGTTTGAAGTTACTAAAAAATTTAGAATCTTTCAAAAAATGATGAAGAGACTTTTGAGGGGCTCATCAAGCCGAAGCTCGAAGGAAAAGCAAAATGAAGAAGCACAGAGGCCCAAATATAATTTGCCTCGCACTGCGGAGGTCCGGCCGTGTGAATGGCCTTCCGATGACTTCTAGAGACAAGCCGAGATTTATGAGGATTTATATTCATTGGCTGAGAATGCTGGCCTCACTGACTTCCTCCGCGACCAACGTCATCAGTATCTCTTACTCACTAATACTTTTGTGCAAAACTTCTAGTATTTTCCTAAGGAATCACTGTCACAGCCCTAGAGTACCTGAGTGAAATAGTTGCATCTGCACTCATGCATCATGTCTAAAAATTCTGAAAGTTGAGTTGAGGTTAGTTGAAACCATCAGAAAGCACTTCAGAAATAATCAACATTAAAATATTTTCAAAGAAGTACAAGAAAATGTTCCTCCTAGTCTCTGTAAGTATTGGCAAGAGGTAAAACTCAAAACAATATTTTTGGAATCTAAGAGATATTTATTTTGGGCCATTGAATTAAATCAATAACATATTTGAGTTGAGTTTATTTATATTATATAAGAAATAAAGTTCAAGTATTTTTGTAAGTTTGCATGTGACTTGGACTAGCTCCCTGAGATCACATAAAAATTTACATTAAGTTTTAAAATGGTTTGGTTTGTAAATCAAATCAAAACAAAGAAAGAAAAATAGAAAACAGAAACAAATAAAAAGGAAGGAGAGACTTACCTGGGGCCCACTTACCTGGTGGCCTAGCAGTTTCGGCCCAGCCCACCTCCTCCTTCCTGTCGTCTTCCTCCCCAGGCCAGTAGGCAGAGCGTGTGGCCGCAGAGCACCGGCACGCGCCCCGGCCACCTGCACCCTGCATGTCCGCGTCCCCGTCGCCCTGGATCTCCCTCGCGACGCCAAGCACCCTGAAGGACCTCTCTCACTCTCACCCGTAGCTCCTCCCCTCCTCTGGCTCTCTCCCTCGCACCACCCGAATGTGCTCGCCGCCGCCGACGTGCACCACCGCGGCCACCGCCTCCCCCTCGCTTCCCTGACTGGCTCAAGAGCTCCGCCTCGTCGCCCTGGACCTCTCCGACGAGCCACGCGGCACCAGACGCCTCCGAATGCTGTCACTGTGGTCGTCTTCTACCTCGGGCATCCAAGATCACCGGCGACTGCACCTCATCTCCAGCCCGTCCCCGAGCCCGCTGGGACCACCGTACATCTCCCTGTGAGCTCCTAATTCTTTTCCCTTACTCGCCCCCTCCGTTCCTGTCCGCTAGCCGCCGCCACGCGAGCACCGACACCGTCGTCCGCCATGGCCGACGAGCTCCGTGCTCTTGAGCCCTCCGCTCAGACCAGTTGCTCTGGCGTGCTCCTGCTGCCCCGTAGTTGCTGCCTAGCCACTCCGTTTGCTCGCCCAAGAATCGCAGCCCCGCACCTGCTCGAGCCCGAACTCCGGCCGCCGTCTCACTCGCCGCTGCCGACGCCATAGCTAACCCCAGCTCCTCTGGCTTGGTCCATTGGATGCACACGAGCGCAAGCTCCCTGTAGAACCCCTCCGCGCGTCGAATGGGCGCCGGAGCATCCGTCCCGGCGTGCCTCCGCCGTCGGTTGACGGCACAGGCAGTTAAACTCCGACGGGCCGATGTGGCCACTTAATTAGGGCCTAAACACCCCGGTAATCACCCCTAGTGGCACTGCCATGTGGGTCCCGGTGCCAAAATTAATTAGTTTAATTTCTGTTTAGATTAGTGCTAACTTTGCGGACCCCACGTATCAGCTTTGATCTTGACCAAGTCAGCGTTGACCGGTCCCACCTGTCATCCACCCAACCCAGCTCCAAGTCACTGACCAATGGGTCCCGCAGGTCAGGTTTGACCTGGATCGGGTCTGTTGACCTGCTGAGGTCAGCATGACGCAGTTCTGACGCAATAAACCCTTTTCTGGATTTTAAATAAATCTAAACGATTTATTTATTTCAGAAAATAGCTAAAACTTCTAAAAATCATAGTAATTCAACCGTAGCTCCAAATCAAATAATTTATATATGAAAAATGATCAGAAAAATCCAAAGAATCTATTTATGGCATTTGCATGCAAGTTAGAGCAACTTATGTCCTCTGCTTAGGACAATTCAATTAAATGGCATTTAAGAAAGCACATATGGAGTTTGAATTTGAACCTTTGGTTCAAACCAACTTCATTTAATATGTTATTTGTTGCATTAGTTCAATGAACAGCATATTGCCATGTCATGAGCATGCATCATATTGTTGCATTGCATTGATTGTGTTTCTTCCTTATTTGCCGGTATTGTCCCCTCTTAGTAAACGTGGTTCCGATGATGAGTTTGATGACACTGATGAAGAGCTCTTACTATCTTCAGAAGTGCCATGCAAGCAAAAACCCCTTGTTCATTCTGATACAATCCCACTCTCTCGCTCCTGCTCTCTTTTACTGCATTAGGACAACAACGATTCAACTGTTACCTGCTACAGTAGTTGAACCCCTCTCCTCTGCATGACCTGTCATTGCCACAGTAAATAGATGAAACCCACTACACTACTAGGAAAAGGGCTAAAGATGAAATTGACACTAATGAAGCACTGTACATGTGATGCGCCATTACTAAATACTAATGCCGCACCATGTGTTGGTGCACCAATAGTGTGCAAATACTAATGGCGCACCACATCCACGGTGCCATTAGTAATTTTTTTTAATTTTCTCAAAACTACTAATGGCGCACCGCGGGGGTGGTGCGCCATTACTAGTGGAACTAGTAATGGCGCACCATCCCACGGTGCGCCATTAGTAATTTGGCCCAAACATTCCCCCGAATGCACCCCCCCCAAGTGGACCGCCTTTTCAGTTTCAAAAAAAATTAAAAGAAAATGATAGAAATGTCAAAAAAATAAAACAAAATAAGATTCCCATGTGATATGTGGTCTAGTTGTTAGCAAAATTTACAAACATGAATTTTCGACTTTTTTTGCAAAATCTCTCGAGAATTTGTAAAAATGGGCATAACTTTTGCATACGAACTCGGATGAAAAAGTTTTTTATATGAAAAAACATCTACTTGAAAATTTACATCCGAATTTTCAAAATCCTCAAAAACCTAACAGAAAAAGAGATACGGGCCTTTTAAGATCCAGAGAGGCAAAAAATCAAAAAAATTCAAACTTACTAATGGCGCACCTGCCCATGGTGCGCCATTACTATCTTCCTGCCTTCAAAATTCAAAATAAGTCAAAAAAAATAGTTACTAATGGCGCACCTGCCCATGGTGCGCCATTAGTATCTTCCCACCTTCAAAATTCAAAGTAAATAAAAAAAATAAAAAAAAGTTAGTAATGGCGCACCTGCCCGCGGTGCGCCATTACTATGCCGTATATATGGCTGGGCGTGGTCCTCTCCTCCTTACCTCCTCATTCTTCTCCTGCACTCCACCTCTCCTCCACTCCATCTTCTCCTCTCCTCCACTCCATCTTCCCTTCTCTCCTCCACCATACTACCCTCCTCCTCTCCGGCGACCTCCTCCTCCTCCTCCTCCTCACCAGCGACCTCCTCCTCCTCTCCGGCGACCTCCTCCTCCCTCCTCTCCTCCCCTCCCCTCACGGTTTTCCTCCCTCCTCTCCGGTGAGCTCCTCCTCCCTCCTGTTCGGTGAGCTCCTCCTCCCTCCTCTCCGGTGAGCTCCTCCTCTCCGGTGAGGTCCTCCTCCCTCCTCTCCTCCCATCCCCTAATGGTTTCTCCTTCCTCCGCTCCGATGCTCCGGTGAACTCCTCTCCGGCGACCTCCTCGTCCTCTCTGGCGATGTAGGCGAGCGCCTCTCCGGTGACCTCCTCCTCCTTCTCTCCGGCGAACTCCCCTCCGGCAAAATAACACGGCAAAAGAACATACAAGATCCAAAAATAGGAACAAAATTTAAAATAATATTGTTGGGGAACGTAGTAATTTCAAAAAATTTCCCTACGCACACGCAAGATCATGGTGATGCATAGCAACGAGAGGGGAGAGTGTTGTCTACGTACCCTCGTAGACTGAAGCAGAAGCGTTGACACAACGTAGAAGAAGTAGTCGTACGTTCTCCTCGCGATCCAACCGATCACAGCACCGTTACTCCGGCACCTCCGAGTTCTTGGCACACGTTCAGCTCGATGACGATCCCCGGGCTCCGATCCAGCAAAGCGTCGAGGAAGAGTTTCGTCAGCACGACGGCGTGGTGACGATCTTGATGTGTTACCGGCGCAGGGCTTCGCCTAAGCACTGCAACGATATGATCGAGGTGGAATTTGGTGGAAGGGGGCACCGCACACGGCTAAGGAAAGATCTCAATGATCAATTGTGTGTCTCCGGGGTGCTCCCTGCCCCCGTATATAAAGGAGCCAAGGGGGAGGGGCTGGCCGGCCAAGCCTGGCGCGCCAGAGAGTCCTACTCCCTCTGGGAGTAGGATTCCCCCCCCCCCCCAATCCTAGTTGGACTAGGATTCTCCAAGGGGGAGAGAGAGAGGGGGCGCCCACCTCTCCTAGTCCTAATAGGACTAGGGGAAGGGGGGGAGGCGCACAGCCCATGAGGGCAGCCCTCTCACCTCTCCTCCAAGGCCCATGTTGGCCCATTATGCTCCCGGGGGGTTCCGGTAACCCTCCCGGTATTCCGGTAAAATCCTGATTTCACCTGGAATGCATCCGATGTCCAAACATAGGCTTCCAATATATCATTCTTTATGTCTCGACCATTTCGAGACTCCTCGTCATGTCCGTGATCACATCCGGGACTCTGAACTCCTTCGGTACATCAAAATGCATAAACTCATAATAACTGTCATCGTAACGTTAAGCGTGCGGACCCTACGGTTCGAGAACAATGTAGACATGACCGAGACACGTCTCCGGTCAATAACCAATAGCGGGACCTGGATGCCCATATTGGCTCCTACATATTCTACGAAGATCTTTATCGGTCAGACCGCATAACAACATACGTTGTTCCCTTTGTCATCGGTATGTTACTTGCCCGAGATTCGATCGTCGGTATCCAATACCTAGTTCAATCTCGTTACTGGCAAGTCTCTTTACTCGTTTCGTAATACATCATCTCGCAACTAACTCATTGGTTGCAATGCTTGCAAGGCTTTATGTGATGTGCATTACCGAGAAGGCCCTGAGATACCTCTCCGACAATCGGAGTGACAAATCCTAATCTCGAAATATGCCAACCCAATATGTACCTTTGGAGACACCTGTAGAGCACCTTTATAATCACCCAGTTACGTTGTGACGTTTGGTAGCACACAAAGTGTTCCTACGGTAAACGGGAGTTGCATAATCTCATAGTTAAAGGAACATGTATAAGTCATGGATAAAAGCAATAGCAACATACTAAACGATCGGGTGCTAAGCTAATGGAATGGGTCATGTCAATCACATCATTCTCCTAATGATGTGATCCCGTTAATCAAATGACAACTCATGTCTATGGTTGGGAAACATAACCATCTTTGATCAACGAGCTAGTCAAGTAGAGGCATACTAGTGACACTCTGTTTGTCTATGTATCCACACATGTATCATGTTTCCGGTTGATACAATTCTAGCATGAATAATAATCATTTATCATGATATGCAAGGAAATAAATAATAACTTTATTATTGCCTCTAGGGCATATTTCCTTCAGTCTCCCACTTGCACTAGAGTCAATAATCTAGTTCACATCGCCATGTGATTTACCAGCAATAGTTCACATCACCATGTGATTAACACCCATAGTTCACATCGATATGTGACCAACACCCAAAGGGTTTACTAGATTCAGTAATCTAGTTCACATCGATATGTGATTAACGCCCAAAGAGTACTACGGTGTGATCATGTTTTGATTGTGAGAGAAGTTTAGTCAACGGGTCTACCACATTCAGATCCGTTATGTATTTTGCAATTTTCTATGTCTACAATGCTCTGCACGGAGCTACTTTAGCTAATTGTTCCCACTTTCAATATGTATCTAGATTGAGATTTAGAGTCATCTAGATTAGTGTCAAAACTTGCATCGACGTAACCTTTTACGACGAACCTTTTTGTCACATCCATAATCGAGAAACATATCCTTATTCCACTAAGGATAATTTTGACCGCTTGTCCAGTGATCTACTCCTAGATCACTATTGTACTCCCTTGCCAAACTCAGTGGTAGGGTATGCAAAAGATCTGGTACACAGCATGGCATACTTTATAGAACCTATGGCTGAGGCATAGGGAATGACTTTCATTCTTTTTCTATCTTCTGCCGTGGCCGGGCTTTGAGTCTTACTCAATTTCACACCTTGTAATACAGGCAAGAACTCTTTCTTTGAATGTTCCATTTTGAACTACTTCAAAATCTTTTCAAGATATGTACTTATTGAAAAACTTATCAAGCGTCTTGATCTATCTATAGATCTTGATGCTCAATATGTAAGCAGCTTCACCGAGGTCCTTCTTCGAAAAACTCCTTTCAAATACTCCTTTATGCTTTACAGAATAATTCTACTTTATTTCCGATCAATAATATGTCATTTACATATACTTATCAAAAATGCTGTAGTGCTCCCACTCACTTTCTTGTAAATACAGGCTTCACCGCAAGTCTGTATAAAACTATATGCTTTGATCAACTTATCAAAGCGTATATTCCAACTCCGAGATGCTTGCACCAGTCCATAGATGGATCGCTGGATCTTGCATATTTTGTTAACACCTTTAGGATCGACAAAACCTTCTAGTTGCATCGTATACAACTCTTCTTTAATAAATCCATTAAGGAATGTAGTTTTGTTTATCCATTTGCCGGATTTCATAAAATGCGGCAATTGCTAACATGATTCGGACAGACTTAAGCATAGATACGAGTGAGAAACTCTCATCGTAGTCAACACCTTGAACTTGTCGAAAACCTTTTGCGACAATTCTAGCTTTGTAGATAGTAACACTACTATCAGTGTCCGTCTTCCTCTTCAAGATCCATTTATTTTCTTTGGCTTGCCGATCATCGGGCAAATCCATCAAAGTCCATACTTTGTTCTCATACATGGATCATATCTCAGATTTCATGGCCTCAAACCACTTCGCGGAATCTGGGCTCATCATCGCTTCCTCATAGTTCGCAAGTTCGTCATGGTCTAGTAACATGACTTCCAGAACAGGATTACCGTACCACTCTGGTGCGGATCTCGCTCTGGTTTACCTACGAGATTCGGTAGTAACTTGATCTTGAAGTTACATGATCATCATCATTAGCTTCCTTACTAATTGGTGTAGTAGTCACAAGAACAGATTTCTGTGATGAACTACTTTCCAATAAGGGAGAAGGTACAATTACCTTATCAAGTTTTCTACTTTCCTCCCACTCACTTCTTTCGAGAGAAATTCCTTCTCTGGAAAGGATCCATTCTCAGCAACGAATATCTTGCCTTCGGATCTATGATAGAAGGTGTACCCAACAGTCTCCTTTGGGTACCTATGAAGACACATTTCTCCGATTTGGGTTTGAGCTTATCAGGATGAAACTTTTTCACATAAGCATCGTAACCCCAAACTTTAAGAAACGACAACTTTGGTTTCTTGCCAAACCATAGTTCATATTGTGTCGTCTCAACGGACTTAGATGGTGCCCTTTTTAACGTGAATGCAGCTGTCTCTAATGCATGATCCCAAAACGATATTGCTAAATCGGTAAGAAACATCATAGATTGTACTATATCCAATAAAGTACGGTTATGACGTTCGGACACACCATTATGCTGTGGTGTTCCAGGTGGCATGAGTTTGTGAAACTATTCCATATTGCTTTAACTAAAGACCAAACTCGTAACTCAAATACTCTTCTCCATGATCAGATCATAGAAACTCTATTTTCTTGTTACGATGATTTTCCACTTCACTCTGAAATTATATGAACTTTTCAAATGTTTCAGACTTCTTATTTCATTAAGCAGATATACCCATATCTACTCAAATCATCTGTGAAGGTCAGAAAATAATGATACTTGTCGCGAGCCTTAATATTCATCGGATCATATACATCAGTATGTATGATTTCCAACAAATCTGTTGCTTGCTCCATTGTTCCGGAGAACGGCGTTTTTAGTCATCTTGCCCAAGAGGCATGGTTCGCAAGCATCAAGTGATTCATAATCAAGTGATTCCAAAATCCCATCAGCATGGAGTTTCTTCATGCGCTTTACACCAATATGACCTAAACGGCAGTGCCACAAATAAGTTGCACTATCATTATTAACTTTGCATCTTTTGGCTTCAATATTATGAATATGTGTATCACTATGATCGAGATCCAACAAATCATTTCGTTGGTGTGTATAACCATAGAAGGTTTTATTCATGTAAACAGAACAACAATTTATTCTCTTACTTAAATGAATAACCGTATTGCAATTAACATGATCAAATCATATTCATGCTCAACGCAAACACCAAATAACACTTATTTAGTTTCAACACTAATCCCGAAAGTATAGGGAGTGTGTGATGATGATCATATCAATCTTGGAACCACTTCCAACACACATCGTCACCTTGCCCTTTAACTAGTCTTTGTTCATTCTGCAACTCCCGTTTCGAGTTACTAATCTTAGCAACTTGAACTAGTACCAAATACTGAGGGGTTGCTATGAACACTAGTAAAGTACACATCAATAACATGTATATCAAATATACTTATGTTCACTTTGCCATCCTTCTTATCCGCCAATCACTTGGGGTAGTTCCGCTTCCAGTGACCAGTCCCTTTGCAGTAGAAGCACTTAGTCTCAGGCTTAGGACCAGACTTGGGCTTTTTCACTTGAGCAGCAACTTGCTTGCCGTTCTTCTTGAAGTTCCCCTTCTTTCCTTTTGCCCTTTTCTTGAAACTAGTGATCTTGTCAATCATCAACACTTGATGTTTTTCTTTGATTTCTACCTTCGCTGATTTTAGCATCGCGAAGAGCTTGGGAATATTTTCCGTTATCCCTTGCATATTATAGTTCATCACGAAGTTCTACTAACTTGGTGATGGTGACTAGAGAATTCTGTCAATCACTATCTTATCTGGAAGATTAACTCCCACTTGATTCAAGCGATTGTAGTACCTAGACAATCTGAGCACATGCTCACTAGTTGAGCGATTCTCCTCCATCTTTTAGCTATAGAACTTGTTGGAGACTTCATATCTCTCAACTCGGGTATTTGCTTGAAATATTAACTTCAACTCCTAGAACATCTCATATGCTCCATGACGTTCAAAACGTCTTTGAAGTCCCGATTCTAAGCAGTTAAGCATGGTGCACTAAACTATTAAGTAGTCATCATATTGAGCTAGCAAAACGTTCATAATGTCTGCATCTGCTCCTGCAATAGGTCCGTCACCTAGCGGTGCATCAAGGACATAATTCTTCTGTGCAGCAATGAGGATAAACCTCAGATCACGGATCCAATCCGCATCATTGCTACTAACATTTTTCAACATAATTTTCTCTAGGAACATATCAAAATAAACACAGGGAAGCAACAACGCGAGCTATTGATCTACAACATAGATATGCTAATACTACCAGGACTAAGTTCATGATAAATTTAAGTTCAATTAATCATATTACTTAAGAACTCCCACTTAGATAGACATCCCTCTAATCCTCTAAGTGATCACGTGATCCAAATCAACTAAACCATGTCCGATCATCACGTGAGATGGAGTAGTTTCAATGGTGAACATCACTATGTTGATCATATCTACTATATGATTCACGCTCGACCTTTCGGTCTCCGTGTTCCGAGGCCATATCTGTTATATGCTAGGCTCGTCAAGTTAAACCTGAGTATTCCGCGTGTGCAACTGTTTTGCACCCGTTGTATTTGAACGTAGAGCCTATCACACCCGATCATCACGTGGTGTCTCAGCACGAAGAACTTTCGCAACGGTGCATACTCAGGGAGAACACTTCTTGATAATTTAGTGAGAGATCATCTTAAAATGCTACCGTCAATCAAAGCAAGATAAGATGCATAAAAGGATAAACATCACATGCAATCAATATAAGTGATATGATATGGCCATCATCATCTTGTGCTTGTGATCTCCATCTTCGAAGCACCGTCATGATCACTATCGTCACCGGCGTGTCACCTTGATCTTCATCGCAGCATCGTGGTCGTCTCGCCAATCTTATGCTTCCACGACTATCACTACCGCTTAGTAATAAAGTAAAGCATTACATCGCGATTGCATTGCATACAATAAAGCGACAACCATATGGCTCCTGCCAGTTGCCGATAACTCGGTTACAAAACATGATCATCTCATACAATAAAATTTTAGCATCATGTCTTGACCATATCACATCACAACATGCCCTGCAAAAACAAGTTAGACGTCCTCTACTTTGTTGTTGCAAGTTTTACGTGGCTGCTACGGGCTTAAGCAAGAACTCATCTCACCTACGCATCAAAACCACAACGATAGTTTGTCAAATAGACTCCGTTTTAACCTTCTCAAGGACCGGGCGTAGCCACACTCGGTTCAACTAAAGTTGGAGAGACAGTCTTCCGCAAGCCATCTATGTGCAAAGCACGTCGAGGGAACCGGTCTCGCGTAAGCGTACGCGTAAGGTTGGTCCGGATCGTCTCGTCCAACAATACCGCTGAACCAAAGTATGACATGCTGGTAGGCAGTATGACTTGTATCGTCCACAACTCACTTGTGTTCTACTCGTGCAAATAACATCATACCATAAAAACCTAGGCTCGGATGCCACTGTTGGCGAACGTAGTAATTTCAAAAAATTTCCCTACGCACACGCAAGATCATGGTGATGCATAGCAACGAGAGGGGAGAGTGTTGTCTACGTACCCTCGTAGACCGAAGCGGAAGCGTTGACACAACATAGAGGAAGTAGTCGTACGTTCTCCTCGCGATCCAACTGATCACAGCACCGTTACTCCGGCACCTCCGAGTTCTTGGCACACGTTCAGCTCGATGACGATCCCCGGGCTCCGATCCAGCAAAGCGTCGAGGAAGAGTTTCGTCAGCACGACGGCGTGGTGACGATCTTGATGTGTTACCGGCGCAGGGCTTCGCCTAAGCACTGCAACGATATGATCGAGGTGGAATTTGGTGGAAGGGGGCACCGCACACGGCTAAGGAAAGATCTCAATGATCAATTGTGTGTCTCCGGGGTGCTCCCTGCCCCCGTATATAAAGGAGCCAAGGGGGTGGGGCTGGCCGGCCAAGCCTGGCGCGCCAGAGAGTCCTACTCCCTCTGGGAGTAGGATTCCCCCCCCCCCCCAATCCTAGTTGGACTAGGATTCTCCAAGGGGGAGAGAGAGAGGGGGGGCGCCCACCTCTCCTAGTCCTAATAGGACTAGGGGAAGGGGGGAGGCGCACAGCCCATGAGGGCAGCCCTCTCACCTCTCCTCCAAGGCTCATGTTGGCCCATTATGCTCCCGGGGGGTTCCGGTAACCCTCCCGGTATTCCGGTAAAATCCTGATTTCACCTGGAATGCATCCGATGTCCAAACATAGGCTTCCAATATATCATTCTTTATGTCTCGACCATTTCGAGACTCCTCGTCATGTCCGTGATCACATCCGGGACTCCGAACTCCTTCGGTACATCAAAATGCATAAACTCATAATAACTGTCATCGTAACGTTAAGCGTGCGGACCCTACGGTTCGAGAACAATGTAGACATGACCGAGACACGTCTCCGGTCAATAACCAATAGCGGGACCTGGATGCCCATATTGGCTCCTACATATTCTACGAAGATCTTTATCGGTCAGACCGCATAACAACATACGTTGTTCCCTTTGTCATCGGTATGTTACTTGCCCGAGATTCGATCGTCGGTATCCAATACCTAGTTCAATCTCGTTACTGGCAAGTCTCTTTACTCGTTCCGTAATACATCATCTCGCAACTAACTCATTGGTTGCAATGCTTGCAAGGCTTTATGTGATGTGCATTACCGAGAAGGCCCTGAGATACCTCTCCGACAATCGGAGTGACAAATCCTAATCTCGAAATATGCCAACCCAATATGTACCTTCGGAGACACCTGTAGAGCACCTTTATAATCACCCAGTTATGTTGTGATGTTTGGTAGCACACAAAGTGTTCCTACGGTAAACGGGAGTTGCATAATCTCATAGTTAAAGGAACATGTATAAGTCATGGATAAAAGCAATAGCAACATACTAAACGATCGGGTGCTAAGCTAATGGAATGGGTCATGTCAATCACATCATTCTCCTAATGATGTGATCCTGTTAATCAAATGACAACTCATGTCTATGGTTAGGAAACATAACCATCTTTGATCAACGAGCTAGTCAAGTAGAGGCATACTAGTGACACTCTGTTTGTCTATGTATCCACACATGTATCATGTTTCCGGTTGATACAATTCTAGCATGAATAATAATCATTTATCATGATATGCAAGGAAATAAATAATAACTTTATTATTGCCTCTAGGGCATATTTCCTTCAAATATCGTGCCAACAAACGAGCAAAAAATGGGCAAAAAAATCATGATCCAGATCCAAATTCAAAATTCAAAAAGAGCAATGGCGCACGGTGGGGGTTAGACGGTGTGCCACTACTATTTTCCCGCCTTCAAAATTCAAAAATACTAATGGCGCACCGTGTCCTATACTAATGGCGCACCAGTGGTGCGCCATTAGTATACCAGATACTAATGGCGCACCAGTGGTGCGCCATTAGTAAAAAATACTAGTGGCGTGATACTAATGGCGCAACAGTGATGCGCCATTAGTAGCCCTTTTCCTAGTAGTGCTAGCATGAGTAGGAGTTGTTTTAGCCCTGACGTGCCTACTCATCTATGCTTGTTTGTCAAGCCTGCTACTGCTTAGAGTTGAGTCAGGTCTGATTCATCGGGTATGATTCAGAGGCATGTGAACATGTCCTGCTGTTGAGAGCTAAGTGTGTGAACACGTTTTGGTAAAGGTATTGGTGAGAGGCCATGTAGGAGTACATGGTGGGTTGTCTCATTGAAGCCGTCCTCAGGAACTGAGTTCTGTGTTTGTGATCCATGAACAGCTACTACCACACATTGGAATCCTTAATTGACTCTCTCGACTTATTAATCGCCTTGATCTCTGTCCAGGAGTTGCAACTAGTTTCTGGTGTTTGTAGGATATGTGTTGGAGGCCGTGCGTAGCGCTGACCCTAGGGGTGGGATATGATGCGGTAGATACACCGTGGCCCGGTGTACCGAGCGCCCGTTTGGTGTCTCGGGAACCCTGCACACATCGTTTGGGGATGTGAGCGAAACCCCGGCCGGATCTCCTCATGGATGGAACCCGAATAGGCGATAAACCTGGAGTAGAGACTTGCGTGCTTAGTCAGGTCGTGGCCGACTCCCTCGCGAGGCTTCCACTTGAAGGTTGCCGAGATACACGACGTGTACATGGTGGTAAGTGGCGAGAGCGTGTGTGAAGAAGTACACTGCTGCAGGGTTATAAATGATCTATTCGAATAGCCATGTTCGCGGTAAAGGACTTCTGGGTTGCCTGTACAGTTCATAGACAAGTGAAAGTGGATACTCTAAAATGCGCAAGATAAGCATGAGTGCTACGGATGGCGTTCTCGTAGGAAGACGGGAGCGGATCCATAGTGGTGTATTGATATGGTGAATATGTGGACTCGTGTGCGCCACCTCAAAAGAGTTACTTGCAATCATATTTTAGGTTAGCCACTGAGTCAAAGCTGGCTTTCTGTAGTTAAACTCCACTACCCCCTTTGTTGATACCGATGCATATGTTGTTAGTTCTGATATAAGTCTTGCTGGGTACATTTGTACTCACGTTTTCCTATTTTATGTTTTTGCAGAGAGACGTCAGTCTCGCTAGTAGTTCCACGTGGACTTCGACGTTTAGCTTGTTACCTCAGCTACGATCTTGTGCCCTCGGCAGGGTCTTGTAGATAGTTAGGCTTCTCAGCCTTCTTCATTTGTAGTTGTCTGTACTCAGACAAGTTAAGCTTCCGCATGTGCTTGTTGCTTGTATGATCTGTATGTTGGGGTCATGAGACCCATGTTTGCAATACTTGGCTCCTCGGAGCCTAATGAATTAATACTTGAGTCGTAGAGTTATGCTGTGATGCCATGTTGTATTTACACATATCGAGCATATTGTGTGTATGACTGAAATGCTTGGTATGTGTGGGATCCGACAACCTAGTTGTTTATCCTTGGTAGCCTCTCTTATTGGTAAATGTAGTCTTGTGCTTCCATGAGCCATAGTAGTCCGCTACAGCCCGATTCACCGGAGCCCTGCTAGCCCAGCACTACTGCTCCGGAACACTTGATTGGCCGGCATGTGATTCACTTCGTTCCTGTGTCTGTCCCTTCTGGGAAATGTCACGCGGTGACATCCGGAGTCCTGCCTAGCCTGCTACAGCCCGGGTTCCCGGAGTCCTGTTAGCCAGTGCTATAGCCCGAATTCGCACGCTGCTGACCGACAGGCTCAATGTTGATTCATGTATGTTTGTCCCTGTAAGTTAGTACCACTTTTGGTTCACGACTAGTCATGTCGGCCCGGGTTCTCTATCATATGGATGATAGCGACACTATCATATACGTGAGCCAAAAGGCGCAAACGGTCCCAGGCCATGATAAGGCGACACTCGTGGGAATACCGTGCGTGAGGCCGCAAAGTGATATGAGGTGTTACAGGCTAGATCGGTGTGACTTAGAATTGGGGTCCTGACAATCACCTCCTTCAGTAGAGTTTCATTTATATGATGTTGTTGAGAAAATGCCATTAGCTGAATTTTGCAAGGTTTGCAAAATACCCTTTGAGGGTACCGTAGATGAACCACACCGCAAAGATGTGGAAGAATTTATTGACACCATCACTGTAGTGGAAACCAGGAAGGTTTCTGATGCAAGAATGACTAGCATACATTTTCCTGTCTTACGCTACTTTTCCTTATTTTCTAGTCGTTGCTTGATTGGTCGCGGAAACTGTGGAGACCTTAGTGTTCCTGATATTGTAAGTTTGTTCCATGGTTTATACCGCGATAACACTGTTAGTATGGGCGGAATTATTGCTAAACGATTAAGTCTGAACTGTACTAAGTGCCCCATCTTTCGAGGTATTTATGCTTCACACCTAGCTGCACATTTTAACATACCCATTAGGCTCTATAAGAAAGAAGAAAAATTGCTTCCCAATGCTTATTTAGATTATAAGAGTATGCTAGCGCATGACTTTATTGTTAAGGGTAGGGAAGGGGAGCGTAAATATAAATTGTATTTTAATAAACATCATCCTGAGACTATTACTTCTCCTACTCCTTCTTTGTTTAATTTGTCTGAAGGTCCTTATCTTGTTCCGTGGGCGGCTGTTCAAGCCGACCGGAACCCTGCACCAGCCCCAGAGCCGGAACCACAATATGAGCCTCCACGACAGTCTGTTTATTCTTGGGATCCGGAGATGGCTGCCAGCCAGTGGCAGACAGAGTCCCCTTCATCGCAGTACGACCCCCAGCTACACCTACAGGTATCCGCTAGGCTATCCCTGGCAATGAACCAACTTAGGCCGAAAGCCCATATGGGGGGAGTACGTATTTCCCATCGACATTACATTTATGTTTACACACACACATTGCTAGATGTCGGTGCTCATACTTTTTTCACTGTAATATCCATGATAGTTTATTTTCTTTTTCCTGCTTTCTTCTTGTGTGTTTGTTAAACCTTGAGAAAAAACAAAAAAATAGTAGTAGCTTCTAGCTAGTTCACTTTCTTGTTGTATTAGTAGTAACTAAAAAGAAAACCCAAAAAAATTTCCCGTTCTTCTTTTGCTTATTGGGAGCTTTCCCATGTAAATAGTTTTATTTCTTTTCTTTTCTTTGGGGGTCGATAGGAGAGGACCATGATTAAATTGTTGAAGTGGCTCTTATATGCATTATTGTTGATTTAACCAACAACCCATATTGCTTTGTCTTCTCCTGTTTATTGAATGCTCATAGATTCGAGCTTAGTCCAATGCACGTGCACTCTTATTATTATTCATTTCGTTCGGTCGTGCAAGTGAAAGGCAATTATGATGATATATGATGGACTGACTGAGATGAGAAAAGCTGGTATGAACTCAACCTCTCTTGGTTTTGTAAATATGATGAGTTCATCATTCCTGATTCAGCTTGTTATGAATAAACATGTTTGCAATGACAATTAGAGATCATAGTTGCTTGTGCCATGCTTGATTAGCTATGAGTTATAATGGTTTACCTTGCGTGCCAAGATGCTATTAAAATGGTTGTGATGTGGTATGACGGGGTGGTATCCTCCTTTGAATGATTTAAGTGACTTGACTTGGCACATGTTCACACATGTAGTTGAAACAAAATCAACATAGCCTGCACGATATTTATGTTCATGGTGAATTATATCCTACTCAGGCTTGCATCCAATGTTTATTAATTTTAATGCATGTTCATGACTGTTGTCGCTCTCTAGTTGGTCGCTTCTCAGTCTTTTGCTAGCCTTCACTTGTACTAAGCGGGAATACTGCTTGTGCATCCAATTCCTTAAACCCCAAAGTTATTCCATATGAGTCCACTATACCTTCCTATATGCGGTATCTACCTGCCACTACTAGGAAAACGGCTATAGATGAAATGGACACTAATGGCGCACCACGTGTGTGGTGCGCCATTAGAATATAGCAATGGCGCACCACATACAGGTATGACATTAGTAATATATTACTAATGGCGCACCTGGTGTGCTGTGCGCCATTAGAAGTTTTGAAAAAAAAATAAAAACAAAATTTGTTACTAATGTCGCACCATGGGTGTGGTGCGCCATTACTAGTTGACATAGTAATGGCGCACCACACCCACGGTGCGCCATTAGAAGTTTAAAAAAAGTAAAAAAAATAAAAAAATGTTAGTAATGGCGCACCTGTGGACAGTGCGCCATTACTAAGTTTTTTTCAAAAAATATTCAAAAAAAATTTTATTTTTTTTCAAAACTAGTAATGGCGCACCGTGGGTGTGGTGCGCCATTACTAGTTTAACTACTAATGGCGCACCACCCCACGGTGCGCCATTACTAGTTTGCCCGGCTTCCTCGTGGACCGCCTTTTCAGTTTTAAAAAAAATAAAAAAATGATAAAAATGTCAAAAAAATAAAGGAAAATAAGTTTGCCATGTGATATGTGGTCTAGTTGTTGGGAAAACTTACAAATATAAATTTCGACTTTATTTGCAAAATCTCTCTGGAAATTTGTAAAATGGGCATAACTTTTGCATACGAACTCGGATTAAAAAGTTTTATATATGAAAAATCATCTACTCGAAAAGTTACATCCGAATTTAACCGGGGGGGACCCCGTTAAACATTTTCAAAATCCCCAAAAACCTAACACAAAAAAAGTTACGGGGCTTTCAAGATCTAGAGGCAAAAAATTCAAAAAAAAGGTTTTGAATTTTTTTTATTTTTTTTAAAAAATGATACGTAATATGACCAGGAAGTTTGAAATATTTTTCAAAATTTCATCATAGTCATGAACATGAACAAAGTCCTAGACATCAACAAGTTATAATAGGATTGATATGCTAGATATATCAACAAGTGCTGGTGAAGTGAGATGCTGCTGGGGTTGGATAGAACTTTGAAGTTAAGCGTGCTTGGGTTGGAGTAGTGTGAGGATGGGTGACCTTTCGGGAAGCTTGAGCATGGAGTGCGATTTGACTTGAGATTAAGCATATTGACCTGAGATTAAGAAAAAAACGAATTTTTTTTTTTGAAAATTTTTGAAAAAATTTCTGAAAAAAAAATTGAAAAAAAATTGTTACTAATGGCGCACTTCTATGTGGTGCGCCATTAGTACCCATTAGAATACCAGATTCTAATGGCGCATCACAGGTGCGCCATTAGAAAAAAATTCTAATGGCGTGATGCTAGTGGCGCACCAGTAGTGCGCCATTAGTAGCGACAATAGGTGCGCCACTAGCAGCCCTTTTTCTAGTAGTGTGCCATTCCAAGTAAATTTGTATGTGCCAAACTCTAAACCTTCAAATATACATTCTGTTTTGTATGCTCGAATAGCTCATGTATCAACTAGGGCTGCCCTTATCTTCCATGTTAGGCGGGTTATTCTCAAGAGGAGTGGACTCCGCTCCTCATTCACGAGAAAATGGCTGGTCTCCGGGATGCCCAGTCCCATGCTTTATGCAAACTAAATCAAAATAATTGCAAACAAAACTCCCCCTGGGACTGTTGCTAGTTGGAGACATTCGTTGTTTCGAGCAAGTCATGGATTGCTGCTTGTTGGTGGAGGGGGAGTATAAACTTTACCATTCTGTTTGGGAACCGCCTATAATGTGTGTAGCATGGAAGATATCGCCATATCTTAGTTGTTATGTTGACAATGAAAGTATGCCGCTCAAAATATTATTTATCTCTATTTCAAAACTGAGCTCTGGCACCTCTACAAATCCCTGCTTCCCTCTATGAAGGGCCTATCTATTTACTTTTATGTTGAGTCATCACCCTCTTATTAAAAAGCACTAGCTGGAGAGCGCAGCTGTCATTTGCATCCATTACTATTAACTTATATTGGGTATGACTATGATTGGATCTTTTACCATGAATTACAATGTCTACTCAGTCCTTGATCTTTAAAGGTGCTCTGCATTTATGTTTTGCGGTCTCAGAAAGGGCTAGCGAGATACCATCTTACTATATCATATTATGATTGTTTTGAGAAAGTGTTGTCATCTGAGATTTATTATCATGACTTGCTAGTTGATTATGCTATTGATATGAGTAAAAATGAGACCTGAGAATTATTGCAATGTGGTTAGTCATAATCTTTGCTGAAAACTTGAATGCTGGCTTTACATATTTACAACAACAAGAGTAAACAGAGTTTGTAAAAGTTTTTCTTTATCACTTTCAGTTTGTCAACTGAATTGATTGAGGACAAGCAAAGGCTTAAGCTTGGGGGAGTTGATATGTCTCCATCGTATCTACTTATCCATACACTTTAGCCCTTGTTTTGGACTCTAACTTGCATGATTTGAATGTAACTAACCTGGACTGACGCTGTTTTCAACAGACTTTCCATGGTGTTATTTATGTGCAAAAACAAAACTTCTCGGAATGACCTAAAACTCCACGGAACAACTTTTCAGAAATAATAAAAAATCCTCGCCAAAGATGAAGACCAGGGAGCCCACACCCTGTCCACGAGGGTGGGGGCGCACCCCCTAGGGTGCGCCCCCTACCTCGTGGGCCCCCTGGAGCTCCTCCGACGCCAACTCCAACTCTATATATTTGCTTTCGAATAGAAAAAAGTCAAGGAGAATAAATCATCGCGTTTTACGATACGGAGCCGCCGCCAAGCCCAAAAACGTCTCGGGAGGGCTGATCTGGAGTCCGCTCGGTGCTACAGAGAGGAGGATTCGTCGTCGTCGTCATCTACCATCCTCCATCACCAATTTCATGATGCTCACCGCCGTGCGTGAGTAATTCCATCGTAGGCTTGCTGGATGGTGATGGGTTGGATGAGATCTATCATGTAATCGAGTTAGTTTTGTTAGGGTTTGATCCCTAGTATCCACTATGTTCTGAGATTGATGTTGCTATGACTTTGCTATGCTTAATGCTTGTCACTAGGGCCCGAGTGCCATGATTTCAGATCTGAACCTATTATGTTTTCATGAATATATGTGTGTTCTTGATCCTATCTTGCAAGTCTATAGTCACCTACTATGTGTTATGATCCGGCAACCCTGAAGTGACAATAATCGGGACAACTCCAGGTGATGACCATAGTTTGAGGAGTTCATGTATTCACTATGTGCTAATGCTTTGTTCCGGTTCTCTATTCAAAGGAGGCCTTAATTTCCCTTAGTTTCCATTAGGACCCCGCTGCCACGGGAGGGTAGGACAAAAGATGTCATGCAAGTTCTTTTCCATAAGCACGCATGACTATATTCGGGATACATGCCTACATTACATTGATGAATTGGAGCTAGTTCTGTGTCACCCTATGTTATGACTGTTACATGATGAACCGCATCCGGCATAATTATCCATCACCGATCCAATGCCTACGAGCTTTTCCTATATTGATCTTCGCTTATTTACTTTCCCGTTGCTACTGTTACAATCACTAAAAAACACCAAAAATATTTTTTTTTGCTTTCTGTTACTTTTGTTACCGTTGCCACTACTATCATATTACTTTGCTACTAAACAATTTGCTGCAGATATTAAGTTATCCAGGTGTGGCTGAATTGACAACTCAACTGCTACTACTTGAGAATATTCTTTGGCTCCCCTTGTGTCTAATCAATAAATTTGGGTTGAATACTCTACCCTCGAAAACTGTTGCGATCCCCTATACTTGTGGGTTATCTTGCCACTAACATGTGTACCTATAGGCAACCAGTAAATGATCGAAGTTAAACTGCAATTGCACAAACGATGTGAAATACTGTAAGACATGGGATGCAGCTAACCTCGACGGCAAACAACAGCATCGGTCGTTATGGCCCTGCGTAAGTATATGGACAGGCATGTTGAGTACAAAAGGGTTAGCATCCACTAAAAATAGCAAATGGGCAGTATCTCTAGTGACATCCTGAGTCATGTATTGTAAGTTTGTTGCTGGTATTGGTGAAATTGAGCTGGGCAGTTAATATTTGAACATCACACAGTGTGAAGTACTAAAATAAACAAGGCACGAACATGCTTCATTCATCAACCGTGCAAATCATATCCATTGCAAGTGGTATTGGTAAGATTTAGCTGGTCAAATCTTACCTGTTAAGTCCTGGGGGGTAGTCGATGGGGCACTTCATCTGGGCCAGAGCCTGCAGCATGTCGGTGGCGATGAAGGTGAGGTGTTCCTCCGGGTCAGCACGCACAGCGGCCATCGCACCATGGACCGCCAGCAGCTCCTCGCGGTGGGGTTTTGGAGGCATGAGGATGTTTCGCATGCGCCATTTAAGAAATCAGGACGGGGCCGTGATAGAGATCGGTGGGTGACCTGACTGGATCCGAGCAGAACATAGATGTGGTTGAAGTTGTGGTTGCAGCGACGGCGGTTTGAGCTGCCAGTAGGGGGAGGCGCGGGGGGGGGGGGGGGGGGGAAGATACTAAGAAAATTTGATGGGTGGGGATGTTGTTGGAGGAATAAATCTGAAATCACATGCCTAATGAAAATTTCAATGTGAAACTTGAAACACACACGAAGCGCATAAAATACTTGTGTGCGAAAAAACAGAAAATTGGCAGATTCCGTCTCCAAAAAATGTACACCTGTAGTTGATATTTTTTGGTCAATGGTATGCCTAGTTTATTAGGAAACATCGCACAGGTAACTGACTTATGGATCACTAATGCAAAAAAATGTAGACGGGTACGACATAGAAATCGTGTGTTTTGTGACCTTCTAATGATTAACCGAAAAAATGCACACGGGCATACGTGCTAATCAACGCTCAAAGCCCTCAAAGGATGCTCTTGCCGACATTGTACGTTAATACTACAATTTAAAGTACTACTGGTAATTTTCTCTAATACTACAAACTTAAACTACTTTTCACAGCTGCCATCGGGGCATGCTGGCCAGACGCCGGTGTTCTCCTTCCTAGCCTTGTAGGCGGTAGCCCACAATGATTCGATTTCCGCCAAGCTCTCCTCACCATGGCGTGCGGCCTCTTCTTTCTTGCAGCAGCGGGACTCTCTTTTCTTGACTGCTTTCCGCCTTTTCCGCTTCTTCTGTGCGGCTTTGGCCACCTCTAGATCCACCGCCTATTCGGCCATGGCAGCCTCAAAGTCTGGCCACGTAACTGTGTGGCCGCCGGCGGCGATGAACTCGGCACAACGAGACGCCATCGCTTCCTTACCATGTGTGCGGTCGCCGGCGGTGAGGAACGCGGCGCAGCGGGATGCCATCACTTCCTTACTAGTTACTATGCGCCACGTTGCCATGAACGACGGTTGGAGAGAGCTTTGGGACAGAGAGGACGGGCAGCCATACAGTGTGGTTGTATTCAAGAGCTCAACGAAAAACGAAAAAAGAAATTTGGCTTCCCTTGCAATTTTGCTCATTCATTATCGCACACGGTCCATCTCCGTCGCTTCCGAAAACAGTGTGCGCTGAGCCTATTGTGTGTTGTGTTATGATTGGCCGGAACCCTAACCACACGGATTGCGCGTGTGCACCGTAGGATGCGGCATGATCGAACGGCAATCCACGTCCCTCACATCATACGAGTGCAGCTGTAGCTGGATTGGATTTATATGTGCTAAATGCATAGAAAATGCACATAATCCCCTAAATAGGGTAAATGAGCCCGAAAAATGCTAATTTGAACACGGTGATTTGCAGGTTGTATGTTCGTCGTAGAAAAAAAATCTCCAGGGCAAATAAAGAAGAAAATTTGGATTGCCCTTCAATCCTGGTGATTTCTCTCTCGAAAGCATGGAACTTCCTTAGTGATGGTTTGATTTATGAAGGGCGTGCATGACGACATAAGCCAAACCTTCTCAAATTTTTACCAGGGCATGGTGAGGTCATACCATGGCACCATGCCAGGCATCATGTTTTTCAAGCATTTATTTCATTTTTTCTATAGTTGTAAACCCAATAAACAAATGTTTGTGGTTAACTATTGCCACACATTTCATCGAAATATTTGCCCATTCCTTGCAAAAGGCATGAGAATTTACTAAATGGCACGAGCATGGTTTTCCAGGCCGTTCTTGTGTACCCTTTCATACACCGATTGTTTGAACTTGCATTATGTGCATTAATGCCTAGGAAATGCACATAATCCCCTAAATATGGTAAATGAACCCGGAAAAGTGCCAAATTTGAACATGGTGATTTGCAGGGTGTATGTTCATCATTAAAAAAACTCATGGACAAAGGACAAAGGAAATTTAGATCCCCTTCAATCTTGGGATTTCCCCCTCGAATCCATGAAACTTCCTCGCTGATGGTTTGATTTAGGAAAGGCGTGCATCACGACGTAAGGAAAACATTTTCCATTTTTTACCAGGGCACGGTGAGGCCATGCCATCGCACCACGCTAGGTGTCATGTTTTCCAACCATGTATTTCATTTTTGTATAGTTGTTAACCCAGTAAATGACGAGTTTATGGTTGACTATTGCCACACATTTCCTTGAAATATTTTCCCATTCCTTCCAAAATGCATGAGAGTGTACTGAATAGCACGAGCATGGTTTTCTAGACCGTTCTTGTGCACCTTTTCATGCACCGATTGTTCGAATTTGAATTATGTGCATTAATGCCTAGAAAATGCACATAATCCCCCAAATATGGTAAATGAGCCCAGAAAAATGTCAAATTTCAACACATCACATTTGAGGAGGTATGTTGATCACTGAAAAAAAACTGGATGACAAACTAGGATGGAAATTTGGATTACCCTTCAATCTTGGCGATTTCCCTCTCGAAAGAATGGAACTTCCTCGGTGATGGTTCGATTTATGAAGGGCGTGCATGACGACCTAAGCCAAACCTTCTCAAATTTTTACCAGGGCGTGGTGAGGTCATACCATGGCACCATGCCAGGCGTCATGTTTTTCAAGCATTTATTTCAGTTTTTCTATAGTTGAAAACCCAATAGACAAACGTTTGTGGTTGACAATTGCAACACATTTGATCAAAATATATGTCCATTCCTTGTAAATGGCATGAGAATTTACTAAATGGCATGAGCATAGTTTTCCAGGCTGTTCTTGTCCACCTTTTCATGCTCCGATTGTTTGAACTTGAATTGTGTGTATTAATGCCTGGGAAATGCACATAATCCCCTAAATATGGTAAGTGAACCCGGAAAAGAGCCAAAATTTGAACACAGTGATTTGCAGGGTGTATATTCATCGTAGAAAAAACTCATGGACGAAGGACAAAGGAAATTTGGAAACGCCTTCAATCTTGGTGATTTCCCCTCGAAACCATGAAACTTCCTCGATGATGGTTCGATTTATGAAAGGCGTGCATGATGACATAAGGTAAACATTCTCAATTTTTTACCAGGGCACGGTGAGGCCATACCATGGCACAACACCAGGCGTCATGTTTTCCAGGCATGTATTTCATTTTTGTATAGTTGTTAACCCAGTAAACGACGCGTTTATGGCTGACTATTGCCACACATTTCCTGGAAATATCTGCCCATTCCTTGTAAAAGGCATGATAATGTACTAAATAGCACGACCATGGTTTTCCAGACCGTTGTTGTGCACCTTTTCATGCACCGATTGTTAGAATTTGAATTATGTGCATAATTAGTGCCTAGAAAATGCACATAGTCCCCTAAATATGGTAAATGAGCCCGGAAAAATGTCAAATTTGAACCTATTGCATTTGAGGCCATATGTTGATCATTGGAAAAAACTAAATGACAAACTAGGATGGAAATTTGGATTCCCCTTCAATCTTGGTGATTTCCCCCTCGAAAGCATGGAACTTCCTTGGTGATGGTTCAATTTTGAAGGGCGTGCATGACAACATAAATCGAACCTTCTCAGCTTTTCACTAGGTCACGATGAGACCATACCATGGCACCATGCCTGGTGTCATGTTTTTCAAACACGTATTTCATTTTTTTATATTGATAACCGAGTAA
Organism: Aegilops umbellulata; assembly: GCA_032464435.1. Classification (NCBI taxonomy): domain Eukaryota; kingdom Viridiplantae; phylum Streptophyta; class Magnoliopsida; order Poales; family Poaceae; genus Aegilops; species Aegilops umbellulata. Next base: position 151,114,513 of record CP136056.1, read on the forward strand.
ATGACGCGTTTATTATTAACTATTGCCACACATTCTATTGAAATCTCTGCCCATTCCTTGTAAAAGGCTTGAGAATTTACTAAATACCACGAGTATGGTTTTTCCAGACCGTTCTTGTGCACCTTTTCAAGCACCAATTGTTTGAATTTGAATTATGTGCATTAATGCCTACAAAATGCACATAATCCCCTAAATATTGTAAATGAACCCGGAAAGTGCCAAATTTGAACACAGTGATTAGCAGAGTTTATGTTCATCATAGAAAAAACGCATGGACAAAGGACAAAGGAAATTTGGATTCCCATTCAATCTCAGTAATTTATTATCACACAGGATTCATCTTCGTCGCCTTTACGAACCGTGCGTGTTCACTCACACATGCAAAAGGAAAAATAAAACCGTCACCCACTTTGTCCCCACCTACTTGTCGCAGACTCCTCCGCAACTCTACACCTCATCAACTTCTATTGCGGCGGCCACCCTAAACTCAACGGCTGTTGTCGGCGGTTGGAGGTCGCGCTCCAAATGGTATGGGATTTCGCCCTACCGCTTTTCGCCGCCTATCTGCACCGACATTCTAGACTCTGGTCGACTGGGGTTTTCTGCAGGATTGGGCCGGGGATTTTTCTCATGAAGAAGTTAATCAACTTAGCAAAATATTCACTCATCTCTTACCGCAATCCGTCCGTCGTTGTTAACCAACCAACGAAATTGTCATGGAAGCATTTTTGTTCTAGCTGATTCGTGGGTGTTCATTCATGTGTCCACAGTGCGAGCACAAATCAGGCAAGTGTGATCGCCGATAGTCGGAAGCGAAGTTCTGTCTCACGATTCCGGATGACTTTAGGGAGCGCTCGGTATGTTCAATCTCAACCTACCATGGTCGGCATGGCCTAAATTTGTGTACATATACCATCTGTTGCTACATTATCTATATATTTGCATCAAATCTTTGTTACATTATCTATTTTTAATTATATATTTTTGTACTTTACATTCATATATATATATATATTGATCTGTTCTATCAGTTACTCCCATATTTGCATCTTGCTCTGTTATTTCAATATATCTAATTTACCATCTTAATTTTCATGTCAACCAGTACATCCCATCCTTTGCAAGAACAGGAGTAGAAGGAAGTCTTGGGCTTTACTTTGTTGATGACTCCCAGGATGTCATATTGACAACGCAACATGGATTTACAATGACAGTTAGAATAAAACTTGATAAACATGGTCACTCCTATTTTAATGCGAACCTTTGGAGAAAAATATCTAAGTGTTATGAACTGAAAGCTGGCAATAAAATTCTAGTGCGTGCACCACAGCCTGGTATAATTAACATGGATGTCTACTTCGCTAACGTCATCAGCCGGTCAAATTCTGATCGAGGTTAGTGTCCTTTCAACTTTCTCCATGTTGTCATATTACTTAGCAAAATCAGGGTATTTGTTCTGACTAATTGATCACTATTTAAGCAAACAATTGTGATTTCATTTTCTAACTCTGTTCCTAGGCAATAAAAAATTACATTTACCAATTTATGCGCACTATATATTCTTCTGCCATGTTCTGAATAAATAATACCTTTCCACCTTTTAAGCAGGATATGTTGGATGCATTGTGAATGATCTGTATGTTACTAAGTGTACCAAATTTCACTTGAAGGACTTGAAGCATGTCATAAACTTTGTTGATAATCTAACAGAGATAGCAAAGTGTATGAACACTGGAATTTGGATGGAATTAATTATACCTATGGTGCACACATTGAACAAGACCAATTGTGTGCACAAAACGCTCGTAAAAAGTCTTATTTTAATGTTGATGCTCATAAACTATATATATCTACAACGATATGTTACAATTGGTTTTAATTCTACATGTCAATAGAAATTGCCCGTTGTACCAGTTCCTGGATCGATTTCCCGGTGTGGTTGAATTACACTTGTGCCTGCTAATAACGCCAAAGTGATTGCAAGGTACTGCATTTCCTGCAGAAATGGAACCATTAAAATTAACAAGTTCACGCTTGTCGTGGCAGTGCATCCATATTGGAAAATTGGAGACACTGTTCTACTCATGTACTACCAAGGCACAGGAGGGCTCTTCCTTTTCATTGACGAGATGCCGAGTCACCTTGATTAAGCTGCTTCTAGTGGATAGTTGTTGTTGTTGGCCCTCAACCTCTTTAAATGTGCTAGCTGTTACTATGTTAAGTATGTAGATATGGACCATATGGTTGTTGGCCCTTAGCCTCTTAAAATGTGATAGTCGTTACTATGTTAAGTATGTAGATATGGACCATATGGTTGTCAAAATCGTGTTACCACTATATATATGTTACTCAAATGTTGTTACCCAAGTTCTTAAAGTTTCATGGAAAGTATTAGTATCATCCACAGTTCATTGAGTTTAAGCATGTGCCTGATGTCCAGAAGGCATTTGCATATTAACTGTCTATATTGCAAATTCACACACATGTTAACATAAGGAAACGTACGTGTAACTTACTAATCATCACACATGAGTACTCGTAGACGCATCGTGTGCGATACTCCTAGCCACCGCAAGCAACTAGTATCAATTTTTCAAAGTTTTTTGTACACACAAAATCGCACAGGAACTAACTGTATTAACTGTCTTTGTTGTAATTTCTCATCGCAAACAGTTCATTCAAGTCGGCTGTTTACCACATATCACACACATCTTGTTTACACAACTTGTTTGTGTTCTTTTGGCTCATCACAAACATTTCATCCATGTGAACTCTATGCCGCATGTCAGACACATCTTGTTAAGTTGAACCATTTGTGTTGCGTTCCCTAATCGAAAATAGTTTGTCCGAGTGAACTGTATGTCGTATATCGCACACACATTGATATGGATGCCCGTTCATGTTGTTCTGCCTCATCGCAAACAGTTCGAATGGATTAACTGTGTGCCCCGCATCACACACACAACTAAAATCAGAACCGTGTTTGATGGCACCACCATCGCAAATGTTTTGCACATTTTTTGACGGGTTTTCTACACCACCGCTTGCGATTAACGCATCGCACATAGTTTCGTCAAAGGGTCTCTGATCATAGTGTTGGTTAGCAGTATCCTGCAGTAGTGGTATGTGTGGGGAAACAAGAGTTAGGGTTGGTTTCGGACCCCGCCTCCACGGGCCCGATATTTCCCCCTCTTCCTCCATATATACAGCCCTTAGGGCATCGTTTAGACTTAGGGGTTTTTTAGTTCAAAGTTAGCCATGGCTACTTCGTGTACTTTGTTTGTGTCCAATGACCAGATCAAGACCGCTTTAGGACCCCCACCTTTATCAATACTTCATCTATATTCACAATATTTAGATTGCATTATCATATTCTTGCTTGTTCTTCGATTGCGTGCAGGAATAGACCTTCCTGGTCAGGCTGATTGTGCTTCCAGAATCATCAGTAACCTCAGGCGATATGTTTAGCGATTGCTAAGGCGCAATGTCATACACACTTGTAGTCGGATCGTCAAAGTTGGCTCCACCAAATCGATAGTTATCATCTCATCAAAAGATCGGGATCCTCACCTCTATCACAAGTGACACCATACTCTGTTAAAGTGTAATGCCCCGAGTTCGATGCGCCAGGTGTCTTCTAGTTATTCGCCATCATTGCCATGTCATTTGCTTGCATTTTGCACTTTGCAATGTCATCATGTGCATTGCATCGGCATGTTTTTCAAAACTTGCATCCATTCGGGTCTCCCAATTACTTCCATTGTCCGTTCTGAGCCCAAACACACTCGCACACACCCGCGGCACCTCCGAAATATTATTTTATAACTAGTGTGCGGTCTTATTATAGTGTAGGTAGACCGCCTGTCAAATTTCATCGCATTCGGAGTCCTTTTGATGGCCCAACCATTAAACATATAGCGGCATCGTTGCAGGTTTGTTTGTCAGACGTCTCGGTCCCCGAAACTATTGCCGGGCTGCCTTCTCTTCTCTCTTCTCAGCCCAAGCCATTCTACACAGCCCACTAGAACCATCCTAGCCCCCCTCCGACCAGAACCATCGGATCGCAATCGGAGGGTCCAGAAACCCCCCTAACCCTAGCCTCTGTCTATATATAGACCCCCTAGTCCATTTTTGGACTAATACTAGTTTAAACCCTACCCTAGCCTCCCCTAACCCTCAGTCGCCGGCCGATCCCACCGTCGCCAAGTGGCGCGCCTCCACTAGCGGCACCACCGCAGCCGCCGGCCGCAGCCAACCGGGCGCTGCCACGCGTCCCAGCAAGCCACCTCCACCGCCGCAGGCCTGCAGGCCTAGGCACGGCCCGCCCGGGCCCGAGCCGCCGCAGCCCGGACGAGCCCGTGCGGGCGCCCCGTCTCCCCGAGCACTCGAGCGCTCCCGCGCCTCCGCCTCTACCCATCGACCCCTGCCGCCCTAGAGCCGCCTGCCGCCGCCGTGCGCCGCCTCGCCATTGTGCCCCGTCGTCGTCTCCTCCGCGACCCGGCTCCGCCTCCTCGTCGCACCGCCGCCGGCCGCGTTCCCAGCTGGAGCTCTCACGTCGCTGCCAATCCAGAGAGCCGAGGCCCCACCGTGGGTGCTCGCCGGCGTCCGCGCCCCCCTTGCCGACCCGGATCCGGTCGCCCCGGCCCCCTTCCTCGTCGGATCCGGTGGATCCCCACCGTCCTGACCTCACAACTGGTCACCGTCATCATGGCCGCCGCCAAGCCACCGCTGGGATCCCTCCGTCCGCCACCATACTGGATCCGAGATCCCGTGAAGCAAACACCCATCGCGACCTGGATCTGCTCGTCCCGAACCCCTCCGTCCCATTTTCCCGCGAGATAGTTTTGGCTAAGTCCTCAGAAAACTTTTCCATGTTGCATTCTTGTGATGATGATAACTCGGTGTATACTTGTCTCATTGTTGCGTATGATATGTCAATTTGTTCACTGCAAAGTTATCTACATGATGGTGTGATTTGCATGCATGTTAGACTGAATTATGCCATGTTAATCTCTGTTGCAAAAGTGCTAAATGTTATAACCTGCTGAAAACTGTTTTCACTTACTCATTTGTATTTTTCATAGCATTTTGTGTGTTTATCTTTTGAGTATCATGTCAACATGTTTGAGGAGCATATTCATTCCATATTTACAGTGGTGCAATCCATGTATTTTTATGTGCCTTGTGGTGAGTGCATCAAGCTTCTGAAGTAGGATACATGTTGTTGCTGATTTTTGTGACGATGATTTCTGATAAGTCTGTGAACCTGTTGTCATTTGCATAATTTCGATGATGCTTTCAGCATGTTCTATTGGTTTCTAGCAGTAGCTCAGTGTTCATGTTTTGTAGTTCTCTATATGTACATGCTTACCATGAACATATGCCTCATATATGTCATGAAGAATATGTTTTCATTGCCATGAACATGCCTAAATGATGTTCCAGTTTTCTGTTAACTTCATGATGCCATGTTGTGAGCTTTTTATTAATTAACCTATGCCTCTTTTGGGGATACTCCAATTACATGAATTGCAATATGCTATGATTACTTTGTTCACATGCCAAGTGTAGTAATTTTGGACTTTATATGACCTCTATTGCAAGATTTCAAACATTTTATGATGATGTTGTTGTTTTACACTTGTTGAAACTGTTACAACATTCAAACTTGTCTTGATGGTTACCACTTGTCCATGAGCCATATGTTTATGATTCCTTGATATTAGTTGATCTTTGTTATGTTTACTTTTGTGCCATGCCCTTGGTTGTCATATAACTTCTTGTAGTTTATCTCTTTCTTGCTCTCAAGTTGCCATCATGCCAAATCTGTCAACCTGTTAATAGTATGTTCCATTTTGCAAGAATCATAGTAATTACTCCATGCATCATATGACCTTGTGCCCATGGACTATGTTGTAGTATATCATGTCTACCACATGCTCATGTTTGTTGCATAATTATTAAAGTTGCTATGCTTGCTGTTATGTGCCTCCAAAGTCAGCATCGTAATGTTATTGTTTTGCATTCCCAAATTTCCTCAGAGAAACAGCTTATATCATGTTTGCGTCTTGTCTTGATGATTCCCACGAACCTATTCCTCGTATGGTTATGACATGTTGTGTGTTTTGAGCTCCATGATAGGTACTAGCATGTCATGCTTTTGCTTGCCATATTCTTGCACTGTAGCTTAATTATTTCTTGCCTCCAACATGCCATTGTATAAACTTTGTTCATACATATGCTTTGTTTTGCACCAAGTCATAATATGTGTTATCAAGTTGCTTTTTGCATTGATCATCTTGGATTAATCCTGATGCCTATGAACCTTAACCTTGATGTTATTTGAAGCATGTTGTCTGTAATTGATGTGCATGTCAAGTTTGTACCCATGTGTTTCCTGTAGCATGTTGTTTCCTTAATTGCAAAGTGCTTAGTTGCTATTTTGGGGAGATTGTGCTTGAAACTTGTATTGAGTGTATGTGTTGAACCGTGGCTCCATTTGGAGCATGCTCTACATGAAACTTGCTTGGTTTTGCATGTAGTTTCATCTTAACTTGTTGCACCCTTGTTTTGGAGTGTTTGTGATGTTCTTTTGCTTGCTTTTGCATTAATGTCATGTTTAACTTATTTTGCTCATATCTTCTAGGCTGTAGTTCCGAATTAAATGAACTTTATATGTAACTTGACTAGAAAGACGCGTCGATCATCATGGTGCATTTTAACTTGTTGTTTAACAACTTTAATTTAACGATTTGTTCAGATCTGGACCAATTTTGAAATTTGCATATGGGGAGTTACCGGAATTGTTCTATGTTGTTTCCCAACTCATTTAAACTTTCTTTGATGTGTTGTTATTGTATGCATCATCTCTTGCCAGGAGTAGCATCATGTAGCCTTGCCATGCATCATACTTAGTTGAGCATCATGTCATGTTTACGTGTTGTGTGTTCACCATGTTGTTTGCTTCTTTTCGGTTGTGCTCCTTCTCGCTAGTTCCTGTTTCGTTGCGATTGTGAGGATTCGTTCGACTACGTGGGATCGTCTTCTTCATAGAATCGTTCTTCTTCCTAGCGGGATTTTAGGCAAGATGATCGTCACCTTGGATCTCACTACTATCTTTGTTATGCTAGTTGTCTCGATGCTATCGCTATGTCACGCTACCTACCACTTGTTTATCAAGCCTCCTAAATTGCCATGATAGCCTCTCACCTTTTCATCCTTCCTAGCAAACCGTTGTTTGGGTCTGTTACCGCTTTGCTCAGCCTCTCTCATAGCGTTGCTAGTTGTAGGTGTAGTTGCAGGTTGTTCCATGTTGGTAGATGGATATCATGGGATATCACAATATCACTAATTTAATTAATGCACATATATACTTTGTAAAGGGTAGAAGGCTCTGACTTATGCCTGGTGTTTTGTTCCACTCTTGCCGCCCTAGTTTCTGTCATACCAATGTTATGTTCATTGATTTTGTGTCCCCAACACGGCGAGGGTTTATAAGCCCCTCTTGACAGTTCGCTTTGAATGAAACTCTTCCAGCAAGGCCCAACACTGGTTTTAACATTTGCCATAATAATTTGAACTAAATAATTAATTGGCATAGGGCGCCATGAACCCGAGGATTCTTTCTACATAAACAGGGGGGCCGGTGTTGTCGGTGTTAGTCCCAAACGGGTAGGCTGCGGGGCCACCACAAGGAAACTCGAAGATCTGCTTTTACTCATAGGATGTCCCATCCGAACGTGGCCTAAGATGAGATATGCGTGGCTACTATCAGGGTGTCGACACGCCGGGAGGTCTTGCTAGATTAGTTTTACCATTGTCGAAATGTCTTGTGCACCGGGATTCTGAGTCTGATCGGAGGGTCCTGCGATGGAGGATTGTCTCCGCGGATCGTGAGCTTGTCGTGGGCTAAGTTCGGACACCCCTGCAGATTTTAAACTTCCGAGAGCCGTGCCCATGGTTATGTGGCAGATGGGAATTTGTTAATTTCCGGTTGTAATGAACTTGAAGTAAACTCAATTAAAATACACCAATCGCGTGCGTAACCGGGACTGTCTCTTTTCAGAGAAGTTCGAGATGAGAACACAGTTGGGTTATGTGTGAACGTAAGTAGTTCAGGATTACTTCTTGATCATTACTAGTTTGCGACCATTTGCATAGTTTCTCATCTTACTCTTGTACTCGTAAGTTAGCCACCATACAATGCTTAGTCGCTTGCTGCAATCTCACCACTTATTCCATACCCATTAAGCTTTGGTAGTCTTGATATTCATGGTAATGTGATTGCTGAGTCCTCGTGGCTCATAGATTAGTACAACAACAGTTGCAGATACAGGTAATGCGTTGATCATGACGTGAGAGTGATGTTTACTTTTTTTGGAGTTCTTCTTCTTCGTCGATCTTGAGTTAGGTTCCTGGTTGGCATCCTGGGCTAGCAGGGTGGATGTCGTTTGAGTTCCTATTTGTGTATCATCCATAGTCGGATGTTGTTCTCATGTATGACGTTTGATGTATTCTTGCGGCATTTCTATGCCTTTGTATGTATCCCCAACTATTATGTAATGGTATGATGTAATGATATTCACCTTCCAGAAGCGTGTCAATATGTTGTTCTATCCTTGGTGGGACCGTGTGACACCGTTAAAGTTTGCCTCATCCATAGCAATTGTGCAAAACAACTTGTGATGGTTACGTACTCCACCTCGATGGTTGAGAGAGATGCACAATTCCGCTTCTTGGAAGACCAACTCACCAAAGAGCGCTCAAGGAATTAGCACCCTACGGAAGTGGACTTCCTCTCCACTTGGTCCCCAGCCCAATCCGAGTCTGAATATCCCATGAGATAAGCCAAAGTTTGGGGTATGAGCCAAATATCGAAAGACTCGCTTGACCGCCACATAGTGTCTTTCCTATGGTGTGGCTTGAAACCGTGCACACATTCCCACACTCAACATGATATTCGGTCTATATACATAAAGGTAAATCAAGGATCCAATCATGGAACGGTATACCTTTTGATCCACCGCTTTACATCATCCAACTTGATTGGCATCGGATTCCTGTTCGGTTTGACATCATACAACTTGAATCTCTTAAGCATTTCTTGGGTATAATTGGCTTATTTGATGAAGGTTCCTTCTCTCCTTTGCTTGACCTCAAACTCGAGAAAGAACTTCAACTCTCCCATCATAGACATCTCAAACTTCTCATTCATGAGTGTGGCAAACTCATCGCTGAAAGCTTTGTTAGGAGAACCAAACATTATATCATAAACGTAAGTTGGCTTATGAAAAAATTTCCTTTAACCCTCTTAGTAAAAAAGTAGGAACGATTTCCCAATTTCAAGCCCACGATCTTGCAACAACTCGGTAAGGGAAGTTCTACCAACGATGGCGCCTCTCTACCACCTCCTCCCACCACCACCACCACCCAACCATAGCGCCTACTGATCTAGCCTACCATGGATGGTCTACTGCATTGGGACTTCTCCCCCGGCCTTGCGGTCGTGGCTCAGGTGCGTCGATGCTTTGGATCTTCAGTTCATATCTCCCCCTCTGGTGCTAGCAAGGAATTCTTTTTGGTTGTTACTTTTTCGTCGGCCTCCTTCACTCTCAATGAAGATTCTGTTGCACTTGCCCTACAATGCTCCATTGGAGGCCTTCCTTCGGGTTTACATGTTAAACATTTGGATGGACGTCGCTTTCGCTTCTCGGTGGCCTCTAATCGTGTTCATCATTTCATATATAGACTCAAAGATCGATTCTGGCCGGACTTCGTCTGTTATTTTAGTCTCTTTAGACCATGGGTGTATTCTCCTTTGCATAATCCTTTATCTTGGCACTCGGATCAACCTAACCCTGAGATCATCTCAAGGTCTTCTATTGCACTCAAATCATCACATTGTTTTGGGTCTGATAAGGTTCATGTGATTGAGGCTTCGTCTCTGGATGTTCTTGCGAAATCTGGTTTTTCGGTAGATGCTAATTGTGTGGTTATCATTCGAGCCCGCTGCCGGCATATCTCCGGCAGCCTCCGGGCAGCCGACAAGATTTTCTTGGCAAGGAAAATGCAATGAATATTAATGAGACTTTAATGGCTAATTCCTTGGTCTTTGGAAACATTAATGTGGATATTTCTGGTCGGTTTGGCAATAATGGTGTTGTCAATCATCGAAGATTTGAAAGGCCTAATTTCAAAACCGAGTCATGGCATCAAATCCCTGGATTTATTCTGCGTCATATTCTAGATCATTATCGAATGGGGGTCTCGGAGGAAGGAATTGCTTCTATATGGAAATTGGCCTAGGTCCCACCCCCGGCTTTCATTTATGATAAATTAATCATTTGCAGCAGTTGCAATGGTATTGATCATCGTGTGGCTAATTGCCCGGGTCCGTATTGTCAGGTATGTGCTCAACGACCTTGTTTGTGTACTACTAGTGGCCCCGATCCTAGCCCACACATCGCTTCAAATCAAGCCTTCTATATTTGTGATTCTACGGCCCACGTATACTTCGAATGCCCGACCAAATCATTTTGTGGTGCTTGTGGGATTTTGGGCCATCAAAAACATCAATGTGGAGCTCCTGGGACTCAATACTTATTTTGGCAACCTAAAACAAGTGCACGAAAAAGTTGGCTATCAGTAATTGATCCTTTCCCTCCGGTCAAAGATACTATAGCTGGTGCTCATGGAAACTATCATCAGGAGGATAATGACCGCGTCTTGTCTGTTATTCAACCATAGAAAATAAATGATACTTCCACTAAACACACACCTGCCACCCGGCGTAGCTCTACCGTTTGATGCTCATCCTGCGTCCTCCGTGGCCACTTGGTGGACGCCTGCCATAAGCTGGTGCACAAGCCTCGAGGGGTCTAGGTACCCAAATCCCTGCCCAAGGAAGACAATACACATTCCTCCTTGCAGTCCTTGCGCATCCTTGCTCTCACTCCTCCCATCGCTCCAATGGCGAACTATCCCATCAACGTCGTCCCCTACCTTCCGCCGGGCATGACCATCGAGCTTGGCCCAGAGGACCGCAGGGTGCCCGTGGACATGGTCGTGGGTCCAATCCCTCCACTACGTCATGACTTCTTGGCCATTGCAGAGGCCAATCAGTTCGTCCCCTTCTATCAGAAAGCTGATCTGCGCAACATCATTCAAGGTTTGCTCCATGAATCACATTACTTCCCTTCTTAAGTGGTAGATCATCCCCTTGGCATTGGTTTGTTTGGGTTTGCTAATTCTGTCATCCGGGATGCGGTTGTGGGCACCACCTTTGAGCTTGACGAAAATGAAGTAGAGGAATACACTGTTATCTCATTTGTCCCTCATGATGCTGCTCTAAACATGCACCAGACTACTTTTGGTCCAGAGGTGTGGATCTTATATGCGGGGTTTCTTATGATTATCAGACACAACATTACTTGCACAAATCTGTAGACTCTTTTGGTGCTATGGTTGATTGGAACAACCCTAGAGGGGATAGGAGACTGGTGCTTGTTAAGGTCAGAGTTGTTCATATGCGTTTAGTGCCCAAGAGTCTGGTTGTTCGTTAGTTAGGAGGTGCACGGCAGTGTTGGACTGTTGCAGTTACAATGCTACGAAGTAACGATTGGAACGTTCACTTACCTGAAGTACAACCAACAGGAGAGGTTCCACCACCTGCTAATGGTATTCCTCATCCGCTGCACGGGGAAGGTCTGAATGTTGAGCAGCTATATCAGCAGCAACTCCATAACTGGATGGCTCAAAATGTAGTGGCAGATGTTGCAGCTAATGAGGAAGAAAATGTGGTGGTTGATGAAGGAAATGACATTGAAATACATCCTGAATGGGGAGTGTGGCCCCCTCCAGCCGTCAAGCACCACCTGTTCTGTACAATTTCCAGCAGTGACTGGGTGGTGAGGCACTGCAGGTTGATCATGGCACCGTGTCACCACATAATCTACATGACAGTCCTGGTGCTACCTGGAATGACTCAATTTCAATGCATACTAGCTCTGATTCAAGTGCAACTATCTCTAATTCATATGTGCTGGTGCCTGTCAATCTCATGAATCAGTTATGGCCACAGGAAGCTACCTGTGCTTCTCCAGTCCACAAAGAGATCTCTGCCTTGGTCAGCCCCGAGAACACCCCAGTAGTAAATCTGGCTAACTCTAAAACTGTTTCCCTGCCACACAATGTTCTGGAAATATCTCTGAATATCTCTGCTGAAGGCCTGCACTTAGATATGTCCTCCCAAGGTGATTACATACCAGCTATGCTCAGAAGGGACTGCATTCCTATGCTTAGGTTAAATACATATCTCATAGCTGCCATCAGGCCCATTTGTGGCTTCTTATGGACCATGGAGAGATCACTATGGCTTTCAACAGGACTCGGTCACTTTTAGAGTTAAAGTCTCTGAAAATGCTGGCCTTCTGAGTGTGGTTTCTACCTACACATGCTCCTTCCTCTACTGTTACAATTGAAGAACTCTCAGAGGCATCCAATTGGGAGCTTACTTTACCTTCCACTGACAGTGAGGAAGTTCATGATCGAGTTCAGGTTTCTAAAGGAGCTTTGTCTGAACCAAACGAAATGCAGCAAAATGTCTCAGTTAACTTAGCGCAGCGCACTTCCCTGCCTCCTCCAGAAGTTTATGACATCGGTGGCTCTTCCACAGTCCTGACCCGCAAAGGCAAGTCAGTTGTGCCTGAATGTGCTATTGCCCTGCGTAGGAGTTCCCGTACCAATAAGTATGATGGTTTCAAGGTTCATCAAGTGTCTAACACCAAAATGAAAGCCTCTAAGGCCAAGACCAGGACTGTTTCAACTGTCATCACAATCAGAGAGGTGAATGACGAGCAGATTCCACCACCTACACCTGTCCGAGTGATCCAACAGATCAGCACTGTGATATGCGCGATCCCAGTAGAAGAACTTTCTGATGAAGCACTGCAGGCTCCACAGGAGGAGGAGCCTTCGACCTTGACCTAAGCTCTCATTCGCAGATCTTTTTATTTACTTTATTAATGCATCTTTTGGTGAACTGGAATGTTTTATGTTGGAACATATGTGGTTTAAACTCCGGGGACAAACAACTGGCGTTATCCAATGCCATTACCTCTAGTGGTTGTGTGGTGGTGTGCTTACAAGAAACCAATAAATCCTCTTTTGATTTGCCCTTTATTAAGTCTTGTTGCCCTCGCCGATTTGATCAATTTGCCTTTGTACATTCTCGTGGGGCATTGGGGGGCATTGCAACAATTTGGAATATCTCTATTTTCTCTGCTGATGTGATTTTCTCTGAAGATTATGCGCTGGTCACGCGTTTCAAATCAACTCAATCTGCACAAAATTGGATGTTGGTTAATGTATATGGACCGTGTCAAGGCGAATAGTGGGAGCATTTTATTCATTGGTTGTGCGCTCTCGATATTCCCTCAAACGAAGATTGGCTCTTTGTGGGTGATTTTAGCTTCATACGTGCACCAGATAATCGTAATAAACCTGGAGGAAGCATTAATGATATGAATGCATTTAATGACTTCATTCGCTCTCAAAGCCTAATTGAATTACCTATCAAGGGGGGTTCTTTCACCTACAGTAATATGCAGCTTGATCCCCTGCTTGAACAATTGGATTGGTTTTTCACAAGTACAAATTGGACTATTTAGTACCCTAAAACCTTGGTCAAACCTCTTGGTAAGCATGTCTCAGATCATATTCCTTATGTTGTTACTATCGAAACAAATATCCCAAAATCCAAATTATTTAGTTGAGAGTTCATGGGCCAAACCGGTGAAATCCACAAACACTGCCACTATTCTATGACGCAAGCTCAAAACCCTAGCTAAGACGTGATCTCAAACATTGGAGCAAGGGCATAACTATGCTATCGGTGGCGATTGAGAATTCAAACAAAGCACTCTGTGAGATTGATGAGCTAGAAAATAAACGGGCTTTGTCTATACCTGAAGTCAATTTTCGTCGAATCATGAAGGCACACATCCCGAGGTTGCTAAGATATAAACAAGCTTATTGGAAAAAGATATGTACCATACGATGGGTCCAATTCAGAGACGAGCCATCAATGTTCTTCCAGGCCATGGCTTCAGAAAGGTATAGATGAAATAATATTCCTTCTTTGACAACCTCGGATGGCACATCTGTTGAGGATCATGCGGGCAAAGAGTCTATAATTTTTCAAACGTTTAAAGAGAGGATGGGATCGTCACGACCATGCAATATGAAATTTGATCTAGCTAGAATAATCAAGAAATGTGATAGTCTTGATGAACTGACCGTTCCTTTTACCCATGAGGAGATTGACAAAGTTGTTAGAGAAATGCCCGCTGACAGAGCCCCTAGCCCGGACGGTTTCAATGGACTCTTCTTAAAATGATGCTGGCCAATCATCAAGGAGGACTTCTATAACTTGTGCATTCAATTCCACAACGGGGAGCTCAATTTGGAAAGTATTAATGATGGTTTCATCACACTCATCCCAAAAGTCAGCTCTCCTGAATCTTTCAATGGCTATCGACGGATCACGCTTTTAAACTAGTGCCTCAAAGTCATCACTAAGATTTTGCCCAATAAACTCCAAAACATTATCCTGAAGATCATGCACAAGAACCAATATGCCTTTATCAAAGGACGGACCATCCAATATTTTCTTGCATGGGCTTATGAATACATATACCAATGCCAATCATCCAAATAGGAAATCATTCTTCTTAAACTATAGTTTGCTAAATCATCTGATACGATAGAACATGAGGCCATGATTGACATTATGAAAAGCATGGGATTTAATGATAAATGGCTAGGATGGATTCGGTGCATCTTCTCATCTGGCAAGTCATCAGTCCTTCTCAATGGAACTCCTCACCGTCAATTCCACTTTAAATGTGGTGTCAGACAAGGGGACCCTCTCTCCCCCCTCATATTTGTTTTAGCGGCTGATCTCCTCCAAGCGGCCATCAACGATGCTTTTGCTTGCAATCTGATCTAACTACCATTTCCATCATCACATCAAAAAGATTACCCAGTGATTCAATACGCTGATGACACAATTCTGGCACTGCCTGCATGCAGTAAACGAGCAACAGTTATTAGAGACATTTTGAATGACTATGCAACGTCCATTGGATTGAAAATAAATTTTCACAAATCAACACTAATTTGAATGAACCGTGAACCGGCAAAGACTTAGGAAATTGCCAATATATTCAGATGCGTCTTTGGTAAGCTGCCTTTTACCTACTTGGGACTTCCCCTTGGAACTACTCTCCTAACTGTCCTTGAGCCCATGCCAATGGTTTGCTCTGTCGAAAGAAGACTAACGACCACTCTTAATACGATCTCCTATGGTGGAAAACTCTCCTTGCTCAATTCAGTAATTACCTCTCTCATCATCTTTGCCCTATGCACACTCAGATTGACAACCAAGATCATTGAGCTTTTGGACGAAATTCGAAGAATATGCTTGTGGACCAAGAAAACTGAACAAGGGGATAGATGTAATTCTCTGGCCTCTTGGAATATGGTCTGTCGACCCAAGGAATTTGGAGGGCTAGGTGTGATCGATCTCAGAATTCAAGGGAATGCACTCATGCTCAAATACTTACACAAATTTTATAATGGCTGGAACGTGCCCTGGGTGCAACTCATTTGGGAAATGTATTACTCAAACCAAATAACACATGCATCGGATACATGTGGTTCATTCAGATACATGCTAGATGTCACTAAGTTGATGCCCATATACAGAGGAATCTCAAAAGTACAAGTGGCAAATGATAGGAATGTACTTTTCTGGAAAGACTTATGGGCTGACAACATTATTGCCGACAAGTATCCAAGAGCGCTCTCTTACGCCATCAATGAAGATGTATCAGTCCGGGATTTCTTGTCCATCATGTCACTCCGAGAGGCGTTTCACCTCCCACTCTCGGAACAAGCATAGGCTGAAGTTCGCCAACTCCAAACTGACACGATCACGACTGTTTTTATCCAATGAGCAGGACATTTGGTCATACGCTTGGGGCTCCGCACAATTCACTGCACACAAATACTACACGTTCTACTTCCGATAAATACGGGCACATGAGGATTTTCGTTGGATATGGAAATCAAGATCCACCATGAAAATAAAAGTATTCGGTTGGTTATTACCCTTAGACTGCCTAAGCACAAGAAATATGCTTAAATGACGACATTACAATATTGGAGAGGACCACAACTGCATTCTCTGTGGACTACAAATTGAGAAAACTTGGAGCACTTGTTCTTTGAATGCCACTTCAGTACTGATTCCTGGACCAGCTTTGGTCTTTTTTGGTCACAAGGAGCATCAAGACTACAAAATATTACTATGGCAAAAAATAATTGGGATCGACCTCTTTCTATGGACATGTTCTTACTTGCGGCATGGAGCATATGGAAGGAGCACAATAACAAGCACTTTAGGGGGATTGCACCAACAAAGGAATCTTGGCTAGATATACTTAAGAATGATTTCTTTCTCCTTACCTATAGGGTTAAGGAAAAACACAAACATCTCATCCCCTCATCCTCTCCTCAATAGTTTAGTCCTTTCTTCACCCCCAAAGGGAGGTTGCCACAAACTCTCATTTGTACAGCTCCCATGTAAATTGTAACATGTAACCTGTTACTTTAATACAAAAATAACAATAGGAGGTTCTCCTACTATTGAAGGTTCAAAAAAAATAACTCGGTAAGGTGCTCATACCATGCACGTGGGGCTTGTTTAAGGACATAGAGCGCCTTATCGAGTTTATATACATGATTAGGGAACTTGGGATCCTCAAACCACGGGGTTGCTTGACAAACACTAACTCATTAAGAGGACCATTAAGAAATGCACTCTTCACATCCATTTGTTGTAACTTGAAAATATGGTGAGATGCATATGCAAGAAACATGCAAATAGATTCAAGGACAGCAACGGTACCGAATGTTTCACCATAGTCGATTCCTTTGACTTGGGAGTAACCATGAGCCACCAATCTTGCCTTATTGTGAACGAAGATCCCATGTGCATCTTGCTTGTTCTTGAAAATCCCCTTGGTTCCAATGACATTATGATTCTCCTGTCGTCTTTGCACCAATTGTCACACTTTGTTGTGCTTGAATTTGTTGAGTTCTTCATGCATGGCTTCTAGTCAATTCGGGTCCTCAAGCTCATCATAGACATTTTGAGATTCAAGACAACAAACAAAAGTGTGATGCTCACAAAAGTTTGTTAATTGTTTACGAGTAGTTATCTACTTTCTTAAGCTTCTACGACATTCTCCATGGTGTGTCCTTTATGAGCAAGGTTAGAAGCTATCTTGGTGGCACAACACTCTATTTGCTCTTCATGGGAAATCCAAAGAGCTTCGTCTTGATCATCCTGATCATCGTCTTGAGCTTGCTATTCTTCTTGAGCTTCCTCACGATCATGAACTTGATGTTGAGCATCACTTGGTGCATCACCATCATCATGAGTTTGACCTTGCTCTTTATCTTGTTCACTTGTTTGAGGGCCTTCACTTTGTTCGTCGGAAGCGTGTGCATCTAGTGTTGGTGATGGTTCTATTTGCATAGAACATTGTCCTTCTCCTTTGGCCAAAAGGGGTTCCTCAATGGGTAGGATTTGACCAACACCAATTTTTCTTATGGCTTTAGGACGAATTTCATCACCTGCATCACAAAGACCACATTGCTCCAGTTAGGAGCCATTATTATCATCAAACTCCACGTTACACGTCTCCTCAATGTGTCCATTGGACTTGTTGAGAACACGGTAAGCATGAGAGTTTGTAGCATAACCAACAAATATGCCCTCTTGAGCACTAGTTTCATATTTAGACAAGAGATCACCTTTCTTGATAATGAAACACTTACACCCGAACACCCGAAGTACTTGAGGTTGGCCTTGTTGTCGGTAAGAATCTCATATGAAGTCTTGTTAAAACATTTGTGGAGGTAGAGCCGATTGGATGCATGAAAAGTGGTGTTGATGGCTTCGGCCCAAAAAATGATGAAGGCCCAAAGATATCCATGTGAAGGAGATCCAAAGGCAGCCCCACGTGTATCTTGAAATCGGTGCCATTGTCGCTTCTAATGATCAAAATATTTGCAAAGTGGGGTATAAGATGTGAAATGTTGATGCTTGATCCCCTCATCACTAAGAAACTCATCCAAGGTGTAGTTCTTGAAATCGGTGCCATTGTCGCTTCTAATGATCAAAATATTTGCATCATGTCTCACTCTTCCTCTTGAATAAATATACCCACGTGTATCTTGAATAGTCATCCACTATCACCAAGCAATAATTTGTTCCCCCAAGATTATCAAATGATGGAGGCCCAAAGATATCCATGTGAAGGAGATCCAAAGGCCTCTTGTATGAAATATTAGTCGTGGGTCGCTAACCCATCTCATGTAGCTTTCCTTCGATACAAGTGCTTCAAGCACGATCTTTGGCAAAACTAACATTTCTTAGCCATCGGACGTGGTCCCCTTTGAGGAGGCTTTGGAAAGATCTCATATTGACATGTGCTAAACGGTGATGCCAAAGTGACCCTATGTCAACTTTAGCCATTATACAAGTCACAGTTTAAGTGGGTTTGTTTGAAAAGTCAACCACATATAAACCATTCTGGACATGCCCATGTCGCGGGGGATGGCTGTCCCCCGCGGGCACCTATGGGGCCGGAGCCCCTTTCGTTGTCCGGAGGGGGGCGGAGGGAGCGCAGAGAGCAGATCGAGGCGGGCACACGGGCGATTTACCCAGGTTCGGGCCGCGATGGGCGCGTAAAACCCTACTCCTGCTTGGTTGTATTCAACTGGGGAGCTCGGGAGCTTCCAGGGCTAGCTGCACCGAGCGTATGGCTGTCTGGGTGCCGATTCTCCGAACCCCGGAACCCCCTTCTACGTCACACACGGGCCTCCTTTTATAGCGCAAAGGGGTCACCGACAGGTGTCAACGTAGGAGAAAGGGGTAAAAGTGTAAAAGGGGTGGTAGCTGTAATAGTGCGGGAACGATGGCGCTACAGTGCGGCACAGTGTTATCATACCTACTTCTGACGGTAGGGGACAAGGGCATTAAATGCCCGTCACGGTCGCCCGGACAGCACCGAGGCGGACCGTTAGGTGCGCCACCGTTCGCCACGATGGCGGCTGCATGCCACCGCATGCCCCAGGCTGCGCGGTGCCTCGCCACGTGCCCTCGGGGGAAGCCCCGGAGCGACGCGTGGCGGGCGAGCTGGAGCGCAGCCTTGAGGTGGCGATCTTGCCGCGGCAAGTGGCTTGCCGCGGGGGTCGTCTTCCTGTGCCTGATAGCGTGCCAGCTATCAGGCCTTGCCGGGGCGCTTGGCGCGCCACGGCGGGCTTCTCTTGTGATGCCTGGGTTCGGCCTTCCCGACAAGCTCCTCTTGTCGGGGGCTCGATCTTCTGTCTCGTTATACTTGGTTCTTGGATGGCCTTACATGCGCGCAGTCGTCCCGGCAAGCTCCTCTTGCCGGGGTCTTGTCTTCTCGGCCCGGCAAGCTCCTCTTGCCGGGGGCCTTGTCTTCTTGACCCGGCAAGCTCCTCTTGCCGGGGGCCTTGTCTTGAATGCTTGGTCTTCTCTTGGCGCTTCCAGGGGCGGGCCTTGCCGCGGGGTGCTACGACTGCCCGTGCACAAGTCTGGGGTACTAAGGTACCCCCACTTTAGTACACCGACAGGAGCCCCCGGGCCTGGGCCACACACGGTGCCGAGCGTCGTTGGGCCAGGCCCTAACAGTGCACGGGCACGCGTGGCCTTGGTCGCGCTGCTCCTTAACTCCGCATCCGCCGCGCCTTCCCCAGGCAGCGCGCGCTTACCGCGGCGTCGTGGGGGCGGGGCGTGCGAGGTGAGCGTGACGTGGGTGGCGTGCGCGGGGCTGAACCGCGCAGGCGCGCGTCATGTCGCGCACGATCTCTTGATTCGGAGAGGCGAAGCGTCCCCCCCCTCTTCTTCTTGTTGTTGATGCGACGTTGTTGCTTTTGGGCAGGAGCGGAGCAGCTCCGGCGGGCGCGTCCAGAGGGCGCCTCCGCCGTGCCGACCGAGTCCGCTACCCCGCCAAGGGAGAGATCCTCGGCAAGGGAGGACCTTCCGACGGGGGACGCGGCCGACGGTCGCCCGGCCGCGGCGAGCGCAGCGCCCGCCTCGGATCCGACGAAGGCTGAGGCCGTCGTCGAGGAGGGCGCGCGTGGCGATGCCGACGACGTCGCCGGTGCCCAGGAGGCGGACGGCGCTGATATCCCTGTGGGCGACGGGGAGGCCGAGGAGCAGCAGAGGCTTGCCGCCGCGGAGCTACCCGCGCGGGAAGGCGAGCTGGTGCTGAAAACGGCCAGCCTCGCCGACCACGAGGAGGAGGCTGCCGCACGCGAGCGGGCGCTCAGCGGAGACCTGAAGAAGGCGCGGGACGCTGCCGCAGCCGCTGAGATCACCAAGAAGGGGCTGGAGGCGAGGGTGGCGCAGCTCGATTCTGACCTCAAGGCGAAGGACGAGGAGCTCGCCGCGCTCCGGCTGGAGCGCGAGAAGGGTGCCCTCACCCTTGGTGAGCTTCAGGGTTGCTTCGCCGAGAAGATCCGGGAGCTTGACGCCGCCAAGAACTCCAACTCCACTCTGGAACTGAAATTGGAGGCGCTCGGCAAAGCGCTGGACAGCGCTAAGGAGAAGGAGGCGGCCTTACGGAAAGAGGTCGACGGCAACGAGGAGCTGCTGAGGCGCGCCGCCGCTTCTCAGAACACCTTCAGGGATACAGTGGAGCGGTGGACCGAGGGCCTCGTCGACATCGCCGCCACCATCGACAAGGAGCTGACGCTGCTGGGGATCGAGGGCCACCAGTCTCTCGCCGACAAGGACGCCGCGCCCAGCGCCAAGCTCACTTCCTTCTTCCAAGGGGTGGCGCAGGCGCTCCAGCACCTCCGAACGTCGCTCCCGAAGGAGCGGGCCGACGAGATGCGGGAGGCCATCTCCGGGGCCCTCGAGAGGGTGCTGGCGAAGATCGTTTTCCGCAATCCCGACATCAGGCTTACCAACGTCCTCAGGCCCTTGCCGGAGAACGCAGACCTGACGGGGATCCAGGCCCTCATCGCCCCTATCGTCAAGAAGGCGGCCGGGGTCAAGAGGATCGAGGGTGACCGCGTAGATTAGGCCGCCTGCCCCTTTCTTTTATCTCCCTTTCCCTGCCGCTGTTAAATATGCCACGGAAACGGCTGGTTAGGGCAGCAGTAAGGCATTTCGTAATATAACTTTTCATCTTAGGCTATGCATCGCGCTGTTATCCCCTCTACTTGACCGGCGCCTTGTTTGTTTCCGCCCTACGCTTTCGGGGACTTGCCGGCGTAGGCCTCCGCCTTGCCACGGGCGCCGAGCGCGGGACGTCAGCGACCCGCTGGCGGGGCTACCACCGGCAAGAAACCTGGCCGCGGCTGGTTGCCGCTCACTCAGATTGTTGAGCAGGCTCAAAGCAAAGCAAACGGTGCGACTGCGGTCGCAGCACGCTTGGGGTGCCGGGCAAGCTCGAAACAAAGTGAGGACGCTACTCGGGGTGTAGCACACTCAAGTCGTTGAGCGGACTCGAAACGGAATGAGGGCGCAACCAGTCTCGTGCCGGTCCTTCCGCGCTCAGGCCTCTCAACCAAGGCTCGGTCGTTCGAGGGAGATAACTCTTAAAAATCAATGGAGCAATTGCTCGAGCTTCGGCAACTTATCTTCTCTTATCGCTTGCCGCCCGGTGGGGTAAAACCTCCTTGGGCAGCGTCCAGCCCATCCTGGGGGTAGGTGAGGGCGCAGGGCCTCACGACCCTCCGGAGCTAGGCGTAGCTATGCTTGGGGATCCGCGCCCCTCTCTGCGCCAAGGATCACATGCGACCGCGGCAAGACTTGGGCAGAGAGGATGGTTGGCGGAAACAGGTTCCGGCAACCGCGCTGGCGGAACTCCTCCCACGGTCGGCGTCAACTCGTTTGGATCTTGGCGGACGAAGCGCGCCGAAGAACGAGGTCGCCTTTTTCGTGGCTTCCGGCGCTATCCGCTGCGGCTACGGGAGCGGCGCAGGGTTCGCTGGAAGCGATCGGTTCGCCCAGCAGCCGGAAGGCGGTCCTCCTCAAGGAGCAGCTGCTTCTCGCCCGAACTCTGCGCGAGCGGATACTCGAGGAGGGCCGCACACGAGCCCGTGGGAAGGAATGCCAAAGCTCGTCGGGAACCCCCGCTTCAACTGGACAGATCCTCGGATCCGCAGGAGCGGACTATTCCCTGGCGTTCAGACCGCTGGTCTGCTCGCCGGAGCAAGGCTTACCGGGGACACCTGCTTCGACTGGACGGATCCTGGGATCCGCAGGAGCGGGCTGTCCCTCGGCGTCTTGTCGCCCGGAGGATGGTTGGCGGAAACAGGTTCCGGCAACCGCGCTGGCGAAACTCCTCCCACGGTCGGCGTCAACTCGTTTGGATCTTGGCGGACGAAGCGCGCCGAAGAACGAGGTCGCCTTTTTTCGCGGCTTCCGGCGGTAACCGCTGCGGCTACGGGAGCGGCGCAGGGTTCACTGGAGGCGAGCGGTTCGCCCAGCGGCCGGAAGGCGGTCCTCCTCAAGGAGCAGCTGCTTCTTGCCCGAACTCTGCGTGAGTGGGTACTCAAGGAGGGCCGTGCACGATTCCGTAGGGAGGAATGCCTCCGCCCCGCGGAGCGGGGCGGATAGGTACCTGTTCATACCTGAGCTTACCAGTGTTCGCTTGAATCAGATCCGCACAACCTCGACGCACCCCCTACCTGGCGCGCCAGAGATGTCGCGGGGGATGGCTGTCCCCCGCGGGCACCTATGGGGCCGGAGCCCCTTTCGTTGTCCGGAGGGGGGCGGAGGGAGCGCAGAGAGCAGATCGAGGCGGGCACACGGGCGATTTACCCAGGTTCGGGCCGCGATGGGCGCGTAAAACCCTACTCCTGCTTGGTTGTATTCAACTGGGGAGCTCGGGAGCTTCCAGGGCTAGCTGCACCGAGCGTATGGCTGTCTGGGTGCCGATTCTCCGAACCCCGGAACCCCCTTCTACGTCGCACACGGGCCTCCTTTTATAGCGCAAAGGGGTCACCGACAGGTGTCAACGTAGGAGAAAGGGGTAAAAGTGTAAAAGGGGTGGTAGCTGTAATAGTGCGGGAACGGTGGCGCTACAGTGCGGCACAGTGTTATCATACCTACTTCTGACGGTAGGGGACAAGGGCATTAAATGCCCGTCACGGTCGCCCGGACAGCACCGAGGCGGACCGTTAGGTGCGCCACCGTTCGCCACGATGGCGGCTGCATGCCACCGCATGCCCCAGGCTGCGCGGTGCCTCGCCACGTGCCCTCGGGGGAAGCCCCGGAGCGACGCGTGGCGGGCGAGCTGGAGCGCAGCCTTGAGGTGGCGATCTTGCCGCGGCAAGTGGCTTGCCGCGGGGGTCGTCTTCCTGTGCCTGATAGCGTGCCAGCTATCAGGCCTTGCCGGGGCGCTTGGCGCGCCACGGCGGGCTTCTCTTGTGATGCCTGGGTTCGGCCTTCCCGACAAGCTCCTCTTGTCGGGGGCTCGATCTTCTGTCTCGTTATACTTGGTTCTTGGATGGCCTTACATGCGCGCAGTCGTCCCGGCAAGCTCCTCTTGCCGGGGTCTTGTCTTCTCGGCCCGGCAAGCTCCTCTTGCCGGGGGCCTTGTCTTCTTGACCCGGCAAGCTCCTCTTGCCGGGGGCCTTGTCTTGAATGCTTGGTCTTCTCTTGGCGCTTCCAGGGGCGGGCCTTGCCGCGGGGTGCTACGACTGCCCGTGCACAAGTCTGGGGTACTAAGGTACCCCCACTTTAGTACACCGACAGCCCAAGAAAGGCTACTTTAAGAGTCTTGCTCCAAAAAATGGCTACGGTATCAATATTAAAGGAAGTGCCAAAGGCCATAAGTGTAAGTTGATGAATGGAAAGTAAATTGTATGCAAGGTTCTCACAAGCATGACTTTCTCAATGGACAAGTCTAGTGAGATAACTACCTTGCCAAGACCCAATACCTTTGAAATTGAAGTATCACTAGATTGGACATGGGTGGGCATAGATGAAATTGATTGCACATCTACCAACCAGTCCTTTCTTCTGGTCATATGATTTGCCGCTCCACTATCGAGTGACCATGATCCTCCATCTGAAGCAAACTCCTACATAAGATTAACACTTGGTTTTAGGTACTCACTCTTGAATAGGTCCTTTTATGTTGGTAACAAGGCTCTTAGGAACCCAAATAGACCATTCAATTTGCTCATAAGGATAACCAACAAATTTGGCACAAACATGCCCATCACTAGCACGACATAAAACATAAGAAGGATTAAAATCGTCGGCCTTGTTGGGAGGAATGATGTTGCCCCTTTTGGCATCACCACCCACCGCCTTGTTCTTCTTCTCCTTAGGATCACTCTCTCCCTCCTTAACAAATACCTCTTTGAGAAGGAGAACTTGGTTGGTCTTGCTTTTCTTCTTTGCCTTGTTATTCTGTGACTTGGGGGAAACCCAAGTCGCTCCTTGCCACAACTTCCTTTAGATTGCTCAAAATTTTGTTTTGGTTCTTCTCACCTTCAATGCATGAGACAAGTGTCGATGTCAAAACTGGCAGATCTCGGGTAGGGGGTCCCGAACTATGCGTCTTAGGATCGAAGGTAACTGGAAACAGCGACACAATGTTTACCCAGGTTCGGGCGCTCTTAATGGAGGTAACACCCTACTTCCTGCTCGATTGACTTTGATGAGTATAGGGGTTACAAGAGTTGATCTACCTCGAGATCATTTGGATAAACCCTAGATGTCTAGCCTGTATGATTATGATTGCCTCTACGGATAAACCATCTAGTTTATATAGACAGCGGAGGGGGCTAGGGTTATACAGAGTCGGTTTAGAAAGAAAGGAATCTTCATATCCGAACACCAAGATTGCCTTCCACACAAAGGTGAGTCCCATCCAGACACGGGGGAATGCCTTCCATCTTGTATCTTCACGGCCCAACAGTCCAGCCCACGTCACATAGCCCGGACGTTCGAGGACCCCTAATCCAGGACTCCCTCAGTATCCCCTGAACCAGGCTTCAATGACGATATGTCCAGCGCGCAGATTGTCTTCGGCATTGCAAGGCGGGTTCCTCCTCCGAACACTTCAAAGTAGTTGATCAATCATGAACTATATCCGGCTCTATTTATCAGTTACAACCCACTACCGCAAGGGCATAATAATAAATCAAAGAACATGATATCTCTTTACTGACAGTTTTACACGCGAGACGTTACGTCTGGCCACTTCATTATTTCAAATCATTTTTTTGACCTCCTGTTTTGTGTTTCGATACGCAGCCTCCGGTGATACATCTTGTCGAAGCAAAGATCATGCCCCCTTATTATGGGATTCTCATCAATATGGGCTTGGTAAACCCAACCGTGCTGTTTGCACGACCCCTTGGGAATAGGTGAGCTTTAAGGCTCGTGGGGGACGCATGAAATTCACTGCCTTTATAAGGAGATAGGATCGACCTTTTTACCCCATGCCTTCCTCCTCCTCAGCCTATCTCGAGCTCCAGCGCCCAAGTCTCAATCTTTTTCATCCCCCGCAAACATTCCAGCCATGTCCGGATCTGGAGCGCAGGGCAAATCGATGGCCTCCTCCGTCACAGAGGGGAACATCCAAGAGCTCCGGGAAGCGGGGTACCTAGCTAAGTAAATCGCCCACTGGCTTCCTGCCAAAAAGCAGATCGTCCCCACTCCGTAGCCCAATGAGAGGGTAGTATTCATCCCCCATTTCCTTTGCGGACTAGGATTTCCCCTTCATCCTTTCGTCCGCGGCCTCATGTTTTACTACGGGCTAGATTTCCATGATCTAGCCCCGAATTCCTTCCTCAACATTTCGGCGTTCATCGTCGTATGTGAGGCATTCCTCTGCATTTCCCCCCCCCCCACTTCGGCCTATGGCTCAAGGTCTTCAACATGAAGCCGAAAGTGGTGGATGGCCAACATGCGAAGTGCGGTGGTGCCATGGTGAGCAAGCTTCCCAACGTAACCTGGCCCAAGGGCACCTCGTTGAGACCATGAAGGGATGGCAGCAGGAGTGGTTCTATGTCACGGAACCCCGCGACTCCACACGGGCCGCTCCTTCCGAGTTCAAGTCCGGGCCTCCAATGCTGCTGACATCCTGTCTCAAGAAGGGCATGGGCTGGGCGTTGTCCGACAAGGTGATGACGTTGCAGAAGCGCATCAAGAGTATGGTAGACAAGAATACTAGTCTTGCCAGCGTGATCCAGGTGATGCTGTTTCGCCGGATTCTCCCCTGCCAACGCCGGACTCAGTACATGTGGGAGTTCGACCCGGCCGGTCCCCGGACCCTGCAGCAGTCCTTCGGCACTAAGCATGAAGACATGTGGAAGCTGCTTTTCAAGTCCCAAAAGACGTGACCGAAAACGATCGAAGACCTCGGCCATGACTGCACTCACGCAGCTACTCCCATAAGTTTTCTGATAACCTTATTTTGTAAGTCCAAGGAGCATACTAAACTCTCCATTCTCTCCATAGGGCTGGACGAAGAAGGCGGAGCAGATTCACTGTCCGGCTCCGCTACCCGAAGACCCAGCTATTCCTCTGTTGACGAGGATGCTCCTCCTGGCGCCGTATCAGGCACCGGAAAAGAAGGCCAAGAAGAAGAGCAAGGAGGGCAAGGGTGGCCTCCGCCGTCAAGGCGCTTTGGATGTAGTGTCCGAAGACACCGAAACTCTCTCCTCTCATGAATAAGATGAAGAGGAGGAAGAGAGAAATTCCCCCCTTAATGGGGAAAGAAGAAAAGAGTGGCATTCGTGGATCTAGATGCGGAGGCGTCCAAGAAAGGGCGAATCTCCCTTACTGATGATTCCGAGACGGACGCCGATGACATCCACGAGTGGCGCTCCAGGCCGAAGCCCCCAGGCGGATGGTAAGTACTCAAAGGTAATATATATCGGCTTTTCGCCTTGTGGTTTTAACTTGTTGAATTGCGTGTTGTAGTCCGGCTCGCGACCTCCCCACTGATCCTCATCTTCGTGGAGTTCGCTGGGTCCAAACATGATGGAGCCAGCCTCCCCCCATTGCTATGGATAACACGGAGGTGTTGTCCCGAAGGAACCTTCTCGGACACGGAGAGGTGTGGGAGGCCGCAAAGACGGCGCCAAAGGGTGACATCCCTGCTGCCGAGAACATGGGGGAACCGACCCCCATGGAGACTCGAGACGGGGGCCATGTCCAATTTGGCCCCAACCAAATGTCATTCCGGAGACTCACACGGCTCCGGAGCAGATGAGCAGCCTCCTTCAAAATAAGAGGGCACGCCTACTCCACCGACGACCTCTGTCAATCCAGAGGCGCCGAACACTCTGGTGGGAGCGCTTCAAAGTGCCACCATTATGGAAGAACATCGTACCATTATGGGTACGGTGGTTGAAAAGGTTCGGTCCACTAAAAGCGGATTGAACGAGGCCTACATTAGCCTTCTGAGAGGCTTTGAGGTATGTGATTTAATGCCTATTATTTGTATAACAGGAATGCCCGTGTATATATAGTAGCCCTTGAGACTATGTTCGGTGTTTGCAAAGAAAGGCCAAATAGAGGATCTAATAACTTGCGCAGGAGATTAACATACATATCTATTTGAACAAACATGCTGCAATGCAGGCGTATGCTTCCCATGCCGCCGAAGCGTCCGAGCAGAGGCAAAAGTTAGAGGAAAAGCAAGGTATGTGATACCGAAACATGTTTGAAATAATCTCAGCTCTAATTTGTTATCTGAATGAGTTTTATAATTATGCTCACAGCTGATGCGTCTGAGGTCAAGACCCTCAAGAGCACGCTGGCTGAAGCCAAGAACGGGGCGGAGGAGGAACGAGCCACCCGCCTGAAACATGAAGCAAGGGTGGACGAAGTCTAGCAAGAGCTCAAGGATGCTATAAGCAAATGTGAGTCCCTAGAGCGCAAGATTTCGGTTCAAAATTCTGAACTTGCTAAGGCCCTCCAAGGTGCATAGGAGTCCCAGGCCGAAGCCCAAAGAGCCTGCTGGGATATCCAAGAGGCAAAGAAGATTGCGACGGGTAAGGACTTTAACATGCAGAGCAAATTTGTGATGAGAAAGTATATCTTACTGACCTGGATTTGGAGTTCTCGAGGAGCATTTGTGGACCTGCCCCGGAGTATTGCTGATGTTGAGCAGTTTTTCTGAGCCGAAGAGGGGAGATCGACGGAAAAGCTGTTCTGGTCACAGTACCTTGCGCCAGAGCATCCCGTGCCCCTCAGCGATCAGCTGAAGCAGTTGACCGAACTGCATAGGGTGGCCTGATTGGCCATGAGGGATTTTGTAATCCGTTTTTGGCCCGCCGAACCCATACCCAGCAACTACTTTGGGCTTGTTAAGCGGCTGGTCAGTGCCTGCCCCCGGCTCAATGTCATGAAGCTGTCGGTCTGCATCGAAGTTTCACGGATGGCTTTCGCCCGTGTCAAGGTGTAGTGGGCGAAGATGGACGCCATCAAGCTTGCTACCAAGGGACCGCCACAGGGCAAAGAGCACCGTACACCGGAGCGGTATTTTGACGATATCCTCGAAGGATCCCGCATTGTAGAGGGCTAGTGCTTGAAGGACATTATTTTTTAATGAATATATCCTTGTTGTCCGAACTTTGTATTATGAAACAAGGCTGATGTATAATATGTTGCTTATTTTACCTCAAATTATTTTCCTCCTGTGCGGCCGTTTACTGTATCTGAGAGTTGGCCAGTCGTCCACTTCAGCCCCCACATAGGTAGTATGATGGTGTTCGGAATAGCACCTGAACACACTTGACCCATCAATTTGGTCCTTGAAGGAGGTGTTAGTGCGGCGAACCAGGTGTCAGTGTTCTAGGAACGGGGGTACCTAGACTTGCCTGCCTGCGGCCCAGGGCGTGGCTCCTCCAGCGGCCTGGTATGGCCCATCTTCATCAACAACGACTCAAGACCCTCGTGAGGAGCCAACCTCATGAGGCGGACGGCACAAGACCTCCTCACGGGTAGCCTCCCTAGGGTGGCTCCCGAGGAGCGGGGATATCAAGGCAAGGGGCACCTCACGAGGTGCTCGTGATGTGAGCCATGACGACCAAGGCCAGGCAGGCACCAGCGGGCCCAGAGTACTCGTTGCCTCTTTGGTGCTAAAGGAGCAAGCGCAGGCGAGGAGTCCCGAGGCATCAGGCAAAGTTTTCCATATTGGTACAACGATACCAAGACCAGCAGGACGACAGGCGGAGGTCACGAAAGAGCCCATGACGGCGTCACCACTAGAGTCTTTGATAGGCGAAGACTACCTTTTGTCAGGATAACTTGTACTAGTTGTCCCCCTTCAAATTGGCCGTCGTGGGATCCCTTCCCTCCGAATATTTGGGAAGAGGACCCGGGCCTATATATATAGGACTAGACACCATAGTGGGAGGCATCTGATCTTGGACAGGATCCATTCTGCCAAGACCACCACATAAGATCACCGCGCTCAAGAACACCTCTCCTCAGGAGGCCGTTCTTCCCTTGTACTTGTTCATCGTTAGCCTGCAAGGCAATCCACCACACCACACTGGAGTAGGGTATTACACCGCAACGGTGGCCCGAACCAGTATTAAACCTTGTGTCCCTTGTTCTTTGGGTTCAGTGATTAGGCCTTGAGATCATCGCGAGAGCGAGCTAGAGAGAGAAAGAGAGACCTTCGTGCGCACCCCAGTGTTCGAACCTCAAGGGTTTGCCAGAACCCAGAATCCGACATTTAGCGTGCCAGGTAGGGGTGCACTGAAGCCTTTCTTCTATCAATCCGCGCTCCGCTGCTCCATCAGATCCATGGTTGACGCTCGCCGGGCCCGTGCCGAGCGTCGGGCCGCATTCGCCACCCGTGTCGCTCAGATGGCGCCCGTCGGCAGACCTCCCCGCCGTTCTCCATCACCCGCTGCCAACGCCCGCACCGGCCTGGCAGGGAGCGAGCAGCAAGCTTCATTGCTGCACCCCTCCGTCGCTAATTCCGGCTGGCTCATCGTCCCACGCTCGTCGCACGCCCACGGATACACAGGCTACGCTGCTGATGGCGCTTGAGCTCTTGGGCTACCGTACAGTCGACGAGCTCTACGACTACTGGCTCGACCACATCATCGAGCTCATCAGCACCGCTGGGGGCTCTCCTGCATCGTCCCTTTCGCCACCTCGACCACCTCCAGCAGCGGGTGACGTCGCCCACGGAGCGCCTCTACCAACTCCGCATCAAGACGTTGCCCTCGGACCAAGACGCGCGGCCCTACGGCATGACCCTCCAGTCCAGGCGCCTGCACACGAAGAAGGAAGGTGCCAAGAAATCCCTCTACCGCAAGAAAACGCTCCTGCGCTGCCAGCACCATAGCGCCAAGATTGTGCGCTGCCTACTGCGGTGGCGCGTGGACATCAAGACCAGGCTCCGCCTCCGCGATGGGCTCCGGTGACCACAGCAGGTTGTCGTGCCTTCACTCTGGAGCTGCGCAACGCCGTCTGGCCCGGCAAGTTCAAGCCGTACCTGCCTCCGCGCTATGACAGCACCCCCGACCCTGCTGAGTTCTTGCAGCTTTACGAGGTCAGCATCGAGGCAGCCAGCAGCGATGAGAAGGTCATGGCAAATTGCTTCCCTATGGCCCTCAAAGACGGCGCACGCTCGTGGCTCCTTAACCTGCCCGTGGGATCGATCTCCTCCTGGGTCGAGATGCGCGAGCGTTTCGTCGCCAACTTCCAGGGCACTCTCGACCGCCCGCTGGCCGTGGGTGACTTGCGGAGCATCAAGCAACAGCCAGGGGAAACTCTGCAGAAGTACATCCAGCGCTTTAACAACGTGAAGCCATCATCTCCGCGTTTTCCGATGGCGTCCGCAACGTCAAGATGAAGTAAGATCTCGCCGTCCACGAGGAGCTGCGCACGGCCCTGGAGATGTTCAACATGGCAACCAAATGCGCGAGAGCTGACGAAGGGCGCCTTTCCCTCCTTGAGCTCCCAGCTGCCAACCAGGAGGACAAGAAGGCAAAGGTCAAGGACGTGAAGCGCAAGGGGGCTGCCGTGCTTGTAGCCGAGCCAAAAACGAAGCGCGGCTGTGAACACCCCGAGTCGTCCAAGGCCAGTAGCCCGTTCTGCGCCTTCCACAATGTTCATAGCCACAACACCAGCGACTGCCAGGAACTCAGGGCCATCCGTGATGGGCGCTTCGGTCAACGCCCTGAGCACAACGACCGAGGCTACGGCTGAGGAGGAGGATGAGGTGGAGGACGCTGGGACGACCATGGCCCTCGCCAGGAGTGGCGTGACCGGCCTCGTGAGGATCGCTGGCAGGAGCAGCCTCGCGAGGGCGCCTGGAGAGACCACCCTCGTGAGGATCACCCTCAGGGCAACGCCAGGCTTCCTCCGCTGCCGCCACCGCCAAGGAGGAACGACGACCATCAACAGGACGACGGGGCTGGGGGCTTCCAAGAGCCTCGTGCCATCGCAGCGCATCTTCAAGCAGTTTGCCCGTGAGGTGAACACGGGCCTTCCCAGGCTCGAGGCCACGCACCCGCTCAGGTGGTCCAAGTGTGCCATCACCTTCAGCTCGTCAGACCAGCTCAAGTGGACGGCAACAGCCGGTGCCCTCCCGATGCTCTGCTCACCCGTCACCAGCAACGTCCATGTCACCGAGACCCTCATCGACGGCGGCACAGGGCTCAATGTCCTGTCCGTCGAGACATTCGACCGCTTCCAAGTGCAATACGATCAGCTCAGCCTACCAAGCCCTTCTATGGAGAGACTGATGGCTCTACCACCCCGATAGGGCAGGTCCACCTCCCTGTCATCTTCAGCCAGCGTGACAACTACCGCACCGAGCTCATCGACATCGACGTCGCCCACATCCTCCTACTGTACAACGCCATCCTTGGGTATCCAGCCTTGGCTAAGTTCATGGCAGTGACCCACCACGATTACAACATCCTCAAGATGCCAGGGAGCTGCGACATCATCACGGTTCCGTGTGAAGAAAGAGATGCGGTGTGATCCCTCGAGCGTGCCTACCAAGCTGCAGCAGTCAAAGACCCCGACAACGAAGGCATCGTGTACCCTCATGAGGCCATCCCTAAGAAGAAGAATAAGCTAATCCACCCAGCGCCTCAGGGACGCGGTGTCTCCAGTGGCACCACCTCAAGATCTGCGCCCGCCGGGGCGCCTCCCTCCCTCGCATAGGAAGGCGCACCCGGCGCCCTTCTCAGGCTGGGCTTAGGGCTCTCTTCTGGATTGCCTCAGACCAAGCCAATGTCACGAGGGAGGTGCTCGGGCACCACGTGGAGGCGTGCTTTGCTACACGTTTCCCTCAAGAGAGCACAAGGCGAGGAGCGCCTAGTGCTCAGGAGTTCATCACCCATGCAATCAAGGAGCTTCAGGAAACAAAGACCATACACCGAGACCACCGCCCACCACCCTGTGCAGCCCCCCATCCTGGCAAGGATGGCGGGCTGCGCGTCTGTGTCGATGTTCCAGGGCTCAACAGGGCCGCATCTTAGGGACGTTTCTGGCCTTCATGCGTTGGACGGTGCGAGGTTCCACTGCACAGCTAAGTTTGCATGCCATTCTGCTTGCCGAACGCAGCCGTCACCTTCCAACGCCACCTGCGGAGCGTCCTGGTGGCTCAAGAGGCCAGGCATCACGCCGTCCTGGAGGAAATTGCGACGGTTCTCGAGGAGCCACCTGGGCCCGCGGAGCCTCCTGAGGCTCAGGAACCTGGTGGCTCGTGAAGAGCAACTCTTCAACATGCATCTTCAGCTACTCCTACATCGCTCCGGCTACGGTATCAGGTGACTCTTTCCAGTTCATTCAGTTGGGGGCGCCCCTGAGGCAGCATTATCCCTAAGTCGCATGGGTCTGCCGCTGCGACATTTATTCTTTTGCATCTTTAGCTTACTCTGCTGGGAGCGCCCCTCGGGATGCATCTTCCCCAGGCCGCTCGGGTCCGTCCCAGTGGCATGTATCGTTCTTGCATCTATCTAAGATAACCTGCCTATCACATGCTTATCTGTTGCCCTTCGCGGTTACCCGCATTGCTGGCCGTCCTCCTGCTCATCCCGCAGTGGGGGATACACATGTTGGCATGGCGCTTGTGCTTGGGTCTGTCCATGCAACGCTGACAAACCTGAGCGGTCGAGCTATGGCTCGTGGAACGCCCCGCACACGTCACCTCACCAGGCCCTCAGTGCCTTCATCTTGTTGCGGAGCGACCATCGACAGACCACCGGACACGGTTGCAATCCGTGCCCCCCTCCTCACACTAACCTACAGGAACCACTGGAGGCTAGCAGCGGGTGGCACCGCAGGATCCTTCCTTTTTTTTCACGCAATTCTCTTGCGCGTTAAAGGGGGGCTCCTGAGCATCGCGACTCAGGAGCTCTTACTGGCTCTCCAGCCCTCACCCCCTAGCCTTGACCATGGCATCGTGACCTGGCATACCAGTGGCGGCTGGGCTTTCTCGAGGGCTGGAACCCAGGGACATAGAGCACATAAAAGAGAGTGAAAAAGAGAGGGAGGCTCGCACAGGCCTAACCCGGCTATGATATGGCCACTGGCACGCGAACCTGGTGCTGCGCAAGGGGTCGACTCTGGACCGCTAAGATAAGTCTCGCACTCAGATCAACCAAGCGCTGCGACACATGATTCCCATCACTTGCAGCCTTGCTACGGTGACACCGCATTCCTTTTCTGCCTTTAGGTAGTCTAGCACGCTAAAGGGGACCTCTCGAGCATCGCGCCTCAGGAGCTCTTACTAGACCTCGGCCTGCTCATCTCCTGGCCTTGACCACAGCATCGCGACCTGGCATACCTGCAGCCTGCCTGGGGACCGGGACCTGTCGGCGTAGAGCACCAAGCTACCGCGAGGTTGGGAAAGGGGGGACTGAGCCGAAGTAAGACACGCAGTCGTGGATCTTCATAATAAGGATAATATTAACAAAAGGAACAACAGATCCTTTACATGCCCCCATGGGTTCATCTCGATTCCTAGCAGGGAACAAAAGGAGAAGCTTTCTAGGAGCCCTATTGTCACGCCCAAGATGCGACTCTATCCTAAAGGAACTCGAAGGTCCCACCAAGGATAGAAACGCATCTTGAAGACGCTTTTGCAAGGTGGATATCATTACATCAACATTACATAATAGATAGGGATACATCCAAGACATACAATGTCACATGAATACAACAACATACATGAGAACAACATCCGAATACGGATGAAACATAAACATAAACTCAAACGACATCCACCCTGCTAGCCCAGGCTACCGACCTGGAACCTATCCCCTGATCGGCGAAGAAGCAGAAGAACTCCAACACAAATAGACATCGCTCTCGCGTCATGATCATCGCATAACCTGTACTTGCAACTGTTGGTGTAGTAATCTGTGAGCCACGAGGACTTAGCAGTCCCATTACCATGGGTATCAAGACTAGCAAAGCTTAATGGGTGAGGAAGGGGTAAAGTGGTGAGGTTGCAGCAGCGGCTAAGCAATGTATGGTGGCTAACTTATGCAAATAAGAGCGAGGAGAGAAGCAAAACAAGCGGTCGTCAACTAGTAATGATCAAGAAGTGATCCTGAACTCCTACTTACGTCAAACATAACCCAGAAACCGTGTTCTCCTCTCGAACACCCCGAAAAGAGACACTCACGGTTACGCACACGGTTGGTGTATTTTAGAAGAGTTTACTTTAAGTCTACTACAACCGGACATTAACAAATTCCCATCTACCACATAACTGCGGGCACGGCTTTCGAAAGTTCAAATCCTGCAGGGGTGTCCCAACTTAGCGAATGAAAATCTCTCGCGATCAGCGAAGGATATTCCCAAACCCTGTGTAATCGGTCTCACCAAGATTACGTTATTCCCAAACCCTAACCATATCGGTCCTACTGAGATGCATATCAGTCCCACCGAAAATCTCTAACGGTCACTAGGTTTACCTTTTCGGTCCGACCGAGTTTGTTGATTCGGTCCCACCGAGATTGGTAAATTGTGTGTAACGGTTGGATTTTGTGTGGAGGCTATATATACCCCTCCACCTCCTCTTCATTCATGGAGAGAGCCATCAGAACAAATCTACACTTCCAACTCATATGTTTTGAGAGAGAACCACCTACCCTTGTGTTGAGGCCAAGATATTCCATTCCTACCATATGAATCTTGATCTCTAGCCTTCCCAAGTTGCTTTCCACTCAAATCTTCTTTCTACCAAATCCAAATCCTATGAGAGAGAGTTGAGTGTTGGGGAGACTATCATTTGAAGCACAAGAGCAAGGAGTTCATCATCAACACACCATTTGTTACTTCTTGGAGAGTGGTGTCTCCTAGATTGGCTAGGTGTCACTTGGGAGCCTCCGACAAGATTGTGGAGTTGAACCAAGGAGTTTGTAAGGGCAAGGAGATCGCCTACTTCGTGAAGATCTACCGCTAGTGAGGCAAGTCCTTCGTGGGCGATGGCCATGGTGGGATAGACAAGGTTGCTTCTTCGTGGACCCTTCGTGGGTGGAGCCCTCCGTGGACTCGCGCAACCGTTACCCTTCGTGGGTTGAAGTATCCATCAACGTGGATGTAGGATAGCACCACCTATCCGAACCACGGGAAAAACATCCGTGTCTCCAATTGCGTTTGAATTCTCCAAACCCTTCCCTTTACATTCTTGCAAGTTGCATGCTTTATATTCCGCTGCTCATATACTCTTTGCATGCTTGCTTGATATGTATTGTGTATGTTGAAATTGTGCCTAAAACTTCACTCAAACCGAAAAATCTTAAAAACTGCAACTTTAGCACTAAGTGTCTAATCACCCCCCTCTAGACACACCTACTTCTAGATCCTACAAGTGGTATTAATCACCATTGGAGGAAGATGGACGTGTCTACTTTAGGGAGTCTTAGACATAGAGTGCCTATTCTTGATGGAGAGTATTTTCATGAGTGGAAAAATGAGATGCTTGTGATTTTCAATCAATATCATTTGAACAAGTATATGGCTAGTACTTGTGCACCTCATGTTGATCCTATGCATCCCACTCTAGATGAAGATATTAACATGATTCACAATCTTAGAACCGTTGAGCTCATCATTAGAGGATTGCCCTAAAACTTGATTGCTAGTTTACCTACTCTTAATTGTGCCTATACTATATGGAAATTTCCTGAGGAACGATTCCCCAACTATTCCTTAAAAAATTTGGATGAAATTCTCCATAAATCTATTGCCTTGAGTAAAATGAACTCTAGTGATCCTAGTTTTGGTGATTGTCTATTTAAGCTTACCAATCTCATGCGTGCTAAAGGAAATGTTGGAATCATTGGTGATATCATAACCGAATCCATAAGAATTCATAAAGGTGACCACTTTGATGATCATTTATCTAATGAATTACCCTCTCTAGGATATGATCAATCACAAGATGATGTTGAACATGGATACTATGATGAAGATGATGATAGTGACTCCGATCTTGATGATGCAATGAGACACTTTGGTCTTATGGCTAATCTTCGAGGATATGTGTCAGGAGGAAAGGAATGGGTTCTCGACAGTGGATGTATTGATCATATGACCGGAGATGAAGAGATGTTTCGTGAGCTTGCTGAAAATGACGGCCCTCGAAAATATGTCACCTTTGGTGATAATTCAAAGGGTAAAGTGGTTGGCCTTGGTAAGGTGGCCATCTCACATGATAGCTCCATTCAAAATGTCATGCTTGTTGAATCTCTTGGGTGCAACTTACTTTCAGTATCTAGACTTGCTGATTTCGGTTTGAATGTCCTATTTACTGAGGTAGACTGCCAAGTGTTTCGTCGAGACAATCATAAAATGGTCTTTACCGGTATACGTAGAGGTGACCTTTACATTGTCGATTTCTCTAAAAAGGCACAACCTAAAACTTGCTTCATTGCTAAATCATCAAAAGGTTGGTTGTGGCATAGACGACTAGGTCACGTTGGCATGAGAAACCTTGACAAGCTTATTAAAGGAAATCATATCCTTGGAGTTAACGATGTCATATTTGATAAGGATAGACTTTGTAGTGCTTGTCAAGTAGGTAAACAGGTTGGAGGAAGGCATCCCGTGAAGAACATCATGACCACAAGGGGGCCACTCGAGCTACTTCATATGGATCTCTTTGGTCCCAATGCCTACAAGAGTCTCGGTGGAAATTCTTTTGGTCTAGTTATAGTTGATGATTTTTCAAGATTTACGTGGGTGTTCTTTCTTGATGACAAATCGCAGGTCCAAAAGATCTTCAAAAACTTCGCTAGGAAGGCCCAGAATCAGTTTGACGTGAAGATCAAGAAGGTTCGGAGTGACAACAGAACGGAGTTCAAGAACGCAAATGTGGACACCTTTCTTGACAAAGAAGGGATTTGACACGAGTTCTCGGCTATGTACAAACCTCAACAAAATGGAGTTGTTGAAAGAAAGAACCGTACGCTCATCGAGATGGCGAGAACGATGCTCGATGAGTACAAGACGCCGAAGCACTTTTGGGCAGAAGCGGTTGAGACGGCTTGTCATGCAACAAATCGCTTGTATCTTCACAAGCTACTCGGCAAGACGACATACGAGCTCCTCACCGGTAACAAACCCCAAGTTGGATACTTTCGAGTATTCGGCTCAAAGTGCTACATTCTTGATAAGCATCATCGTTCAAAGTTTGCTCCTAAATCTCATGAAGGTTTCCTACTTGGTTAAGGTTCAAACTCTCACACTTACCGTGTCCACAACTCTTTCACCAGAAAGGTTGAAGAAACGGTAGATGTGAAGTTTGATGAATCTAATGGCTCACAAGTAGAGCAATTGCCAATTGATGTAGGAGACAAAGACCCTTCAAAAGCAATCCAAGACTTGTCTATTGGCAAAATTCGTCCAATGGAGGTGAAGGAGAATACCTCGTCCGTCCAAGTGGAAGCTTCTACTTCACGACCAGGTGAACGAAGAGTTGACGCGGAAGCATCCACAAGTGGGACACACCAAGATGAAGAAAACGAGGAAACACATCAAGACGGACATCAACAACCTCCTTCTCCACCACGACAAGAGAACAACAACGTCAACAATGAAGAAGATCAAGAAGATGAACAAGATGAAGAGGATGTTCAACGAAGACCCAAGCAAAAGCTTTCACGAGTTCGAGCAAGAATTGCCAAAGATCATCCCGTCGAGCCAATCTACAATGATATCCAAACCGGGAGAATTACTCGCTCAAAAACTCGTTTAGCTAACTTTTGTGAAAACTATTCATTCATCTCTAGCATTGAACCTATGAAGGTTGAAGAAGCATTGGAAGATCCGGATTGGATAAACGCTATGCATGAAGAGCTACACAACTTTGAGAGAAACCAAGTTTGGACTTTGGTTGAGAAGCCCGACAACAACCACAACATCATTGGTACCAAATGGGTGTTTCGCAACAAGCAAGATGAAGATGGACAAGTGGTTCGCAACAAAGCACGTCTCGTCGCCCAAGGGTACACACAAGTCGAAGGTATGGACTATGGTGAGACATATGCTCCTGTTGCTAGACTCGAGTCCATTCGCATCTTACTTGCCTATGCTAATCACCATAATATCACCTTGTACCAAATGGACATTAAAAGTGCTTTTCTAAATGGTGAAATAGAGGAGGAAGTTTATGTCAAGCAACCTCCCGGCTTTGTCAATCCTAAGAAACCTAATCATGTTTACAAACTTCACAAAGCTCTTTATGGTCTTAAACAAGCTCCTAGAGCATGGTATAAATGCTTGACCAAGTTCCTTATTGCAAGTGGTTTTGAAATTGGAAAAATTGATTCCACACTTTTTACTAAAAGAGTTAATGGAGAACTATTTGTATGCCAAATTTATTTTGATGATATCATATTTGGTTCAACTAACCCTCTCTTTAGTGAAAAGTTTGGAAAGCTTATGTCAGAGAAGTTTGAGATGTCTATGATGAGCGAACTCAAATTCTTTCTCGGTTTGCAAATCAAGCAAACTAAGGAAGGTACTTTTGTCTCTCAAACGAAGTACACCAAAGACTTATTCAAGAAGTTCAATATGCAAGAATGCAAAGGTATGCCTACACCCATGCCTACTAGTGGACATAATGACTTGACCAAAGATGGTGAACCAGTTGATCAAAAGGTCTATCGCTCTATGATTGATTCATTGTTATACCTATGTGCTTCATGTCCCGACATTATGCTAAGTGTGTGCATGTGTGCAGGATATCAAGCTGCTCCTAAAGAATGTCATCTTAAGGCTATGAAAAGGATAGTGAGATACCTAATCCATACACCAAATTTTGGCATTTGGTTTCCTAAGAGGTCCTCTTTTCATCTTGTTGGATATTCTGACTCGGCTTATGCCGGAGACAAGGTTGATAGAAAGTCCACTTCGGGTACTTGTCAATTTCTTGGTAGATCTCTTGTGTCTTGGTCCTCCAAGAAACAAAACTCGGTATCCTTATCTACCGCCGAAGCGGAATACATTGCCGCTGGTTTATGTTGTGCTCAATTACTTTGGATTACCCAAACTCTTAAAGATTATGGGGTCTATGTGAAACATGTTCCATTGCTTTGTGACAATGAAAGTGCTATCAAAATTGGTCATAATCCTGTGCAACATTCTCGAACTAAGCACATTGAAGTTCGTCATCAT
This sequence comes from Aegilops umbellulata, assembly GCA_032464435.1. NCBI lineage: Eukaryota > Viridiplantae > Streptophyta > Magnoliopsida > Poales > Poaceae > Aegilops > Aegilops umbellulata. The sequence continues at coordinate 151,154,255 of CP136056.1, forward strand.
TTCATTCGAGATCATGTTGCTAAGGGTGACATTGATCTTAAGCATGTTCGCACCGATAAGCAATTAGCGGATATATTCATTAAACCACTTGATGAGAAAGTGTTTTGCAGGTTGAGAGGAGAATTTAACATCATTGATGCTTCGAACTTGGAGTAGAAACTCCATTGGATACATGCAAGACATGAGCTTATGGCTAATCCATGATATATCTCTTATGATGACTATCTTATGTCTTGGATATATTTGTATCTTGCATGTTATCTAACCCATGTAGATACTTGGTTGAATCTAATTCTATGAGATTGCAACTCACTCACATCTTGAGCAATCTCTACATCACCAAGTCTCTACACAACCGTGGTTGACGACAAGGAAGCACGAAACCATTCAAACATATCCTTTGATAATTCTATGTTGAGCTTCATGATTGTCACTTTTGAATATACAAGTGCTTTTCCTTGCAAGAACTAATCCATGTAGGTAGATGAACTCAAACTCCAAGTGGTGCTCCCAACTCATGATGAGCTACATCACCCTTGAGCACCCACACAAGTTCAACTACATGAGCAAGATCCACACCATCACCCAAGGTATGTTGTTCCATCTTAGAGAAGCTTTACTCCAAGTCTTGAGTTAAAGCAACTCCACAAGATGTGAATACATCAAGATGCTTAAACCAAAAATGGTAACCCCATTTTGAGCTTAAACGATGAGTATGACCTATGATCAAGTGTTCTCACTTGACTCCTAATTCAATATACTCTAACATAGGTGACTATGTCACCGCCCAATTCTAGATGAAGTTCTCTTTTGTTCTTTTGTTATAGCATTTGTCCCTTGCATATTTGTTTCCCTCTTTTCAATCAATAAAAAAACTCCATCTAGAACCTTTCATTCTTTTCTTTTGTTATTGTTCTGCATTTTCTGCATCAAATTCCTTGCAAATCTTTCAGTTAATTCATTGCAAATCTTTGTGAGATTTTATTTGACTAGTGAGCTGAGGTGACAAGTTTTTTCTCTGTGATGAACTCGGTTTCACCGAATTGTAATTTTCGGTCCAACCGAATTCCTTCGGTACCACCGAAACATGCCACTCGGTGCCACAGATTTCGTAACAGGAAAAATAGTTTGCCACATTTTCTATATTTCTTCTGATCCAGCTCCACTCAATGAATCTTGTCCTCTACAAGCATCACAGTTTTATCCACTGCTTTGTGCTGAATCTCAAGGACCAAACCTATTCGACGGATTCCAGAAAAACCTTCTTGGAAATTGATGTCAAAGGGGGAGAGAGAGATCACATCAAAGCTTATCATCGGGGAGAGAGAGATCACATTAAAGCTTATCACCTATAGAGGAGAAAGTACTAAGGGGGAGAGAATACTCAAGGATCCCAAATATTTAAGGGGGAGAAAGAAATCTCCAGGGGGAGAGAATACTCAAGGATCCCAGATGCTTGATGTTCAAGAGGAGAGATGCCACATGTCTTTTTGGGGGAAAGACATGTTCATATGTACTCATTTGAATTAAGTTCTATTCCTATCTTTCAGCTTTCAGCTCTGATTTTCTGTTCCCTATCTTCTCCCAATATCCCATGTCAGATTCAAGGGGAGCAATACATCTAAGGGAAAGAAATCATTCAAATTCATTGCATATCTTTACTCGGGGACATGCCTAATCCAATGTGGTACCTTGTACTCACTCGTTACATGTCATCCCAGTCTTGGTACTCTTGTGGTGTCTTTTGGTTTGCTCTGGCCATTGGATGTACCTGTGTTATCTAACCTTGTTTGTGCAGGTTCATTCCATCCTAAGCCAACTCAAAACTACAAGGTAAGTATATGCATCAGAATCATGAGTATGAGGAATTCTTGCTTTTTGTACATACTGCTTGCAAGAAGGACTCATAAGCATGAAGGTATTTCTCTTAATAATCTTTTGCTCTGATGCATATGGCCAAGATACATGTAACACATTGCCTGCTCTGTCATGATTATGCTCTCACATGCTTCTATATTCTGTATTCACATGATTGCATACATGTAAGGGGGAGCCTATGTTTGTTACATGTTCTTCCAAAGCTTTACTTGCTATTCTTTGTATCTTTATCTAAAGCTTTGATGTATGTTGCCATCAATTACCAAAAAGGCGGAGATTGAAAGAACAAGTGCTCTCCATGTGGTTTTGGTAATTAATGTCAACATATCTCTTGCTGGACTAACGTTTCTATCTAGTATATTTCAGATAAGTTCAACAATGGAGTGGCATGGACTAAAGGTTGTGGGAACTCCTTGAAGATGCTAAGGACAAAGGATTGGCTAAAGCTTCAAGCTCAAGACTCTTCATTTTACACTTTTAGTGATCCAAGATCACATTGAGTCCGTAGGAAAAGCCAATACTATCAAGGAGGGATGAGGTGTTGCTTAATGAGCCTTTTGCTTTATGTGCTTAATGATATGCTCCAAAATCCTCAGCTACTTTCCCATATCCACATATGACCTAAACCCAAAGCCAAACTCGGTCATACCGATTCTTTCCATCCGGCGCCACCGAGTTTCACTTGTGATTAGCCACTGGCAAACCCTAGCAAATCGGTTTCACCGATAGGGATCTCGGTCTCACCGAGTGGGATTGCAATCTCACTGTGTATGTTCATTGTCAAAATCGGTCTCACCGAGTTTAGGCAATCGGTACTACCGAGATTACAATGCAAACTCTCTGGTTAACTCATTACCAAAATCGGTCTCACCGAGTTTAGTAATCGGCCCCACCGAGTTTGCCTGACCAACTCTCTGGTTAGCTAATTACCAAAATCGGTCTCACCGAGTTTGTGTAATCGGTCTCACCAAGATTACGTTATTCCCAAACCCTAACCATATCGGTCCTACCGAGATGCATATCAGTCCCACCGAAAATCTCTAACGGTCACCAGGTTTACCTTTTCGGTCCGACCGAGTTTGTTGATTCGGTCCCACCGAGATTGGTAAATTGTGCGTAACGGTTGGATTTTGTGTGGAGGCTATATATACCCCTCCACCTCCTCTTCATTCGTGGAGAGAGCCATCGGAACAAATCTACACTTCCAACTCATATGTTTTGAGAGAGAACCACCTACCCTTGTGTTGAGGCCAAGATATTCCATTCCTACCATATGAATCTTGATCTCTAGCCTTCCCAAGTTGCTTTCCACTCGAATCTTCTTTCTACCAAATCCAAATCCTATGAGAGAGAGTTGAGTGTTGGGGAGACTATCATTTGAAGCACAAGAGGAAGGAGTTCATCATCAACACACCATTTGTTACTTCTTGGAGAGTGGTGTCTCCTAGATTGGCTAGGTGTCACTTGGGAGCCTCCGATAAGATTTTGGAGTTGAACCAAGGAGTTTGTAAGGGCAAGGAGATCGCCTACTTCGTGAAGATCTACCGCTAGTGAGGCAAGTCCTTCGTGGGCGATGGCCATGGTGGGATAGACAAGGTTGCTTCTTCGTGGACCCTTCGTGGGTGGAGCCCTCCGTGGACTCGCGCAACCGTTACCCTTCATGGGTTGAAGTCTCCATCAATGTGGATGTAGGATAGCACCACCTATCCGAACCACGGGAAAAACATCCGTGTCTCCAATTGCGTTTGAATTCTCCAAACCCTTCCCTTTACATTCTAGCAAGTTGCATGCTTTATATTCCGCTGCTCATATACTCTTTGCATGCTTGCTTGATATGTATTGTGTATGTTGAAATTGTGCCTAAAACTTCACTCAAACCGAAAAAGCTTAAAAACTGCAACTTTAGCACTAAGTGTCTAATCACCCCCCCTCTAGACACACCTACTTCTAGATCCTACAAGTGGTATCAGAGCTTTGGTCTGCATTGCCTTGGTTTAATCACCATTGGAGGAAGATGGACGTGTCTACTTTAGGGAGTCTTAGACATAGAGTGCCTATTCTTGATGGAGAGTATTTTCATGAGTGGAAAAATGAGATGCTTGTGATTTTCAATCAATATCGTTTGAACAAGTATATTGCTAGTACTTGTGCACCTCATGTTGATCCTATGCATCCCACTCTAGATGAAGATATTGACATGATTCACAATCTTAGAACCGTTGAGCTCATCATTAGAGGATTGCCCAAAAACTTGATTGCTAGTTTACCTACTCTTAATTGTGCCTATACTATATGGAAATTTCTTGAGGAACGATTCCCCAACTATTCCTTAAAAAATTTGGATGAAATTCTCCATAAATCTATTGCCTTGAGTAAAATGAACTCTAGTGATCCTAGTTTTGGTGATTGTCTATTTAAGCTTACCAATCTCATGCGTGCTAAAGGAAATGTTGGAATCATTGGTGATATCATAACCGAATCCATAAGAATTCATAAAGGTGACCACTTTGATGATCATTTATCTAATGAATTACCCTCTCTAGGATATGATCAATCACAAGATGATGTTGAACATGGATACTATGATGAAGATGATGATAGTGACTCCGATCTTGATGATGCAATGAGACACTTTGGTCTTATGGCTAATCTTCGAGGATATGTGTCAGGAGGAAAGGAATGGGTTCTCGACAGTGGATGTACTGATCATATGACCGGAGATGAAGAGATGTTCCGTGAGCTTGCTGAAAATGACGGCCCTCGAAAATATGTCACCTTTGGTGATAATTCAAAGGGTAAAGTGGTTGGCCTTGGTAAGGTGGCCATCTCACATGATAGCTCCATTCAAAATGTCATGCTTGTTGAATCTCTTGGGTACAACTTACTTTCAGTATCTAGACTTGCTGATTTCGGTTTGAATGTCCTATTTACTGAGGTAGATTGCCAAGTGTTTCGTCGAGACAATCATAAAATGGTCTTTACCGGTATACGTAGAGGTGACCTTTACATTGTCGATTTCTCTAAAAAGGCACAACCTAAAACTTGCTTCATTGCTAAATCATCAAAAGGTTGGTTGTGGCATAGACGACAAGGTCACGTTGGCATGAGAAACCTTGACAAGCTTATTAAAGGAAATCATATCCTTGGAGTTAACGATGTCATATTTGATAAGGATAGACTTTGTAGTGCTTGCCAAGAAGGTAAACAGGTTGGAGGAAGGCATCCCGTGAAGAACATCATGACCACAAGGAGGCCACTCGAGCTACTTCATATGGATCTCTTTGGTCCCAATGCCTACAAGAGTCTTGGTGGAAATTCTTTTGGTCTAGTTATAGTTGATGATTTTTTCAAGATTTACGTGGGTGTTCTTTCTTGATGACAAATCGCAGGTCCAAAAGATCTTCAAAAACTTCACTAGGAAGGCCCAGAATCAGTTTGACGTGAAGATCAAGAAGGTTCGGACTGACAACGGAACGGAGTTCAAGAACGCAAATGTGGACACCTTTCTTGACGAAGAAGGGATTTCACACGAGTTCTCGGCTATGTACAAACCTCAACAAAATGGAGTTGTTGAAAGAAAGAACCGGACACTCATTGAGATGGCGAGAACGATGCTTGATGAGTACAAGACGCCGAAGCACTTTTGGGCAGAAGCGGTTGAGACGGCTTGTCATGCAACAAATCGCTTGTATCTTCACAAGCTACTCGGCAAGACGGCATACGAGCTGCTCACCGGTAACAAACCCCAAGTTGGATACTTTCGAGTATTCGGCTCAAAGTGCCACATTCTTGATAAGCATCGTCATTCAAAGTTTGCTCCTAAATCTGATGAAGGTTTCCTACTTGGTTATGGTTCAAACTCTCACACTTACCGTGTCTACAACTCTTTCACCCGAAAGGTTGAAGAAACGGTAGATGTGAAGTTTGATGAATCTAATGGCTCGCAAGTAGAGCAATTGCCAATTTATGTAGGAGACAAAGACCCTTCAGAAGCAATCCAAGACTTGTCTACTGGCAAAATTCGTCCAATGGAGGTGAAGGAGAATACCTCGTTCGTCCAAGCTTCTACTTCACGACAAGGTGAATGAAGAGTTGACACGGAAGCATCCACAAGTGGGACACACCAAGATGAATAAAACGAGGAAACGCATCAAGACGAACATCAACAACCTCCTTCTCCACCACAACAAGAGAACAACAACGTCAACAATGAAGAAGATCAAGAAGATGAACAAGATGAAGAGGATGTTCAACGAAGACCGAAGCAAAAGTTTTCACGAGTTCGAGCAAGAATTGCCAAAGATCATCCCGTCGAGAAAATCTACAATGATATCCAAACCGGGAGAATTACTCGCTCAAAAACTCGTTTAGCTAACTTTTGTGAAAACTATTCATTCATCTCTAGCATTGAACCTATGAAGGTTGAAGAAGCATTGGAAGATTCGGATTGGATAAACGCTATGCATGATGAGCTGCACAACTTTGAGAGAAACCAAGTTTGGACTTCGGTTGAGAAGCCCGACAACAACCACAACATCATTGGTACCAAATGGGTGTTTCGCAACAAGCAAGATGAAGATGGACAAGTGGTTCGCAACAAAGCACGTCTCGTCGCCCAAGGGTAGACACAAGTCGAAGGTATGGACTATGGTGAGACATATGCTCCCGTTGCTAGACTCGAGTCCATTCGCATCTTACTTGCCTATGCTAATCACCATAATATCACCTTGTACCAAATGGACATTAAAAGTGCTTTTCTAAATGGTGAAATAGAGGAGGAAGTTTATATCAAGCAACCTCCCGGCTTTGTCAATCCTAAGAAACCTAATCATGTTTTAAAACTTCACAAAGCTCTTTATGGTCTTAAACAAGCTCCTAGAGCATGGTATAAATGCTTGACCAAGTTCCTTATTGCAAGTGGTTTTGAAATTGGAAAAATTGATTCCACACTTTTTACTAAAAGAGTTAATGGAGAACTATTTGTATGCCAAATTTATGTTGATGATATCATATTTGGTTCAACTAACCCTCTCTTTAGTGAAGAGTTTGGAAAGCTTATGTCAGAGAAATTTGAGATGTCTATGATGAGCGAACTCAAATTCTTTCTCGGTTTGCAAATCAAGCAAACTAAGGAAGGTACTTTTGTCTCTCAAACAAAGTACACCAAAGACTTATTCAAGAAGATCAATATGCAAGAATGCAAAGGTATGCCTACACCCATGCCTACTAGTGGACATAATGACTTGACCAAAGATGGTGAACCAGTTGATCAAAAGGTCTATCGCTCAATGATTGGTTCATTGTTATACCTATGTGCTTCACCTCCCGACATTATGCTAAGTGTGTGCATGTGTGCACGTTATCAAGCTGCTCCTAAAGAATGTCATCTTAAGGCTGTGAAAAGGATAGTGAGATACCTAATCCATACACCAAATTTTAGCATTTGGTATCCTAAGAGGTCCTCTTTTGATCTTGTTGGATATTCCGACTTGGATTATGCCGGAGACAAGGTTGATAGAAAGTCCACTTCGGGTACTTGTCAATTTCTTGGTAGATCTCTTGTGTCTTGGTCCTCCAAGAAACAAAACTCGGTATCCTTATCTACCGCCGAAGCGGAATACATTGCCGTTGGTTCATGTTGTGCTCAATTACTTTGGATGACCCAAACTCTTAAAGATTATGAGGTCTATGTGAAACATGTTCCATTGATTTGTGACAATGAAAGTGCTATCAAAATTGGTCATAATCCTGTGCAACATTCTCGAACTAAGCACATTGAAGTTCGTCATCATTTCATTCGAGATCATGTTGCTAAGGGTGACATTGATCTTAAGCATGTTCGCACCGATAAGCAATTAGCAGATATATTCATTAAACCACTTGATGAGAAAGTGTTTTGCAGGTTGAGAGGAGAATTGAACATCATTGATGCTTCGAACTTGGAGTAGAAACTCCATTGGATACATGCAAGACATGAGCTTATGGCTAATCCATGATATATCTCTTATGATGACTATCTTATGTCTTGGATATATTTGTATCTTGCATGTTATCTAACCCATGTAGATACTTGGTTGAATCTAATTCTATGAGATTGCAACTCACTCACATCTTGAGCAATATCTACATCACCAAGTCTCTACACAACTGTGGTTGATGACAAGGAAGCACGAAACCATTCAAACATATCCTTTGACAATTCTATGTTGAGCTTCATGATTGTCACTTTTGAATATACAAGTGCTTTTCCTTGCAAGAACTAATCCATGTAGGTAGATGAACTCAAACTCCAAGTGGTGCTCCCAACTCATGATGAGCTACATCACCCTTGAGCACCCACACAAGTTCAACTACATGAGCAAGATCCACACCATCACCCAAGGTATGTTGTTCCATCTTAGAGAAGCTTTACTCCAAGTCTTGAGTTAAAGCAACTCCACAAGATGTGAATACATCAAGATGCTTAAACGAAAAATGGTAACCCCATTTTGAGCTTAAATGATGAGTATGACCTATGATCAAGTGTTCTCACTTGACTCCTAAGTCAATATACTCTAACATAGGTGACTATGTCACCGCCCAATTCTAGATGAAGTTCTCTTGTGTTATTTTGTTATTGTATTTGTCCCTTGCATATTTGTTTCCCTCTTTTCAATAAAAAAACTCCATCTAGAACCTTTCATTCTTTTCTTTTGTTATTGTTCTGCATTTTCTGCATCAAATTCCTTGCAAATCTTTCAGTTAATTCATTGCAAATCTTTGTGAGATTTTATTTGACTAGTGAGCTGAGGTGACAAGTGTTTTCTCTGCGATGAACTCGGTTTCACCGAATTGTAATTTTCGGTCCAACCGAATTCCTTCGGTACCACCGAAACATGCCACTCGGTGCCACCGATTTCGTAACAGGAAAAACAGTTTGCCACATATTCTATATTTCTTCTGATCCAGCTCCACTCAATGAATCTTGTCCTCTACAAGCATCACAGTTTTATCCACTGCTTTGTGCTGAATATCAAGGACCAAACCTATTCGATGGATTCCAGAAAAACCTTCTTGGAAAATGATGTCAAAGGGGGAGAGAGAGATCACATCAAAGCTTATCATCGGGGAGAGAGAGAGATCACATTAAAGCTTATCACCTACAGAGGAGAAAGTACTAAGGGGGAGAGAATACTCAAGGATCCCAAATATTAAGGGGGAGAAAGCAATCTCTAGGGGAAGAGAATACTCAAGGATCCTAGATGCTTGATGTTCAAGAGGAGAGATGCCACATGTCTTTTTGGGGGAAAGACATGTTCATATGTACTCATTTGAATTAAGTTCTATTCATATCTTTCAGCTTTCAGCTCTGATTTTCTGTTCCCTATCTTCTCCCAATATCCCATGTCAGATTCAGGGGGAGCAAGACATCTAAGGGAAAGAAATCATTCAAATTCATTGCATATCTTTACTCTCGGGGACATGTCTAATCCAATGTGGTACCTTGTACTCACTCGTTACATGTCATCCCAGTCTTGGTACTCTTGTGGTGTCTTTTGGTTTGCTCTGGCCATTGGATGTACCTGTGTTATCTAACCTTGTTTGTGCAGGTTCATTCCATCCTAAGCCAACTCAAAACTACAAGGTAAGTATATGCATCAGAATCATGAGTATGAGGAATTCTTGCTTTTTGTACATACTGTTTGCAAGAAGGACTCATCAGCATGAAGGTATTTCTCTTAATAATCTTTTGCTCTGATGCATATGGCCAAGATACATGTAACACATTGCCTGCTCTGTCATGATTATGCTCTCACATGCTTCTATATTCTGTATTCACATGATTGCATACATGTAAGGGGGAGCCTATGTTTGTTACATGTTCTTCCAAAGCTTTACTTGCTATTCTTTGTATCTTTATCTAAAGCTTTGATGTATGTTGCCATCAATTACCAAAAAGGGGGAGATTGAAAGAACAAGTGCTCTCCAGGTGGTTTTGGTAAATAATGTCAACATATCTCTTGTTGGACTAACGTTTCTATCTAGTATATTTCAGATAAGTTCAACAATGGAGTGGCATGGACTAAAGGTAGTGGGAACTCCTTGAAGATGCTAAGGACAAAGGATTGGCTAAAGCTTCAAGCTCAAGACTCTTCATTTTACACTTTTAGTGATCCAAGATCACATTGAGTCCATAGGAAAAGCCAATACTATCAAGGAGGGATGAGGTGTTGCTTAATGAGCCTTTTGCTTTATGTGCTTAATGATATGCTCCAAAATCCTCAGCTACTTTCCCATATCCACATATGACCTAAACCCAAAGCCAAACTCGGTGCTACCGATTCTTTCCATCCGGCGCCACCGAGTTTCACTTGTCATTACCCACTGCCAAACCCTAGCAAATTGGTTTCATCGATAGGGATCTCGGTCTCACCGAGATGGGATTGCAATCTCACTGTGTATGTCCATTGTCAAAATCGGTCTCACCGAGTTTAGGCAATCGGTACTACCGAGATTACAATGCAAACTCTCTAGTTAACTCATTACCAAAATCGGTCTCACCGAGTTTAGTAATCGGTCCCACCGAGTTTGCCTGACCAACTCTCTGGTTAGCTAATTACCAAAATCGGTCCCACCGACTTTGTGTAATCGGTCTCACCAAGATTACGTTATACCCAAACCCTAACCATATCGGTCCTACCGAGATGCATATCAGTCCCACCGAAAATCTCTAACGGTCACTAGGTTTACCTTTTAGGTCCGACCGAGTTTGTTGATTCGGTCCCACCGAGATTGGTAAATTGTGTGTAACGGTTGGATTTTGTGTGGAGGCTATATATACCCCTCCACCTCCTCTTCATTCATGGAGAAAGCCATCAGAACACATCTACACTTCCAACTCATATGTTCTGAGAGAGAACCACCTACCCTTGTGTTGAGGCCAAGATATTCCATTCCTACCATATGAATCTTGATCTCTAGCCTTCCCAAGTTGCTTTCCACTCAAATCTTCTTTCTACCAAATCCAAATCCTATGAGAGAGAGTTGAGTGTTGGGGAGACTATAATTTGAAGCACAAGAGCAAGGAGTTCATCATCAACACACCATTTGTTACTTCTTGGAGAGTGGTGTCTCCTAGATTGGCTAGGTGTCACTTGGGAGCCTCCGACAAGATTGTGGAGTTGAACCAAGGATTTTGTAAGGGCAAGGAGATCGCCTACTTCGTGAAGATCTACCGCTAGTGAGGCAAGTCCTTCGTGGGCGATGGCCATGGTGGGATAGACATGGTTGCTTCTTCGTGGACCCTTCGTGGGTGGAGCCCTCCGTGGACTCGCGCAACCATTACCCTTCGTGGGTTGAAGTCTCCATCAACGTGGATGTAGGATAGCACCACCTATCCGAACCACGGGAAAAACATCCATGTCTCCAATTGCGTTTGAATTCTCCAAACCCTTCCCTTTACATTCTTGCAAGTTGCATGCTTTATATTCCGCTGCTCATATACTCTTTGCATGCTTGCTTGATATGTATTGTGTATGTTGAAATTGTGCCTAAAACTTCACTCAAACCGAAAAAGCTTAAAAACTGCAACTTTAGCACTAACTGTCTAATCACCCCCCTCTAGACACACCTGCTTCTAGATCCTACGGTAACGCAGCATAGTGAAAGAACAAAGCAACTAGCATAGCAATGATAGTAATGAGATCCAAGGTGACGGTCATCTTGCCTGAAATCCCGCAAGGAAGAAGAACGAGTCCATGAAGAAGATGAAGCCACGAAGACGAACCAAGCGTAGACGAACGAATCCTCGCGATCGCAGTGAAACGGGAACTATCGAGAAGAAGCACACAACATGGTAAATACACCACACATGGACAAGACATGATGCTCAACCAAGCACTACTAGGGAAAAGCCTAGCAGTAGCGCGGGTTTTGGGCCTATTAGTAGTGCGGGGGCGGGCGCTACTAATAAGGCGCTACAGCTAACGTATAGCAGTAGCGCGGGTGCCACCCGCGCTACTACTACTTCCGTTAGTAGTAGCGTGGGTAAAAACCCGCGCTACTACTAACCCGTGCTTTGAAAAAAAAACTGAATTTTTTTTCGATTTTTTGCCCAAATTTTCAAATTTCTGAATTATTTTAACCTCTAATCTCTAATAACCCCACATCACTGCTCAATTTAATCTCTAATCACCCCTCATCATTCCAAATCATCTAACTTCCCGGACGGTCACCCATCCTCTCACTACTCAAGCCTGAGCACGCTTAACTTTCGGGTTCTATTCTCCCTCGATTCTAAGTCTGCACTTGTTGTTTTCCTGACGATAGTAAGATGTCAATCCTATTAACCCTCTAGAGTTTTGCTTGAGCATGAAGTCACACATTTCACTGTTTGAGTTTAAAACTATTGTTCTAAAAAACAATAATTATTTAGTAACACTAATATTTCTTGAATAAGTAGTTTGACCACATTTTGACCACTGTTTGACCACTGTTTGACCAGATTTGACCAAAATTCCAAAAAACTGAAATAATTATATAGTAACACTAATATTCTTGAATAACTATTTAGTAACACTAATACTTCTTGAATAAGTAGTTTGACCACAGTTTGACCAGATTTGACCAAAATAAAAAAAAACCCTGAAATTTGAGCATAACTTTTTTTCCTTTTAGAATTTGAGGATTCTAAAAATTTGCAAATAGGCCATAGGCCGTCTCCATCGGATGCGGATTATCTTGCTGAACATTTTGATATATTATATGTTTTTTCTGACATCGTATGCAAGACGTATTACATTTTCCCTACACTTTTTGCAAAACATGTCCAAATTTAAGTTTTTAAATTTTCCTAACTAGTAGATGTAGTAACATAACTACATCTCGAAGGATTTTAATTTTTGAAGTTTTTATCATTTTATTTTGCTTTTTATAAAACCGAAAAGGCGATCCACTGGGTGGGGGGGGGGGTAGAGTTTCAAAATGGGACCTTTAGTAGTAGCGAGGGTTTTTACCCCTCGCTACTACTATGGCATGTCCCGGAGGGGCACGGTTGAGACTTCTTAGTAGTAGTGAGGGGTAAAAACTTAGTAGTAGCGTGGGTTTATAACCCTCGCTACTACTATGGCATGGCCCAGGGGCACGGTAGAGACCGCTTAGTAGTAGCGAGGGTTAAAAACCAGCGCTATTGTCATGGAATTGTCACGACAGATGTCCTTAGTGTCAGGACTTAGTCGCGAGGCCAACGCATCTATGCGGTAGCTTGAAGGGGTTGGTCGGAATCGAGAGACGCAAGGCAGATCATCACACAAGACGAGGGTTTAGACAACTTCCTGCCCCGGGAAACATCATCCGGAATAGCCCTACATGCTGTTTGTGGCTAGGTCTCATTATGCTCATGAGGGAGTCGCCGCATAAGCCGGCTCCCCCTTTGTGTCTAGCCCTCGATATTGTGTCCTGTTGCTTGTAGCTTGTCCCTCTTTGGGGAGCCCTGCCCCTCCTTATATAAGTTAGAGGGGCGGGTTACATGTGGAGTTCAAATAGGATTAGGACTAACCTATCTTCTACTACAAGCCGGATACAAGTCCGGTTCTTGATTCCTTCTAAGGGAGATATTCCTCACGCCTTTCCTCTTAAGCCGGCCTACCATAACATAAGACGACCTTCTGGGCCTTGAGCCTCCTGGCCCCCCGGGTCTTGCCGCTCCTCTGATCCGCTTGCCAGGTCACCCATAAGTCGCCAGGATCGGGCGGGTCACTTAGTGTGTTGTCCAGCCAGGGCGGGTCATTAGTGAGTCGCCAAGTCCGGCTGGGTTATACATCCAGCCGGGTCATACCGCGGGGTATATCCCCGACATTAGCCCCCAAGTTTAATTTGGATTTATCCATGTTAAACTGATCTGCAACATAAACACAAGAACAATTTTGACAGGTTATACTCCGGGTTAAATATTCTTGTAAGCCAACACTTGATCGTCCTTAAGTCCTTGTCATCTCCTTCTGCTGGAAAGTCCTGGTCAATAGGCCAGCTTCATATTGAATTTCCTGACATTGGTCTCTTGTTGAGAAATATTGTAAAAGATAATCCACTTGAGTCCGCTTTCAATGCTCTAACTTGACAAAAAATATTGGTCTTCAAATATTTAACTTATATTCAGCCGGCTTGGAGATATAAAACTTGTCGGTTTATGATTACCAAAACAGTCGGGTGATAAATAGATGATGCCGAGTCATAATTGTCGCCGACGCCGGTTTATGAATTTTGCAGACACCGGGTCAATCTGGTTAGCTCAAAACTGAAAATTGGAAGATATTTCTCCCTATATGCATATTACCTATAGCCCCCAAGTCTTGAGCAGAACAAAGTGATGGTTTAATACTTGCTTCAATATGAATACTGCCCCCAAGTGCCGGGTCGTAAGCCTGCACCGACTCGGGACTATTTCCTCCATTGTAAAATAAATCATGCCCATTGATAAAGATAATAGCTGTTGCGCTAAAGCGACTTTGAAAACCTCAATCATAATACTGGTTATTGATAATCAAAATAGAAATCCATCCATGTTGGCTATTCAAGATTTGAATAATATAATCCGGTATGAAAACCTCAATCATTCAATATCATCATGAAAATCCAGCCATGTTGGCTATTAAAGATTTGAATAACCCGGTTTGAAAACCACAATCATTCAATATCATAACGAAAATCCAGGCAAGTTTGACTATTTAAATATTTCAAATACCTTATCTGTTGACAAGTAAATCCGGAGTTTAAATACCCGGCGGCTCTTGGCCGATGGCGATTCAATACGCCTTCATTGTAATCCGGAATTTTCATGACCCGACGGCTTATAGCCTTTTGAGAAAAATCCAGAACAGATAATCATTTTGAAGCATCAACTTTGGTAATGAGCTTGAACTTAATCATTTATATGTCATATTTCTGCAAATCCTGCAAAGAGTTTAAACAACATATGCCCTGGCGACTTAACGTCAAAACCAGGGCGGGTCATAATATCTAACATATAACTACTGTGATATTGAATTTGTACTGCCGACTTACATAACCTGTGCAGTAAGGGTGATAACCCAATTCTGTAAAGCCGGCACATATGATGTTTGTTATGTGCTGACAACTTTATTGACCAAGGTTAAGCCGATGGAATCAAAGCCACTCCCTAGATGCTTTCAAATATGATAAAAAATGTCTCAAGACAAAGTCAATTAATTGCGATTGCAAAAAACTATACAAGAAACAGATGAAATTTTGAGGCTTCTGATTCGAATACGATCAGTAAACCGTTCCATAGGGGTTAAGCTAATATTCGAATACGATCATATAGCCCCCAGTGGCTTTGGCGATGCCGATCAAGAGGGCATCGATAGCTATGTTCTCTTTGGTTCGAATATGACCTATGTTTGAACAGGAAACCCCCAAATGACCTTAAGAGTTGTTTAGCGACGCCGATTCAAATACGATCCACGTTGATTCCCAAAGGGTTGAGCTATGATTTGGATACGATCAAGGAGCCCCCAAGTGGGTTCGGCAGTTTGCCAATCAAAAGGGTTTCGACAACTTGTTCTCTTTGGTTCGAATACGACCTATGTTTGAACAGGAAGCCCCCAGGTGACCATATAAATTTTGGCATTGCGCCGATCAAGAGGGTACTGATAGCTATGCTTGATGAGCAAGAAGCCCCCAAGTGATCATAATAAGATAAGCCGTCAAGTAGGATATGCAAGTTTGAACCGCACATCATGGCAGCAAGTTCTTTTGGCAACCTTTAATTTTTCTGAGAACTCGAACTTGCGAGAGATTAAATCTCTTTGAACCGGAACTTTAAACCAGATTCAAAACTTTGTGATAGACAAATTTACCTTGAACAGGATTTTGAACCGGATTTGATAGCTTCAAAGCTTTGCGGGAGAGAGATGTCTCTTGAGCTATATTTTAAACTGGAATCTTCATTTTGAGCCGGAAATTTTTCTGACGGCCTTTAAATATTCGCCAATAAAGAGTAGCCTCCGGGGCCGGGTTATCTTCCCTTCAATGACCCGGAGTTCTTGAATTCATTGAAACCGGCTAATTTTGTCGAGCTATACCATTGTAGCCCCCGAGTCTCAATATGACTCGAAGAGTTGGCTTGAGATTCTCCATATTTGACCATAGCAGAAGGTTTATATCATTGGCGTTGATAACGCGATGTGAATCCACAGAAGGTTGAGGTGACTGCGGCGGGTTATAAATGATCCCGTATGAGCCGTGTCAGCAACTCGGCCAATGGTTCCTTCCAACTGGTTGTTTGAAGCTTAACCAAACTGTAGTTGCGGCGATTCGTGCACCTGCCCATTGAGCCATCCAGTGCAGACGACGGTTGATTATTTATGATAATTTGCCTCCAATTTGTTGGAAGAGAAAACCGGGCTTCCCAAGCAGTGACTTGCTCATACTCAATAAACAGCTCATGCAGACAGATGTGGCCCGTGGTGTTGATGTAGACCAGGCCGCGAGAGGCGGATGGTAAAGACGACCGCAATATCTGAGGCGGCACAGACAGATGAACCGGCCTTGGCGTTGTAAGCCGGTGCGGACGGGCAAGTTGTCCTCCTTGTGGTAAGTCGGCGTGGTCACGAGAGACGGCCACGGCGTTGTAAGCCGGCGCGGTCGCGAGAGGTGGCCACAGTGTTGTAAGCCGGTGCGGGAGTCCGTTGAGTAACGACGACCACATGTGCCACAAGATGTTGGCGTGCCTCCATCTCAGCGGTATAATATCAATTTTTGTCATAAATAATTGCCCTGCATAAACAATATTGCAGACCAAGGCAAAGATAAACTGCTCTTTGACAAAAATAATATGGGCTAATAAAATATATTTTAAATGAATATCACCTGATGTGTCAGGCCGGAAATAATCCGCAATGAAGTTGATGATCACTAGGTGAAGTTGAAATTACTCATGGGTGAGTCGACCGCAGCGTTTGTAAGCCGGTGTCGACGGGCGAGCTAATTGCAGGCACGGTAAGCCGCGCGGTCGGCGAATCAATCGCGCATGCGGTCTCAGCGAGTTGATGTAGATTGAGCTACACGGGTGACGGTTTGCGCGCACGCGTTTAACAGCAAGCGGGCACGGAGGCCCGTGCATGATGATGCTAACGCATATTTCATAGGCATAGCATGACACCACCTTTAGAATAAATCATTGTCCCCGTGGTAGTACTTTTCACGTGAGATGTTTTGCAAATCAATGGTTGTTGGGGCTGTGCCGCTGCCACTCTCTTGCCGCTCCAGAGGCGTCGGCGTCTTTGGCAGAGCCAAGGTGCTCGAAGGCCGCAGAAAACCGGAGGACTTGCGCGTGCAGAGGCTTGCAGAAAAAATGACTCGCCACGGGTCTGGAGCGGCGGAGACCCGACCAGGGCGGCTCGAGACAAGGTCGGGCGTGGCTCGGCGTTGACCCGTCGTAGAGGAGGTGGCTCGACAGTAGTTTGAACGCCGCGGGCGACTCGTCAATGGAGCAGAATCCGGGAAGAGGCCGATGCGGCGAGCGGGCGACTTGTCGATGCGAGCAGGGCATGGCGTCCTACGAACCAAGGCGAGTCAGGGCACAACTGTAAAGACGGTGATGGAGCCCAGCGATTCGATGCAGTTCCAGGCAGAAGTGGCGGCTCAGGTTGGAAGCGGCAGCGACTTGGAAACACGGCCGTGACGGCTCGTCGAAGCGAGGCAGGCAAAGTGCGGTCAAAAGCAGTCAGCGGCTGGAGCTGGGCGGCTTAAATCCGCGTCGGCAGGGGCGGGTTTCCATAGCGATGTTGAGGGCGGCGGCTTTACGAGGGCAGCAGTGGCCTATTAGTCTCTGGCCGACTTGGGATGAATCTGAAGAATGGGGTAGCTCCGGCGCGACAGCTCGGGAAGGCCCCACGCGAGGCAGAGCTGCAAGCCGGCAGAGGACAGAGAGGCACTGCGAGCCGGTGGCGGCAAGGCGGCCTGTGGCGCAGCTGCAATAGCGGAGCCCGCGTCCGTCTCCGCATCCAAGTCGTGGCTGATTTGATGAGTCCATGTCCGTGTTCCCTTCTGGGTATTAGCTCCCTTTTTTTTCAACGTTGACTTTTCTTCCATCTGTTTGATTGATATACATGCTTGCTCGTACGTACAGAAGTACTGTACTTGCCAATTGATTTGCATTCTCCTATCGTCATGCCAGGGAATAGCAATGGCGACTCACGGCCACGAACATATCGTAACCCTAATTTTCTCTTGAACCTCGGGCCATATTAGACTTGACTACTCGCCTTCGAAACAAGTGACAACGTAAATCCTTCCGCGTTGGCTTCTCTTCATCCGAAGAAATTGCTAACTTCTCGATCCCTAGGAGAGATCCCTCTAAGAACTCATCACCATCGTGCGCGAGCCCCACGGTGGGCGCCAACTGTCGTGGAATTGTCACGGCAGATGCCCTTAGTGTCAGGACTTAGTCGCGAGGCCAACGCATCTATGCGGTAGCTTGAAGGGGTTGGTCGGAATCGAGAGACGCAAGGCGGATCATCACACAAGACGAGGGTTTAGACAGCTTCCTGCCCCGGGAAACATCATCCGGAATAGCCCTACATGCTGTTTGTGGCTAGGTCTCATTATGCTCATGAGGGAGTCGCCGCATAAGTCGGCTCCCCCTTTGTGTCTAGCCCTAGATATTGTGTCCTGTTGCTTGTAGCTTGTCCCTCTTTGGGGAGCCCTGCCCCTCCTTATATAAGTTAGAGGGGCGGGTTACATGTGGAGTCCAAATAGGATTAGGACTAGCCTATCTTCTACTACAAGCCGGATACAAGTCCGGTTCTTGATTCCTTGTAAGGGAGATATTCCTCATGCCATTCCTCTTAAGCCGGCCTACCATAACGTAAGTCGGCCTTCTGGACCTTGAGCCTCCTGCCCCCCGGGTCTTGTCGCTCCTCTGATCCACTTGCCAGGTCACCCATAAGTCGCCAGGATCGGGCGGGTCACTTAGTGTGTTGTCCAGCCAGGGCGGGTCATTAGTGTGTCGCCAAGTCCGGCTGGGTTATACATCCAGCCGGGTCATACCGCGGGGTATATCCCCGACAGCTACTGCTATCAACTTAGTAGTAGCGAGGGTTAAAAACCCGCGCTACTACTATGGCATGTCCCGGGGGGGCATGGTAGAGACCGCTTAGTAGTAGCGAGGGTTAAAAACCAGCGCTACTGCTATCAACTTAGTAGTAGCGAGGTTTAAAAACCCGCGCTACTAGTAAGTAGAAGTAGCGAGGGGTATAAACCCGCACTGCTAGTAAGCGTCTGTGTATAAGCTTTTCCCTAGTAGTGAAGTATGATGAATGACAAGGCTACATTAAGCTACTCATGTCAAGAGATGATGCATACAAGAACAACACATCAAAGCAAGTTTAAATGAGGCCGGAAACAACATATAGCAATTCCGGTAAGTCCCCATATGCAAATTTAGAAATTGGTCCAGATCTGAATAAACCTTAAGTTCAAGTTGTTAAACAGCTAGTTAAGATGCACCACAATGATCTACACGAAATTCTAGTCAAGTTACATATAAAGTTCATTAGATTCGGTGCTACGGCCTAGAAGATATGAGCCAAACATGGTAAACATGGCATTGATGCAAAATGCATACAAACATCAAGCAAACACACTCAAAACATGGATGCAACAAGTTAACATGAAACTACATGCAAAACTAAGCAAGTTTCATAAAGAGCACACTCAAAACGGAGAAACGGTTCAACACATACACACAAAACAAGTTTAAAGGACAAGCTGTCCAAAACAGCAACTAGGCATCTAGCAAGCATCAAAACAATATGCTATAGCATCTCAATGTGCAAACAAAAGGCATGAACATGATGTAAAGGTAAATAATTACAATACATGAACACTGAGCTATCTCCATAAGCTACGAGAACATGCTCAAAAGGACATGGCAAGATTGCAAGTAATAACAGGTTCACAGACTTAGTGGAAATCACTGGACATGGCAGAAATAACATCAGGTTGCAATGTTTAGAGGTATCAAACAACATGCTACAGGATCATATCGTAGCAAAGAAAGGCATAGCTTGAATCTACTAATTCCGTAGAACAAAAGTCCATTAGCGATCATGAGACAAAATGGCACAGAAAACATGAGGGCGCCCATATTAAACATAGCAAGTTTTATTACAGATTCAGACTTGGTGAAAATAACAGCACATGGCAGGAAAACAACGATAAGTAGGCATGTTGGTGAGCTTGATTCGCTCAACACAAAGCATTGCATGACAAAACAATCATACATAAAGCAATATGACATGTTCATGAAGCTAAGCATGGCAATAGAAAGTTCATAGCATTCCTGGATCACTAACAACAACCATGGCAAAATTGAATAACATGTAAACAATCTGCCAGGAACATTTTATAGCAAAAGTAGAGCAAGATTAAGGCATGCTAGAGCACTCCATAAATACAAACAGAGTCATGGATGGATATAGCATACTCAAAAGGGGCATGGATCTCACTGTAGCAACATGAATACATGGCATAAAAATAACAGCAGACAGACGATGAAATTCTAAATCACTGAAATCAGCAACATCACGGAGGCTACTTTACAAGCTTGAAACAATCAATACATGGCATATCATAAAGAGTATATTGCACCACAGAAAATACGGCATGGGATATCCCTAAACACATGTAGACTTCATGTTCAAAATAAAATCACACAAAAAGATGCAAAAATAACAAATGAGCAAGTTCTGATAACAAGCATCAGTTAACGTCACATAGCACTCTTGAAATGATGATTAGGGCATCAAGATGAACTTAAATGAACATGGCGCAATGGGACAAAATGTAGAGCGGCTCATTATTAACATTCCGATATATCATACATGCAAAATAGATCTACGGATGAGAAGTTATGGCATGTCAAAGATGGCACCAGAATGTAAACAATCAGGGACTTGGAGAAAATTTTACCTCCGCGAAAGTCAATGCGGGACGAGGTGGTTCCGGGACGGAGGGATCCGGGCAACGGGGGCGCGTTTGGTTCCCGGGGTTGGTGGATCTCATCCACCTTCCCGGATCCGGCGAGGCTGCGGCCTCCTGCGAGGCGCCGGCGACGGAGACGAAGGGGCGGGGCGGCGCGCGCGGTCCAGGCGGCGACGTACTCCGGCGTGGACGCGGGGCTATGGGCAGCGGCCGGAGTGGCGAAGGAGCGCCGGCGGGAGGCGTGCGGCGCTACGGGCGGCGCGCGGCTCGGCGAAGGGCGGCAAGGCGGCGGACGGGCCAGGCGGCGGGGCACAGAGATCTGGCGGGCGCGCGGTGACGCACGGGCGCGGGAGCTTGGGGGCGCGCGGGCCGGGCGGCGGCGCGGGAACGGGCCCCGCGGGCCTGACGCGGGCCCCGCGGGCCGGCAACGGCGGGAGGCGGCAAGCGCCACGTGGCGTCTGCGGACTGGCGCGGGGCGGCGGCTGAGGGCGGCGGACATGTCCGGCGCCGGGCAGACGTGTCCGGCGCGCGGAGGAAGAAGAAGGCTAGGGTTAGGGTGGATTTGATCTGAAATTTCGGGGGAGGGGGTGTTTTTATAGGTAGAAGGAGTTAGGATGCTCCAAATGAGGAGCGGTTTTTGCCCACACGATCGTGATCGAACGACCGAGAACATGGAGATGACTTAGATGGGTTATTGGGCTGTTTTTTAGGGGTGTTGAGCTGCACACAAAAGAGGCTTTTGCGGCTACCCGGTTAACCGTTGGAGTATCAAACGAACTCCAAATGGCACGAAACTTGACAGGCGGTCTACCGGTGGTGTACCAAGGCCACTTGACAAACTTCAGTTCATTCTGAGTAAGTTTAACACCCACTCACGAAAAGAGGCAAAAGGGGGCGCCGGGGAACATAGGAATGCCGGATTGCAAAACGGACAACGGGGAAAATGCTCGGATGCATGAGACGAACACGTATGCAAAAAGAGATGCACATGATGACATGGAAAAATGCAACACGCAAGCAAATGACATGGCAACACTGACGAATAACTGTCGGACACCTGGCGCAACGGATCTGGGGCGTTACAGCTCTCCTCTACTAACAAGAGATCTCGTCCCGATATCTTAGGAACGAGACGGAAGGGAAAAGGAGTGAGGTGAAATAAGAACAAAAGAGAGAGGATGAACAAAGTCAAGAACACTCGAGTAGGAAAAGGAAACGACGAATATGACGAGAATCAAGGCTCCAAAACAAAAATGAATTCGAAACCACTCCGGTCAGAACAAGATAGAAGCGGAATAAGAATGAAAGAATTAGGCGGCACTCCAGCTAAACATGGAAAGGATAGAACATGAACTTGAGAAGATGGAATGACACTTGACGAGAGGAACGACACAAAGCATCTGGAAGAATTGAAAGAGTTGGAAGAAAAGAACGGATAAGAAGATGCCAACTTCTACCACGAACGAACTAGAAAGCAACTTTAGAAGAAAAGGATTGAACGGAGTTGTTGAGAAATTCAACAACGAAAAGAATAAGCTTGTCGTGGACTTATGGATAACATCTCAAAATTATGAGGTGATCTCTGACCACAAGCGGAAAAGATTGAATAACTGAAAGGAACGAAGAAATGCAAAACTCCTGATAGAAGCGAGGGTCCCAATCTTTCGATGAGATGATAACTATCAATTTGGTGGAGACGACTTTGACGATCTGACTACAAACATGCACGACGTTGTGCCTTAGCAATCGCTAAACCAACTCCGAGAGGTTATTGACCACGCCGGAGCACGATCAACCTGACCACGAAGGTCTATTCCTACAAGCAATCGAAGAACAAGCAAGAATATGATTAAGCAATCTGAATATTGCGAATATGGATGAAGTATTGATGAAAGTGGGGTTTCATAAGCGGTCTTAGTCTGGTCGTTGGACACAAACGAAGTACGCGAAGTTGCAGCTATGGCGAACTTTTGATCTAAACAAAACCCAAAGTCTAAATGACGCCCTAAGGGTTGTATATATGGAGGGAGAGGAGGGAATTTCGTGGCCCTTGAGGGAGGGATCCGAAACCAACCCTACCTCTTGTTTCCCCACCCATACGGACTCTAAAAACAGCCTATACTTAAGTATTTTGAAATTACATGGGCCTGGCCCAATAATAAGGTGACGCAGCACCCAGAATAGCCTATGGACGAATATTATGAAGTGTCATCTTGTATATTTCGTCCAAGGCCTCATGCACTCATTATGGTGGCTTCAAAGTCCTAGAATCATCACTTGTAACTCCGTTCTTGTTCCCCTTGCGCATGCCAACATCTCCATGCTTGGACTTGCTCCAAAGTTCATCTTTCTTGTCCATGGTAGGCCCTTCATTTGTAAGCAAAACAAATGTATCCAATTTAGGCAGCATCATATTCTCATGAACATTGGAGTCATTACCAAGAAACGAAAGTACCTGATAATTCAATTGCCGTGCGCGAGCTCTAGTAATTGGTCCAGTATGTATAGCAGCAGGGGCTATGGGTGTAACAATGGTATTGATGTCCTCATCATCCTCCCCTTCTTGAAATGCAGTCGACGGAAGCTCATCTTCCTCACCCAAATAAGGCTTCAAATCTGCAATGTTAAAAGTGGGACTAACCCCAAAATCTGCAGGCAGCTCAAGTTTATATGCATTATCATTTATTTTCTCTAACACCTTAAATGGACCGTTAACACGTGGCATTAGCTTTGATTTGTGCAAATTAGGAAACTTATCCTTACGCAAATGTAACCAAACAAGATCTCCAGGTGCAAAGACAAAATGTTTTCTACCCTTATCTCCAGCAAGTTTATATTTAGCATTCATACGCTCAATGTTTTCCTTAGTTAACTCATGCATTTCTAAAATCAATTCAGCACGTTCTTTAGCATCAAAATTAACCTTCTCCGAAGATGGAAGAGGTAACAAATCAATGGGTGCACGAGGTAGGAAACCATACACAATTTCAAAAGGGCACATCTTAGTAGTAGAATGCAATGAACGATTATAAGCAAATTCAATATGAGGCAAGCATTCTTCCCACATTTTCTTATTATTCTTCAAAACAGCCCTAAGCATAGTAGACAAAGTTCTATTGACTACTTCAGTTTGTCCATCAGTTTGGGGGTGACAAGTAGTACTAAAAAGAAGTTTAGTCCCCAACTTAGCCCATAAACATCTCCAAAAGTGGCTAAGGAATTTAGTATCACGATCTGAGACAATAGTATTTGGCACACCATGCAAGCGAATAATTTCCCGAAAGAACAAATCAGCAACATTAATAGCATCATCGCTTTTATGACATGGTATAAAGTGTGTCATTTTCGAGAATCTATCCACGACAACAAATATGCTATCCCTCCCCTTCTTTGTTCGAGGTAAACCTAAAACAAAGTCCATAGATATATCCTCCCAAGGAACACTAGGCACAGGCGAAGGCATATATAAACCATGAGGATTGAGTCGTGACTTAGCTTTTTGACATGTAGTGCAGCGAGCAACAAAACGCTCAACATCCCGTCTCATCTTTGGCCAAAAGAAATGTGTAGCAAGTACGTCCTCCATCTTCTTCACGCCAAAGTGTCCCATTAATCCTCCTCCATGCGCCTCCTGCAACAACAAAAGACGAATAGAGCTAGCTGGAATGCATAGCTTGTTAGCACGGAACACAAAACCATCATTAACAACGAACTTGTTCCATGTTCTTCCTTCTTTACAATTCTGCATTACATCTTTAAAATCAGCATCATGCACATATTGATCTTTGATGGTCTCCAAACCAAATATTTTGGAGTCAAGTTGTGAAAGCATAGTATAGCGACGAGACAAAGCATCAACAATAACATTTTCTTTACCCTTCTTGTGTTTAATGACATAAGGGAAAGTCTCAATGAATTCAACCCATTTAGCATGTCTATGATTCAGTTTAGCTTGACTTTTAATATGTTTCAAAGATTCATGATCAGAATGTATAACAAATTCTTTGGGCCATAAATAATGTTGCCATGTCTCTAAAGTCCGAACAAGAGCATATAATTCTTTATCATAAGTAGAATAGTTCAAACTAGGCCCACTCAATTTTTCAGAAAAGTATGCAACAGGTTTGCCATCTTGTAATAACACACCTCCTAATCCAATTCCACTAGCATCACATTCAAGCTCAAAAGTCTTATTAAAGTCAGGAAGTTGAAGTAAAGGAGCATGTGTCAACTTATCTTTCAATACCGTGAAGGCTTCTTCCTGTGCGGTACCCCAAACAAAAGGCACATCCTTCTTTGTAAGCTCATTGAGAGGTGCAGCAATGGTGCTAAAGTCTCTCACAAAACGCCTATAGAAACCAGCAAGTCCAAGAAAACTCCTCACTTGTGTGACTGTTTTGGGCTGCGGCCAACTCTCAATAGCTTCAATCTTGGCTTTATCAACTTCAATTCCCTGTGGAGTAATAACATAGCCAAGAAAAGACACTCGGTCGGTGCAAAAGGTGCACTTCCCAAGGTTACCAAACAAACGTGCATCACGTAGAGCATTAAAAACAACACGTAAATGTTCCAAATGTTCTTCCAAAGATTTGCTATAAATCAGTATATCATCAAAATAGACTACCACAAATCGTCCAATGAAAGCACGTAAAACTTCGTTCATTAGTCTCATGAAAGTACTAGGTGCATTAGTTAACCCAAAAGGCATGACTAACCACTCATATAAACCAAACTTAGTTTTAAATGCTATTTTCCATTCATCTCCCAATTTCATATGAATTTGATGGTATCCACTACGCAAATCAACTTTGGAGAATATTGTAGAGCCACTCAATTCATCAAGCATATTATCTAGCCTAGGTATAGGATGACGATAACGAATAGTAATATTATTAATGCCTCTACAATCAACACACATACGCGATGTACCATCCTTTTTAGGCACTAGTATAATAGGAACAACACAAGGACTAAGAGATTCACGTATATAACCTTTGTCGAGCAGCTCCTGTACTTGACGCATAATCTCCTTTGTCTCCTCTGGATTGGTACGGTATGGTGCACGGTTGGGTAGCGATGCACCGGGAATTAAGTCAATTTGATGCTCAATCCCTCGAATAGGTGGTAATCCCAGTGGCACGTCTTATGGGAAGACGTCAGCGAACTCCTGCAAAATGTTAGTGATAGCAGGGGGCAAAGAGGAAGGCACGTCCTCGAATGAAAATAATGCCTCTTTGCACACAAAAGCATAGCAAACAGATTTGCTAGAATCTAGCTCATCAATATCAGATTTGGTGGCAAGTAAACATGCACTTTTCAATTTAATTTCAGAAACAACACTAGATGGTTTATTACTAGGCTTCATTTGTTGCTCAAATTCTTTTGCCACAATCTGATTTTCACTCTTATTTTTCTCGTGTTTTGCTTTATTAGCTCTATTAATATCATCTTTCAAAATGGAATCAGGAGTCATAGGAAGCAAAGTAATATTTTTATCCTTATGAACAAGAGTATACTGATTGTTTCTACCATGGTGTACAGAATTTTTATCAGATTGCCATGGTCTACCAAGTAATAAGGAACATGCTTGCATAGGTACCACATCACAATCAACATAATCAACATATGTAGAGATACTAAAATGCACACGAACAATACGTGTTACCTTAACCTTGCCGCTGTTGTTGAACCATTGTATGTAGTAAGGATGTGGATGTGGTCTTGTGGTGAGAGATAGCTTCTCCACCATCTCCATGCTTGCCAAGTTGTTGCAGCTCCCTCCATCTATGATGACGCGAATAGAACGTTCCTTCACAACTCCCTTTGTATGGAACAAATTATGCCTCTGATTTTGCTCAGCTTGTGTAACCTGCACACTCAAAACACGTTGAGCAACTAAACATTCATACCTGTCAGCATCTTCAGCAGCCATGTATTGCGTCTCATGATCAGAATCATCTCCACCGTCTTCTTCATGTGTAATAAGAACCAAAGTCTCCTCATCATAGTCACTAGCGGACTCATACCCACCATCCTCAGTAACAATCATCACACGCTTAGATGGGCATTCTCTCGCATAATGACCTCCACCCTTGCAACGTCGACAAATAATATCATGTATTTGCCCTGTTGATGCCATGGATGAAGAAGAGCTCTTTGCAGGCCCAGAAGGTGTTCTCTTGGCAGATAGTGGTGATTGTGCCTGCTTTACTATATCACGGTTGGAGGTGGCAGCCGATGGAGGTGCCGGTGTAGCAGAACGTGTGGAAGTAGATGATGCACGTGGTGTCCATGATGAAGGTCGACCTGCAGAAAAGTTAGTTCGCGCCAATGCCTGTCGATCCTGCACTTCACGTTCAGCTTTACAAGCAAGATGGAATAAACGAGTGATATTATTATAATCCTTATAGTCTAGAATGGTCTGAATCTCTCTATTTAATCCACCCAGAAAACGTGCAAGCATAGCTTCATTCTCCTCAACAATACCACATCTAATCAATCCAGTTTGTAATTCCTGATAATATTCTTCTACCGAATTTTTTCCTTGTCTTAAGCGCTGCAATTTTTGAAGTAATTCACGTTGATAATATGGTGGAACCCAACGAGTATGCATAGCAGTTTTCAAAGCAGCCCAAGTAGCTGGAACAGGATATAATCTACAATGTTCAGACCACCAAACACATGCAAAGCTAGTGAAAGCACAAACAGCAGCAGGAACACGTCTCTCCTCAGGATATTGTAAACATGTAAATCGTTGTTTACTTCCTAACTCCCAAGTAAGATATATATCAGGAACATATCTACCCTCAAATGGTGGAATATTCAATTTCAGTTTAGGGAGATGGTCATGATCTCGTACCTGAGGGGGAGCCCTAACATTGCCATTATTTGCATGTGGACGACCTGGTGGTTGTGGTGCTGGTGGTTGCACGTAGTTCTGATGTTGATCAACCTCATCCTCGTAATCTCCCACATAATCATCCTCCCCCACATCAGCAGCAGGAGCCATAGAAGTATCAACAGCAACACCAGCAGCTTGGCCAGGCTGAAGAGGGACACGGGTCGCTCGGCGGAGGGCTGTTTCACGATGTGGAGGTAGTCGTTGTTGCTGTTGTAGAGGTGCGTTAGGTGCAGCCGGTGGTGGTGGTGGTAGACGCGCGAGCAATTCATTAAACTTGTTATCGAGCTTTGTTTCGAACGCCTTCTCAATGACATCTATCTTCTCCATGGCCTCTTCAAATCTATTTAGCACATCTTCCACCTGTCCACTCATCATTTGTTGAAACTTATCATGTAACGCTTTGTTTGTCATGTTCTCCCAGTCAGTCTCGTCGGCTTGTGATCCTGCCATGGTTAGCAGCAATTGAAACACACAATAATATGATTTGATAGACTACTAGGAAGTGGTGGTGGTGGTGTGGTGGACAGTCACAAATCCGTCAAGCAAATCTCAAATTCTTACCAGTTCTTACCCAGCAGCAGGCGGTGATCGGCAACCATTGTAGTCAAAACTCTCAAAAGCTTGGATAGAGCGATTGCCAGGGAGAGTCAAACGCATGACGTAGATGTATGTGGAGCTGGGAAGGCTTATAGTATGGTAGCAAAAAGGTCAGCAATAATCAATTCAGAGATGCAAAGTTGAATAAACGCTCAACGACGGTACTATGCTGGTCCTAGGCTAGACCGTGCTAGAGACGCGAGCCTAGAACACTAACAAAATCACGGCGCTGCACGGAAAACAAGGGAGGAGCACACTCTGATTTTTTTTCTTTTTTTCACTTTTTTTTCACTTTTTTCCTCTTTTTTTTTGCTCCGCAACAATTTTTTTTCACAAACAAGCTAGATAAGATGCAGATTGGATCTAGTGATGACGCGAACGACCTCAAGTATGATTATGACCATGAATGATGGGCAGTACGTGGTGGAAATTGATGGATGGCGGTGGTGGACAGCGGATGCAATAATGACGCGGTGGTGGTATATGGCAACGACAATGAAGATGGTGCGGCGGTGGCGTGACAAACTGTGAACAGAACTCGAAACTCTAAAGGACTAGACACTAAGACCAGCAACTTGACACGACGATGTAACCTCTAATTCAACAAAGCAAAACACTAAAAAGATTATGCAAAGGCTCAGACTGGCTTGGACAAAGGATGAACAGATCTAACTTTTTTGTGTGGCTTTTTCTTGGACAATAGGTAAGAAAATAAATCTAATCTAGGGATAACTGGAAATTCTCACCGAGCAACCTGAAAACTGATACCACTTGATAGAGGCGAGGGTCCCGATCTTTCGATGAGATGATAACTATCGATTTGGTGGAGACGACTTTGACGATCTGACTACAAATGTGCATGATGTTGCGCCTTAGCAATCGCTAAACCAACTCCGAGAGGTTATTGACCACGCCGGAGCACGATCAACCTGACCACGAAGGTCTATTCCTCCAAGCAATCAAAGAACAAGCAAGGATATGATTAAGCAATCTGAATATTGCGAATATGGATGAAGTATTGATGAAAGTGGGGTTTCATAAGCGGTCTTAGTCTGGTCGTGGACACAAACGAAGTACGCGAAGTTGCAGCTATGGCGAACTTTTGATCTAAACAAAACCCAAAGTCTAAACGACGCCCTAAGGGCTGTATATATGGAGGGAGAGGAGGGAATTTCATGGCCCTTGAGGGAGGGGTCCGAAACCAACCCAAACTCTTGTTTCCCCACACATACGGACTCTAAAAACAGCCTATACTTAAGTATTTCAAAATTACATGGGCCTGGCCCAATAATAAGGTGACGCAGCACCCAGAATAGCCTATGGACGAATATTATGAAGTGGCATCTTGTATATTTCGTCCAAGGCCTCATGCACTCATTATGGTGGCTTCAAAGTCCTGGAATCATCACCTGTAACTCCGTTCTTGTTCCCCTTGCGCATGCCAACATCTCCATGCTTGGACTTGCTCCAAGGTTCATCTTTCTTGTCCATGGTAGGCCCTTCATTTGTAAGCAAAACAAATGTATCCAATTTAGGCAGCATCATATTCTCATGAACATTGGAATCTTTACCAAGAAACGAAAGTACCTGATAATTCAATTGGCGTGCGCGAGCTCTAGTAATTGGTCCAGTATGTATAGCAGTAGGGGTTGTGGGTGTAACAATGGTATCGATGTCCTCATCAACTCCACTTCAAAAGACTACGGAGAATTAATTGCACTTCGAGATGCAAGAAGGAAAGATTCTTAAGCTGCTCCAAAAGAATCTTGATGAACACTTGAAGAAATTAATAAAATCCTTAGGAACCACCATGAAGAACTTCGGTAACAAAAGAGTGATGAGATTGAATTGAAAGGATTAAAAGGGATAAGATTAAATCCTTGCAATGATCTCAATGGGGGTTCCGACAGGATGGCCCAGCAAACTTTGAACTCCGAGAAAGAAAAGATGAACAATTTGGAATCGAGAGATTATTCAACATGAACAATCTCCGAAGAAAAGAATTAATCAACTTGCCCACGATGAAATGAGAATAAGAAATATGTTATGCTTATCCTTCATCAATTAAAATGATGAGTAGCAATGGATTTGCATACTAATTACTCGCGATGAAAAAGATTAAAGGGAGATATAACGCCAAATTTGGGAAGGTCTTCATGAGCCACAAGTAGGATTGAAAAAGAACAAAAGAATTGATATGATGAGAACGGAAAAGGGATCTTCAACGAACCACCATAAGAAATGAAAATGAATGAAGAAAATAGAATGAACCGTCGGTATGAATTGGAGCAAGCACGAAGATATGTGAGAGAATTTGCCGCGGAATGAAGAGGTCTCGAACTGATTACAGATTACTTGAACAAAGCACCGAAAGAATATTGAAACGAACGAAGGGGAACGGATATAGAATAATTGGAGAACGAATCTGAAACCTTAGAACAAAGAAATCTTCCGTAAATATGGCCTCCGGATAATCGAGATGGAAAACAACTCCTGAAATACTCAAGATGGATGAAAAGAAATTCCTGACTGGAAACAATTTGAGAGGATAAGATCGAGCTAGCACCGCGAATCTCCGGGAGAACGGATAAGATTTAAGAGAAATCCTTCTTCGGTCTTCAAATGTTGAGAAGGACGACGAGAAACACCTTGAAGAATTGGAGAGATGCTCCGGAACCATGATTACTAGAACTGTTGATCCAAAGTTGAAAAGAACTTGAAATCGAACTCACAGAAGTCATATGACTGATGGAATCCATAATTATGTCATATTTGAAAATAATTTGAGCATAACTCCGGGAAAATCAGAAGAGTCAGGTAAGATCCTGGGAAAAGACCTGTGGGTTATGGGCCCACTGAAAAGAAAAACACCGTTGGTATGGATTGTCGAATGAGAAATGATGCACCGGAACGATTGGAAGATTTGAATGAGGTGACAACCTCGTGGTGATGGAAACGACACCTATGGGATCACAAGAATCCCTACTGCGGTTGCGGGGCGCGGGGCTGTGAAAAGAGCGGATCAAACAGATAGCACGCGGTTCTTTTACCAAGGTTCGGGCCGCAGGGATGCGTAAAACCCTACTCCTGCTTTGGTGGATTGTATTTCTGTGTTCTCGAGCTAGCTATGGGGTGTCGAGAGCTCCAAAAAGCCGAATCCTCCTCCTGGTCCCCTGGGGCCTCCTTTTATAGAGAAAGGGGTTGCCACAGTGGCACACAGGAGGTGGAAAGGGTACAGTGACGCGAGGTTATCCCTCGCATTACATGACAAGGCGCATTTAATGCGCCTTGCTTAGATGTCCTTGCTTTATCGGGGGCAAGGGGGAGCCCCGTCTTGTCCGTCGCCGCCCCTTCTCGCGTCGACACATGCCCTGTCCAGTAGTGCTTACGATGCCATGTAGGCGGGCAGGCAACTGAAGTGGCGCAGCAGTGGGTCTCCACGAGGATTTGCATGCCGCCACGCAGGTGCCTGCCCAGCTGGTTGGGTCGGCAGCCGCATGCGAGCGGTGGCGGAGGTGCGACTGGCGTGGGCCTGGTGGTGGCCCCACGGGCGTTCATGGCAAGGGCCTTGCCGCGGCCCCAGCAAGGGTCTTGCCGTGGAGCCTGCTGTCACCCCCGGCAAGGCTCTTGCCGGGGGCCTTGTGGTCCTCCTTGGCTGGGATCCCGCCAAGGATCATCATCTTCTAAAGTGTGCAACTGATCTTGAATGTCTTCACAAAGATCTGCATTCCACCATGGGGATGCCTCCCGAATCCTTGCCCCATGGGGGCAGTGGACTCAAGGGTGACCCGCTCCGTAGGTGTGGGGCGAGCTGCCACGGCAAGGGTCTTGTCGGGTTTGCAGAAACCGCCCTCCGGCAAGGATCTTTCTGGGGGGGCCCTGCTTCGTGCCCTTTGCTCTTTGTGGTCTTGGTCTTGGCGTCGTCCTGCTTCTCTTCAGCTTCGGCCTTACCTTGGCTTACCTCCATTGCTGTGCTCAGTGTGGTGGCGCCCGTGGCTCGGACTGCCCGTGCACAGTTATAGGGGTACAACAAGCGTACCCCCCTTTTTGTACACCGACAGGAGCCCCCGGGCCTGGGCCACACATAAGCGCAGCGCGTTGTTGGGCTAGGCCCAAAAATGGTGTGCGGGCAGGCGGGGCGGTTTTTACCGCGGTAAGTTCTTCGCGCGCTGCACCTCCCACGCTTCCCGCGCATGGCGCGGCGTGGGGAGGCGTGTGTGACGTGGGGGGCATGCGTGGGGTTGCTCCCCGCGGGCATGCGTCACATCGCAGTTAATGTGAAAGGAGGCGGCCCGCGTTCTCCCCCATAAGAGGGAATAACTGCGGGCGCGCTGCTCACTTTCCCCCTCCTTCCGTGCCTTTTCCAATCTCAGAGCCTTCGTTCCCTTTCTTCCTTCTCCTGCAAGCTTTCGATGCCGCCCGTCGCCGCAGCTTTGCCACCCCTCCCTTCCTCGACCCTCTGGACCCTTTAACTGCCATCGCGCCCAAATCCGCCAAGGGCAAGGGGGTGGCCAAGTGCTCTAGCACCCTGGAGTCGCCGAAGAGTGCGCGCTATCGGGGGACAAGACGAGGTCCGCCTTCTTCTTCCCCTCGACGGTCGACGTTCACGAGCTCCGGGTCGCCAAGCCCCTATGGTGAGAGAATACGGGAGGAGAGAACTCGGGGCACCCGGCGACGCACGTCATTCCTGCTGCCTGCGCCGATCCTGCCCCAAATCGGTATCCCTTCTTTGTTGACTATTTTTCTTGCGGGCTATGCCCTCCTTTCTCTGATTTCTTCTGCGACATCATGCACACCTTCGGTTTTCACCTCTTGGATTTCACTCCGAATGTGGTGGCGTGCATGGCTTGCTTTGCGCATCTTTGCGAGGGCTTTGTCGGGGTGCAGCCCAACACGGCGCTGTTCCGCCATTACTTTTATCCTCGAATCCAAACGGGAGGCACCGTCGCGGGTTGCGTCAGCTGGATCCCAAGATCCAAGGGGGCGTACCCGGATGGTGCCGTGAGGGAGAGGTGGGACGAATGCCGCGACCGGTGGTGCTGGATTGAAGATGAAGACCCGCCGGAATTTTGCAAGGTCCGCCGAGTGCCGCCGACCCGCGGCATTGATTGGGGCGATGTCGACGCCGCCGACGGGAGATCCGGGCGGGGCTCACCCTGGAGATGATCGGGGCGGATTTCCTTCGCCGCCGGATCGCCCCGTTGCATAATAAGGGGAGGCCGGCTTGGCTTTTCAAGAACCCGGCTGACATCATGCGGCTTCGCCCCGGCCTCGACCACAACTTCACGATGATGGGGCATGCCCACTTCTGCCAGCGGCTCTTCCAGTTGGAAGTGGATCGCGACGGCGAGGTCGAACTGACCGGCAAGGCCGCCAGGGTCGCCGTAAAGGCCGGCAAGGCCGTTAAGGGGCCGCTCTTCAAGTTGCCGGCGGGGGTGGTCCTACTGTGCAACAACTCGCGGCGGTTCGAGATCATCACCATGATGCCGGACTACAACGGGCATGGCCCCGCTCCGAGCTGGAGGGAGTTGTCGGCCGCGGAGGTGCAGCAATTCTTCGACACCTTGATCGAGGTGTACGTCAATGCTGACGCCGAGCGGCGGCTCGTCAAGGACACCACCTAGGAAGAGCTGGACTACATCGCTGCCAGGGCGAGGGAGGCGCAGCTTGCCCTTGAGGCCGGCAGCGCCGGGGGCGTGGAAAACGAGGTTGCCGGGGCCGCGGAGGAGGAGAAGCTCACCCTGTAGGCGGCAGCCACTGGGGAGGCTAGCGGCGCCGACACTGGAGCTCCGCTCATCGAGGACGCGGTCGATGAGTCGTCGGAGGAGGAGGGTGCGGTGGCGGGTTCGACGCTAACCAGGGGAAGAGGGCGAGTCCTGCGGCGGGCTAGCTCCATCGAGCCGGTCGAGCCCGGCAGGGCCACGCGGCCTCAATTGACCCTGGAAGGGTCCGGGCGGCACACGAGGGCCCCGACAGCCAAGGGGCTGACGAAGGCCGCTGAGAAGAAGAAGGCGACAGCCCCCTCCTCATCTGGGCGCACACAGACCCCGCCGCCTTCTTTGCCTCCTCCGGCAGGCGTCGACTCGGATGATGACACGGAGCTCCCTTTTGACCTCGGCCCTCTCAGCCTGGAGAGGAAAAGGAAGCTGGCGGAAGAGGAGGAAACGGATGATGAGTAAGTACTCTGTTCTTTACCACCATTCCTGTTTCCCTGAATTGGATCACTTGTCTTGACCCATTTTTGCTTTTGTAGGGACGCAGAGACGTTGGCCCAGCGGGTGCAGAGGGCGAGGATCTCGGCGAGCGGCCAGCCCCCGGCTGGAGCCCCAAGGACACCACTGGTGGTGCTGAGCAGCCCGACAACAGCCCCCGGCGTAGCCCCCAGCGTAAGTTCGGCACCCTCTTCTTACTCAACATGCGGTAGGCGCCTGATGCCACGACGCTGACCTTGCCGGGTTTGCAGGAGGGGAGCGGCAGTAGGAGGAGCCGCAGAGGGCTACTCCTAACACACCACCCCATCGACTACGCCGCCGCGGGGGGCGTCCCCGGCAAGGGCATCAGGCACAGGGCCCACACCTATGGAGGAGGAGGGGAACTTGGGCGCTGGTGGCTCTGCCTCGGCACCAGATGCTGGCGGAGAGGGGGCTTCTGCTTCACAGCCTGGCACTGGTGAGTCGCCCGTCCTTTGTCTCTGTCTTTTCCCTTACACATTTCTTGGCTTTATCGTTGCCGCTGCTGCCTAGGCCCTCCTTCAACGGACACGGAGGACGTGGACACCGTTGTCAGGGATGTTGCCGAAGAGGCCGCGGCTGAGGCTGACAAAATCGCCGACGAGGCCGCCACTTGTGAGGTCGCCGAGGGTGCAGCCGAGGATGCTGCCGCTGGGTCTGCCGAGGCTACCGGCGAGGCCCCTGCCGAGGGCGCCAGCGGTGGTCCTGCCGGGGAGGCCGGCAAGGCCCCCGCCGAGGAAGAGGCGATGAATGAACAGCCTCGCTCCTCCTCCACCGCGGGCCCCGGCAAGTATCTGAAGGTGGGCGATGATCTTTCCGTCCACCTCCCAGGGTTGCCAAGCCGAGCGCCCGCCGAAGAGGAAATTTTCGACGGCGAGGTGCTTGCCGCCACCGGGTTCGAAGTTGTCGATGCGCCGGACATTGGCGGCGATGGGTCCCCAGAAGTGTAGCTCTTCCGTGCCATGGGGGCCAACTTCCGGAAGCTCCAAGCGCTCCACCGTGCCCGTCTGGACAAGGCTAAGTCCAGGATGGCAACGGTGGATAACGCGGAGGTGGACTTCAAGGCGCGCGTTGCCGAGGCGTAGGCCTGGTTCCACCAGACTCGCGAGGAGCAGAGGGCCTTTCAGGAGAAGTTGGCCAAGCGCGATGTGGAGCTCTCCCTGAGGATGGCCGACATCGAGAAGGCCGAGGAGAAGGCGGCAAACTCAGCTGCCGCGGCTGAAGCCGTCCGGAACCAGCACCAGGCCACCCTAGACTCCCCGGAGGAGGACCTCCGCGCGCGCGAGGTGAAACTTGCCGCAACACTCTGCGGCAAGGACGAGGAGCTCGAGGCCCTTGTCGCGCGGCGGACTCAGGAGCTGGAGCAGAGGCACAGAGAGGCACTCGATGCCCTAGCCCTGGCCCACGCCGGCAAGGTGAAGGAGATGGAGGCAGAGCGGGACGAGATGAAGGAGCAGGCCCTCAAGCTGTCCGACGAGAAGCACACGCTCAACCGCGCCCTGGTGGAGGCGCAAGGAACGGTCATCAGCAGGACTGGAGAGCTCTCCGAGGCGCGGAACTCCATCATAGATCTCAGGCTGAAGCTGGAGGATCTCGAGAAGCTGTCGTCGGAGAGCAGGGCTCAGGAGGAGACCCTGGCCGGGAGCCTGGAGGAGGAGAAACGGCTGCGGGCAAACGAGGCCGCCTCCTACCAAGAATACGTGGCAGGCGAGAACAGGTGGATCAGCCATCTGGAGGTCGTCGCCGGTAGGGTCACCTCGCAATAGGCCACCATGGGGATGCCAAATGTGAGGTACGCCCCTGAGCGCAGCGGGACCGTCAACGCCAAGCTGACCCAGTTCTTCGAAGGCGTCCTCGGGGCCCTGGCCTATCTTCACTCCAACAGGACGACCACGCTGGCCGAGGAGGCCCGGCGGCTTTGTCGGAGGGTCGTGACCAAGGTCCTCACCAAGGTGGCGCACTGGAATCCTGATTTTGACTTCGCGGCCGCGATGACGAGCTTGCCCGATGGTGTTGACCTCACGGCACTCAAGGAGCGCATCAAGCCCATCACCGACTGCATCGACGAAATCAAGAGGGTGGAGGGCCAGCGCCGGGACTAGGCGTCCCGTTCTTCTTCGCCGCTGCAGGTTCTCGACCAAGACACATTTTATCTTTAATTAGGACCGCAACAATGATGTGATGTAATATAACTTTGAAGTACCCTTAATTTCCATGCACGTTATTTCCCCGTTCAATTCCCCTTTCTATGTGTGCCCTATGCCGATCGGGAAGGCTTGCCGGCGTGAAAGCCCCGAGCGATGTCTTGGGGACGGATCCCCATGGCCAGCCGTGTACGCGTGCTGCCGGACAAGCCACCTTTCCGTTTCGAACGCGACCGCTCGAACTGTCGAGCTTGACTCGAGTCAGAGTCGAGGGCGTCGTTGGTCGCGGAAGGCTACTCTGCCACTCCCGACGCGGCCGCTTGAGCTGTTGAGCGGACTCGAAACAGGGCAAGGGCGTTCCCGATCATGGTAGAGCCCCCTGGCGTGCAGGTTTTTCATACAAAGCGAACATCCCCCGGGGGAATAACTTCAAATAAGAAAGGTAGCACAAAACAAGGGTTCGGTGCAACTTAGCTTCTATCTGCAATTGCTCGAGCGTCGACCTTCTGGCCTCCTTTCTTCTCTGAGGGTCACGAGGAAGAAGGGGCGCCGGGCTAACTGCGAAAGATGATTCTCACTGCTGCGCCCCCTACCTGGCGCGCCAAAGATGTCGGTGGAAACAACACCTATGGGATCACAAGAATCCCTACTGCGGTTGCGAGGCGCGGGGCTGTGAAAAGAGCGGATCAAACAGATAGCACGCGGTTCCTTTACCCAGGTTCGGGCCACAGGGATGCGTAAAACCCTACTCCTGCTTTGGTGGATTGTATTTCTGTGTTCTCGAGCTAGCTATGGGGTGTCCAGAGCTCCAAAAAGCCGAATCCTCCTCCTGGTCCCCTGGGGCCTCCTTTTATAGAGAAATGGGTTGCCACAGTGGCACACAGGAGGTGGAAAGGGTACAGTGACGCGAGGTTATCCCTCACATTACATGACAAGTCGCATTTAGTGTGCCTTGCTTAGATGTCCTTGCTTTATAGAGGGCGAGGGGGAGCCCCGTCTTGTCCGTCGCCGCCCCTTCTCACGTCGACACGCGCCCTGTCCAGTAGTGCTTACGACGCCATGTAGGCGGGCAGGTAGCTGAAGTGGCGCAGCGGTGGGTCTCCACGAGGATTTGCATGCCGCCATGCAGGTGCCTGCCCAGCTGGTTGTGTCGGCAGTTGCACGCTCAGCGGGTGAAGAGGGCGAGGATCTCGGCGAGCGGCCAGCCCCCGGCTGGAGCCCCAAAGACACCATTGGTGGTGCTGAGCAGCCCGACAGCAGCCCCCGACGTAGCCCCCAGCATAAGTTCGGCACCCTCTTCTTACTCGACATGCGGTAGGCGCCCGATGCCACGACGCTGACCTTGCCGGGTTTGCAGGAGGGGAGCGGCAACAGGAGGAGCCGCAGAGGGCTACTCCTAACACACCACCCCATCGACTACGCCGCCGCGGGGGGCGTCCCCGGCAAGGGCATCAGACACAGGGCCCACACCCATGGAGGAGGAGGGGAACTTGGGTGCTGGTGGCTCTGCCTCGGCACCAGATGCTGGCGGAGAGGGGGCTTCTGCTTCACAGCCTGGCACTGGTGAGTCGCCCGTCCTTCGTCTCTGTCTTTTCCCTTAGACTTTTCTTGGCTTTATCGTTGCCGCTGCTGCCCAGGCCCTCCTTCAACGGACACGGAGGACGTGGACACCGTTGTCAGGGATGTTGCCAAAGAGGCCGCGGCTGAGGCCGACAAAATCGCCGCCGAGGAGGCTGCCAAGAACGCCGACGAGGCCGCCACTGGTGAGGTCGCCGAGGATGCTGCCGCTGGGTCTGCCGAGGCTACCGGCGAGGCCCTTGCCGAGGGCGCCAACGGTGGTCCTGCCGGGGAGGCCGGCAAGGCCCCCGCCGAGGAAGAGGCGATGAATGAACAGCCTCCCTCCTCCTCCACCTCGGGCCCGGGCAAGTATCTGAAGGTGGGCGATGATCTTTCCGTCCACCTCCCAGGGGTGCCAAGCCGAGCGCCCGCCGAAGAGGAAATTTTCGACGGCGAGGTGCTTGCCGCCACCGGGTTCGAAGTTGTCGACGCGCCGGACGTTGGCGGCGATGGTTCCCCAGAAGAGCAGCTCTTCTGTGCCATGGGGGCCAACTTCGGGAAGCTCCAAGCGCTCCACCGTGCCCGTCTGGACAAGGCTAAGTCAAGGATGGCAACGGTGGATAACGCGGAGGTGGACTTCAAGGCGCGCGTTGCCGAGGCATAGGCCTGGTTCCACCCGACTCGCGAGGAGCAGAGGGCCTTTCAGGAGAAGTTGGCCAAGCGCGATGTGGAGCTCTCCCTGAGGATGGCCGACATCGAGAAGGCCGAGGAGAAGGCGGCGAACTCAGCTGCCGCGGCTGAAGCCGTCCGGAACCAGCACCAGGCCACCCTAGACTCCCCGGAGGAGGACCTCCGCGCGCGCGAGGTGAAACTTGCCGCAACACTCCGCGGCAAGGACGAGGAGCTCGAGGCCCTTGTCGCGCGGCGGACTCAGGAGCTGGAGCAGAGGCACAGAGAGGCACTCGATGCCCTAGCCCTGGCCCACGCCGGCAAGGTGAAGGAGCTGGAGGCAGAGCGGGACGAGCTGAAGGAGCAGGCCCTCAAGCTATCCGACGAGAAGCACACGCTCAACCGCGCCCTGGTGGAGGCGCAAGGAACGGTCATCAGCAGGACTGGAGAGCTCTCCGAGGCGCGGAACTCCATCAGAGATCTCAGGCTGAAGCTGGAGGATCTCGAGAAGCTGTCGTCGGAGAGCAGGGCTCAGGAGGAGACCCTGGCCGGGAGCCTGGAGGAGGAGAAACGGCTGCGGGCAAACGAGGCCGCCTCCCACCAAGAATACGTGGCAGGCGAGAACAGGTGGATCAGCCATCTGGAGGTCGTCGCCGGTAGGGTCACCTTGCAATATGCCACCATGGGGATGCCAAATGTGAGGTACGCCCCTGAGCGCAGCGGGACCGTCAACGCCAAGCTGACCCAGTTCTTCGAAGGCGTCCTCGGGGCCCTGGCCTATCTTCACTCCAACAGGACGACCACGCTGGCCGAGGAGGCCCGGCGGCTTTGTCGGAGGGTCGTGACCAAGGTCCTCACCAAGGTGGCGCACTGGAATCCTGATTTTGACTTCGCGGCCGCGATGACGAGCTTGCCCGATGGTGTTGACCTCACGGCACTCAAGGAGCGCATCAAGCCCATCACCGACTGCATCGACGAAATCAAGAGGGTGGAGGGCCAGCGCCGGGACTAGGCGTCCCGTTCTTCTTCGCCGCTGCAGGTTCCCGACCAAGACAAATTTTATCTTTAATTAGGACCGCAACAATGATGTGATGTAATATAACTTTGAAGCACCCTTAATTTCCATGCACGTTATTTCCCCGTTCAATTCCCCTTTGTATGTGTGCCCTATGCCGATCGGGAAGGCTTGCCAGCGCGAAAGCCCCGAGCGGCGTCTTGGGGACGGATCCCCATGGCCAGCCGTGTACGCGTGCTGCCGGACAAGCCACCTTTCCGTTCTGAACGCGACCGCTCGAACTGTCGAGCTTGACTCGAGTCAGAGTCGAGGGCGTCGTTGGTCGCGGAAGGCTACTCTGCCACTCCCGACGCGGCCGCTTGAGCTATTGAGCGGACTCGAAACAGGGCAAGGGCGTTCCTGATCATGGTAGAGCCCCCTGGCGTGCAGGTTTTTCATACAAAGCGAACATCCCCCCGGGGGAATAACTTCAAATAAGAAAGGTAGCACAAAACAAGGGTTCGGTGCAACTTAGCGTCTATCTGCGATTGCTCGAGCGTCGACCTTCTGGCCTCCTTTCTTCTCTGAGGGTCACGAGGATGAAGGGGCACCGGGCTAACTGCCAAAGACGATTCTCACCGCTGCGCCCCCTACCTGGCGCGCCAAAGATGTCGGTGGAAACGACACCTATGGGATCACAAGAATCCCTACTGCGGTTGCGGGGCGCGGGGCTGTGAAAAAGAGCGGATCAAACAGATAGCACGCGGTTCCTTTACCCAGGTTCGGGCCACAGGGATGCGTAAAACCCTACTCCTGCTTTGGTGGATTGTATTTCTGTGTTCTCGAGCTAGCTATGGGGCGTCGAGAGCTCCAAAAAGCCGAATCCTCCTCCTGGTCCCCTGGGGCCTCCTTTTATAGAGAAATGGGTTGCCACAGTGGCACACAGGAGGTGGAAAGGGTACAGTGACGCGAGGTTATCCCTCGCATTACATGACAAGTCGCATTTAGTGCGCCTTGCTTAGATGTCCATGCTTTATCGAGGGCGAGGGGGAGCCCCGTCTTGTCCGTCGCCGCCCCTTCTCACGTCGACACGCGCCCTGTCCAGCAGTGCTTACGACGCCATGTAGGCGGGCAGGTAGCTGAAGTGGCGCAGCGGTGGGTCTCCACGAGGATTTGCATGCCGCCACGCAGGTGCCTGCCCAGCTGGTTGCGTCGGCAGCTGCATGCGAGCGGTGGCGGAGGTGCGACTGGCGTGGGCCTGGTGGTGGCCCCACGGGCGTTCATAGCAAGGGCCTTGCCGCGGCCCCGGCAAGGGTCTTGCCGTGGCGCCTGCTGTCACCCCCGGCAAGGCTCTTGCCGGGGGCCTTGTGGTCCTCCTTGGCTGGGATCCCGCCAAGGATCATCGTCTTCTAAAGTGTGCATCTGATCTTGAATGTCTTCCCAAAGATCTGCATTCCACCACGGGGATGCCTCCCGAATCCTTGTCCCATGGGGGTAGTGGACTCAAGGGTGACCCGCTCCGTAGGTGTGAGGCGAGCTGCCACGGCAAGGGTCTTGCCGGGTTTGCAGAAACCGCCCTCCGGCAAGGATCTTGCCGGGGGGCCTGCTTCGTTCCCTTCGCTCTTTGTGGTCTTGGTCTTGGCGTCGTCCTGCTTCTCTTCAGCTTTGGCCATACCTTGGCTTACCTCCCTTGCCATGCTCAGTGTGGTGGCACCCGTGGCTCGGACTGCCCGTGCACAGTTATAAGGGTATGAAAAGCATACCCCCCTTTTTGTACACCGACACCTCGTAATAATAGAATGCAAAAATGAATCTTCTGAGATGTCTTTATCACTCCGGGATAATAAATGGGCGAAAGGCGAACAAGCAAAAGGGAAATATTTGAGCTGAGGGAAAAAATACGATTGATAATTAAAAACTTGAATTGGATCCACTGGAAAGAAAGTGCGACGAACATCGAAGAACTAGACGAGACTTCACCGGTTGAGACAATTGAGCAAAAACTGAAGATACACCGCACAAATGAAATAGATTGCTCGAATAAAGGCTCAGACTCCGGGATAAAAGGGGTGGGAGGGCGGAAAAAACACGGGCAACTTGAACGGAGAATCGAGTCGACGAGTAACTTGAAGAGAAAAAGAAACACCGGTTGAAATGATTAAGGAGAGAATGTCAAGGCTTCGCACGAGTAGGATGGATACTCGATTACGGACTCTAGTTCCGAGAAGAGAAAGGGGTGGGCAGGTGGGAAAATGAAATACAACTTCGGATGGGGAAAACAACGCCGATTGAAAAGAGCTGGGGATTGATCTCCCAAAAGACAAAGAGGTTCGAGTTGACTTGACGAGAAATGCACCGGGCAAAAGAGGAAGGACAATGAACGAAAACTAACCGCGAGATCCTAAAGAAAAAATTTGAAGGGAAGAGGAGTAGTTCAAAACACCTACGTCAATATTACTCACAAGAGCGACGAAGGGGCTGAGGAGTAAAAAGAAATCCTACACTCCGATATAACTAGACTCCGAAAAATATTTTCTTCTAGACTCGACATCGGTCAAACTACACGATCAATCAAGGGGGCTCCTTGGGTCGGTCGAGGCTCTGACACCAACTTGTCACGCCCAAGATGCGACCCTATCCTAATGGAACTCGAAGGTCCCACCAAGGATAGTAACGCATCTTGAAGACGCTTTTGCAAAGTGGATATCATTACATCAACGTTACATAATAGATAGGGATACATCCAAGACATACAATGTCACATGAATACAACAACATACATGAGAACAACATCCGACTACGGATGCAACATTAACAGAAACTCAAACGACATCCACCAAGCTAGCCCAGGTTGCCGACCTGGAACCTATCCCCTGATCGGCGAAGAAGCAAAAGAACTCCAACACAAATAAACATCGCTCTCGCGTCATGATCATCGCATAACCTGTACCTGCAACTGTTGGTGTAGTAATCTGTGAGCCACGAGGACTCAGCAACCCCATTACCATGGG
This sequence comes from Aegilops umbellulata, assembly GCA_032464435.1. NCBI lineage: Eukaryota > Viridiplantae > Streptophyta > Magnoliopsida > Poales > Poaceae > Aegilops > Aegilops umbellulata. The sequence goes on from CP136056.1 coordinate 151,197,220, forward strand.
CATCTATACTAGCAAAGCTTAATGGGCGAGGAAGCGGTAAAGTGGTGAGGCTGCAGCAGCGGTTAAGCAATGTATGGTGGCTAACTTACGCAAATAAGAGCGAGGAGAGAAGCAAAACAAGCGGTCGTCAACTGGTAATGATCAAGAAGTGATCCTGAACTCCTACTTACGTCAAACATAACCCAGAAACCATGTTCTCCTCTCGAACACCCTGAAAAGAGACACTCACGGTTACGCACACGGTTGGTGTATTTTAGAAGAGTTTACTTTAAGTCTACTACAACCAGACATTAACAAATTCCCATCTGCCACATAATCGCGGGCACGGCTTTCGAAAGTTCAAACCCTGCAGGGGTGTCCCAACTTAGCCCATGATAAGCTCTCGCGATCAACGAAGGATATTCCTTCTCCTGGGAAGACCCGATCAGTCTCGGAATCCCATTTACAAGACATTTCGACAATGGTAAAACAAGAACAGCAAAGCCGCCCGGATGTGCCGACAAATCCCGATAGGAGTCGCACGTACCTCGTTCTCAGGGCACACTGGATAATTCAAGCTACGAGTAAAACCAGGCCTCGAGTTTCCCCGTGGTGGCCCCGTAGGTTGCTCGGTTCGGACCAACACTCGAAGGAGCACTGGCCCGGGGGGGCTAAAATAAATATGACCCTTGGGCTCCGGAAACCCAAGGGAAAAAAAGGGCATAGGTGAGGCAAATGGTAAAACCAATGTTGGGCCTTGCTGGAAGAGTTTTATTCAAAGCGAACTGTCAAGGGGGTCCCATAAATCACCCAACCGCGTTAGAGACGCAAAATCCAGGAACATAATACCGATATGACGGAAACTAGGGCGGCAAGAGTGGAACAAAACACCAGACATAAGGCCGAGCCTTCCACCCTTTACCAAGTATATAGATGCATTAATAATACAAGAGATATTGTGATATCCCAACATAGACATAATCCAACATGGAGCAAACTTCATCTTCACCTGCAACTAGCAACGCTATAAGAGGGGCTGAGCAAAAGCTGTAACATAGCCAAACAACGGTTTGCTAGGAAGGGTGTCAAAGGTTAGGGGTTCATGGCAATTCGGGAGGCTTGATAATCAAGTGGTAGGTAACGCAGCATAGCAAAAGAACAAAGCAACTAGCATAGCAATGATAGTAATGATCCAAGGTGATGGTCATCTTGCCTGAAATCCCGCAAGGAAGAAGAACCAGTCCATGAAGAAGATGAAGCCACGAAGATGAACCAAGCGTAGACGAACGAATCCTCACGATCGCAACGAAACGGGAACTATCGAGAAGAAGCACACAACATGGTAAACACACCACACATGAACAAGACATGATGCTCAACCAAGTATGATGCATAGAAGAACAACACATCAAAGCAAGTTTAAATGAGGCCGGAAACAACATATAGCAATTCCAGTAAGTCCCCATATGCAAATTTAGAAATTGGTCCAGATCTGAATAAACCTTAATTTCAAGTTGTTAAATAGAACGTTAAGGTGCACCACGATGATCTACACGAAATTCTAGTCAAGTTACATATAAAGTTTATTAGATTCGGAGCTACGACCTAGAAGATATGAGCAAAACAAGGTAAACATGGCATTGAGGCAAAATGCATACAAACATCAAGCAAACACACTCAAAACATGGATGCAACAAGGTTACATGAAACTACATGCAAAACTAAGCAAGTTTCATAAAGAGCACACTCAAAACGGAGCAACGGTTCGACACATACACACAAAACAAATTTGAAGGACAAGCTGTCCAAAACAGCAAGTAGGCATCTAGCAAGCATCAAAACAATATGCTATAGCACATCAATATGCAAACAAAAGGCCTGGACATGATGTAAAGGTAAAGCATTACAATACATGAACACTGAGCTCTCTCCAGAAACCATGAGAACATGCTCAAAAGGACATGGCAAGATTGCAAATAATAACAGGTTCACAGACTTTGGAAATCACTGGACATGGCAGAAATAACATCAGGTTGCAATATTTAGAGGTATAAAACAACATGCTACAGGACCAGATCATAGAGAGTGAAGGCATGGCATGAATCTACTAATTGCATAGAACAAAAGTCCCTTACCTATAATGAGACAAAAGGGCACATAAAACATGATGCCGCCCATGCAACGGTTCAACACATACACACAAAACAAGTTTAAAGGACAAGCTGTCCAAAACAGCAACTAGGCATCTAGCAAGCATCAAAACAATATGCTATAGCATCTCAATGTGCAAACAAAAGGCATGAACATGATGTAAAGGTAAATAATTACAATACATGAACACTGAGCTATCTCCATAAGCTACGAGAACATGCTCAAAAGGACATGGCAAGATTGCAAATAATAACAGGTTCACAGACTTAGTGGAAATCACTGGACATGGCAGAAATAACATCAGGTTGCAATATTTAGAGGTATCAAACAACATGCTACAGGATCATATCGTAGCAAAGAAAGGCATAGCTTGAATCTACTAATTCCGTAGAACAAAAGTCCATTAGCGATCATGAGACAAAATGGCACAGAAAACATGAGGGCGCCCATGTAAACATAGCAAGTTTTATTACAGATTCAGACTTGGTGAAATTAACAGCACATGGCAGGAAAACAATGATAAGTAGGCATGTTGGTGAGCTTGATTCGCTCAACACAAAGCATTGCATGACAAAACAATCATACATAAAGCAATATGACATGTTCATGAAGCTAAGCATGGCAATAGAAAGTTCATAGCATTCCCGGATCACTAACAACAACCATGGCAAAATTGAATAACATGTAAACAATCTGCCAGGAACATTTTATAGCAAAAGTAGAGCAAGATTAAGACATGCTAGAGCACTCCATAAGTACAAACATAGGCATGGATGGATATAGCATAACCATATGTCCAAAACATCCTTACTAAACATACTCAAAAGGGGCATGGATCTCACTGTAGCAACATGAATACATGGCATAAAAATAACAGTAGACAAAGACGATGAAATTCTAAATCACTGAAACCAGCAACATCACGGAGGCTACTTTGCAAGCTTGAACAATCAATACATGCTATATCATGAAGAGTAGATTGCACCAGAGAAAATATGGCATGGCATATCCCTAAACACATGTAGACTTCATGTTTAAAATAAAATCACGCAAAAAGATGCAAAAATAGCAAATGAGCAAGTTCTGATAACAGGCAGCAGGTAACATCACATAGCACTCTTGCAACGATGATTAGGGCATCCAGATGAACTCAAATGAACATGGCACAATGGAACACAATGTAGAGCGCCTCATTGTGAACATTATGATATATCATACGTGCAAAATATATGTACGGTTGAGGAGTTATGGCATGTCACAGGTGGCACCAGAATGTAAACAATTAGGGACTTAGAGAAAATTTCACCTCCGCGAAAGTCAATGCGGGACGAGGTGGTTCCGGGACGGAGGGATCCGGGCGACGGGGGCGCGTTTGGTTCCCGGGTTGGTGGATCTCATCCACCTTCCCGGATCCGGCGAGGCTGCGGCCTCCCGCGAGGCGCCGGCGACGGAGACGAAGGGGCGGCGCGGCGCGCGCGGTCCAGGCGGCGCGCGCGGTCCAGGCGGTGACGGACTCCGGCGTGGACGCGGGGCGATGGGCGGCGGCCGGAGTGGCAAAGGAGCGCCGCCGGGGAGGCGTGCGGCGCTATGCGCGGCGCGCGGCTCGGCGAAGGGCGGCACGGCGGCGGACAGGCCAGGCGGCGGGGCGCGGAGATCCGACGGGCGCGCGGCGACGCACGGGCGCGGGAGCTTGGGGGCGCGCGGGCCGGGCGGCGGTGCGGGAACGGGCCCCGCGGGCCTGACGCGGGCCCCGCGCGCCGGCGACGGCGGGAGGCGGCGAGTGCCACGTGGCGGCTACGGACTGGCGCGGGGCGGCGGCTGAGGGCGGCGGATATGTTCGGCGCCGGGCGGACGTGTCCGGCGCTCGGCGGAAGAAGAAGGCTAGGGTTACGGTGGATTTGATCCGAAATTTCGGGGGAGGGGGTGTTTTTATACGTAGAAGGAGTTAGGAGGCTCCAAATGAGGAGTGGTTTTCGCCCACACGATCGCGAACGAACGACCGAGAACATGGAGATGACTTAGATGGGTTATTGGGCTGTCTTGGAGGGGTGTTGGGCTGCACACAAAAGAGGCTTTTGCGGCTACCCGGTTAACCGTTGGAGTATCAAACGAACTCCAAATGGCACCAAACTTGACAGGCGGTCTACCGGTGGTGTACCAAGGCCGCTTGACAAACTTCGGTCCATTCTGAGAAAGTTTAACACCCACTCACGAAAAGAGGCAAAAGGGGGCACCGGGGAATATAGGAATGCCGGATTGCAAAACGGACAATGGGGAAAATGCTCGGATGCATGAAACGAACACATATGCAAAAAGAGATGCACATGATGACATGGCAAAATGCAACACGCAAGCAAATGACATGGCAACACTGACGAATAATTGTCGGACACCTGGCGCAACGGATCTGGGGCGTTACACCTATCTACGAGCATCGCCGCCGAGGCCATTATCAACGGTGGGCCACGAGAGGCCAACGCCAACCCCATCCAGATCAACGGCGCCGACGGGCGGATGCTGCCGCTGCGCTGCGGGAACGGCGAGAGCTCGGGGGCACGTAGTTGTCGTCGCTTGTCTCCGGAGTCTCGTAGGGCTCGGGAGAGTTGCTGGACTCCCAAGCGCCATCACTGCTGTCGAAGGAACTGCTGGCGAGGCCAGCGGCGGGCCCTGCTCCTGCCACTGTGCCGTCCTGATGGCCCCATCCAGGGCATCACTCCAGGCAACGGCCTTCCTCGTCGAAGACGTTGAAGAACATCGTGGATGTGCCATCGTATTCGAAGTGGATGGCAAGGGCGCCCTCCGCGCGGCAAGCTCGGGCAACCTCGCCCCATCCGCGGGTCATGAAGATCTTGCCTGGGGAGTCGACCTCAACCTCCGCCCCTGTCGTTGGGGCATCACACTCGGCGTGCTACAGCCACAGCTCGAGTGGACCCCTTGGCGGCATCTCGGTGGATAAGAACTGCGGGAAGCGAATCCAAGAGCGCGATGGCATCGCCGCCCACACCACAAGTTCACGCGAGGAGCCCTCGGCATGGGTTCCTGGGGCGGCGACACGCACCGCCGTGGTACGGCCACCACGGTCGTGGCGCGATCGGCCCCGATTGCTGCCTCCTCCTTCGGAGCCCTTTGCTTGGGCATACAAAGGCAACGGGTAGCCGGGGGGGGGGGGGCGTTCGTGCCAAGGCCTCGTCACCTCCGGCCCCACGACGACGTCATCGGAGCTGGCCAGCCTCTTCTTTGGCGGGAGTGTCCCTGGCTCTTCGGCGGGAGCTTTCCCCTTTTCAGCAGTAGAGAACCTCCGTATCGGCGCCATGAGTGTCGCGACAAGGAGGAAGAGGAATATGTGGGCTGAATGGAAGAAGAGATGAGCGACAGGGGCTCCGCCCCTCTCCTCATTTATAGCCCGAGGGAGGCCAATCGCCGACCTCCATGATCGCAGGTAATGATAGTTTTTTTGCATGCCGCAGGGACTCGTCAAGTCAGGCGGTTGCCGAGGCAGCATGGGGAAGCGGAGACGCCCACGTCGTGTCAATCGCAATGCGTCCATCAAGGCCATAGGCCATTGGGGCCCTCGGTGCTCCGCACTTGACCCTTGGCTTCGCCGCGAAGCCAAGTCCGAGCGCGCCTTGAGCCCGGGGGCTACTGTCGGCATCCTGGGAACGGGGCTACCCATACTTGCCTGCCTGCAGCCCAGGGTGTGGCTCGCCCAGCGGCCTGGTACGGCCCTTCTTCATCAACAACCACTCAAGACCCTTGCGAGGATCCAGCCTCGCGAGGCGGACGACACAAGACCTCCTAAGGGGCAGCCTCCCTAGGCTGGCTCCCGAGGTCCGGAGATATCAAGGCAAGGGGCACCTCGCGAGGTGCTCGTGATGTGAGCCGTGACGACCAAGGCTAGGCAAGTGCCAGCAGGCGTAGAGTACTCGTTGCCTCTTTGGTGCTCAAGGGGCAAGCGCAGGCGAGGAGTCCCGAGGCATCAGGAAAAGGTTTCCATATTGCTGCGACGAGACCAAGACCAGCAGGACGGAGGTCACCACGGAGCCCATGACGGCGTCACCACCAGAGTCTTTGGCAGTCGAAGGCCACCTTTTGTCAGAATAACTTGTACTAGTAGTCCCCTTTCAAATTGGCCATTGTGGGATCCCTTCCCGCCTAATATTTGGGAAGAGGACCTGGGCCTATATATATAGGACTATACACCACCGTGGGAGGCATGTGATCTTGGACTGGATCCATTCTGTGATGCCCCAAGACTGACGCTCCAGACGCCTTCTGAGGGAGTCCTGGATTAGGGGGTGTTCGGATAGCCGGACTATACCTTCAGCCGGACTCCAGGACTATGAAGATACAAGATTGAAGACTTCGTCCCGTGTCCGGAAGGATCTTTCCTTGGCGTGGAAGGCAAGCTAGGCGTGCGGATACTCGAGATCTCCTACCATTGTAACCGACTCTATGTAACCCTAACCCTATCCGGTGTCTATATAAACCGGAGGGTTGTAGTCTGTAGGACAACCATCATCATACACAATCATACCATAGGCTAGCTTCTAGGGTTTAGCCTCCTTGATCTCGTGGTAGATCTACTCTTGTACTACCCACATCATCAATATTAATCTAGCAGGAGTAGGGTTTTACCTCCATCGAGAGGGCCCGAACCTGGGTAAAATAAAGTGTCCCTTGTCTCCTGTTACCATCCGACCTTGATGCACAGTTCGGGACCCCCTACCCGAGATCCGCCAGTTTTGACACCGACATTGGTGCTTTCATTGAGAGTTCCTCTCTGTCGTCGCTTTTAGGCCCGATGGCTCCTTTGATCATCAACAACTATGAGGTGCAGGGTGAGACTTTCCTCCCCGGACAAATCTTCGTCTTCGGCGGCTTCGCTCTGCGGGCCAACTCGCTTGGTCATCTGGAGCAGATCGAAAGCTACGCCCCTGGCCATCAAGTCAGGTTTGGAAGCTTAAACTACACTGCAGATATCCGCGGAGACTTGATCTGCGACGGGTTCGAGCCACAGCCAAGCGCGCCGCACTATTTCGAGGGGCATGATATAGCTCTGCCTCCGAATAATGCCCTGGAGGCCGCACACGCACCGGCCCCGATCCTCAACTCGGAGCCCGGTGCGTTCTTTGAGGATGAACGGTTGGACGTCACCTCGGGGGTTGCGATCTTGAAGGCGATCGAGCCGAACGCCGGCCCCGTACTCCGCACGGCCCATGACTCCAAGGAGTCGGATTCTTCTCCGAACTCCGGGCCTCCCGTGCCCCTGCCGATCGAATCTGATTGGGCGCCTATAATGGAGTTCACCGCCGCGGACATCTTTCAGCACTCACCTTTCGGTGATATCCTGAATTGTCTCAAGTCTCTCTCTATCAGGAGAGCCCAGGCCGGACTATGGTCTGCGAGGTTGGGATACGGATGACGAAGAAATTCAAAGCCCACCCACCACCCACTTAATAGCCACTGTCGATGATTTAACCGACATACTTGACTTTGGCTCCGAAGACTTCGACGGTATGGATGACGAAGGAGGAGACGAACAAGAACCAGCACCTGTAGGGTGCTGGACCGCCACCTCGTCATATGACATATATATGGTGGACGCTCCAAAGGATGGAGATGGCGATGGAATAGCGGAGGATGACACCTCGAAAAAACAGCCAAAACGCCGGCGTCAACGGCGCTGCTCTAAATCCCGCCACAGCAGAAACGGTGATTCCGGCGCGGGAGACAATACTACCCCGGATAGCGCCGAAGAACACCAAGTCCAGCAAGATTCGGCGCAGGAAGATGGAGAAGCCAGCCCTCATGAGAGAGCGGTAGAGCGAGAGGTTGAGGATGATAACTACATGCCTCCCTCCGAAGACGAGGCAAGCCTCGACGACGACGAATTCATCGTACCATCAGACCCCGCTGAACAAGAGCGTTTTAAACGCAGGCTTCTAGCCACGGCGAATAGCCTAAAGGAAAAGCAGCAACAACTTAGAGCTGATCAAGATTTGCTAGCTGACAGATGGACTGAAGTCCTTGCGGCCGAAGAGTATGAACTCGAGCGCCCCTCCAAAAATTATCCTAAGCGCAAGCCGCTACCCCAATAAGAGGGGGAAGCACCTACATTACCAATGCATGACATGGCAGACCGGCCACCTCGCGGCCGCGACAGAGAGGCCTGTCGAACCTCTAAACAAGCCATGCCATGGTGCCGCTCTACTAAGGCACAGGAAAATGAGCCAGACCTGCGAGACGTACTGGAGGATAAAGCAAGGCAAACAAGATCGATCTATGGATCGCGCAGACGCCCGACGTCACGTGAGGGTGATCTTCACTCCGGACACAATAAATCCGGCCGGGCCGAACACAACAGGCATAGCTCTTCTCAGCTGCGTCGTGACATAGCCCAGTACAGGGGCGCCGCACACCCACTATGCTTCACGGATGAAGTAATGGATCATAAAATCCTAGAGGGTTTCAAACCCGTCAACATCGAGTCGTACGATGGTACGACAGATCCGGCAGTATGGATTGAGGATTATATCCTTCACATCCACATGGCACGTGGCGACGATCTACACGCCATCAAATATCTTCCCCTTAAGCTCAAAGTACCAGCCCGGCACTGGCTTAACAGCCTACCAGCGGACTCAATCGGTTCTTGGGAAGATCTGGAAGCCGCATTCCTCGACAACTTCCAGGGGACCTATGTGCGGCCACCGGACACCGACGACCTAAGCCACATAATTCAGCAGCCAGAAGAATCGGCCACGCAATTCTGGACAAGGTTCCTAACAAAGAAAAATCAGATAGTCGATTGTCCGGACGCAGAGGCCCTAGCAGCCTTTAAACATAACATCCGCGACGAGTGGCTTGCCCGGCACCAGGAACAGGAAAATCCTAAATCTATGGCAGCCCTCACGACACACATGACCCGCTTTTGCGCGGGCGAAGATAGTTGGCTAGCTCGCAGCAACAACTTATCGAAGAACCCTAGTAATTCCGATACCAAGGACAAAAGTGGCAGGACACGTCGAAGTAAGCAAAAGCGCCGCGTTAGCAGCGACAGCAATGAGGATACGGCAGTAAATGCCGGATTCAGAGGCTATAAATCCGGTCAGCGGAAAAAGCCATTTAAAAAGAATACCCAGGGCCCGTCCAGTTTGGACCGGATACTCGACCGCTCGTGCCAGATTCATGGCACCCCCAAAAGGCCAGCCAATCACACCAACAAGGATTGTTGGGTGTTCAAGCAGGCAGGCAAGTTAAGAGCCGAACACAAAGACAAGGGGCTGCATAGCGACGACGAGGAGGAGCCCAGGCCGCCGAACAACAATGGACAGAAGAGGTTTCCCCCACAAGTGCGGATGGTGAACATGATATACGCGACCCACATTCCCAAGAGGGAGCGGAAGCGTGCGCTACGTGACGTATACGCGATGGAGCCAGTCGCCCCAAAGATCAACCCATGGTCCTCCTGCCCGATCACTTTTGATCGAAGGGACCACCCCACTAGCATTCATCACGGCGGTTTTGCCGCATTGGTTCTTGACCCAATCGTTGACGGATTTCATCTCACAAGAGTCCTCATGGACGACGGCAGTAGCCTGAACCTGCTTTATCAGGATACAGTGCGGAAAATGGGCATAGATCCATCAAGGATCATGCCCACAAGGACGACCTTTAAAGGCGTCATACCGGGTGTAGAGGCCAATTGCACAGGCTCTGTAACACTTGATGTGGTCTTCGGATCTCCGGATAACTTCCGAAGCGAAGAGTTAATCTTCGATATAGTCCCGTTCCGCAGCGGCTATCACGCCCTGCTTGGACGAACCGCATTCGCTAAATTCGATGCGGTGCCGCACTACGCATATCTCAAGCTCAAGATGCCAGGCCCTCGAGGAGTAATTACGGTCAACGGAAACACTGAACGCTCACTCCGTTCGGAGGAGCATACGGCGGCCCTCGCAGCGGAAGTACAAAGCAGCCTTTCAAGGCAACTCTCCAGTCCGGCCATTAAAAAGCCGGACAATGCAAAGCGCGCCCGGAGTAACCTGCAACAAGACCGCCTGGCATGTTCGGAGCAAGCGTAGCAATACGGCCCCAACCCCAGCCATCGCAACATAGCGGCGCTAGTACCTCGAGTACACAATTACGCCCTTGAAATTCCATGGGCACAGGGGGAGGGGCACATTAACGGCATGCTTACAATATGGCGTCAAACGTACTAGGGGCTGCCGGATTCTTTTTTCAATTTCAGGACTCCACACTCTGGATAACTTGTTCGGCTTTGCTGCCGCACAGACGATGCAAGAGCCAGGGAAGCAGACAAAGCTACGCCGCATTTCGGAACTCTTAGGTGGTCTCTATTTCGAGCGATATATCTGTTTCTAAATTCCGCGGTCTGCCCCTGGTCAGGACATGTTAAATAGTCTAATATCTTTTTTGCTTATCGCACTACTTGTATCGTTCGGCTTTGATAAAAAGCCTCTCTATAAACAATGCATAGCTTTTCGCCTATTTTTTGCGTTGTCCTCTTTTAATATATATGTTCATTAAATAAACATGATCGCAACCGTACACCATGGTACGGCAAAACATGCTAGGGGCTTCATTACCCTTCTATCTGGTGTGAGAAGTCCGTACACTTTCACAAGTGCGGCACCCCGAACTTATAGCACTATATGCATCGGCTCCGAATCATTATTTTGGTCACATGTTGGGTTTGCCCAGCTCCTATGTTTTGGTGCCTTACGTTCCGCTATATCGGCTAAGGTAGCACTAGGAGAACCACTGCGATTGTGCCCCAGTTCAGCTGGGTTAAGCACCTCAGTGGAGAAAGCTAAAATAGACTGTCATGATAAGGCGTGAGACCGGTCGCTGTTCGAGAGGTTTTTCGAGTCCTTAAAGACTTATGCCGCTTCGAGCGAAGAGCTGGCTATGTCTGGCCAAAGGCGTGGATAGCGCCCCGAATTCGGCCTTCCGAACTAGGGGCTTCGCCAAAATTTAAAATTATAACGTTCTATGGCTAAGTGAGAGTGTTCAAGCATTATAGTCCGATTGCCTGGTTCGTTGTGCTGAGCGCCTCCCTCGAAGGACCCAACTATGGGAAAAAGAGCCCTCAGGTTTATCCCGAACACCCCAGCACTAGTGGCATGGGGGCAGAAGCCGACGACTGGCCATCTCTCGTTTTTTGATAAACGGCCGCACAAAAAATAATATTTTAAATTCAATAAGCATTGCTTCGCGCATATGAACAAGTTTTCAGCGCACAGGATACAAACGAGCGAGTTCATTCAAATACTACATCTTTAGTACATTCATCCGCGACAAGGCGGGCTCCGGCAAGAACTTCCTTGTAGTAGTTCTCGGACTTGCGATGCTCCTTCCCCGGCGGCGGCCCATCCTTCACCAGCTTCTCTCCGTCCAGCTTACCCCAGTGTACCCTTACACGGGCAAGGGCCCTCCGGGCACCTTCAATGCAGGCGAAGCGCTTGATGACCTCAAGCCGTGGACAGGCCTCCACCAGCCGCCGCACTAGCCCGAAATAGCTCCCAGGCAGGGCCTCTCCAGGCCACAGCCGAACTAGTAAGCCCTTCATGGCCTGTCCAGCCGCCTTGTGAAGCTCGACCAGTTGTTTCAGCTGATCGCTCAAAGGCACAGGGTGTCCGGCCTCAGAATACTGAGACCAGAACACACTCTCCGTCGAGCTGCCCTCTTCAGCTCGGTAGAACGCGGCGGCGGCGGATACACTGCCGGGAAGATCGGCGAACGCCCCTGGAGAACTCCGGATTCGGGTAAGTAACAGGTAGTTTACTTTTATATTCCTACTTTGCATTGAGAATGCCTTACCCGTTGCTATCTTTTTCACCTCCTCCAACTCTTGGAGGGCCTTTTGGGCTTCGGCCTTAGCACTCTTGGCGGTCTCAAGGGCCGACGCGAGCTCGGATGCTTGCGCTTTTGACTTAAGCTCCAAACTCTCATGTTTTTTCATGAGAGCTTGCAGCTCTTGCTGCACCTCGCCGACCAGAACCCCAAGCCTTTCTCGCTTGGCGCGCTCCTCGGCCGTTTTCTTTCCGGCCTCAGCCAGCGCCTGCTTCAGGGTTGCCACCTCGGTTGTGGCCCCTACAATAAGCAGTACAATCCTATTATTTCTTTCTGCAATCAAGCCTCTCTATAGGCACCTTCTTTTAGGGGTATTTCTTACCTTCTTTCTCCTCGAGCTTCCGTTTGCCAAGGCCGAGCTCTTGCTCGGTCCGCCCGAGGTCCTTTTGAAGGACATCCACCTGCGCAGTCAGTGCGGCGGTGGACAGCAGCGAAGCCTGCATACGCATATTTGACTTTCTGTTGTTAGAATCCTGTGAAGTTTAATAGATCCTCTATTCGGCTTTTCTTTCCGAACACCGAACAGAGCATCAGGGGCTACTGTCTATGCGGTAAATAATTTGACATATTTTTACTTACCTCGAAGCCTGTTAGAAGGCTAGCGCAAGCTTCAGTCAGTCCGCTCTTGGCGGACTGAACCCTTTGGATCACCGTACTCATAACAGTACGGTGCTCCTCGTCGATGGCGGCGCCCTTAAGCACCTCGAGCAGATTGTTCGGCGCCTCTGGTTGGATGGAGGTCGCCGGCTCAGACGGCTTACTCCTCTTGGAAGGAGTTCGCCCACCGCAAACCGGGACTATCGAGTCCGGCGCGGTGTCCGGTACAAAGCCGGACTTGGAGCCCTGGGGGGTTTCATCCCCTTTACTCCTGGGGTCCGGAGGATTGCCTTGCGGCTCCTCCAGGACTATCTCCTCCTGCCTTGGAGATGGCGGGACGCCACTTCGGCGTCGTCCGCCCTGCAGGGGGAGACAACGGGTGGAACAGAGTTCACGTCCGACAAATCCATGGAGCCGCTCGACGAATCGTCGAGTTCGGCCCGGGGCGGGCTGCATAAATTACGAGCGGCATTAGGGAAAGCCGCGCATTAAAAGAATATCATGAGTCACTCGGGTATATAAATACTTACGATTTCGCCGGACGCTTGGTTCTGTCCGGCCACTCCTCTCCACCCTCTTCGGCGTCGTGGGAGTAGTCCAGCGGAGGGGTCTTCCTTTTCCTCAACCCCTCGGCCTCCCCCGTTGGGGTGGCCTTCTTCTTCCTTTCTCCCCTCGCTGGGGGGAGAGCTTTCTTGTTCCTCCTCCTCGTTTTCACGAGAGGAGAGCGTTGCGGACTCGTCAGACGACGAGTCCGACACCACCATGTTGCGGGAACTCTTTCGAGTCCCGGTGGTTTTCTTCTTCTTGGCCTTCTTCTCCGGCACCACATAAGGTGCCGGAGTCAACAGCTTCACTAGGAGAGCTGGGGTCGGGTCTTCAGGCAGGGGAGCAGGACAGTTAATTGGTCCGGATATAGCCTGCCAAGCATGTCAAAGGTAGAGGGAGTTTAGATCCCGCATAGAGTTCATCTATGAAGAGCTTAACAAACCTGTCAAAGGTATAAATAGCTTACCTCACTGGCATGATGCTGTGAGCTGTATCCGCGGTCCTCGGAAGCGTATGTGGGGGATTCGGCGCCTTTGGTTAGCACCTTCCAGACGTCTTCATACGTCGTGTCGAAGAGCCTACTGAGGGTTTGGTGCTGCGCCGGGTCGAATTCCCACAAAGTAAAATCCCGTTGTTGGCCGGGAGGATCCGGCGAACGAGCATGACCTGGATCACATTGACCAGCCGGATTGGCCTGTTCACCAGGGACTAGATGCACGTTTGCAACCCAGTCACTTCTTCCTCGTTGCCCCACGACAGGCCCGTCTCTTTCCAGGACATGAGCGGCGTGGGGGGTCCGGATCTGAACTCGGGGGCTGCGACCCATTTCTGATCACGTGGCTCGGTGATGTAAAACCACCCGGCCTGCCACCCCTTTAGGGACTTCACATAGGATCCATCGAACCAGAGGACGTTGGCCATCTTGCCGGCCATAGAGCCTCCGCACTCCGCCTGGGTGCCGGACACCACCTTGGGCTTGACGTTGAAGGTCTTGAGCCAAAGGCCGAAGTGGGGGCGGACGCGGAGAAAAGCCTCGCACACAACGATAAACGCCGAGATGTTGAGGACGAAGTTCGGGGCCAGATCATGGAAATCCAGGCCGTAGTAGAACATGAGCCCCCGGACAAATGGGTGAAGTGGAAAGCCCAGTCCGCGGAGGAAGTGGGGAAGAAAAACTACCCTCTCATGGGGCCCTGGGGTAGGAAGAAGCTGCCCCTTCTCAGGAAGCCGATGCGGAATGTCCTTGGACAAGTATCCGGCTTTCCTTAGCTTTTTTACTTGGGCCTCCGTAACGGAGGAGGCCATCCACTTGCCTCCCGCTCCAGACATTGTTGGAGAAGGTTGAGGAAGGAAGAGCGGACTTGGGCGCTGGAGCTTGAGTGCGCGAGAGATGGATTGGCAAAGGAGGAAGAAGGCGTAGGTTAAAAAGGTGAATCCTTATCCCTTTATACAAGCGGGTGCGATTAGGCGTCCCCACCTACCAAATAAAACTCACTTGCCTTCCAAACGCCGTGGTAAATGGCGCGGTTGGGTTACCCACGTCCGTATTGATGAGAATCCCGTTAAAAGGGGCACACGATCTCTGCTTTGACAAGACGTGCCAAGGAAACCGCCTCGCTAAGCACGCTGAGGTGGAGAAATGAAAACAATTTATATAAAGAGCTTGGCCGCAGTGTTATGACGCACCGCGGAATACATCAGCAGATTTGATTTGTGTTAATATTATTCTCTATATGGCAATATGTGGAAACTTATTTTGCAGAGCCAGACACTATTTTTGGTGTTTGTCATCTTCTTGAAGAACTTGGAGGAGGAACCCGCCTTGCAATGCCGAAGACAATCTGCGCAACGGACTCGTCGTCATTGAAGCCTGGTTCAGGGGCTACTGAGGGAGTCCTGGATTAGGGGGTGTTCGGATAGCCGGACTATACCTTCAGCCGGACTCCAGGACTATGAAGATACAAGATTGAAGACTTCGTCCCGTGTCCGGAAGGACCTTTCCTTGGCGTGGAAGGCAAGCTAGGCGTGCGGATATTCGAGATCTCCTACCATTGTAACCGACTCTGTGTAACCCTAACCCTATCCGGTGTCTATATAAACCGGAGGGTTGTAGTCCGTAGGACAACCATCATCATAAACAATCATACCATAGGCTAGCTTCTAGGGTTTAGCCTCCTTGATCTCGTGGTAGATCTACTCTTGTACTACCCACATCATCAATATTAATCTAGCAGGAGTAGGATTTTACCTCCATCGAGAGGGCCCGAACCTGGGTAAAATAAAGTGTCCCTTGTCTCCTGTTACCATCCGACCTTGACGCACAGTTCGGGACCCCCTACCCGAGATCCGCCGGTTTTGACACCGACACCTTCCATGTTCTGCATTGTTGCCACGCGTTACTTTTGTTTGTGCATTTCATCTGGTCATCATGAGCATTGCATCCGCATGTTTTCATAAAACTCGTAAGTTCATTCATAGGAGTTTCTGCGTCTTCCTGTAGCCTTCGTTGACCGTTCCGAGACCACCTAGATTTTGTTTCCCTCTTGCCTGGCTTCCTTGTTGGGGAGCGTAGAATAAATTCAAAATTTTCTACGCATCACCAAGATCAATCTATGAAGTAAACTAGCAACGAAGGGAAGGAGAGTGCATCTACATACCCTTGTAGATCGCTAATCGGAAGCGGTCAAGTGAACGGGGTTGATGGAGTCGTACTCGTCGTGATCCAAATCACCGATGACCAAGCGCCGAACGGACGGCACCTCCGCGTTCAACACACGTACGGAGTGAGGACGTCTCCCGCACCTTGATCCAGCAAGGAGGAGGGAGAGGTTGAGGAAGAGAGCTCCAACAGCAGCACGACGGCGTGGTGGTGGTGGAGCAGCAGTACTCCGACAGGGCTTTGCCAAGCTCTTAACGGAGGAGGAGAGGTGTTGGGGAGGGGAGGGGCTGCGCCTTGGATGTGGTACTGTAGCCCTCCCCTCGCCCCTCTATTTATAGGGAGAAGGGGGAAGGGGCCCGGCCCCTCTAGATGGGATCTAGAGGGGGGGCGGCGGCCAAGGGGAAGGGGGCTTGCCCCCCAAGCCAAGGGGGCGCGCCCCCTTTAGGGTTCCCCCAACCCTAGGCGCATGGTCCCTAGGGGGTGTGGTGCCCCAGCCCACTTGGGCTGGTTCCCTTCCTCCTACAGCCCATAAGGCCCTCCGGGAGAGGTGGTCCCTCCCGGTGGACCCCAGAACCCCTCCGGTGGCCCCGGTACAATACCGATATGCCCCCGAACCTTTCTGGTGACCGTATGACATCTTCCCATATACTCCTCGTGACGTCCAGGATCTCATCCGGGACTCCGAACAACATTCGGTAATCACATACAGGTCTTCCTAATAACCCTTGCGTCATCGAACCTTAAGTGTGTAGACCCTACGGGTTCGGGAACCATGCAGACATGACCGAGACCACTCTCCGGCCAATAACCAACAGCGGGATCTGGATACCCATGTTGGTTCCCACATGTTCCATGATGATATCATCGGATGAACCACGATGTCGAGGATTCAAGTAATCCCGTATACAATTCCCTTTGTCTATCGGTATGATACTTGCCCGAAATTCAATCGTCGGTATCCCGATGCCTTGTTCAATCTCATTACCGGCAAGTCTCTTTACTCGTTCCGTAACACATCATCCCGTGATCAACTCCTTGATCACATTGTGCACATTATGATGATGTCTTACCGAGTGGGCCCAGAGATACCTATCCGTCACACGGAGTGACAAATCCCAGTCTCGATTCGTGCCAACCCAATAGACACTTTCGGAGATACCCGTAGTGCACCTTTATAGCCACCCAGTTATGTTGTGACGTTTGGTACACACAAAGCATTCCCACGGTATCCGGGAGTTGCACAATCTCATGGTCTAAGGAAATGATACTTGACATTAGAAAAGCTTTAGCATACGAACTACACGATCTTGTGCTATACTTAGGATTGGGTCTTGTCCATCACATCATTCTCCTAATGATGTGATCCCGTTATCAATGACATCCAATGTCCATGGTCAGTAAACCGTAACCATCTATTGATCAACGAGCTAGTCAACTAGAGGCTTACTAGGGACATGGTGTTGTCTATGTATCCACACATGTATCTGAGTGTCCCATCAATACAATTCTAGCATGGATAATAAACGATTATCATGAACAAGGAAATATAATAATAACTAATTTATTATTGCCTCTAGGGCATATTTCCAACAGTCTCCCACTTGCACTAGAGTCAATAATCCAGTTCACATCGCTATGTGATTAATACTCAAGGCCACATCCCCATGTGACTAACACCCAAAAGGTTCTGGGTTTGATCATGTTATGCCTGTGAGAGATGTTATAGTCAACGGGTCCGAACCTTTCAGATCCGTGTGTGCTTTACAAATCTCTATGTCATCTTGTAGATGCAGCTACCACACTCTATTTGGAGCTATTCCAAATAATTGTTCTACTATACGAATCCGGTTTACTACTCAGAATCATCCAGATTAGTGTCAAAGATTGCATCGGCGTAACCCTTTACGACGAACTCTTTTACCACTTCCATAACCGAGAAACATATCCTTATTCCTCTAAGGATAATTTTGACCGCTATCTGGTGATCTACTCCTAGATCACCTTCGTACCCTCTTGCCAGACATGTGGCAAGGCACACATTAGGTGCGGTACTCAGCATGGCATACCGTATAGAGCCTATGACAAAACATAGGGGACGACCTTCGTCCTTCCTCTTTCTTCTGTCGTGGTCGAGCTTTAAGTCTTTACTTCATACCTTACAGCTCAGATAAGAACTCCTTCTTTGACTGATCCATCTTGAACACCTTCAAGATCATGTCAAGGTATGTGCTCATTTGAAAGTACCATTAAGTGTTTTGATCTATCCTTATAGATCTTGATGCTCAATGTTCAAGTAGCTTAATCCAGGTTTTCCATTGAAAACACCTTTCAAATAACCCTATATGCTTTCAAGAAATTCTACATCATTTCTGATCAATAATATGTTCACAACATATACTCATCAAAAATTATATAGTGCTCCCACTCACTTCTTTGGAAATACAAGTTTCTCATAAACTTTGTATAAACCTAAAATCTTTGATCATCTCATCAAAGCGTACATTCCAATTCCGAGATGCTTACTCCAGTCCTTAAAAGGATTGCTGGAGCTTTGCATACTTGTTAGCATCTTTCAGGATTGACAAAAACCTTCTGGTTGTATCACATACAACCTTTCCTCAATAAAATTGTCGAGGAAACAATGTTTTGACATCCTATCTGCAAGATTTCATAAATAATGCAGTAACTACTAACATAATTCCAACAGACTCTTAGCATATCTACGAGTGAGAAAGTCTCATCGTAGTCAACTCTCCTTGAACTTGTCGGGAAACATCTTAACGACAAGTCGAGCTTTCTTAATGGTGACATTTACCATCATTGTCTGTCTTCCTTTTAAAATCCATCTGCACCCAACAGCCTTACGACCATCAAGTAGTTCTTTCAAAGTCTACACTTTGTTTTATACATGGATCCTCTCTCAGATTTTATGGCCTCGAGCCATTCATCGGAATCCGGGCCCACCATCGCTTCTCCATAGCTCATAGGTTCATTGTTGTCTAGCAACATGACTTCCAAGACAGGATTACGTACCACTCTGAAGTAGTACACATCCTTGTCCACCTACGAGGCTTGGTAGTGACTTGATCCGAAGTTTCATGATCACTATCATAAGCTTCCACTTCAATTGGTGTAGGTGCCACAGGAACAACTTCTTGTGCCCTGCTACACACCAGTTGAAGTGACGGTTCAATAACCTTATCAAGTCTCCACCATCCTCCCACTCAATTCTTTCCATAGAAACTTTTCCCCGAGAAAGGACCCGATTCAAGAAACAATCCCTATTGCTTTAGGATATGAGACATGAGGTATACCCAACTTTTTTTGGGTGTCCTATGAAGATGCATTTATCCGCTTTGGGTTCGAGCTTATCAGCCTGAAAGCTTTTCACATAAGCGTCGTAGCCCCAAACTTTTTTAAGAAATGACAGCTTAGGTTTCTCTAAACCATATGGTGTCGTCTCAACAGAATTGTGTGGTGCCCTATTTAAAGTGAATGCGGTTGTCTCTAATGCCTAACCCATAAACGATAGTGGTAATTCGATAAGAGACATCATGGTATGCACCATATCCAATAGGGTGCAGTTATGATGTTCGGACACACCATCACACTATGGTGTTCCCGGCGGTATTAGTCGTGAAACAATTTCCACAATGTCTTAATTGTGTGCCAAACTCGTAACTCAGATATAATTCTCTATGATCATATCACAGACATTTTATCCTCTTGTCACGACGATCTTCAACTTCACTCTGAAATTACTTGAACCTTTCACAAATTCAGACTCGTGTTTCATCAAGTAAATATACTTAGCATCTACTCAAATCATCTATGAAGTAAGAACATAACGATATCCATCGCGTGCCTCAGCACTCATTGGACTGCACACATCAAAATGTATTACTTCCAACAAGTTGCTTTCTTGTTCCATCTTACTGAAAACGAGGTCTTTCAGTCATCTTGCCCATGTGGTATGATTTGCATGTCTCAAGTGATTCAAAATCAAGTGAGTCCAAACGATCCATCAACATGCAGCTTCTTCATGCGTTTTATACCAATAGACTCAAATTGCAGTGCCACAAGTATGTGGTACTATCATTACTATCTTATATCTTTTGGCATGAACATGTGTATTACTACGATCCAGATGGTATTATTCAAATAAACAGAGTAACCATTATTCTCCTTAAATGAATAACCGTATTGCGATAAACATAATCCAATCATGTCTATGCCCAACGCAAACACCAAATAACAATTATTTAGGTTTTAATACCAACCTCGATGGTAGAGGGAGCGTACGATATTTGATTACATCAACCTTGGAAACACTTCCAACACATATCGTCATCTCACCTTTAGCTAGTCTCCGTTTATTCCGTAGCCTTTTATTTCGAGTTACTAACACTTAGCAACCGAACTGGTATCTAATACCCTGGTGCTACTAGGAGTACTAGTAAAGTACACATTAATATAAAGTATATCCAACATACTTCTGTCGACCTTGCCAGCCTCCTCATCTACCAAGTATCTAGGGTAGTTCTGCTTCAGTGACCGTTCCCCTTATTACAGAAGCACTTAGTCTCGGGTTTGGGTTCAACCTTGGGTTTCTTCACTAGAGCAGCAACTGATTTGTTGTTTCATGAAGTATCCCTTTCTTGCCCTTGCCCTTCTTGAAACTAGTGGTTTTATTAACCATCAACAATTGATGCTCCTATTTGATTTCTACTATCGCGGTGTCGCGAATAGCTCAAGGATCATATCTATCCCTGATATATTATAGTTCATCACGAAGCTCTAGTAGCTCGGTGACAGTGACTTTGGAGAACCATCACTATCTTATCTGGAAGATTAACTCCCACTCGATTCAAGCGATTGTAGTACTCATACAATCTGAGCACATGCTCGACGATTGAGTTTTTCTCCTTAGTTCATAGGTTTAGGAAACCTGTCAGAGGTCTCATACCTATTGACGTGGGCACTAGCCTGAAATCCCAATTTCAGTCCTTGGAACATCTCATATGTTCTGCGATGTTTCAAAAACGTCTTTGGTGCCTCAATTCTAAGCCATTGAGCATTACGCACTGAACTATCATGTAGTCATCACAACGTGTATGTCATATGTTCGCAACACCTACAACTGACGCTTGAAGTTCAGCTCACTGAGCGGTGCATTAAGGACATAAACCTTCTGTGCAGCAATGAGGACAATCCTCTGTTTACGGACCCATTCCGCATAATTGCTACTATCAACTTTCAACTAAATTTTCTCTAGGAACATATCTAAAATAGTAGAACTAAAGCATAAGCTACGACATAATTTGCAAAGTCCTTTTGACTATGTTCATGATAATTAAGTTTATCTGATTATTTAATGAACTCCCACTCAGATAGACATCCCTCTAGTCATCTAAGTGATACATGATCCGAATCAACTAGGCCGTGTCCGATCATCACGTGAGACGGACTAGTCATCATCGATGAACATCTTCATGTTGATCGTATCTTCTATGCGACTCATGTTCGACCTTTCGGTCCTCCGTGTTCCGAGGCCATGTCTGTACATGCTAGGCTCGTCAAGTCAACCTAAGTGTTTTGCATGTGTTCCGAGGCCATGTCTGTACATGCTAGGCTCGTTAACACCCGTTGTATTCAAATGTTAGAATCTATCACACCCGATCATCACGTGGTGCTTCGAATCAACGAACCTTCGCAACGGTGCACAGTTAGGGAGAACACTTTTCATGAAATTTTAGTGAGGGATCATCTTATTTAAGCTACCGTCGTTCTAAGCAAATAAGATGTAAAACATGATAAACATCACATGCAATCAAATAGTGACATGATATGGCCATCATCACTTTGCTCCTTTTGATCTCCATCTTCGGGGCTCCATGATCATCATCGTCACCGCCATGACACCATGATCTCCATCAACATGATCTCCATCATCGTGTCTTCATGAAGTTGTCTCGCCAACTATTACTTCTACTACTACAGCTAACGGTTAGCAATAAAGTAAAGTAATTACATGACGTTTATGTTGACACGCAGGTCATAAATAAATTAAGACAACTCCTATGGCTCCTGCCGGTTGTCATACTCATCGACATGCAAGTCGTGATTCCTATTACAAGAACATGATCAATCTCATACATCACATATCATTCATCACATTCTTTTTGGCCACATCACATCACATAGCATACCCTGCAAAAACAAGTTAGACGTCCTCTAATTGTTGTTGCATGTTTTTACGTGGCTGCTATGGGTTTCTAGCAAGAACGTTTCTTACCTACGCAAAACCACAACGTGATATGCCAATTTCTATTTACCCTTCATAAGGACCCTTTTCATCGAATCCGATCCGACTAAAGTGGGAGAGACAGACACCCGCTAGCCACCTTATGCAACTAGTGCATGTCAGTCGGTGGAACCTGTCTCACGTAAGATTACGTGTAAGGTCGGTCCGGGCTGCTTCATCCCACGATGCCGCTGAACCAAGATAATACTAGTAACAGCAAGTAAATTGACAAAATTGACGCCCACAACTACTTTCTATTCTACTCGTGCATAGAAACTACGCATAGACCTAGCTCATGATGCTACTATTGGGGAACGTAGCATAAATTCAAAATTTTCTACGCATCACCAAGATCAATCTATGGAGTACACTAGCAACGAAGGGAAGGAGAGTGCATCTACATACCCTTGTAGATTGCTAAGCGGAAGCGTTCAAGTGAACGAGGTTGATGGAGTCGTACTCGTCGTGATCCAAATCACCGATGATCAAGCGCCGAACAGACGGCACCTCCGCGTTCAACACACGTACAGAGCGAGGACGTCTCCCGCACCTTGATCCAGCAAGGAGGAGGGAGAGGTTGAGGAAGAGAGCTCCAACAGCAGCATGACGGCATGGTGGTGGTGGAGCAGCAGTACTCCGGCAGGGCTTCGCGAAGCTCTTAACGAAGGAGGAGAGGTGTTGGGGAGGGGAGGGGATGCGCCTTGGATGTGGTACTGCAGCCCTCCCCTCCCCTCTATTTATAGGGAGAAGGGGAAGGGGGTCGGCCCCTCTAGATGGGATCTAGAGGGGGGCGGCGGCCAAGGGGAAGGGGGCTTGCCCCCCAAGCCAAGGGGACGCCCCCCCCTTTAGGGTTCCCCCAACCCTAGGCGCATGGGCCCTAGGGAGGTGTGGCGTCCCAGCCCACTTGGCCTGGTTCCCTTCCTCCTACAGCCCATAAGGCCCTCCGGGAGAGGTGGCCCCTCCCGGTGGACCCCAGAACCCCTCCGGTGGCCCCGGTACAATACCGATATGCCCCCGAACCTTTCTGGTGACCATATGACAACTTCCCATATATAAATCTTTACCTCCGGACTGTTCTGGAACTCCTCGTGATGTCCAAGATCTCATCTGGGACTCCGTACAACATTCGGTAATCACATACAAGTCTTCCTAATAACCCTAGCGTCATCGAACCTTAAGTGTGTAGACCCTACGGGTTCGGGAACCATGCAGACATGACCGAGACCACTCTCCGGCCAATAACCAACAGCGGGATCTGGATACCCATGTTGGTTCCCACATGTTCCACGATGATCTCATCAGATGAACCACGATGTTGAGGATTCAACTAATCCCGTATACAATTCCCTTTGTCTATCGGTATGATACTTGCCCGAAATTCGATCGTCGGTATCCCGATACCTTGTTCAATCTCGTTAACGGCAAGTCTCTTTACTCATTCCGTAACACATCATCTCGTGATCAACTCCTTGATCACATTGTGCACATTATGATGATGTCTTACCGTGTGGGCCCAGATATACCTCTCCGTCACACGGAGTGACAAATCCCAGTCTCGATTCGTGGCAACCCAATAGACACTTTCGGAGATACCCGTAGTGCACCTTTATAGCCACCCAGTTACGTTGTGACGCTTGGTACACACAAAGCATTCCTACGGTATCCGGGAGTTGCACAATCTCATGGTCTAAGGAAATGATACTTGACATTAGAAAAGCTTTAGCATACGAACTACACGATCTTGTGCTATACTTAGGATTGGGTCTTGTCCATCACATCATTCTCCTAATGATGTGATCCCGTTATCAATGACATCCAATGTCCTTGGTCAGGAAATCGTAACCATCTATTGATCAATGAGCTAGTCAACTAGAGGCTTACTAGGGACATGGTGTTGTCTATCTATCCACACATGTATCTGAGTTTCCCATCAATACAATTCTAGCATGGATAATAAACGATTATCATGAACAAGGAAATATAATAATAACTAATTTATTTTTGCCTATAGGGCATATTTCCAACATTCCTAACCTCTTTGCACATCCCACAAATACCTCGCTTGCTCGTCCGAAACTTACCCGAACCCGACATGCTCAGTCATCACCGTTGGATTCGGATCATCACCAATCATCCCTCTAGTATCTTCGGTTTATTATTTGATCTCTCTTAATATTTTATTCTCAACCGCCGGTTCCCGATTCGATGATCCAAATACCCCCCTCATACCTATTACCTACTATAAATATCAGCCTAACCCTAATTTTTAGGAGAGCTGTCCCATCAATCCCTCCCTGCCGCCACTCCTCCTCCTCCTTAGGATCCCTCCGATCCACCCATTCCACCAACCAGAGACTTCCCTGCTCGATCCGAAGGGGGATCATGAGCAGCTCATCCCCGCCGTCGGCCAACCACAGCAAAGCGCGCCTCCTCCCAACCCGCCGGCGACCGGACCTCGCCAGAGATGAGTTCTGAAAGTGCAACTATCCCTAGGTGGTTTTGATAATTCATAACAACATATAGCTCATTGAGCTAATGCTATTCCAAGACAATTATTTCAGGAAAGCTCAATGATTGGCATGGCATGGATGGTGAAAGTGGAACCCTCAAAATGTTAAGGACAAAGGATTGGCTCAAGCTCAAGAGCTCAAGACTAATCATTTTACATTTTAGTGATCCAAGATCACATTGAGTCCATAGGAAAAGCCAATACTATCAAGGGGGGATGAGGTGCTGCTTAATGAGCCTTTTGCTTTTTGTGCTTAATGATATGCTCCAAAATTCTCAGCTACTTTCCCATATCCACATATGACCTAAACTCCAAGCCAAACTCGGTCCTACCGATTCTTTCCATCCGGCGCCACCGAGTTTCACTTGTCATTAGCCACTGCCAAACCCTAGCAATTCGGTTCTACCGATAGGGATCTCGGTCTCACCGAGATGGGATTGCAATCTCTCTGTTTCCCTTTTGTAACTTTTCGGTCTCACCAAAAGAGCAAATCAGTCCCACCGAGATTGCAATGCAAACTCTCTGTTTCCCTTTTGTAACTTTTCGGTCTCACCGAAAGAGCAAATCGGTCCCACCGAGTTTGCCTGACCAACTCTCTGGTTAGCTAATTACCAAAATCGGTCTCACCGAGATTACGTTATGCCCAAACCCTAACCATATCGGTCCTACCGAGTTGCATGTCAGCACCACCGAAAATCTCTAACGGTCACTAGGTTTACCTTTTCGGTCCGACCGAGTTTGTTGATTTGGTCCCACCGAGATTGGTAAATTGTGTGTAACGGTTGGATTTTGTGTGGAGGCTATATATACCCCTCCACCTCCTCTTCATTCGTGGAGAGAGCCATCAGAACACATCTACACTTCCAACTCATATGTTCTGAGAGAGAACCACCTACCCTTGTGTTGAGGCCAAGATATTCCATTCCTACCATATGAATCTTGATCTCTAGCCTTCCCAAGTTACTTTCCACTCAAATCTTCTTACTACCAAATCCAAATCCTATGAGAGAGAATTGAGTGTTGGGGAGACTATCATTTGAAGCACAAGAGCAAGGAGTTCATCATCAACACACCATTTGTTACTTCTTAGAGAGTGGTGTCTCCTAGATTGGCTAGGTGTCAGTTGGGAGCCTCCGTCAAGATTGTGGAGTTGAACCAAGGAGTTTGTAAGGGCAAGGAGATCGCCTACTTCGTGAAGATCTACCGCTAGTGAGGCAAGTCCTTCGTGGGCGATGGCCATGGTGGGATAGACAAGGTTGCTTCTTCGTGGACCCTTCGTGGGTGGAGCCCTCCGTGGACTCGCGCAACCGTTACCCTTCGTGGGTTGAAGTCTCCATCAACGTTAACGTAGGATAGCACCACCTATCCGAACCACGGGAAAAACATCCGTGTCTCCAATAGCGTTTGAATTCTCCAAACCCTTCTCTTTACATTCTTGCAAGTTGCATGCTTTACTTTCGGCTGCTATATACTTTTTGCATGCTTGCTTGAATTGTGTGATGATTGCTTGACTTGTCCTAAAGTTGCTAAAATCTGCCAAGAACTAAAATTGGGAAAAGGCATAGTTCTTATTTGGTCAAGTAGTCTAATCACCCCCCCTCTAGACATACTTCCGATCCTACAAGTGGTATCAGAGCTTTGGTCTCCATTTGCTTTGATTTCCATAGCTTTTGGTGGTCATAGCCTTGGTTTCACAACCTAGGAGAGTATGGCGTCTAGTGAGGGAAATTATCATCGTAGAGGTCCTTACTTTGATGGTACCAATTTTGCTAGTTAGAAGCATAAAATGAAAATGCATATTCTTGGACATAACTCCGTCGTTTGGGCTATTGTGTGTGTTGGTTTGCAAGGTGATTTCTTCGATGGGAAAGAACCAAACCGTGAAGCTACAGCGGATGAGTTGAAGATGCTACAATGCAACGCTCAAGCTTGTGACATTCTCTGCAACGGATTATGCCCCGAAGAATTCAACAAAATCAGCCGTCTTGAGAATGCAAAGGAAATTTGGGATACTTTGATTGATATGCACGATGGTACCGACTCCGTCAAGCAATCCAAACTGGATGTGCTTCAAAGTCAACTTGACAAGTTCAAAATGAAGGATGGTGAAGGTGTCGCTGAAATGTACTCTAGGCTTGCTCTCATCACAAACGAGATTGCCGTCTTAGGGAGTGAAGAGATGACCGACAGATTCATCATCAAGAAGATCCTAAGAGCCTTGGATGGAAAATATGATACCGTGTGCACTTTGATTCAAATGATGCCCAATTACAAAGATCTCAAGCCAACGGAAGTTATAGGAAGAATTGTTGCTCATGAGATGTCGCTAAAGGATAAAGAGGAACTTCACAACAAATCTAGTGGTGCTTACAAAGCCTCATGTGAAGTACCCACATCATCAAGTGAGAAGCAAAACTTCAACGAAGAATTGAGCCTAATGGTGAAGAACTTCAACAAGTTCTACAAGAGTAGAAGCAAAGATATAAGCTCCAAGTCAAGGTCCTACAATGACAAAAGATCTTCTAGTCGAGAGCAAAACTGCTACAATTGTGGAAGACCCGGACACTATTCCAATGAGTGTACGACTCCCTACAAAAGAAGAGGCAAAAGAGAAGAATCACCATCAAGAGAGAGAAGGAGTAGAGATGGTCGTTATGAACGAAGATACTCACGGAGGAGCAAGGATTCGGTAAGAAAGGAAAAATCATCAAGGAGCTACACAAAACGAAGACATCAAGCTCATGTTGGTGAATGGGTATCCGGCTCCGACTCCGAAAACCACTCCGAGAGAAGTTATCACTCCGATTCCGAATATACTCATGATGAAGGTAGTTCCGGTAACGTTGCAATTGTGAGGATCCGTTCGACTATGTTGGTTCGTCTACTTCATGGACTCGTTCTTCCTCCTTGCGGGATCTCAGGCAAGATGACCATACCCTCGAAATCACTTCTATCTTTGCTTGCTAGTTGTTCGCTCTATTTCTACGCCGCGCTACATACCACTTGTTATATCATGCCTCCCATATTGCCATGTCAAGCCTCTAACCATCCTTCCCTAGCAAACCATTGCTTGGCTAAGTTACTGCTTTCGCTCAACCCCTCTTATAGCGTTGCTAGTTGCAGGGGAAGATGAAGGTGTTCCATGTTGGAACATGGATATCATGAACTTTGTTGGGATATCACAATATCTCTTATTTAATTAATGCATCTATATACTTGGTAAAGGGGGAAGGCTCGGCCTTATGCCTGGTGTTTTTTCCACTCTTGCCGCCCTAGTTTCCGTCATACCGGTGTTATGTTCCTTGATTTTGTGTTCCTTACGCGGTTGGGTGTTATGGGAACCCCTTGACAGTTCGCTTTGAATAAAAGTCCTCCAGCAGGCCCAACCTTGGCTTTACATTTGCCTAACAACCTATTACCCTTCCCTTGGGTCGGCCAACCCGAGGGTCATCTTTATTTTAACCCCCCTCCCCGGGGCAGTGCTTCTCTAAGTGTTGGTCCGAACCGAGCAGCCTGCGGGGCCACCTCGGGGAAATTTGAGGGCTGGTTTTACTCGTAGCTTGTCTCATCCGGTGTTTCCTGAGAATGAGATACGTGCGAATCCTATTGGGATTGTCGACACATCGTGCGGCTTTGCTGGTCTTGTTTTACCATTGTCGAAATGTCTTATAGCCGAGATTTCGAGACTGACCGGGTCTTCCCAGGAGAAGGAATATCCTTCATTGACCGTGAGAGCTTGTGATGGGCTAAGTTGGGACACCCCTGCAGGGTATAAACTTTCGAGAGTCGTGCCCGTGGTTATGTGGCAGATGGGAATTTGTTAATGTTCGGATGTAGATAACTTGACACTTGACTTAATTAAAATGCATCAACCACGTGTGTAGCCGTGATGGTCTCTTTTCGGCGGAGTCCGGGAAGTGAACAGGGTTCTTGTGTTATGATTGTACGTAAGTAGTTTCAGGATCACTTCTTGATCACTTCTATCTTCACGATCGTTGCGTTGCTTCTCTTCTCACTCTTATTTGCGTATGTTAGCCACCATACATGCTAGTTCTTGCTGCAGCTCCACCTCACTACCCCTTTCCTACCCATAAGCTTAAATAATCTTGATCTCGCGGGTGTGAGATTGTTGAGTCCTCGTGACTCATAGATTCTACCAAAATAGTTGTAGGTGCCGTCGATACCAGTGTAGGCGACACACCCGAGCTCAAGTGGGAGTTCGACGAGGACCTTGGTCGTTACTATGTTTCGTTTCCGGATGATCAGTAGTGGTGCCCAGTTGGGACGATCGGGGATCTAACATTTGGGGTTATCTTCTTTTCATTTGGATTTGACCGTAGTCGGTCTATGTGTGTATCTTGAATGATGTATGAATTTATTCATGAATTGTGTGAAGTGGTGATTGTAAGCCAACTCTCTTTATCCCATTCTTGTTCATTACATGGGATTGTGTGAAGATGACCCTTCTTGCGACAAAACCTACAATGTGGTTATGCCTCTAAGTCGTGCCTCGACACGTGAGAGATATAGCCGCATCGTGGGCATTACAAGTTGGTAATGAGAGCAATCCCCGACTTAGGAGCCCCCTGCTTGATCGAATCGCTGGCGTTGTTGAGTCTAGAACAAAAATTGTTTTGAGTCCTAGGATTATATATATCGGAGAGTAGGATTCTTTTTACTCCTCAGTCCCTTCGTCGCTCTGGTGAGGCCCCCTAATGTAGAATTTTTGACTTTCCTCTCCTCAAATTTCACTAAATTTTTTTAGGATCACAGGGGTATCTTGGAATCATTCCGATGGTTTTGTGATGAGAACATTGTTCTTGGTGCCTCCTGACATTTAGGGATTGTGGCAGTGTCTCGGGGTGTTGAGCTCCGAGGTGTTGTCGTCACAATTTTATGGTTGCAGTTCTGGAATACCTGAGTTTCGCCGACATTGAAAATCTCTTTTATGCAGTTTTTTGGTGAGATCACCTCGACGCCACCTAGTACTAGGGAAGGAGTTCGGGAGTATTGCCATAACTCGTATAACAGATGCTTTTTGAAGGTTGAGGTACACGATTTCCAGAGTTTTCTTGGTTATGTGTTGACGGATGGATACAGCTGGATCTAGGGATTGTTAGTTTGGGTGAGATATATTGCGTCCCCTGTATCCCCAACACCTGATTGCGTAACCAGAAAGTTTCGGGAGTATATAAAGGAATTCAAGTAGCTCCTAGAATATCTTTCCAACAGACACATGATACGATATGGGATCTATCATATGTTGGTTTCCGACTTATTTCCTAATCCAATCCTTTGTTTTGTTTTTGTTTGTGGTATTCGAGTTGCTTCGAAGTCAAATGTGGATTCCATACCTTTTCTAAATGGTGTTCCCATATTTCTATGGGGATACTAATCCTTCTTGATCATCAAGATTGCCACCTTAATTCTATTTCCAACCGGTGCATTTCTCTTCGAGATGATCCCATCATTCTCCCCATCCGCAAGATCAATTATAAGTTTTCTCAACGGTGTTTATTCCATCTGCCCCAAGTCGCCTTTGTTTTCCTGCTATCCCACCCTCTTTCTTCAAGGACTCAGAATTTTTAACCAAGTATCCATTTTATTGATGCGAAGTCTCTCCATTCTTTTCCGTCAATGTTCTTATCCGGTGATTCTGAGGAAGCTTCAAGTTTATCATTCTTCATTATCGTATTCTTTTCCGGTGGATTCAATTCAAGCTTTCAGTGTTCATCGTATTTCTTTCCTCGTTTCAAATGTTTTCTCATGTCGGTGCATCTCTTAATCATCCACCTCTTGCTATTCATGTTATCTGGAGTGCTGAAGATATCCTAGAAGATTCAAGTTTCCATTCTTATTCCTTTCAACCTATTTCGAGGTTGTTACCTCATTCAAAACGTTCAAATCAACCGGTGCATTATCTCTTCCTAAGCAATCATTGAACGGTGTTTTTCTTTTGAGTGGTCCCTAACCCACATGTCTTTTCCCAGGATCTTACCTGACTCTTCTAATTTTCTGGAGCTTCTAAAATTCTTTTCAAAGTTTGACGTAAGAATGGGTTATTATCAGTCATATGTCTTTCTCCAAGATCTTTCAAATTCTTTTCATCGTTGGTTCAACCTTTCCAATTTTCGTTCCGGAGTGCCTCAACAATTCATGGTGGTGTTTCTCATCGTCATTCTCAACACTTGAAGACCGAAGAAGAGTTTTTCTTAAATCATGCTCCATTCTTTTCAAGATTCATGGTTCCAGCTTGATGCCATCCTCTCATAATTATTTTTGATTGTGAGAATGCTTTTCTTAGCATCCGGAGCATTTCATGAGTTGTTTCCATTTCTTTCCTCTGAAGGCCATCATGTCAGAATTCTTCATTCTCAACGTGTAGCTATCGTTCTCCTAATCTTACCGGTGCATCATTCAAATATTCTCTAATTAGCTCAGGATCTCTTCGTTCACTTGTATCTAAATTCTGCCAAGTATCTTCATTCGTTTTCCAATTCTTCCTGGTGAATTTTGCCTTTGCTACTTTCATTTTCAATTCTGACGGCAGTTCGTTCAAGAGTTCCCTTCCTTGGTTATCACATCAATTCATTCCTTCTTCCCAATCCTACCAGTGGATCCTTGAAGACCTTCCTAAGTTTATGCTATATCTCTCTTAATCATTTCTACGAGAATAAGTAGTATGCCAAATCCGTTGCTTGTCATCAATATAAATTGGTGAAGGATACGCATAACATAATTCTTGTTCTTGTTTCATCCAAGTGATTAATTCCTTCTTCCGGAGTTCATAAGGGTATCAATTTCTCAGTTCTAAGTTGTTCATCTCTTCTTTCTGGAGTTTGTTCATTATATCACATTCTCGGTTCGAGATGCTTGATCTTTTCTTTTCCGTAGTTCAAATTTTTCTCATTATATCGTCCTGAAGCTCCATCTAAATCATGATTCACATGTTGTCAAGAATGAGATATTTTAAACCCCACAATTTCTTCATTGATGTCATCTTGGTATAGATTTCACTTAAAGCCTTCTCGAAGGAATGTTGCTAATTGTGGTGTCTATCAATGATCCAAGTTTTCTCCTATCCTCTCGGCGAGAGAAGTTTTCATCTCTTCGTTGATCTCAAGCAAGCAATTGTTTTTGTTAGTGGAAGAATTTCACCTCAAGTATTGAGATGTCTCCATAAGCCCACGAAGATCATATCCTTTCTTTGTTGATTTTTCAACAAATCCGTTCTATCCTTCTTTTAAGGATGCTCTCTCAAATTCACTTAAGGTAGAACATGTTGTTTTCTTCTCCGTTCTTTTCATTGCATTCTTTCATTTCTACCGGAGGCTTTGTGATGTTGCTCCCTTCGACCCATCTTCTTGTTTTGTCTAGATCATGTCCTTCCTCGCTTATTCATTTAACCGGAGTGTTGTGTCATCTCTTCAATTTCTTTTCATCTTATCAAGTTTTCCTTCTCTTTTCAACTGGAGTGCTTGCATGTACTTCTTGTCCATTGTAACCCCTTTTCTTATGCCTTTCAACCTACAAGGTTCTCGTAATGTTCCTTGTTCCTCTTTTCCAACGGAGTGTTTTCAACTTTGTTCATCTTCGTTGTATTCTTTCTTTCGATTTGGTTCAACCTCTCAAGGTTCGTGGTTTCACTTGTTTGTCAAGAAGCAACTTTGTTTTAACTCTTACTCTTTCGTTTCTCTCCGATGGCATCACTAGATCTTGGGACGAGATCTCTTGTAAGTGGAGGAGTGTGGTGATGCCCCGAGACCGATGCTCCAGACGCCTTCCATGTTCTGCATTGTTGTCGCGTGTTACTTTTGTTTGTGCATTTCATCATGTCATCATGAGCATTACATCCGCATGTTTTCATAAAACTTGTAAGTCCGTTCGTAGGAGTTGTCGCGTCTTGCTGTTGCCTTCATTGACCGCTCCGAGAACAACCAGATTTTGTTTCTCTCTTGCCTGGCTTCCTAACCTCTTTGCACATCCTGCAAACCCCTCGCTTGCTCGTCCCAAACTTACCCTAACCTGACTTGCTCAGTCATCACCGTTGGATTCGGATCATCACCAATCATCCCTCTAATATCTTCGGTTTATTATTTGATCTCTCTTAATCTTTTATTCTCAACCGCCCGTTCTCTATCCGATGATCCAAATACCCCCCTCATACCTATTACCTACTATAAATATCTGCCTAACCCTAAATTTTAGGAGAGCTGTCCCATCAATACCTTCCCGCCGACACTCCTCGTCCTCCTCAAGATCCCTCCCGATCCACCCATTCCACCAACTAGAGACTTCCCTGCTCGATCCCAAGGGGGATCACGAGCAGCTCATCCCCGCCGTCGGCCAGCTGCAGCAAAGCCGCGCCTCCTCGTAACCCGCCAGCGACCGGACCTCGCCGAGGATGAGTTCCCCGTTGTGCCCTGCTCCCTTCCTTCCCCATCTTCTCTATCTTTTTCTTTCCCTCTCACGTTGCCCTTTGTTGTCTTCGCAGCGCCGCCATGGACAGGAGCCCCGCCATGGATCTCCAAGTTCGCGGCTGCGTTGTCCCGGGCCCCCCTCATCATCGTCCCCGCAGCCAAGTATCGCGCTCCCTGCATCCAGCAACGACGAGTCAGCCGCAGGACTCGTCGCTGCATCCCCAGCCTCGCGCATGGAGCCCCGCACCTCTGCTTGTGCGCTCGCCCCGACTCTGCCCACCGAAGCCACGAGGATCCCGCCGCCGGAGCAAGCAGCTGCTCCTCGCCGCCCCATGCGCTCCGGTGAGCCCTGCCGTCGGTTCCCTCTCCCTTTGTGTCGCGCTCATTCTCCTTCTCTCACCTCTCCGTCGCTTGTGTCTCTCTGTTCGAGCAGGACCACCGCCGCCGCCATGGATGGCTGTGCCCCACGCCCGAGCTCTGTTGGCCGCCGCCGTTGCCCGAAACCGAGGTCGGACGACTCGATCCACCCATTCCGTCCGGTTCCCGCCGACCCCGTCGCCAGGGCCCCCTGCCGTCATCTTCTCCACTGCCATGCTCCTGCTGCTGCTTCTGTTTCTTCAAAAACGAGAGCAGCAGTGGCTCGCCCGGTTCAGTCCCGAGCATTGACCGCGCCTCCAGTGACCTCCAAGGCCCAGCGCGCCCCTCCTGCAGCCTCCTCTCCAATCGGACCAAGGCCCAAGGTGAGCCTCCAGCGCCCGTGCTCCTATTGTCCCAGCCAGAATCAACCTGATCATATTTTTTTCTCATTTTGCGGTTTTGTCCAATTATCCAGAGAATGTCTATTTTGTAGAAAAACCCTCATGGTCATGCATATAATATCTCACAAACCGTGCATCGGATTAAAATGTTTTCAACATGTAAAGTGCTTAGAATTTTATATAGTTTCATAATATGCAGATTTCATCCATGTTTAAAATGTTTAACTTGTCGATGAAGCATAGGGGGTGTGCAGCACCTCTATATCGGGCCACGTCACAACGCAGTTCGGATGAAGTCCGTCTGCGGTTTTTGGCCCATGTCTAGTTATGCTTGTCGCGCCAGACCTGATAGCCGTCCTCTCACGCTGGGGCACGTCCCCGTGATCCGTCGATTGATCTGGTATGCTCAGCTCCATTTTCCAGATCCTGTTGGAGGTCATAGGTGTATCCTGGAGCAACTGCCTCTCTGCCTCTATGGTGAGGTGGTGTTGGCTGGTGTTCGGTATGAGTAGCCGGTCTGTCCCATCCACGTAGTGGTAGGTCGGGTTTGTCAGCATTTTTGTGTTTTCGCAGTATTGGCTCAAGGGCCTCATCGTCGAATTGGGGTAGCAGCTTGCGCTTTGGGAAGCTCTTTGCTGGGTGTTCGAGGCCGTATTCCTCGGCTACCAGGATATTAGTCCATCTGTCATTGACCAGATCCTGATCAGCTTGAAGTTGTTGCTGCTTCTTTTTCAGGCTTCTTGCAGTGGCGATTAGCCGGCGCTTGAAGCGCTCTTGTTCGAGGGGTTCCTCCAGCATGATGAAATCTTCGTCGCCGAGGCTCACATCCTCTTCGGAGATCGGTAGGTAATTACTGTCCTCCGAGCCCTCGTTCTCGACGGGATCGTCAG